>CM076972.1:40204656-40396586 GCA_039105355.1 Benthosema pterotum
CATGAGACTAGTCCGAGTATATAGAGGGCCATGCTGCTAAAAGACAATCAAGGGTCTTCTGGCAAAAGCAGGTCCCCATGCAGTCGCCTTCCATTCTGTTCCCCCCAAACTCATTTTGGGCTTAGACCTGGTCCTCTGTTAAGTAAACAGAGCCTCTCATACGGCTAGCCACCGTCACAATGATCTCCAGATCATCTCTGCCCATTAATACTTGGGCAAACACTCTACTTCGTGGCAATATACTAAAGATGGGAGACGGAGGGGAAGGGTGGTGGGGGGAGCTTTTCCCAGATTGTCTCCCTTTTCTCCTTCACTACCTATTAAGCCAGTATCTTTCAGCCTTGGTAAACTCTTCAAGATGGACACTTGCTTGGTTCGGGGTGGAAAGGGGTCAGGCTCCATTGGCCTCTGCGCGGAGCTGTGGAATTTTTCATTAGTGCACAGCTGGGTCACAAGTGGCTCCAAAGCCGTCTTAATATTGTGTAGGCCCACAGATTAGGAGCTGAGAAAAGAAGCCAAACCGCGATGCTCTCTCCACCAGACCCTGTCTTTGCATATTTGCAGACTTGTGCTTTAAAACACCTCATATTACTGTTTGTTTTATGTCTTAGACCCAGAACCTTCGGGTCAATAGTAATTATAGCCGAGTTCCCTTCCAACCCAAATGTTGCTTTTTAACCATTTCGACATTGGGAAAAAATACGTGAAAAATAAAGTAAGGGAGGTGTTTTGATGTTGCCTATATATAGAGAGACATCAGTTGGTTGCACCACGTTAGCCCAATTTCTTAAAATGTTCAAAAATGCCGGGCGCCCGTTGGCCTAGTGGTCTGGGCGCATGCTGCATACAGGCTCCGGCCTGGCGTGTCGCGTGTTCGAGTCCCTGTTTATGACAATCTTTGCTGCACAAAATGCACTGTCAATCTTCACTACCAATAAACATTTTAAATCCCCAAACAAATCTTAAAAAATACATATAAATTAAAATGATCCCTGGATAATACGACATATATACTTCAAAACATCGTACTTGCCCTCTATAACTAACTAATAAATTAAAAGCACCATAAACATTTTATTTCTTTCATAAATAGAATTTGACAGACGATCCTGTTGCAGGTTGATGATGTCATATGTCCATGAGTGATCCATCCAGACCCATGGAATGACATGGAATATAATACATGGTACATAATAAAAATATTAAAACAACTACTTTGATGCTCATATTAAATTTAGAAAGTGTTACATTGTTGCTAGACCACGTGTGGGCCTATGACATCATCAGCTTGTGACAGGATCAGTTCCTATTGAGAGAAAGATTTGCTATTTGCGAAATAAATAAGATATTTAACTGTTTTTATTTTTTTATTTATTTTTATTAGAAAGTATAATGTTTTAAACCATACGCCTATGCTCCAAATAAAGACACCCCATATCGGTTAATAGCAAATCCACATGTCATTTGTTGTAATATACCAGCATAGTTTAATTAATTAGACAGCAGACCGCAGTGGCTTGCGTTCACTGATGATGGTGATGTAAGCCCTGTGGTCTGCAGTGATAACACGGTCCAACACACAGCGGTCAATCTCCTCCATCATAGCATATACCTCAGAAGGCCAGACCCTGAAAAAAAAAGAAAAGAAACTACTGTATTGTGGTCGGTCATATATAGGCAGCCATGGCCATATAACATGTGATAGCCATTAGAACCATTGTAGCCATCTCCATCTTTCCCTTTTCTCAGTTCCCTCAGAAGCAGCAGCAGTCAGTCAGCCGGTCGGCCAGGACCACTGGTAGAGCGCAGCCAACAGGCCTTAATGGGAGGCTCTGCACCACCTCACCTAGATTAGCTTGGAAGGGGCAGACAAAGAGAGTCCTGGCGATAGAGTTATTAAAAAATATAAAACGGGCCGCAGTGGAATTTACAGTGGCTTTAAATAGGGAGATATCCAGGCCTCTCTCTCTCTTGACTCCGACTGCCTTTTTTTTTTTTTTTTTGACCGCTTGCTTTTAGTAGAGCTAGCGTGTTGTAAAGATGTCACATCTCCAGCGGGGTGGCTGGGAGAGAGATGGCTTTTTACAAACAGCTTCGGTTACTTGGGGGCTTTGGTTTGGTGACAAGAGGCAGAGCAAAGCGCTGTATAACAGCCCCTGTAATTCACAGGGTTCCTAATTTATTTGCTTAAGGATCAACTTAGCCCGCTTTAAGAACAGGTAAAGATATGCAAGAGGAAATATAAAGGGAAAATCATATTAATTGTTGTTGTTTTTTCTCCCACTCGTGCCCCTTGCCGTAAGTGGACCGCATTGTTTGTTTGCAGCAGTAAATATTGAGCCGAAATGTGATGTTGCCTTCATTTTAAATACTACGGAACACCAGCTGTACAAACATGGCATGTGTGCCTGCCTGCTTATTCTTGTGTTTAGATGTGTGCTTAGCCTCCTCTGCTGCCCACTATACACTGTCTTTTCACTGCTCAACACCAGCTTTGTTCTAGCTGTGTGGCTGCCGAGTTGAATGCTTTCCATAACAGAGCAAAGAAAACCTTCTGTTTTCATGGGGTAACACTCATGACTCATTAGTAGCTGGATGCCAACCGGAGGCACATGCACGACCATTTGATACTGCGAGAAACAATACTCTGCATATCGCTGTTGCTTTTGGCTCTTTTGCGTGGGAATCCATGCAATTGCCAAAAAGAAAAAGAAAAAGATGATGTTTATACAAAGTAGAAGAAGTAATATGCTGAATTTATGTCCTTTAATTCGTAGAGCGGACTACTTCTGACTTATGATGCTTTTTGCTGAAGCATATTTGCCTAAAACCTGTACTGTACCTCGCTATAATCATATCACACGAATGGGACAAATGGTAACCACAATGTTAGACAGATCAGACACAATGTTAAGTAGATCTGTAAACCAACAAAGGCTGTTTAAGATTTTGTTTGTACACCATATATCATGCAACTAAATTTGACATGGCAGCTGTTATGATACACATTGACGTCGTATGCATACATGATTGGGCCCTCATCGCAGGTTCACTAAATAATCTAATAAAATGCACTTCCTTTTGATTTGCGACCATTTGAACAGTGACTTATACGGTTTGGCCCTTCCGAGCAGCCGTGCGGTACAGTGTTCTACGGAGCTATATCAGGGTTTCTATGTGGCCGAGGGGCTTCTCCGAGGGGCCGTACATTCCAGCGCATAGGAGCTCACGCTGCCATAGAAATAAAGTGGCCATATTTATTTTACAAAAGGGTACGTGTGGGTTAGTTGATACTAGAAACACTACAGCCCAGCGGGCGACTAGCTGACTGTAAGCCGCATCGTTTTTTTTCTCTCCCTCCCTCTCTCTCTCTCCCGAGCAAAATATTCCTCCGCCAACAACGCCGCGCTATGTGCGCGTTCTCTTCTTCTTCTTTGTAATGCGGGGCAGGTGTGTAGCCACGCTAACACGTCCCCGCCATTATCTTAGCGGCTTGCCATGCCAAGTGCAATCAGATTGTCTCATTTCTCCCTGGTGAACTCCCAGGCAGCACTCGGTGCTGCTGGGGCTGCTCTCCACAGCACAGGGCGCACATACATGCAAGAGCCCCATGGCCAGGCGCGCCGTGATGAAGAAGGCACCTTTGGGCCATTAGTGTTGTACACATCTCGCCTTTAATGTGTTTTACTTTTACCTGCTGGGAGTTTAATTAAAAAACAAAGAGCCTCAATTTAAAGGCCATTATTATGCTAATGTGGTAAAGGCGCGGGATGGTGATTAAGCAGCTTTTAGAGGCCTGACTGGAGCTGGCCCTGGGGACAGGGGAGGCATGGCACTTTTTATTTGACTTCATTACTTTCCATGAATCTATGTGTATATGCGGCCGAGAGAAGCGCTGATACCGTGAAAATGGATCGGTTACTGGGATCGTTTAAGTGTTACGGTATCATCATCGCTATCACTGTTTATATACTGTACTACGCGGCCATTCCGGCTATTCTGGTATTCCAGTGATCCGCTTAACAACGGATGTCTAAATATCCACGTCGTGCACATCCTGAAGTGTAGGTTTTCGGCTAATAAGTCATAAATATATTTAGCGCACTTGTGTTAAGTTATGCAGACACTGCATCACATTACGCTAATCCCTTTCTATTGCGCGTTACTGTGTCTGCCTGTACACCTCTGGGCCCTCTGCAAACAATTAGCCGTCGGGGATCGGGCTAATTTCAGGGTGCTATGTTTAGACCGGTGCGGTCAGCGGAGCAGTGTCTGCCGTATCAAACGGACAACTGAGCCGTGCATAGCAAAGTAATTTTCGAAATGTGGAGATGAAGTTGAAAAGGTTTGCCTTCAGTCACTGCACTATAGTGAAACATCTGGGCATCAAATGTTTTCCTATTTAACTTGTATCCCTCCATATAGTGTGGCTCTCGCACCGCGGCTCAAACCTTGATTCACGTGATATGGCAGGCTCTGGTGGGACTACTTTGAACATTTTCTTTGGGCTTGCCATTATAGGTGAACATTTTCAAATGCGTTTTTTTTATACATTATATATATATATATATATATATCAATTATAAAGTATATAATTATAAAAAAAATAAAAAAGCAGCTTGTAGTTGGGCCCAGGGGCCAGGGCCCACCCATATGTTATAATCGGCTCATAATGTAATAAAACAATAAAACAAACACATAACGTAATAACAGATTTTTTTTCTATAATGTAATAATGTGTCACGTTATGAGTGACTGAACCCATGGCAGCTCACAATGTAAAAATGTTCGTAATGTAATAATTGTTGGGAAAATGTCTTACACTGTAATATTTAATTATCTGTTGATAAATGTAGAATTTATTAAGGCCAATATTGTTGAGAAAAGTCACACACTGCCATATGTATTACCTTTATTGACATATATTATGTACAAATCTATCATGCCAGTCATCAATGTCATGATCAGTACTAAAGTAGGCTATCATGTTATACATAAATAATTTAATAAGAGTTTCACCAGTGCATGCAGGCCCACCTACTCCTGGCCAGGCCCACCCAAAACTCAAGTACTGTCTTGATCCCTTGTTGGGCCACGTTTGCCATTCATCAAGTACCCATGTAGAGGCTTAAGTGTCTGAGGAGCATCTGTTAGATCATGGTAGCCTGTCCCTAATCTGGCCACTTCAGGACCTGTGCTTACCTCCCTGCTCTGTAGATGACAGCCTACTACGTGACCTTTCAAATAAACAGCTCCGTTGACCTTTCGAGCACCAAAATACTGATTGATGTGCAGGGGAGGTCTGCCAACAGGCATTTTAAGTCTGTCTGAAGGTATATTATTGTTATGGTGGTTGTTGTCGTTGTCTTAACACAAGGCCTGCTCCGCGGTGCCAAACCAGCCTGTCTCAAGCTGCGGGCCACGAGGGTATTGCAAGTGCATGCAGGGCCCCAAACAATTGCATGGCCAAACACAACAGATTTCAATGATAATATTAACATTTAAAGACAAACGCCACGGTTTGTTTTCTTTAAATACTTACTTAAAAAGAAGTGTTTTTTCGTTTTCATTGTGAAATCGATGAATAAAACTTCAAATAGAGAATAGTTCAGCACCGCTGCCCTATAAACAATAGGCCACGGGGTTCCCATTCCCATTTCCTGCAATCTTACGATTTGATTTTGCGATATCTTGTGTGCAAATGAAAGATTTTGACCAAAGTATGTCGGCTTCATCCCCAAGGGAAGTGTGGATGTATGGCCAACACTTTCTTGTCATTCTGCCGGTTCAGTTTTCAGATATTTTGCATGTGTATAAGTGAAAATATTGTCTGTACATTTCAATGGGGGAAAATTAACGGGTTTCTATTTGTGGCAACACGAAATTCGAACTGACAGCATGTTGTGTGTTCGAGTGCCGTTCATGACGACCTTTCTCTCCCCTTCTCCCTCTTTCCTGTCAAACTTCCCTGTAACTATCAATAACAGCATAAAAGCCAACTAAAGGAAGACCTTGGTGTCGTCATTACCAGTATGGGGGCCATTCTCTGGGATGGTGCGGCGGAACATTCCATGGCAGTCGGCGTTTCGTGATATGTTGTGGACGTCACCGTTGTTAGAACAAACCTATCATTTAAAGAGGCATCGTGAGATAGGAGCTGGCTCGCAGCGGAACCCAAATATCTCCCCGCCGGGGCCGTTGTTCTGCAGGCGTCCAAGGCAGGGGCGGATGTAACATTTCCCAATTGGGGGGTGGCAGGAGAAAATGGTATGGGGGCGGCTTCATCGCCCGTGCCGCTTCACGCCACCGTCAATAAAGCCGCACCCATACCATTTTTGGTTATAGGAGTTTTATTAGGCAATTAAGCATCAATAATAACATCAGTTGTTGTTGAAGTTGCAACAGACACGCAGCATGCATAACGCTAAAGGTCTGACTCAGAGAGTTTTCTGTTTTCAATGATGAAATTCTGTTGGTTTAGTGGTGCCACAACTCTAGTTAGTTAGTAGCAGCAGTAGTGCTTCAAAACATTTTTTAAATATAGGCACTTTAATTTGAAATATCTTGGGTTGTTTGGCATGTCACCGTGTTTGGTGGAGCAGACTGGGCATTTGGGGGGCATTGCCCCCCCCATGCCCAAGCCTAGATCTGCCCCTGGTCCAAGGAGCCAAGCCGGCAACCTGCCTTGTACACCTCATGCCTCACCTCAGCGTGATTGGCACGGCCACAGGTTTCCTGCCTCCTCCACGGTAGAAGCCCATCTTCAAAGTAATGGCTTACAGCTGTTCCCCGGGCCTAATCCTCATCCCCTCTCTCTCTCTGTCTTTGAAGGGATGTGGTGACATAATAGCCCCGGCCCATTCTTTTCCTAAATTGTTGTGGTATTTCTCAGAAGGGTTGTTCAATAGCGCGGTGGAGCAGGTGAGAGGACCCGAGCATGTGTTGCTAAATGTAGCATGATTATCAAGCTCCTCTTGTGCACCCCCCTCCACCTCCTCCTCCCCAAGTCCCCTCCCATTTTCTTCTTTCTCTCACTCTCACTTAACTCACTTTGGTCTCACTCTTCTCGGGGCTTCTTTATCCCAGCCTATAGCCCTTTTTTCCCTGATCCTTATCGCTGTGGCAGAAGCATTAAATGTAATGTCTGCAGAGGGGGAAATCATTGGCAACATGTGGCGAGAGCTTAAGATGTTGTCACACTTTAAGTTGCCTATAATCTGTTCAAAGAGAAAGTGCATACTTCTCCAAAGAGCCTATGGAAGGAGTGGAGAGAGAGAGAGAGAGAGAGAGAGAGAAACAGACAGAGAGAGAGAGAGAGAGAGAGAGAGAGAGATACAGACAAACAGACACTGCATTTAGCTCAGGTGTGTTTGTATAACAAAAGGCATAACAATAATTGGTGATGCACGATAAATTGGCCCACATATTGTTTTGGCCGATATATGCTGTTATTGGCCGATATTGATGACGGCAATTAAAACAGACATTATTCAATGGCAGTAGCTGATGTTCATCTGTTGTTGATAAAGCATACATTTTGCACGTTCTCATCTATAGCCTATGCCAAGCTGTAGATATTTATATTTCTTGTATTGAAGAAGATGTATAGTTCCCCTGGCACAAAGGTAGAAAATAAAAGCAACAAAAAATAAATGGGCATACAGTATATCGGTATCTATCCTTTATTTTGCATGGCCAGTAATGCAAGCAGCAGTTTGCCTTGCATAGCATCATGAGCATACAGCCTTCAGCGGCGCCATAAAGAGGTGTAAATGAGAGGGAGGTGGAAGTGCTATAAGGAACCCATGGAGGGAGCTGATGAGGGATTACGTGGACGTTGGTGGATTAAAGGCGAGGACCTAATGATTCCTGTGGGAGAGAGAGGTATGTGCTGAGATGAGCTCCTTTATTATTTATGAAGAGTTCAAGCTCCCGGGGAGTCACTGGATAAATATTGACACCCCTCACTGCCGGAGAGATGCAGAACCATTGATCCACAACACAGGAGGAGGGTCCTCTGCATCGTCGCTCCATGCATCCCAGGTGTGGGAGGAGAGAATGAGCCAGGCACAGGCAGCAGTGTTGCCAACTTGGCACATTTGTCGCTATATTTAGCTTTTTTCTTTCAGGCCCCCCTACTAGCACCAAAATTTTGTGAAAAACTTGTGATGGAAAATCTAGTGCTTTTTTTGGCCGGTGGTGAGTTGGGGCGAAATTGGTTGACAGGCGTCAGAGATGAAACCCTCGTTTTTTTCACCATTTTTCCTCTTATGATAGAGTTATAGGAGAAAGGGCCATTGTTAACCAAATGCTCTCAAGAGTTAAATTATATTTAAACATCTGGATTACCTAATTTTCAAGAATCTACATATTTTGACCAACATTTTGCCAGTTATCTTATATTAGTCCGAGAAACTAAACTCAACATCAAATGGTGGTCCATACGTGGCTAAAATGCAGAATAAATAGTGGGCCCTGGTATGAAAATGTTTGAAACCCCACTGCTCTAGCGCATTCTAGTGCATTTTTGGAAGTGCCACGAGTGCATTTTGTATTTTGGCAGTTGGCAACCCTATCAGGCAGGGACCACAGCGGTGGTGGTCTCCCCAGGCCTGTGTCAGCTCTCTGTCCTTTATAAACAAGACGAGAGGAGGTGCTGATCATGCCGATGTTGACCCTTCAAGCCCCGCGTCGCCGGGAGTCGTGTTACCCAGACAGGCAGCAGGGCGAGAGCGAGAAAGTGGATTTTGAAGTGGATACAAACCTTCATTTGCGGCGGGTCACTGGGATTAAACAGCGGAGGAAGGGCAGACGCTGGTCACCTGTATCACGTTTTAAATCAGATCCCAGTCACAACTGCAACCCCCCCGTCCCTTCCCCTCCCCTCCACTCAGCCCCGTAACGTCCCTGTAGGATCCTTTACAAAGAGTTTATACAACAATCTGTCGTGTCATCCAAAGAGAGATACGGCAGTAACCTTCTATATATGTGTCTCTGCTATACCTGCCGAGTGCGTCTGTGTTATCCCTTTGGGTGGCGATGTTGTGTTTTATTAACACATAAAGCAGTATATATAAAATGATCATTTACACCTTCCTCCCCTGTCCGTTGCTGCATGGCATGCCCCGGTCGGCCCAGGCGCTGGCTGGCTGGCTGGCTGGGCCTCAGTCCACTAATCAGGTAATGTTAGGGAGGTTGAATGGCGTGCCTCCCCCTGGTCAGCGCTTCACTGCTCACACAGCGGTGTTGTTTTAAAGAGCATTCTTTAGCGGGCCGAACTTGGAAAGGTATTAAAGTGGGATTAGGGCTCCTCCACAATCCACTGCTTGTGTCATTCAGGGGTAGTTGTGTTCTCCCCTCACTCCCCCGCCCCCCCGCGCTCCTCCCCTCTGTTTGATTGTGTGGTAGAAGCCGCGGGAGTGGGACCGACTGCGCCTTTCAAAGGGAGAGAGGGAGAGAGAGAGAGGGGTAGGGTTAAATCCCTAGTCCAGTGCTCCCTGCTAATTCTCCTTGTTCCTTAGAGAAGGATTTGCCTCCGCTGCCAGCGCCTCAAAGAGCCCCCTCTCTCTGCCCATCCGAGAAGTCGCCGTTGCCTTCCTGTGGAGGGTGTGGTTGCCATAGAAGGGGCGTCATGCGTGGCTATTCCATCTGAACCCCCGCCGGGAATGGTTGGACCGGGGGGGGGACTGAAAACAGAGCGGAGAAAAGTCCGGATTAGGGCCCCGAGGACAAAGCAGGGACAGGAAGATTCCAGAAGGCACGAATAGGAATTACAGCAGCAAAAATAATGCAAAGTGACAGAGAGGGGAAATAGAAAAATAATGGCTTACAAGATTAGAGTCGGTGCGGAGGAAAAAGGAGGAAAGAAAGGGGAAGCTGGGAGCTGAATGAGAATGTTTTCATCTGGATGAGAAGATTTGAGAGAGAGCGGGTTGTCGGAGGTGAAGGCGGAAGCTCGGACGTATCAAAACCGCGCTAACAAGTCATTTCCTCGGATCTTTCAGCTTGGTTCTGAGGCTAAGCCTCCGATCATTAGCTAAACATTAGAGTTAGGGATGGGAACTAGTCCTGACAGATCCATCATCCCATTTAAAAACCGCAGAATGTACTGTAACATGCTAATCCTGTTGATTTGTTTTGTTGTCGTGGGTCTTCCGTCCGTCTTTAGATGTACGAGCTGCTTTAAGATCTCTTTGTTTTCCTTCCTAAATGTCGTTAATTTGCTTTTAGCAAAAAATAAATGTTTCCCTGGCGATGAGCAGAAGAACAACTGGCGACTTGTTGAGAAGAGAAATCCAGGTTGGCAGGTCACTTAAACAAGAACTCAGCTTGTTTGAGAAACATGCCAGCATTTCTTTTTCAAGGGATTATCCATGAGGTTTTTCCATAGTTGAATAATAATCTTCTTAACTTATTGTAATAAATGGAAGATTAAAGGATTTCATGAACCCCGCGAGTGCCAGTTTTGATATCTGTGTTGTTTTCCTGTTGTGCGATCGTAGATAGAGTAGAAAGGGATCATGCCTGCCTCAATCTTCCGTCGGTTATGAGTCGTGATTCCTGATTATAGGGAACAGTGATTATCAGGCAAAGAGTAAAACAGCCTATCAATCAGTGTGATGTAATTTAGATTGCATGTGAAATTCAACATTGACATTGGACTTGTACCATCGCTTTGTTGATAATGGTCTGATGATGGGCAGTAGCAAAGCAATGATTCTACAAAGCTCTGCAGACGGAGAACCAACCGGCGCTGTCTTGTTTCCAAAATGCATACAGCTGCTGTACTGAGCCTTGCCACGTTATACATATGCACAAGTGGGTACACAGTACACACACACACACACACACACACACACACACACACACACACACACACACACACACACACAAACACACACTCGGAGAGAGAGATAGAGAGACACCCACTCCCTATCAGTGCTCAATCAGCACCTACAATGATATTACCATAACAAAACCATCCTTTGGTTTCTCTCCACTCATATTTACACATTATATTCATCGCTATCGCTCATCCTTGTCCCAAACCAGCAGATGATGTCAATTGCCTCTCTCTCTCTCTCTCTCTCTCTCTCTCTCTCTCTCTCTCTCTCTCTCTCTCTCTCTCTCTCTCTCTCTCTCTCTCTCTCTCTCTCTCTCTCCCTGTCTCTCTGCCTCTTGCACAATGAAATAGACGTTCACCACAAATAGATAGGCGGTTGCCAGCTGTCTTCCAGACCAGGGCAAACAAAGGGGCCACTAATAAATCCAGCTTTACGGCTGGACAAGATCAACCACACTCGCTCGCCTTCCTGCCCCATTTAATGTGGTTTTCTTCAAAACACGGAGCGAATGAATTAAATGTCTCTCTCGCTCGCCAATAAAACAATACAAACATCTTCCTGCAAAAGGACATAAAAGAAGATAGAGGTGTTATCTGGGAAATGGTTCTAGAGAGAGGGCGGCTGGGCGCGGCGGGTAGTCAGACGATGGCATGAAATTAGACTTTTAAGATGAAATATGAACTGACCACAAGGCACCCTGGTAGCACGCTATGAATCAACATCGCCACTCCCAGACGCTCTATATGCAGCGTTTTGTGGCACGGCGACTAGCGCAGATAGTTGATCTATACAAGCGTTGCTTTTAAACTGATTTCTTTATTTCGTCTGGTAACGACATATTCGAACCACGGCTGAAGCGAAAGTGTGAGTGTCAACACACTATCGATATGGTGGAGAGACGATATGTAGCATTTTGGAGCAATGGAAATAGGTGAATTTGAGCAACATCCCATAGTAGGGGAAACAGCCAATAAGATGTTTTTTTTTTACACAAAATAAATTTTATAAAATTAACCAACTGCAAGTAAAGTTAAGAAAGCCTTCTGGGGTAGGATTCTCCTTTACTTTTTTTTTTTTTTTTTTTTCTATTTTTTATCCCACGATTTTGTAACCCATTTTTTCACCCAGTGCCAATTCCTAATGTGATCCTGGGCTCTACACACCCTCCACCAACCTGGGGAGGCAGCGGACTGGCCTCATGCTTCCTTCAGTGCATGAGGAGTCCAAGCTGCCTTCTTTTCACCTGACAGGGGGGAGTTTCCCTGGTTGGACGTAGCGCGTGGAAGGAACACGTTATTCCAACCAGTTCCAGTCCCCTCCATCAGGCGCCCCGGCTGGCCAGGGGGAGGCAGTTTAGAGTCCAGGATTACTGCATGTTTTTGTGAGGGTATCTACCCTAAGGATTCTCCTTTACAGTGGCTCATCGGGATCGGTCCGATCGCCCCGACCCAGATGAGCTGGTCTCTGGTGTCCTGGCCGTGTGACAGAGAAGTGGGTGCCCATGACTGAACTCAGGAGGGATGATGTGGGACTGAGTCCATGCACCTCCTCGGCACTTTAACAGATGAGCTGCTGTCAAAGGGATCACTCCCATGGCTGCCCACAGGATCATCTGCTCACCCTGCCTGCCTCCACACTTTAATCAAAACCACTTGATGGAAACATCAGGCCACGCTCGCTCTACACGGCAGCATGGATACAGCACACATTTACAACACAATATGGGAAACAAATCTAAGGAGATTAAACACATTTCATGTTTGATTTTGCAAAGCTCAGTACAGATCAGTAGATCTGTAACATCGCAAAAGTTAGGATATAACATATGAAGTTTTGCGTCAAGCATGCCCAAATATCTGTGACAAACGCACACAACTCCATATATGGAGTTCTTCTTGATAGTAATTGGTGAAGACAGACAGACTAGTGGGAAGGAGAAAAGGGGAGAGACAGGCAGCACTTGAACACGCGGCATGCTGCTAAGTTGGAGAGGCATGCGTCTGGCAGAGGACGGCCCCATATATGCAGTTCTGGGTCAGTTTTACCCATGGAGTGTGTGATACATACACCCACACATGGAGTGTGAGACACACAAACACTTTGGCCTGGCGTACATACTATAGTAATATCGCTCACTGCATTCGCAATTACAGAAAGTCTTGACTTTGGGGTTGTTTCAAACCGAGCTCACCCTCGCTCAAACTGCATGTAATCGTCGTGCTAATACGATCCGACACGTGTTCTCGCTTTTACGCCGTCTCACCATATGTTTTCTTATTATTGTGCCACTCAGGCTGTTCGCCACCAAGTGCAGCGGCTGCATGGAGAAGATCGCCCCCACGGAGTTCGTGATGCGCGCCCTGGAGTGCGTCTACCACCTCAACTGCTTCTGCTGCTGCGTGTGCGACCGCCAGCTGAGGAAAGGCGACGAGTTTGTCCTGAAGGAGGGTCAGCTGCTCTGCAAGATCGACTACGAGAGGGAGAAGGACCTGCTGAGCTCCGTGAGCCCCGATGACTCAGACTCAGGTGGGCAGCTCTCTGCACCCTCTCACACCGCAACGAGAACAAACACCCCGGTGCCATCGTGAAGTCACACCGGGGTGTTGGTACTCTGTATGGTGTATTACCCATACCGCGGTGGTGTTAGCCCTACTAGAAAAGTCTTCCATCATGTCTCTGACTGTGCTGAATCCGTCCTCCGTTGGTGCTGCAGCACCCACTGCTGCCTGGCCTTAAAGATGGAGGGCCATGATTTTTTTTATTTTGACAGTACTTTCTGTACTGTGACAGTACTTAAAGGGGAATTCCACCCATTTTCAAAATTTCACTATGTCATTAATACTATACTTTAGAGATGTTGTGTGATCATGATGAAAAAGTTCCCCAATTTCTGTTTCCTAGAAATGGAGGTCTGAAGAAAATCATTAACCTGGTCGAACACATCTTGATCATGTATAGATGTATTTCACCATGTTAATGGATTTCTTTCTAGATGTTTTTTTCTGAGAGGGTAAATGTTGAAAATGTTTTTTTTTTTTTTTTTTTTTTTTTTCAATTGTGTACTGTACATGGTTAAGAAGTGACAGTACTTAATTACCCTAGATCCCTTGGTGTGTTCTTGACTTTGTATTTAGGGTTTCTTCCTGGGGGCTGAAACCTTTCCAGTCAAACGTGCCTGTGAAAAAAAACAGTAATATAGTGACCTCACACATTACCCTGGGAATCCCACATAAAAACAACATCTTGACAAATGCTGTGCACTTTTTTGGAAGAAATCTTCCTCCTCATATAACAGTAATATCTGATGATCATGTTTTAGGGTGTAAAAAAAAACATGAAACTCCATCTTTAATCAATTATGGAGAGACAGTAAAGTCATTTTTGCGACCGATGGGATACCTGCCGCAACCGAAAATGGTCGCCTGGTTTGCCAACCGACAACGATCGGTCGCGAAAGATACTATCGGTCAGAAGTCGTTTAGTCTGCTATTGGTCGCGTCTCATTTACTATCAGCCACGTCCGTCTGCCGCGGGCGCAAGTTGATTTCTCCCGTCCCGACATTGTGGCACGAAATTTTGGATTTTTAATGACCATGGCTGCCGTGGCCCCACCTTGGGGCCTCGATCCGCTGACACGTCTGCATTTCTCCAAAGAATTCTTCCATGGATTCAAAGAGAATACAAGCACGAGCTTCCATGCAGCGCCAGGCAGTAAAAATCTGGGACTTTTTCGAGGCGGCTTTTGATGGTTTGATTTTGTAGTAGTGTTCTAATTTGGTGGGCCGAGGAGGAGCGTGGGGTTTATGATGTACAGTAGGAAGTGGGAACAGGACACGGCCAAGCCACCCTGTATTAATGGCCGTCCGTGCGTGGGCGGTATCTGGTGCTGGAAAGAATTAAATCACTGTATCATGGTGAGTGACAGAGGGATTTGGGGGCCTTTCTTGCAGAAAGCCGAGCAGCGCCTCCACTCTTATCAGCTCTGGTGTTCCCTAGCTCGCTCCACACACACACGTACGCACGCACACACACACACACGCGCGCGCGCACACACACAGACACACACACACCGAGGCGTCTCGCCAAACCCCACTGTTCGCTGCCATCTGGCTCGCATTTAGACATGCACAAAAGCAGGGAATTTGTCAAGTACATCTGTGCCTGTGTCAACTTTTGTCAACTTATAGGAATATTTGCTTTGCACTCCTCGTTTCGGTTGTGTGTGTCCCAGTCAGTGTGTGTGTGTATGTGTGTCGAATGTTGGCCTCCACAAAAAAAATTGAAAAGATTGAGAAAATGTTGACACGAGCGGAGGTTAACCTCGGCATGTCGCTGCTGAAATGTAGGTTTTTGGGTGGTGAGATGTTAGAGATATATGGTGCAGTACATATCAGAACCAGATGACGTGACACACCATGCCATCACATGCTGGAGTCCACCACGTACATCTTCCAGAAATCAGCAGAGCCCAGTGCCAGGTTGCTAAGGCTTTGTTACAACGCTATAGGCCTACACTGGTTGTGATTTTGGGGGAGCAGCTTGTTTCTCACTCTCATAAGACTCGAGGATAATTAATTCCTGCTTTTGTATGGCGGTTAGTTGTGTTTCTAGATTTGAAATACAGTATAGTGAATTAAACATTCTCAACAGAAGGTGATCAATCTTATCTTAAATCACTTAATCCAGTTTGCTTATTTTCACATCGACTTTGCCAATAATCTTATTCCTTACAATGCCAGATTATTTGACCCATTCATTTGCTAATCACAACAATTAAACAATGAAGATGTCTACCACCAGAGACAAAAAACTTTTGTATACAATATACAGTTCAAAGAAATACATTAACTGAAGAAGATTCCTTAAAACAATAAATTGTGCGGGGTTGATTGAACAGATGACTTTATAATAACGGCAAACACATTAAGCTTTTAATGTGAACGGCTGCTGCCATAAGTATTTCTCTGCTAACATATCTCAAAAAGTCTCATAAAGCCACAGTGTAATTTTGTTTTAATGGTCGAGGTATAGTGTACAATAGAGGGCCATGAAAATGAAAGATTTTTTACCATTACCCAAAACATTAATATCCTTTTTACTGACGGTAACAATTTAATAATCCATATTAGATATAGTCGCCATTTTCAAGTGCAAAAAGTCACATTCTCCTCCAGTCTCTCTCAAGGGGGTGCGCTATCCCATCTGTACTCGTGCGCCGTCCTTTTCATGTTGCGGTGGATGTAGTTTTCTTATCAAAGATGGATTCGGTGTAAATCAGCCAAAGCTGACTGCGATTAATAACAAGTGACACAGTGTCCAGTTCGGTAACAAATGCACATATTTCGCTGCCCTCGCCCTGTAAGAGCCGCTCCTCTCTAAGTCTAATCGTGCTTCGCCGGCCGTATTCCTATTCGTAATAAATTGATAACAAAGTATTAAAAACACGTGTGTCTCCTTTGATTATGCGGCTTGTGGTGTCCGAATCTCTTGGAACGGCGAAGAACAAAAAAATATCTATTTATCAGCATCCTGTCACTGACTCAAGGAGAGGAGTAGTCAGTTCAAACCAGTGTTGCCAACTTGGCGCATTTGACGCTATATTTAGCTTTTTTCAGACCCAACCTCTAGTGCCAAAATTAGTGGAAAAACCACTGGTGGAAAATCTAGTGCTTTTTTTGCTGGCGAGTTGGGGCGAAATTGGTTGACAGGCGCCAGAGATAGGCGCCATTTTGCCTCCTCCATTCCTAGAAAAGACCATTGGTAACCAAATGGACCCTTATAGATCTGTAACTCCTGGACCCTTACGGGTCCATTTGGTTTCATTTTACACTCTCGAGAGTTAAATTATATTTAAGCATCTGAGTTACTGTACCTAATTTTCAAGAATCTACACGTTCAGAAAATGTAGAACTTCTATTTTGTCCAACGTTTTGCCAGTTATTGCTCCTAAATTAGCCCGAGAGCCTAAAGTCAACATCAAATGCTGGTGCTCCGTGGCTAAAATGCAGAATAAACAGTGGGCCCTGGTATGAAAATGGTTGAAAACCACTGCTCAAGCAGCATTCTAGTGGAAGTGTTAATTTGGATTTTGACAGTTGGCAACACTGGTTCAAACCATTACTGATGTTCCGGAGGAACCGTTCTCTCTCTCTCTCTCTCTCTACAGAGAAAAGTGACGACGAGGAGCTGGACATCAAGCCAGAGAAAGGAGCAGGAGGTCAGGGGAAAGACGACGGCAAGGATCCCAGGAGGCCCAAGCGTCCTCGCACCATCCTGACCACTCAGCAACGAAGAGCCTTTAAGGCCTCCTTTGAGGTCTCCTCCAAACCCTGCAGAAAGGTGAGCCAAGAGGCTGACGCTCCTCGCTCAGGAAACATGGCGTTTTTGTGGTGCGACACTTGTCAACAGAGTCGACCAGAGTTCGGCGTAAATTAATCCAATAGTGCGTGCATGTCAGAGTCTTATTTTGTGGCCCCGGTTCGCGGTCGAGCACTCCCGGTCGCAATCCAGTCTGACGGCGTGCCGTGGGTTCGAGTCCCATGGGACTGGTTCATTATTACTCATACAGTATACAAGACAAGGTATTTTTAGTCAGGCACGTAAAGGACCACTTCACCACTTTTCAGTGTGATTCCATGAGGAATCCAAGCTAATAGAAACTGTAATCTTTCTATTCCTGAAAAGTTGCATTACGAGAATGCAACTTTTCTTCTCCCAATAGTAAAAATATTGCTTAAAAAATCTGCCGAACGATGATGCGCATGGAAGACGGGTTTTTGAACTGCACACAGCCCTCCTATGAGACATAAACTGAGTAGACAAAAGTAGTGTTATTTTATCATGCACAATAATAAGGACCCATTATGTGAAGATACTGTAGGTCAAAAAGTGGTGAAATGCTCCTTTAACCGAGACAACACTGATGATGCCGCCATACTTCTCCACTGCGCTATCTTTTAATACAGGATTTTATTATTTCCCCACTGGCTTTCATCAGGCTTCGGGGGACACATGGGGTATTAAACGCGCGCAGCCCGCGAGGCCCACAGTAGTTTCACAAATAAAATTCTCAAATTCTAAAAAAGTTTCCCCCCACCTCAGAGCCGGGGCTTTGAAGTGGGCAGAGCAGCTCTCTGTTCTGTGTTAACTGAGGTAGAGCTGTAACACAGTCCGCCTGCCGCCAAATGACATTCTACTGAGAGAGAGAGGAGATCTGCTTCCATATATATTATACCGTACAGCCCAGGACCCTAAAAACATGCACTAGTGCAGCCTGTCCTGGGCTTTGAAGAGAGCAGTAACCAGACTGCTGTATTAATTCAACATTCATTGGAAATCAAAGCAAATAGGAGCGGAAAAAAGTGCCCCATTGGGGAAGAGTTCCAGGTACATAATAAAGGACCCGAGCTAGTTTTGTGTGCTGTGCTGTGAGTTTTGTTTTGACCTGAAAAAAATATATGTGCTACATTTTCACCATTTTCCAAAAATATCAAATGTACAAGCTAGTAGCTACGAGCTTCTAGATCTGATATTTTTCAATAGCTGAAGTAATGCCAATAAATGCTAATAATGCTATTAATGCTATTGATGCTAATGATGCTAGTGCAACGCATTGTTAATAATGCTAACAACGCTACGTAATGCTAATTATGTTGAGTAAATAATTCTAAGTAGTGCTAAGTAAGTAATGTATAGTGCTAAGTAATGCTAATCCTAAGTACCTATTGTTAATCATTCTAATAACACTAATGCTAATTATTGATAATAATGCTCAGTAATGCTAATGCTAAGTATTGTTAATAATGCTAAGCAATGCTGATAATGCTAAGTAATGCTAAGTAAGGCTAATAACGCTTAGAACACCAAAAACGAATTAAAGCCTTATTTTATTTAATGTTATTTTGTGTATTTCTCCAGGTGAGGGAGACCCTGGCTGCTGAGACAGGACTCAGTGTTCGGGTGGTGCAGGTGTGGTTCCAGAACCAGAGAGCTAAGGTGAGAGAAGCACTTTGTTTTTATTTAGAGACATGAGACAGGGTCACAACAGCTTGGTTCCTTCTCGAAAATCTACAGGAAAAGCGGGCAATTAATAACTCAAATAATAAATCACCCAGACTGTGTGTTAAAAACTTATCACAGCATTCCTTTCACGTCAGTAAAAGTTAAAGCGCAGTGTGTCGGACATTCGCCTCACTCTTGCCTTTTAAACGTCCCCGCCCTCCTCTTTTTTGATATTATCTTGGAGAGCCTTTGATATTTGACAATGAAATGCGCTTAGATACAAGTTTATGCAGTTCATTCAAGGGTGAGCAGCGAGGAGCATCCTTTTTAAATTAAAGAGTGCACATGTTAGTGTTGAGGAGTTTCTCACAGCTTTGACTCCTTCTTTTACAGATGAAGAAGTTGGCAAGGAGACAGCAGCAGCAACAGGAACAGCAGAACTCTCAAAGACTCGGTCAAGGTACGACGCAGAACCTGTACAGCACACGGAACTCCACACATGCCTTTGACTGGTTTTTAAAAGCCGAGATATACGGTATTATATCACAGCATACCTGAACGGAAGATCTGCAATGTTCATGATTTAAGGCGTCCCTATACTCTACTTTGTTGCTCTCAAATATTATGTGTGAAACATTGAACATACTATGCACTTCGAGTGTCTTTGCTGTCGTCACTTCAAGGGTAAAATACAAAGTGGATTTCACCAGTGATGGACAGTAGCTTTTACTTAAAGCTTGTAGTTGTTGGATACATTTTGTGACTTTCCTTCCACATTTCATGAACGAATGTATCATTTTAACCCCACCACATTTGTTGGAAGAGTTAAAGGTAGGCCATGTTAAGAATTAAGCACTGTTTCAAGAGCAAAAAATGCTGATCTACAAGCTCACAACACAGTGTGATTGATAGTTCTCGGAAAATGTCTGTGGAAGGTCTTGCGGTTGAAAGAAAATGAACTTATAAGTTGTACTTTTGAATTTTTAAAAGAATGTGTTTTGAATGCATTCCGGTATACTCCCTACTTTTACCCAAGTACTATTGACCGTAATGTTTGACCAGGGCAGGAGTATCTATCTATAATACTCTGGTCGAGTATGTTGATTATGTGTACGGCTCAACGAGTTACAAAGTGGAGTTCACACATCCATGAGATGCACGACTGTGAATGTAAACCAGAACAACTTCACATCAAAACGATCTGGATGGTTTTGGAAAACTTATGGAAGCCAAAAGGAATGAATGGCAAACATAATTTCACAAGGGCCTCACCACTGTAAAGGAAAGTTCAGGGGGATGGGCTCCAGTCACAAAGCCACAAGCACTGTGACTCCCACTCTCAGCCCAGAGCCAGGCTTTTAAAGTCAAGTGTGAGAGAATCGCTATTTACCAATGCGAATGGTTGGTCACCATGATAAAGATATTCACATCGGTCATTCCAGAAGATGCGAGGTAGTAGCTACAGAAACTTGCTAGAGCAGTGGTTTTCAACCTTTTTGATACCCGGGCCCACTATTTATTCAGCATTGGGGCACGGGCCACCATTTGATGACATTTTAGCCCGCACAGACCCCCAAACTAAAGATTTCTTTTATTTTTGTCCACAATTCCAGGTTGGATTTGGGAAACAAAACAGTCAAACATACAGATCAAAATGGCCATTAATCTTCTACATTCTCTAGTTGTGTAGACTTGGGCTAATTCAGATGGTGAATATTTTAACTTTTGAGAGTGTAAACATGAAACCAATTTGGGTTTACACTCTCAAAGAGTTACATCTGGTTAACCAACTTCCATCATTTAACCTGGGGACCACCTGGAACCCTCTCAAGGACCACTGGTTGTCACCAGTGGCTAGAGCGTTTCTGTCACTATTACAAAGTTGTAGTTGAGACCTTAAAGGTAATAGAGGCAACTTTTTAGCCAAAAATCTAAATAGATATATAGCTATATTTTTTTGATTTTCCCCTCTCTATGTTGCTTCTACATGGTTGTTGCAGCTGTTTCCCTGCAGACAGACACTTGGTACGTCCTGCAGACACTTCAGAACTTTGTTGTTGTCAACAAATCATGAAAACAAAAAATTTCGGCAGGCTCAGGAAAGGCGGTGGTAATTTGTGAGGGGCAGGGGGTTTTGTGTGGGGTGAGGCAGCGTTTTAGCCAATCACAGCCCAGCAGTCTCCAGCAGATTCATAATGAGGCAATAGAGTGGAGGTGAGGTGGAGTTAGATTCTGTTTTCAGTGTTTTGTTTTCACTAAAGTTGCCTCCATTACCTTTAGACTTGAACTGGGTGGAAACAGCCCAGGTAAACCACGTGTCGCACTCGATAACACTTTTCCCGTCGTTCTGATTGGCCGTCTTTACAGAGGTGATGTCCAATCGCATGGAGGGGATGATGAACTCCTTCACGCCGCTGGTCCCGCCGCAGCAGCAGCTGGTGGCCATGGATCAGAACGGCTACAGCACAGACCCCTTCCAGCAGGGCCTCACCCCCCCACAGATGCCCGGTGACCACATGAATCCATATGGTGAGCATCCAGACCCCCCCTCACCCTTTACCTCACTCATCCCCCCCTTAAAAACACACACTCGTACTCATCCCTTGATGTAGCTCATAACTCCCTAGTGTGGGACATGTGTCCTGGCCACAGCCCCTTGATTTAGACCGCTCACCCAGCAATACGAGCAGCTCCCCCTCCCACATGAGATAACACAAGCATGCTCACAAGCCTGTCGGGGTTTTGAAGTTTGTTCTCAAATAAATGTTATACGACTTTAACTTTTCCACACACACGCACCCCCCGACACGACAACACTCCACCCCCACCCCCCTGCGCGAGGCAAACGTTCTTCTCCGTTTCCATTGGTGGTAATTCTACTTACGTAAGTACGGTGCTTCTTAACCCACTAGTCGCACCTGATTGTCGTCGTCCGCGCCAAACTCGTGGAACACGAACGTTAATCGATCACATTCTTTAATCCATCTTCCGACCCGAACGTATCACTTGCCGGTCGTCGTTTTGTCGCATTTCAAAAAAAATGGACGCGGCCAATTTGAAAAAAAAAAAAAAAAAAACCTTTATCCCCATTATCATTCTAATGACATTATCTCAGATTCAACCCCTCAATGTCCATTTTTTTGCAAACCAGCCATTTACAAAGGGACCAACAGAGGGTTAGAGGGGAAGAATGGTCGAGACACCAGAAACACAATTACGTCATCACACATCTGTTTCTCAGAAATCTGACGCTTCAAAATAAGGGTTTCAAACGTAAAAGCCGCGACATAGACACACATGCATAGTCCTCGTGTTTGGTGATATAACGGTTAATGTGCGATCAAAGCGATCATTGGGTTTCCGCAATCAGAGGTGAGGAGTAGCTTAGTGCCGTTATCGTTATCGGGAGACGAGAGTATCATATGTTGTTTGTGTCTGTGTGTTGGGGGGGGGGGTGACTGCATGTGTGAGCATGCTTTGCGACAAAAGTATAAAGAAACAAACAAGGAGGGGAGGGGGGACGAAGCCCCGTCAATCAAGCATTAGTCCACAGGATGCAACTGGAACAACACATTTTTGAGCGCTGTCCTCGACACGTCCCGGAGGGACCGTTTCGCCAAGTTCATAACTTCCTTATAATTTGCCTCCGTTTAGTTTCTCTCCGTGGTCGAAGACCCAAATCCCCAGTCTCATCACTCTCCTTTGGTTCGGGGAAAGAGAACAATATTGGCAAGGCATTAAAAGATATGTCTCATCACACTGTCCCCATTTTGTGCAACACACTATCATTAAGATCCAGAGTGTAATAAAGTTAACTATTCCCTGAAGAGGAATAACATGTTGAGGTTTTATGAAAGGCGTAAACAGTTGCTATTAACCAGATCTTTTAGGAGGATGCCCCCTTGTTTACATGCCCCTCCGTAGACCGCAAATTGTCCCGGCGAGGGCAGCAAAAAGTGAGCTTTGATGATCCTTAACAAAACAGTTTTCACAATTGTGATGACACACAATAGCGATTTCTCAACATGGCTATTAGTCATTATGGTTTCACAACAGCGTCGTAAATCCGGCGTGCGAGACCGAATTGATTTTGTAATCAATACCACGGGATGCATGTTGTGTTGCCTGTGTGAGCCCCATGCTTTTAAATGGCAAAAACACCCAAAACTGGGAGGCATGGTGGCACAGTGGTTAGTGCTGTCGCCTCACAGATTCCCACTAGGAATCACAGATTCCCACTAGGAATCAGTGAGGAGATTCCTAGTGGGGATTCAAGGAAACCCACGGGTCCATTTGGTTCCATTTGTACACTCTCAGAAAAAAGGGTCCTAAAAGAAAAATCCTTGATCCTTGGTGAAACACAACCTGATGACGTCATCAAGTTGTGTTTCAGACCTCCATTGCTAGTAAACACAGAATGGTGGGAATTTTTTTATCACGTCCACACAACATCTCTAAGGTATATTAATGACATGGTAAAATGTTGAAAATGGGTGGAATTCCCCTTTAAAAACAACTAAACTACATTTTGATTCCCTCTCTCCGTCCCACAGGCAACGACTCTGTGTTCCACGACATTGACAGCGACACGTCTTTAACCAGCCTCAGCGACTGCTTCATGGCGTCGTCGGAGGTCAACTCCATGCAGGCCCGCGTGGGAAACCCCATCGACCGGCTCTACTCCATGCAGAACTCTTACTTTGCGTCATGAAAAGAGCGGAAGGCGGTGTATGTCCGTTCCAACGCGGAAAACACAGTAAACTGTACATCATCGACTTGAGGCACGGAAGGAAGGAGGGGCCAGGAGGAGTTTTTCTTCCCACTTCGATAACAAGGACAAGACAGCGAAAAGGAAACAAGCTCCTGGTTATGTTATGGAAGCTGACAGCGGCGGTAGTTACACGAACCACTGTTGGGAGAACAGTGAAGATTCCTGGGGAAAAGAAAGACCTTACAAATATTTGTTAGATTATTTGGTACTAGCGTTGCTTATCTGTTACGGGGGAGAGATATTTACTCCTTTCTTTGTTCACTATAAAGAAAGAGTGCGTATCGAAGCCACTGATTATACCTGTTCTCAAACCAAATAACACACAGCGAGTTTATACAGTGCATGATCAATTGTAAACTAAACATTTTTTGTATGCCCCCCCTCCTGGCTAAACTTGTGGTGTTTGAACCGTTTCATTACACTACAATGGATCTCCATGTTCGGCGTTTTAGCATTTTGATCACTTCCATAGGTTTAGATATCGTGTTGATAGTAAATAGACGCAGCATGTCTGCAAGATTGACTGTAAAATGTACGTAAAGTGTGTATGAGATATTTTGTGTGCGTGTGTGTGTGTGTGTATGTGTGTGACAGAGAGACAGAGAGAGAGAGAGAATTGTTTAGAGAAAAAAGTGGAGAACTTGGTGGACATGTAGGATCAGTAAAGTGTAAATAATTTCCCCAGGCAAATTGGATGTGCATGTTAAAAATGGAAAACATTCTATTTATTTAACTATAACAGGCTCTTGAAGGTACATATTAAAAATTGAAAAGCTTTATTTAAAAAAAGGAGAACTTTTTTTGTTTTGTTTTGTTTTGTTGTTGAGCGCAATTAATTCGTGATTCCATGAGTATCACAACTCATCTGTATGCCTTTTTAATATGAAGATTAACCCTTTTTGTTGTTTTTCTTTCTCAGCCAAGCTGTAAATGAGCGACATGCTATTTATTTCGTACAGACCAGAAACCTTGTCATTGTCATATTATGTGCATTCTCAAAAATGTTCAAGTTGCTAAATGACCAAAGTTGATTGGTTTGATGAATAAACAATGTCTTTCTCCTGATGATAACATTCAATAAATGCCATTCAGTGATCATTCAGATGTCAACATTTCAAGTGTCATTGGTTTCCGTGTGGCGGGCTGCTTTCATTTCCCTCATCAACCCAGTGTCCATTTCTTTATTAGCCTAAGATTTTCATTTTTCTATCCTGACGAATCACTCTGAGAGTCTAAGTAAGAACACACACACACACACACACACACACACACACACACACACACACACACACACACACACACACACACACACACACACACACACACACACACACACACACACACACACACACACACAAAGTAACTCTTACCCTTAACACATAGGACAAATAGGGCCTCAAACATGGAGTTCCACTTGTCTGGTCACTATTCACCAAGAAATGGCTATGCTTAGAGCCGTAGTTTTCAATAAAAAGGGGTGTTTTGATCCGCATATAGTGCAACCGGCTGCGCACTAGAGTACAGTAAACAAGGGAATTCCAAGACCAGTGGATCAAAATGACCTTTATATTGAAAACTACAGCTCTGTGCATTGTCATTTCTTGGTGAATAGTGACCAGACACGTGGAACTCCCAGTTAGACGCTGCATTTGCACAAGGTAAGAGTTGCTTTGAGGCAGAAACGATCATTCCCCGTCACAAAAAAATATGAAAGGCACTTCCACTCTCGCAGAGGGATTCATCAGAATCCAAAAGTGCCTCTCTACGAGAGTCTAAATCCTACGCTATTTCTTTCCCGATATTTCAAACCTGACCATATTCACTATATCCAATCTAGAACTGCGATCATGACAGCTCTCAAATCTCAGCGCACTGACCTCTGACCTCTCACAAACCGTGCGAGAGCTTCGACACGGTTCCTACCAAGTAACCTGAGAGGGAGATGAAGAGATCCCACGTTAGAACTAGACAGAAACAGACACGCATAACCCAACGGAGTGGGGAGAGAAAAAGTTCAACAGAACATACCAATACATCGACATTGATTGGAGCAGGGACCCCGCCTCCGTCCCCGGGGCCTACGTGGCGGCAGCTTGGATGTACCATCTGGGTGCTTCTTCATCGGCCTGACAGCTTCTCAATGTGGCCAGGCAAGCTCTGCTCGCCCACAACATCCCCTCCAGCAGCACATCCACCAGTCACTCCACTGCAGCCCCAGCAGCATCTCCAACCTGTCAGGGAAAGTTATCTCGCCTCACCATCTCCTCATCCGCCATACCTGCATTCTCGGACCCATCTCCCACTCCCCACTCCCACTCCCACCGCGGAAGTGGACCGTCGGATCCGAAACACTGCCAGCGATGGACTGCATTAATCCGATCATAATTCATGAAACACCAGACGTACTGTAAGTGTGGTGCGATATTTCTATTTGTATTCATCACAGCGTACCATTGCCACTGTGGTCATATTAGTCAGTGTCTGTTTTTGTATAAAACGCAGTAAAATCTTGGTGTTACTTTCAGTGATTTGGGTTATTTGCGGAACAAGACGGTCCAACTGTCTTTTTTGGCGATATCTTTAGCGATATTTTTCAAAAATGATGACTGTACATGTTCTATATACTGTATATATATTGTATATACAGGCATTTGACTTACATATTAGGCTTAAAGGTTAAGGTTAAAAATCAGTCCAGAGATTTTTAATCGTGTGATTTTCAGCCTCTGTGGAGATTTACAGGTATATGCAAATACTATCACCAATAACCAATGACATTGGGGGAACATGCAACAGGCTCCCGATTGGAGAAGCCTTCCTCTTTTTCCTGATTGGAGGAAGGCTTTGTCTCCCAAAGCACAAAATGAAGGGATCTTTAACTCCTGCAGTTCACTGGGGACAGGTAGGAACTCCTTACAGCACACTACTATAGTAGGGAGCATTATCACAACAAAAGACAAAAATAGGTGACATTTGAATTAAGTGAAAGCACTGACTTCACCTCCTAAATGTACCCAGTGTGTACCACCATACCATGTTCTAATGATGATCCTCAGTGCTGCTATTCCTGGCCAGAGAGAGAGAGAGAGAGAGAGAGAGAACGGGGCGCATCGGCGCTCACAGCCGTGAGTGTATGTGACCTGTTCTTCCCGTGTGGTAGCGTCATATATATCTCTGCTATCATGACAGCGATCTGACAGCCAGGTGTTGGAAGGCAGGCTACACTGACATTCATCTTCACCTGTCAGAGGCCCCCTCCCACACCCCCACCCAGGGGCTTACAGTGACATCAGCTGAAGTCTCGCAGCTCATTGGCTGAACCTGTTCACATATGCAAATGGCACCTGTTGGATGACACTACCGTGACCTGTCACATCATCGCAATACGGTGTTTTCTTTCCCTATTTGCTGTGTTGTGTCTGCTTGTTGCCATAGAGGACAGCAATACAGACGATGTGTTCAGTTTGAATGAAATCCTATTATTTCCCCCAGTCCTTACTTTTCTTGCTCATGGCCCATGCATGACCCATCAGAAGATTGGTAGGTTGTTCCATGATCACAATCATTAGACTGACTGTGGAATAAAGCTTGTTTTGGGGCAATTTGTGAAAGGAATTTATACAAGACAAATTTATCTGAAAGGATGTTTAGGCTACAACAGTGAGTCCGGGAGCGCAGCTATCCAATGTATGTAGTGTGTGTGTGTGTGTGTGTGTGTGTGTGTGTGTGTGTGTGTGTGTGTGTGTGTGTGTGTGTGTGTGTGTGAGAGAGAGAGAGAGAGAGAGAGAGAGAGAGAGAGTGTGTCTAGGCCTACACGTGTGCAACTCAAGCAAAGGTGTCGTGAGTGACAGCGTGAGTGAGCGCAGCGCGTGTGCGTCTAGGCGTGGGTGTTTGTGTGTGTGTGTGTGTGTGTGTGTGTGTGTGTGTGTGTGTGTGTGTGTGTGTGTGTGTGTGTGTGTGTGTGTGTGTGTGTGTGTGTGTGTGTGTGCATTCAGGCCGCCGGCGTTGGCTGCAGGCAGGTTCAGGTTCAGGTTCAGGTGTGTGCTTTAACTGTGTGAGGATTACAGCCTGAAAGGCTTAGCAAACAGAGATGACAAAAGCCTCCCCTCTTACAGTAAACATGGACGCAGCACGGTACGCACGCCCTGTTTGCGTTGGGCAGCAAGGATGACTGGCTGGAACTTCAGCCTCTTCACTGGCAGCCAGGTGAGTTCATATGGAATAGTCGTTTGGTACAGAGCAGACAGAGGGACCTGTCACTGCCATTGTTGTGACACGCTCCACTGAGCATGGCCAAACAAATGTAGCCATTTATAAAATCTTTTAAACTCAACAGGGCATTTTGCCATGAGCTTTGGCTGAATATCATTATTTGCCCAAACTCTTGCTCTGTTCAAGAGTTTGGGCATTATACTGTAAGAGCATACAGCACACAATGAAATAGCACAGGACTATGTGTTTTTATTTACATTTAAACTTTGAAATTTTAACTCAAAGTTACTATCTATTACATCTGGGGTTTAATACCATGTGTTAATTTAATACCAAGAGTTAAGGCCTACTCATACTCCAGTTGCTAACCAACTACAAACTACAACATGACATCACATTACGGTGTTAGGCGACTCACCGCTCACCCAAACACTCACTGCTTGAGCTAACTGCCGTTGGTGGTCACTTTATTTATCACCTAAAAATGGAGTATGAATAGGCTCTGAACAGACATTAACCATACACCCAGGGTTTTGCAGTATATACTGTAGGTCTATCATATCATACCATACCTCATTGTGATCAATTTAGTCAACCACCCCTCACAGAAATGCCAGTTTGGGCTTTGGGAGAAAAGCTATGGACCTTGGTGTACCGTGTACGTGATGTTGACACACACAGACACACACACACACACACACACACACACACACACACACACACACACACACACACACACACACACACACACACACACACACACACACACACACACACACACACACACACACACACACACCACATATTGTTACCAAGATGGAGGGTTCTCCATCTTGGTGCTCCTTTAAAGAGACCAGTGGTGTTTTAAGCAATTTGGAGGCAATTTGGAGCCCCCCTTACCAAATGGACCCTTACGGGTCCATTTGGTTATAGAGGGCTCCAAGGAAAATCCCCTGTAATATGGCGCTCTACCTCATGGTCACCCCCCTCCCCTCATGGCGCCCTAGGCAACTGCCTAGTCTGCCTAATGGCAAAAACGCCCCTGTAAAGAGACCACCTATTAAACACACTAAAGAGGGCTTAGACAAAGTTGAAAGGTGACTTTTGTCTAAGACACCACTCTCAGTCATGTCAGTCACAGCTCCAAAACAACCGTAACTCTGAGAGAATAACAAACCGCCTACGGGTTTTGCAGTAATACTCCCTATAATAGTCTTCCTCTGTATGCCAAACCGTAGAGGCGGCGGGTGGATGTACCTACCCTACCGTGCCACTGCCATGTCACTGTTTGCACACCAGCGCTGGGACTTGAATCAGCCAAAGAGGACGCAGAGAGGTTGAGGTAGTGTGGCCTGGATATGAAAACAGCTCCACTGAAACCTAAGCTGGAGACTACACACACACACACACACACACACACACACGCACGCACGCACGCACGCACGCACACACACACACACACACACACACACACACACGCACGCACATATAAGAGCTGGCCATGAGTAAACTTTTCGCACATTTTCTCCTCTGCTTTTCTGGCACCACATAGGAAATGAGTCTAGTGACAATATTTTCATTAGATAGCCAAATTCCTGATTCTTTGACCCCGAAGACACAATTGCAGGCTTGTATTTAAATGTCCGCTGCTAACAATTTGCCTCACTCACCTCCTCCGTGAAAAAACAAAATGTGCCGTTATTATAATCGAAGGAACGCACAGCAGCATCCATGGGCCGAGGGTGCAGGGGCGTTTTTGCCATTAGGCAGACTAGCCAGTTGCCTGGGGCACCATGGGGGGCGGAGGGGGGCATCGGGGCGACCGCCAGACATGCTTTAAAAGGATCCCAGGATAATAAGCCTCATAAATACATTATACTTGTCCTCTATAACGAATTATTATATTTATATTGAATATTTTATCCCTTGGGGAACCATTTTGCTGTGCCTATCATAGGTTTGACGTCACAGGACCCATAAGGGTCCATTTGGTAAGGGTGGGCTCCAGGGAAAATCTTGCCTGGGGCTCCAAATTGCTTAGAAACGCCACTGCGAGGGTGTTCGTTTGATTTATAGCCCTACCCCGGATTTTACGGCGCACATTGAGTATTATTGAAGGAAAAATAAATTATGATCAATGGCATCTCACACATGGCCAAAGACAGTAGCAGTACAACCCACACATCATTTAATGAACCTAATGACATGTAATACTGTAATGAATAATGAAGGCTAATCAATCAGTGGGTGAAACACAAACCGAGCCGCAAAATGCATTGTTCCTCCTGTTTGTTTTCTGCACCGGGAGAGCTGGGATTTGGTGGTAATATGACTTGGTATGCCAGCAGTGACAGCAGGCTTTAATGTGTATTCTCAATTGTTATTTCTCAACATTATATTCGTAACAGACCGACGCAACATTTTTTTAGGGGCATACCAAGCCCAATTAATTATATACATGGGCCGGGCCAAGACGTTCAGCCATCTGTGGGTTTCGGTGCCGTCTACAGTAGATGTCTTCTCATATGATTTTTTAGAGTTCACAGCTAGTCCAAAGTGGGAGAAAAGGGGGGAGAGGGGGAGGAGGATTTTTTTTTTTGGTGTTTTTGTTGGGCATTTTCCATGGCGTGTGGTTAATTGTTAGAGGGGGGAGACTCGTAACCAACGTCTGACACATATTCTTTGAGCCTGGAGGGCTTGTGCGTAATCAGATGACAGACTATGCTGCGGTCTGCGACCAGAGAGAGGGGTCACAGCCAAGCATTCATGCATGTCCTCAGAGCAAAGCACTGCTTTAGTGTGTCAATCAGAAACACACAACACTCTTCCCTTGTAAAAAGGAACACTGTTTGTGCGGTACACAGCCTCCCCTAACCTAGTAGCAGACGCTGTAATAGTAATATTATTTCATTGATCTCGCAGTGGGAAATGTGTTTAGCATTGAAACGCCGCAAGTTATACAATACACACAATGTTGTGCCGCCAGGACACTGCTTGCACAGGCCAGAACTAAAAAAAACAAAATGAGTCACCATACTGAAATACAGTGGAATATTCAACGTTTGTGGTGGTATAACTTTTAAGCTGATACATGATAGTTGTTGTGGTTCTCTCTGCTGATTGGATAACATTAGTCTCCTGACCTGAAAATATGTTTTGTGTTTACTAAAGAGCTGGGGAGAAGTATTGGAATATTTAACCTTCTAACGACATTATTTTGTAACAATAAGTCCATAATAAGATATGCAGTAGTTGAACGGGTTGAGAGGCCATCTGGGAATTGATGAGATGAAGATAAAGTAGACAGTGACTAGACTCCATTACTTATAAGAGTGTACACTGTAGCTGTGCCCATCAAGGGCACAGGGAGACACAGGTGGGCTCCATTTTTGTTATGCTAAATCCATTATCCCTAACTTCTTTGCCTTTTTTGCTATTTTGAAAAACTTTTTGTAATCGTTCAACCAGCTAATCTACATTGGCGTGTTGTGAGCTTGTAGACTGGCCATTTTAACTAATCAGAAATATTTTTGAAAATAGTGAAAAAGCTAAAGTAGGCTAATTTAGGGATAAGGGGTTTAGCGGTGACGAAATATATAGTGTCTGAAAAAGACACACCAGAAACATAACAGCGTTGGCGCTGTGCTTCGATCGTGTGTGTGTGCGCGCGCGTGCGTAAGAATTAAGTCAATTCCGTCCCAGAGCATAGTTCTACCAGGAATGGCCATGTAAACATTTTTTTCATTATGCAATGATGTCACTGAAAACGGATGATTCACAATTAAGCACACAGCAACTTACAGAGACAATGTCTATATAACGTCTATTTCTCTGCACACATCACTGTTGTATGACAGCCATAACTCTTGTGAAAGAGATGCCGTGGGATTCACCTCTCTGCGCCCGGGGTGGAGATATAGCCCAGGATAGGTTCAGTAATCCTCGGCACTATTGGCGCCCATCTGCTTTGGTTTTCATTTTTCTGCATTATTAGTGCTTATTGGTACATGGTCTAGGAATGCAGGCTCCGTGTTTGAAGTGCAGCGGGAAGGTGATGCCAGGGGCACTGGCTGGAGGAATGGTGACCTCAAGGTCTAACCCAAGCGATCACTCCTAACCTCCAGGAGCCGATCCCTTGATGCTGGAATCCAAGGCGTGCACAGCACTGCACACTCTGCCACCCCAAAGGTCTTGGGGGTCTCTGCAACTGCCATTTTCTCTTGCTAATTTGACATATCTTAAGGCAAAACATATTGATATGAAGTTAACATATAGCCATTAGCCGGGCTATCTGAATACTAGATTTGCATGTCACACACTATAGATCAGGGATGGGCAATTATTTTTCCAAAGGGGCCAAATGAAATACATGAAATTTTGACACCAGGTCCCTTCATATATCCAGTATTTGAGCCACAGAGGACCAACATTTGATGACATTTTATCCCCACAGACCCCAAAACTAAAGATTTCTACTCTTTAAGAACGTAACAAGGAACCCAAATGGACCCTTGCGGGTCCATTTTGTTTCATTTTTACACTCTCAAGAGTTATAAATATTCATCATCTGAATTAGCCCGAATCTAGACAGCTAGAGTAGATTTGCCTGTTATGTTTCTAAAATCCATCCTGGAATTGTAGGTAAAAACAGAAGAAATCTTTGGGTTTTGGGTCTGTGGGGCTGAAATGTCTATAGTGCAGGAGGACAAGCGCAGTGTATATCCGAAATGATGTCATATGGCAGCCAACTATGATTGTTATTAATTTCTGCAACAATGTAGAAATATTCTCACTCACTAGCTGGCCTGCTCCACCACACCACAGTCTGCTGGGCTTTGAACATTCTGTGGTGCTTTGGGCTTGGCTGATATATTTTTCACGCATAATGGTTATCATTGGTCACTATAGTGGACAGCTGTTAAAATATCAGCCACCACAGTGGACACTAAAGCATAGGTTAGTGTTCTACTGGTCAGGCCAGTGCTTGGCCTTACTCCTAGGCTACTACTCACCTTATCCTCCTGTTCATTCTGATCATTTGGCATAGGGTAGATACTTACACCTCCAAGACACCCATGTACTTCCTACACCTAGGCGAGGTCCACAATCACCACACCAGAGGGATTTCTGGAAAATCACATTCAACCAAGATTCATCTCAAACAAAGGGTAACATTAGCTTTGCTCCCATCAATCAATCAATCAATCAATCAATCAATCAATCAATCAATCAATCAATCAATCAATCAATCAATCAATCAATCAATCAATCAATCAATCAATCAATCAATCAATCAATCTCCCCATGCACTGACACCCACTGGCCAGCCTTTGTAGCAGCAACATCATTTATCAACATCCATGGTGACCACATTATACACAGTAGGGGGCAGTATAACATAGAACAGGTGGTAATATGCCAAGAACTAAGAGAAGAAGAACATCCAAGATGGCTGATGGAAAGGTAAACATGGCAAACAGCTCACTGAGCTCAGGAATATCTATCTGTCTCATACAGGTCGTATCTATTTATATGTTGTACATGTAGAGCTCAAGTGCAGTCGTGCAGAAAATGACAGAAACCCTGACTCCTGATCCTGGTATCATGATGAGGAGTTCCAATCTGTTGAGCAAGAAGACATGATGAACAGGTTGGTTACATTTGCCTCCTCCATTCATGTGTGAACTGAAATGGGTGCAGGCAATGGAAACATTGTCCAAGTTTGCTTTGGAAGACGAGTACTGTATTGTTTTGGCCTGAGTTCAGACCTGTCGTATTGGATGTGATCGCAATGCTAACACACCCAGTTCTCAAAAGAGAAATTATATTAATCAGTGATTAATTTCCATAAATAGAATAATGGGAGTAATTTAGCAGTAAGCAAGCAGCAAAGTATTGGTGGGACATGCTGTGATGAGACTGTGCTACTGCTAACACAACAATACTAAATGTTGCCTTTGCCAGGCTGGGTTTCATGTCCATCACTGATCATAGTAACTTGGCCTGCATGAGAGCATTTGTGCCTAATCTAGTGAGAACACTACATATTTGTACAAAAAAACATTTGTATCATTTCTAGCGCCTCATATGGGTGGAGGTGAAGTCACTTTACAGCATTATTGTTTAAATAGCCCTCAACTTTTTTGTGATTCAAATTTGTGACAGATTGGATGCTGTGTACAATATTTTTTGTGGCCAAAAGGGCCTGCCCAGTGCCCACAAACCTTTTGGAAGTCGATTGTATACAATCAGAATGGAATATAAGAAATCCAACTGATATAGGCTACAGTATGTTGACTATAGCCGCAGTTTGCAACTCTGGATTTTTTTTGTATAATGCTTTATAGCATACTCATACACTTGTGTACCAAATGTGATGACAGAAACTAGCTCATAACATGTCTACATTGGATTTTTATGAAACAAATGCTTGGAAAGAGGTTAATTCAAGCTTTCCCCACAGCTGCAATGTTTTAGATTCATCCCATTATAAAAAAAAGTAGAGTTGCAAACTGCAGGTATCTTCACATGACTCCAGGGAGAATGTGTCCCGTTATTCTACAGTAGATTGACCTTTTCGGGCTGCTCTCAGTTCTAGTAGATTTGAAAGATTTCAGGACCTTCTGTGATAGCGGACATGTCCTGAGGTGGCCCAGCTGGGCTGCCCACCCTTTCCACTGATTCCCTGTTGATCAGGAGGGCTATGAAAGACTTCTGGCTCCGCAGTGCGCTTACACTAATCCACCATCATCTTGGTCTTTCTTACTTTTTTGAGGGAAGAGGTAGATTTCCTTTCGTTCTCGTTTAACCATGGTGTTTGAGATGTACAATGGTAGTACGGTGCAGCATCAGACTCGGTAGACAACCCTGGGGTGGGGGTCTCCAGTGAGCCTGGTAGAGTTGTGACTGCCCACACTCACCATTTAGAGTCTGACCGTTGGGCACAGTCCAGTGCCCAGTCAGTCACACACACAGTTCAGCCCATGTCTTGCTTGCTAAACAGTCTGGTGGTGATTATGGTGTTGGAGGTTTCGGGGAGTGAGGCCAAGTAACAACCTGACTAGTTTGTTTTGGGAGGTCTGTAGCCTTGTTTTCAGCACCTTTTGAATCCGTCGCTGAACTACATGAACTGCCCACTATACTGCAGGTTCTGGTTGCCCAATAATATACTGCATCAAATGTTGTTTTTATTTCCTATTCCTGTTTTCTGTATTAATATCAGAGAGAGGTGTTATCATCATTTGATAGTCTGTCAACATCTGACATTCTGTGCACTGTGATTATTTTACACTCGTCTTCCTGAAATTGGAGAGCAGACTAGAGGGACGCAGTCGGCTTCCTCTAGCTCTAACACACACACACACACACACACACACACACACACACACACACACACACATACACACACACACACACACACACACACACACACACACACACACACACACACACACACACACACACACACACACGGACGTGGAGCTGCTGGGAGTCTGTTCACAGCAGGTACTACAAACATTAGCTCTGAAGCTGGGATGTGGTGCGGGACAAGGTGAGCCCCTGAGCCGTATATTTCTGGTTCTGGATGTTTTCGACAGAACTCACCTGCATTGGGGCTGATAAATCACGGCTCACAGTGTGCGCCTTAGACCCGGCTCGCGGACAGTAAATCTGAAAGTCAACAGCCAATGAGGCCTAAACTAAACTGTTAGGAATTCTGTCTTTGGCACACTTCCTGTCATGTGTACCGTATTTATTACGTACCTTTAATAGCTCCAATGAGAGAACTTTTTTCCCCTCCTTCGCCCGGCTTCCTGGAGGCCATCATCGACTTGTAAGACATAAACGTTTGCTCTGAAAATAAACGCTCTGCCCACTCTGTCCGTCATATGTGGCGGTGGGTTATAAAAGCAAGCCTGTTAATGTGGTGCTTTTATTTGTTTACGTAAATTACGGGCCAGTTTTTTAGCTAATTCCGAAAAGATCTCCTATAAAACTGTAAATCAGGAGTCGCTGAGTGGCCACACTGACCGATGGCGTGTGCTAAGTGCGAGCCTATTCCTGCGGAGATGATCTAACGACCGCTGGGAGACGATTGACCTCGCGTACGACCTTTTCCCAAATCTGATCGTATAAGTATTGGTGGTTAGGACACAGAGGTCCAGCATACTCTGCCCTGCTCTGACCTCTTTCAGTGCAGCATCATTATCAGTTCATCATTGCTATTATAATCCATAATGTTGTATATGAATATCATTTGTCAGTAGCGCCCCCCTCCCCGTCCCGTCCACCTTCCCCAGAGACAGAAGTCCTCTAATAGAGCTTTGATTTCCAGGGGCATTGATTAGCTTCATGTTTTCCCCCGCCAGCTAACAGAAAGACCATCATCCTTTGTTTTCCGTCCGCTCGTACCTTTCGCCTGTTTTTGACAGTTTTATTGCGAGGGTCTAAAACGGGGCCAAACCAACTGCAGATTAACAGGCTCTTCAGACGAGCTTTTTTCAAAAGGTTAGTAAATTTCAGCATATGGATTTTTTTTTCCTGTTGTCTCTCCCAAATGTCACGGCTTAATTATTAACCGTGGGGCCCATTTTTTTGAAGAGAGATTTGCACTTTTACGATATCGTCGTGCCGGGGCTGAAGTTAAGTTGTTGAGTTATGTTAAAGTGTGTTGTAGCGGGGACACCATTGTCCTTCCTGCGTGTTTAATGAAGATGGATTTGTGGCAACAGTGACTTGGCTATAATAAAGAAAGACCAGATGACCTTTAAGGCTTTAGTGTCGTGGACAGGGAAACATTCTCTGACGGTTCCTGAAGAGCCCAACATTTATAATGTACTTATTTTATTTATTTTTCTAAATGCCAGGGGTTCAGGTTACCAAGTGTCAGCTGTCGGAGTTATTTGATTCAGCCTGAAATGGCACCGTTTTAATCACGGCAGCAGTTTTTGTTCCCTGGCTATGATATTATTATCGACTGCTTACGTTGACTGTTGAGCGAGAGTTATTGTTTTCCTGTCCGATGGAGGAGTCCGTCAGGATCTCTGGGCTCTAACTCAAGATTATAACCAATCACAAACACCGAGGGGTCACGACCTCCCAGAGTGACCCTTATGAGTAGATATTGATTACTCTGCGGTCGGTTGGCCTAAGTGGAGCCAACGGTGCGGAACACAAACATGTGTATTGTGTCGTTCTGGAGCGCAGCAATATTGGCACTAATCCTGGCCACATATCGCTGTACTCGCCCTGACCTGTGCACTTTAATACGCTGCTGTGATCTATATCAGGGCTGCAACTTATTGTCATAATCGATGCATCGGCTGATTATTTATATGACTAATCAATCGGATCATGACACTTATGACACTTTACCTATCACCGCAAAAATATATTTTAGGTTATTTTAGACATGTTCTAGCTAACAGAATATTATTAAAGATGAATAATTAAAAAATACAGTATGTTTGAGCTGCTGAACCTCCATTAACTACCGGTAGTTGCCAGTCCGATCGATCCGATCGATTACCAAATTATAGTTGACAACCACTTGAACAATCAATGTCATTCAAATAAAAGACACACTAACTTAATATTAATTAAGACAGATCCTGGTGTCTTCAGGCTTAATATGACTGCATACATTTGGTTAAAGAATAGCTACACATGTGCCTGTCAAAAAGAAACCACACTCTTCCTCTGTGTTCTTGATACACTAATCATTGTTATGCTAGGTGTCATATTTCGCTTTGCAGTCGCTACCGTGATTGTGAAACTATCATCAGATTGTACGTTGTAAGAGAAGTGAGAAGTAGCAAAACACCCCTAATAAACTGACTAAAAACCTCCAGTAACTAGTTGCCACTTGAACTTGAACCACTTGAACAATGGATTCAGTTCCGATGAATCGATGAATCGTCACAGCCCTAGTGACTATCAGCATGTGTGAGTATGTACTGCGCCAGGCTTCAGATTTCCCAGAACTGGCTTGGTGTCATAACGTTGTGGCTGTGAGGAGATGCTTCCTGAGCCTCAGAAAGTCCACACTTCATCTTCTCCTCCGGGGCACCGGTGGGCCGGTCCCGAGGCGGTGCGGCAGCCGTACGCAAGTTCACATGGTCCTCTACCCAGTGTTGCCAACTTGGTGCATTGATCACTTTATTTAGCTTTTTTCACCTCATTTTTTCACCATTTGTCCTCCTATGATAGAGTCCTCCTTCCTTCCTAGAACGGACAATTGGCAACCAAATGTACCCTTATAGACCTGTAACTCTTGAGATAGTAAAATGAAACCAAATGGACCCATTTGGTTTCAATTTACGCTCTCAAGAGTTAAATAATATTAAACATCTGAATTACCTAATCGTCAAGAATCTACACATTTAGAGAATGTAGAAGAATTGCTATTTTGACCAACGTTTCGCCAGTTATTTCTCCTAAATTAGTCCGAGAGACTACATTCAACATCTAATGCTGGTCGTCCGAGGCTAAAATGCAGAATATATATATAGTGAGCCCTGGTATGAAAATGGTTGAAAACCCACTGCCCTAGCGCATTCTAGTGCATTTTGGAAATGCCACTATAGTGCATTTTGGATTCTGTCAGTTGGCAGCACTGCTCCGTATATGTCATCAGAGCGGCTGTGGCCTCCCGACTGAAAGCTCTCTGTTGAAACTTCCTCTGCTGACAAGGCGGAGGCCTGACCGGGCTGCGCGGCGTTGAGCGCGAAACCGCCGAGCCGAGCCACAGAAAACAGAATAAGTAAAACTCTGTTTTGAGGCATTTTACTTTCAAATTTTCATGTTACATATTATCGTAAGTCTCTCTCTCTCTCTCTCTCTCTCTCTCTCTCTCTCTCTCTCTCTCTCTCTCTCTCTCTCTCTCTCTCTCTCTCTCTCTCTCTCTATACTAGGCCGCTTTTGAGCGTGGGCCAGATAGCCCGTGAGCCAGGGGGGTTGGTCGGTACCAAAAAGGTGAATAAGGCTCATAGTGATTTTTGTCATGGTAGACATGTCTAGAGTTAGAAAATATGTGATAGCCTTGCACCAGTGGTAGCTTTATGGGTGCTATCATGCATTTTATTATAATAACACTATAGGCGGAAATTGCATGGGTCAATATATGAAAGCATACTATATAACTACAACAACAAAAAAATAACAAAGTTTTTATTTTTTCCATTTCTATGGGGTGTCTAGAACAACATACTAAAAGTTTTAAGAAATCGAAGTTGCAGAAGTATGTGTAATAATTATCATTCCAATTTGTGTGCCAATATCGCCAGACAACAATACACTCCAATGAGCTTATTTTTTTCCTTTAATTCTATCACAATGAAACTTTCCAGAATGGAAGTTGACATGACAAGTAACATTTTCTGTATTATTATTTTTTTGTTTTAATGAATTTGAATGTGCAAATGAGCTCCAAACTCATTAAATTGAGGCCAAAATACAACCTAAGCTTATTTTCCCCTGAATTAGGGGTGCCGTGCTACGAGCTTTTAGATCACAATGAAACTTGTACGTTTGATGGCAATGTTGCTTTTGGGCTAGCCTGGTCTAGCCCTCAATGATTTTGGCCTTGGGGGGTGGGGGTGCCGTGGGATCCACACGGCAGATGAGCTGCGCTCTGATTTGATCTCACTAACGTGTCGTCATCTCCGGCCCCTCCCGCGCCCGTCCACTGCTGTCACATCATTTAGAGCGACGCCCACCCCGGAAGGTTGACTCCCCCCTCAAGGCCACTTTCCAACGTGCGTTAGTCCAGGCTTTCCGTTTTTGCGCAAGGCGAACGAAAATGAAAGTCTGGGTGTCGAGGCTACTTTTGGGCTGGCTTCTAATCTGAAAACTGGGGTTATACCCCTGTACCTGCCAGGGGTATAACCCTGGACGGTATAGTTCTCAGGGTCATGGAGGTGCACAAGCCTCTCCCTCTTGTTTTTGTCCTTTATATCAGATAAAAATTTATATATAGTGAAAGGCAACTCAGTTACTATTGGGCTGATTTGGATGATTCTGACATCTAAGTCTACATTTTCGGTGTATACCGCCTACACGCCATATAGTGTTGTAAAGGTGACTACGATTACATACCATACCAACCGCTATTATTAAGGTAGAGAAAATAATTCCCAAAGTCAAGTTTCCAAACTTATGTGGGCCAGTTTACATTTGTCTTGGGTTCGTTTTGTTTCTCCCGTTGTCTTCTGAGCTGTAGGTTAATGTTGCACAGAATGCTTAAGAGCACCCTTTTTCATAAATTTATGTCTGGATGGATGGATGGATTTTTTTGTCATTGAACACGATTGTACAACGAAATTAAACTGTTTGACATCAATCCAGTGCAAACAAAAGGGTCATATATGGCAACAATAAAAACAGTAAGAAAAATATATTGTAGAGCTCGTAATTGTCCGGCAGGTAAACTATTTTTTATAGAGTTCAGGAGAATAATGGCAGAGGGGAAAAACTGGCGGTTAGATTGTAACCTTGGTTATATTAGGGATATGAGCGAAGCGATTTTGTTTCTGGATCTGGTGGTTGATGTCTTGAGGCATCTGTAGCCTTTCCTCCTCTGTGAATGAGAGGGTTGAAACAGTTTGTTGTTGGAGTGAGTAGCATCCTTGATGATGTTGAGGGCCTTAGACCGACAGTGCTGCTTATAGGTGGACTCAATTGATGGTAGGGGGAAGCCTGTGATGCGCTGTGCAGTTCTCATCACCCTCTGCAAAAGTTTCCGCTCCGCCACAGTACAGTTCCCATGTATGGGAAGCTGTTATACAGTAGGTGAGTGTACTTTCGATGGTGCACCAATAGAGATTTACCAGAGTCTGGTGGGATAGCCTCACTTTCCTCAACCTCCTCAAGAAAAACAGGCGTTGATGGGCCTTTTTTTTATCAGGGAGGATGTGTTTGTGGTCCAGGAAAGATCTTCGGATATGTGAACCCCCAGGAACTTGAAGCAGGTTACCTGCTCCACCTCCACGCCATCCATGAGGGTAGGAGCATGCTGCCCCCTTCTGCCCCATCTAAAGTCCACAATGAGCTCCTTTGTCCTCAACATCTCCTTTGGAGATGTTGAGTGTGAGGTTATTCTCGGCGCACCACCTCACCTGGTGTTTGACTTCTTCCGTGTAAGCATGTTCATCGTTGTTCCTGATGAGGCCGATCACTGTGGTGTCGTTTGGAGGAGGGGTAGTGTGTTGAATGCGGAGCTGAAGTCCATGAATTCTTACAAAGGTGTTGTCAGTGTCCAGGTGGGATATGGTGAAATGTAGTGCTGTAGCAATAGCATCCTCTGTACTCCTGTTGTCCCGAAAGGCAAACTGGAACTGGGTGGGCTTCGCTCCAAGTGATGTGACGTAGCACAGCAGGGGAGGAGCCAGGGCTGACGACACGTTTCTGAGATCAAATCAGATCTATACGATCTACTGCCGTGGCTGCGCCCGCCCCTCAAAATCATTGCAGGTTAGGCCAGGCAAGGTTTACCATAACCAGCAAAGCACTCAATGTCACATCCTGTAAATGCGTGTAATGCAACCAGTGTCACCAAGGTTTTCTCCAAGGTTCCAAACTTGTGTATATTCATTGTTCACAAACCATTTGCGGTTTTGTGTACCACACTTCTGATATTGTGTGTGCGTGCGTGTGTGTTAAAGTAGTTAAATCACCCATGATTATGTGATGTTTAATTTCAAGGGGGAGCCATTGTGGGTTTGGCTGATGGCTACCAGTATGTAGTAGTATATCAGAAGTGTGTGTGTGGCTGTTGTTATATTATGATTTTTCTTATGTTCAATTTGTCCATCCATTGTACAAACATCAGAAATGTTCATAGAGGTGAATTATTTAGAGTTCAGACAATGATTAATTATATAGTCATAACATAATCAGATTATTAGCCTAAACCACTATTCAGATACTCTTATGAAACTGCTATCACACATTTTGGCATCCCTGGATGTGTTACAAAAATAATGATACCACATATGCATTTTTTCCAATCAAAACAACAGACAATTTGTCCATTAGGCCAGGTGTGAGTGTGACTACTTCACCATCACAGAATCCCTCTTCCCTAGTAATATTCATGTTTTATAAAATACAAATATTTAGCCTATTACACTACACTATTATATAATCTTTATGTTTATAGGTTATGTACAAAATAAACTTTTCTTTCATGAAACCAAAGTACATCTTATAGAATTTAAAGTCGCTATGTTGTCACTGCCTATAAGAGATAACATTTCAAGAGATTCTGATTTTAACAACTTTTCTGAACAATATATATAGTCTGAGCTTTATTCCAACTATTCTCTGACTGAGATAGGTTCAATAATAAGAGAGAACCATCATTTTTAAGTAGAATGATTAATTCGGATTTTGAAAACTGTATTTTGGCATGTGATCATAAATGGAGTGATAACACACATAAAGCTACCACAGATGCAAGGCTATCACATTTTTTCTAGTACTAGGGGTGTATACCTACCCAAAAATCACTATGAGAATTATTCACCTTTTCGGTACCGATGACCCTATTTTTGGGGTCCTGGCTCACGGCTAAGAGGGGAGATGTTTGAAACTCATTCATGACGTATATACCCCAGGACAAATACCCTAAATGACAACATGTAGCCTTGATCTTGTTTTGAATGTAGCGTTTTTTGTAAATATTTGCCAAAACATATTCATGACAGAGAAAACTATCATATTTTTGATTTATGTGTGGAGCAAACTGGTGCATGAAAGGATTTGACCTGTACGGCAGCAACGTCAGTCAGCAGATTGACAGAAAATGGCCTGATTTTCTCCTTCGGGTGTCTGGAAAACGTGGCGGAGGCAGCAAGCCCTGACAGAGAGCTGCCATCGCTAGTCAGCGCTAGAACCTAACCCACAAACCCTCGCCTGTGGCTGGCCCTTTGAAGGTGCATGTCATTTCTTGTCAACTCGCCTTGGGAACACTGGATTCCGTGCTTTTTTTTGTCCTCACTTTGTGTTCAAGCTGTCTGGAATGATGCAAAAGATAAGCCACCTCAATGTCACGCGAAAGACGTACACAGAGGCATTAATCCCTAATGTCAATATTAGGCCAAATCACATTCAAAAAATGCCTTTGCCTATAGCTTGCTTGGCTTGTCTATTTCACGTCAAGATTTTGCATTCTTGTATTACACACACATCTATCTGTTGTTTGGAAGAACAACATGATATGGACCTACTCCCAGGGTTGTTAACAGGATTAAGTAATCAGATTACAAAATAAAAGTAACTGTACAGTAATGGAGATATTGTAACAGGCGTTACATGCTGGATTACATTCTCCCCATCCCCTCATCAATTTTAGGGCAACAAATAAGTTGAAACGCTAAAAATAAAATAATCAGGTGAGCTAAAGCAGACATGATGATCATCCGACTCCGCTCTGCACAGTATGTCACTGTTGCACTGTCTGGTAGAAAACTTGTTTATCTAATTAAATAGAGTTTAATCCAAATGTAACTGAAAGTAATTGGTTACATTTCTTGGGTAACCTGGATAACATGACTACATTCATTTTTTTAGCATGTTGTAACTGTAGGGGATTACTTTTTTAAAAGTAACCTTCCCAACCCTGCCTACTCCTTTTATTCTCTCAGCTGTCTGTTGCACACATAACAGATGCGCGCGTGAGTGAGCGCACGCGCCGCTGCTGATGGGGGAACATTGCATATTTGTGTCAGCGCAGCAATTGGATCAGAACAACATTAATAGACCATGCAGGTCGTAATGGAATTAAAACGTAAAATATGCAAAGTACGCGAGGGCGCACAGCCTGCCACCGTGCAGGGTATCGACAGAGACAGGTGACAGACATCTTTAGTGTTTGTGACAAAGATCTGCACCGCAAATGGCATCGCCGCCGATCGAGGCGCATTAATGAGTGATGTCTGGGAGCTTAGATTTCAGCACGACTTCTGCCTAAGACAATCTAAAGCTGTAAATGATCTCAGCAGGAAGGAGTCCCGTTCTAAACCGCAATAAACGGATCCCTCATGTGGATATGTAGAAACAACTTGTGTTGCTTGTGAGCAGATTCCTATTTTCTCCATGCTGGTTTAGCATGTCGTTCCTTCCTAGCAGTTTAATTGCCTGATGATTATGCTATGTAAAAATATTATATATATTATTATATGAATACGATTTGGGAGGAGAGTGTTTTAAAACCCTCCTACGTGTCTGAACGGGGAGTTATTTGCTCCTAGGCAGCTACAATAGAAACCCGGCGTGTTCTAAATAAGGCTGGATGACACGACTGTCTGGCGAAGTGATCCTGGCCTGCTGACAGCTCTTTCTTGCCAGGAACGTATTCTTTTGTTTTTCACCAGTTTCTTAAGTGTTCTACATTGACGGAATGAGCGCTTCCAGTTGCCACCTAGCAATTTACCAACAGACAAACACTAATTGTGAGTCAAGCGATCGTTCAATAATATACAGCCACACCATGCCCAAGGACCCGATTACAAGGCTATTACCTGTGGGATCCTTGTCCGGACATGCCGGAGGAACCTAATGTGTTTGTGTGACGAAAGATTCTCTCCGAGAAGGTTAGGGCAAGAGGGCTACAGGTGATGGAATGACAGGTGGTGAAATAAAGCTGTCCTCTGTTGTTTAGTTGAGATGTGGAACTTGGCCATATGGACACAAATGGTACCCGTCCGTTTGTCAGTACCTTGAGAAGATTGATTGATTGTTGATTTGCTTGATGATTTCTGATAAACGATCATCATGATGTAATAAAAAAATACTACCTGTAGATAATTTTCTAGCCTTGTTAATGTAATATTGATACATTAAGACGTTTTCACATTTCAATATCATATGTGATAAATAAAATAAATTGTAGTGTTTCCAGGGCAATAGCAGTTCACTATGACCAATGATACCTTCACCTCGTTCCTTCAAATTATGCACAATATGCAAAAGATGTACGTTGTAGCTTAAAGGACCACTTTGCTGCGTTTCAACCTATCTTCATATAATAGGTCCTCACTAGTATACATGATAAAACAACACTTATTTTCTACTCTGAGTGTCTCACAGGAGGGCTGAGTACAGTTCAGAAACCTGTCTTCCATGCGCATCATTGACCATCAGATTTTTTTAAACAATATTTTTTGAAAAAGTATTTATATTGTTATTATCGGGGGAGCGATGGCTTCCATTTTCACCTTGCAACCTCTCAGGAATAGAAAGCCTGTGGTTTAAATTGTCTTGGAAGGCAGGTTTCTGAACTGTTCACAGTAGACACAGTAGAATTTTATGTACAATAGGGAGGACCTATTATATGAAAATACGTTGAAAAGTGGTGTAGTGGTCCCTTAATTATAAATAATAATTATTAATATTATCATTTGGCATTTGTTCACAAACTTTTTGATTGTTTCGTGTTACTCTTAGAGCTAATTTGTACGTACAGTAGCTGCATATTGGATGTGTCATTGTGATTTCACACTGTGGCAGCTAAAGACATACAGTAGGATGGGAAGACAGCTAATGTTAACAGCACATCACATTGTTCGAATCTGTTTTATATGTGCGATGACTGGATCGTTTGAAATGACAGCAATGGTTGTGAATTGCGAATTTGTGCAGAATAAAATCAAAGTGTGCATCTTTCGGCCGAGGACCCGACAAATTGGCTGAACTTGGATCGAGTCAACATAACGCATAAATGCGAGCGAGTTTTTGTCATAAAAGCGAGCCGTCTAGACAACTTCATTGCTGCCACTGTTTTCTGTCGAGCTTAATTCTAGACTTCCACATCTGTCTTTATTTTCCTCTGGGTTTTAACTGTCTATCACTGTGTGGTTGCTGGGTGTTTCTCAAAGTACCCACACAAATCTTTCCAGCTCCTATAATAAATTTACTATTATATTTTCTCCACGGTTAACCATGTACGCTTTATGCACTGTTTCAGATATTCCTCCAGTAAAACCTATCAATTAATTAATGCATTTATTGTGTGCAGTGTTCCTGCAGACAGTATACGGCAGTTTGCTCATCAGCACTAAGAGATAGATTAAACATAACTGAGGTGAATACTTTGTTGTGAAACTCGCGTTGTATCTGAGCTTTAATGGCGTACACGAGTCGCCTCTTAAAAGTTGCTAAAAGGTACCCAGATTTTACAGGGCAGCCTACACATGGAAAAAACATCTCTCTGTTAAAATGACCATTGGACTAAAAGTGTGTCACTGCCATCCACTCCTATACTGGACCCAAAGAGGGAGGGAGGCAGGGGCGGATGTAACATGTCCCATTTGGGGGGGGGGGGGCAAGAGAACATGTTGGAGGGGCAAGAGAAAATGGTATGGGGGCGGCTTCATCGCGATGAAGTCGCCCCCATACCATTTTCGGTTACAGGACTTTTATTAGTCAATAACATCAGTTGTTGTTGAAGTTGCAACAGACACGCAGCATGCATAAAGCTAAAGGTCTGACTCAGAGAGTTTTCTGTTTTCAATGATGAAATGCTGTTGGTTTAGTGGTGCCACAGCTGTAGTTAGTTAGTAGCAGTAGTAGTGTTTCACATCATTTTAAATATAAGCACTTTAATTTGAAATATCTTGGGTTGTTATGCATGGCATCGTGTTTGGGGGGGCAGACTGGGTATTTAGTGGGGCATTGCCCCCCCATGCCCATGCCTAGATCCGCCCCTGGAGGGAGGGGTGTGTGGAGTGTGGGATGGGGGGGTGAATGCTAAGAGGGTGAAATCTTGTGTCTTGGATTAATTAGACCGAGGAACTCCCAGTTTGGCGGGGGCTTAGCATGTGCAGGGCGATGTTTTCTTCGGGGCCGTTTTCCACAGGGATAGGTTTGCACTCATCTTTGATAGTTAACCCCGCGCGACCTTTTCCCCAGAGTTGGACGCTCTCCCACCTCTGAGCTCCTGCTTCTCATTAGAGCTCCGTACAATCGTCAGACTCGCGTCTTAAGCAGAAAAAAAAAACGCCGTCCCTCTGCTCTTGGCCAGCAACAACATTGACGTTCACGCCAAAAAAATGATATCCCTGCGAAAATGTTGTCCTCTCTCTCATGGTTTTGTCTCTCTCTCTGTGTGTGTGTGTGTGTGTGTGTGTGTGTGTGTCCGTGTCCGTGTGTGTGTGTCCGTGTGTGTGTGTGTGTGTCCACGGTTGGAGTACGTGTTTGTTTGGTCCCACTGAGCACGAAATCTAAAAAAAGGTCTTAGATTAGACCTTGATTAGTCATCTAATCCAGTGGTTTTCAACCTTTTTGATACGAGGAACCACTATTTATTCAGCATTTAGCCACGGACCACCATTTGATGACATTTCCACCCCACAGACCCCAAAACTAAAGACTTATTTTGCTTTTGTCCAAAATTCCAGGCTGGATTTTCGCAAACAAAACAGGCAAACTTACAGTAAATCAAAATGACCATTCTTTTACATTGTGACTATTTTTTTTTTTTTTTTTAGACATTTTTAACATCTTGTGCTGATTGGGGTGTATCTTTGTGTTGGTAGTCAGCAATGTTAGACAATAATACTTAGGAGAGTCTTTACTTTACTTATGACCCCTTCAAAAAAGTGTGCAGAAAGCTGCGTTGGATTAGATCTACAAACTACTGCTCAACTCTGTCATCTATTGATAGCTTGTAAATCTGTTCTATGTTCACATCATGCAACAACAAGCTCACCTAAGTAAATAGGCTTGTTTTGGCAGAGTTACATTACCCATTTTATCAGAGAAATATCGTTACACTACTTTTGCTGGAAAAAGTAATATTACAGTAATATGTAATTTGTTACTTTCCAACTTTGCATGAGTCATACAGTATTTGTTCATTCACACACTAAAACCTGCACTGTCAGCTTAATTTGTAGTCAATAGTCGTCAGTGTTCTTTCAGCGTTGTATTACCAAGTTGAATAATCTGTTTCAAATGTATTTTAAATTAATAAGTGGCCTGTTAATAGGGTTCTTCACACAGTCAGCAAAGCAACGCAATGGATGTTGGACTGAATTGAAATATATTGATCACTTCAGTGTTTTCCCAGATGAAACTACGATACCTCACAAGCAGGGACACACCAGCAGTAGAGTAAAAATAATATTAAAATCAAAGCTCATTATACACTACCCAGTACAAGTCTCAGTATGTGAGATTTTACTGTGAAGACATTTTAACACAAGCAGCCTGCATCTCTTTTAGTTTTAGTTTAGTTTAGTTTTCTTTTGTATACCACCTGCCACCGGTTCCAATAACAAATCTATGTTATATGTTGTTGTCCTCCTCGCAACATGAGAGGAGGAGTTACTACACAACAATCTTTCTTTTAGCCCCCCTCTCTCTACTGCGTAGGTGACGGTATTGAAGCTGCAGCTGAGTCATTACGCTGTATCGTCGCTATCTCAGTGTGTATGATGAGAAGTGAATTTGTCTGACCTCTGCGGGGGCAGCACAAAGGGCTGAATTCAAAAGCAGGAGCGGCCTGGGGGCCACGCTGGCGGCCGGCCCATCTGAGGAGCACCCGCCAGCCAGCCAGCCACCACCTGCATTCTGCCCCGGGACCCCTCACCCCTCACCCCCCCCCGCCACCCCCCACCCCAGCCCCCAGGGGCGGATCTAGGCATGAGCATGGGGGGGGCAATGCCCCCCTAAATGCCCAGTCTGCCCCCCCAAACACGATGCCATGCAAAACAACCCAAGATATTTCAAATTAAAGTGCTTATATTTAAAATAATTTGAAACACTACTACTGCTACTAACTAAATACAGTTGTGTCACCACTAAACCAACAGCATTTCATCATTGAAAACAGAAAACTCTCTGAGTCAGACCTTTAGCTTTATGCATGCTGCGTGCCTGTCGCAACTTCAACAACAACTGATTATTATTGATGCTTTACTTGACTAATAAAAGTCCTGTAACCGAAAATGGTATGGGTGCGGCTTCATCGCCCGTGGCGCGAAGCGACATGGGCGATGAAGCTGCCCCCATACCATTTTCTCTTGCCCCTCTAACATGTTCTCTTGCCCCCCCCCCCCCCCCCAAATGGGACATGTTACATCCGCCCCTGCCCCGGACCCCCCCCCCCCCCCCCCAACACACACACACACACACACACACACACACACACACACACACACACACACACACACACACACACACACACACACACACTCTCCTTTCTGATGCCTACTTTCTGTATGCTCCTCCGGCATGACGGTGTCGCGCATCACAAAGCAGCAGAGCCAACCTACAGGCACCCGACACGTTACAGATGCATAGTTTGGGGATCGGCTGTTTTTTGAGGTGCGGCGAAGTACGAAAAGGGGGGGGGGGGGGGCTTAACTGGGGGGGTGGGGGGCTCTATAGGGTGACCACATGTCCCTTTTTTGCGTGGGACAGTCCCTCGTTTCCAAGATTTTTTTTCAGGTGTCCCACAAATTGACACCCTGCCCCACATGGTTGTTGTGACCGTCAGGCATCAGTGTTCAAATGCCCTAATGTTGGGCTTTCTGTTGTCCCTTTTCCTGCTATAGATGTGTTTTTAGCATGCTGTAGATATGTTTGGTCTGGTGCCACTATTTTTCCACCACATTGCATGTGCTGTCTCAAAAATAGCTGATCAATTCGCGCTCTGGCGCGTTTTTGAGCTTGTAGATCAGATATTTTTTGGCTATAGTTCAGTGGTTTTTAACCAGTGGTCCGGGGAACACCAGTGGTCCTTGAGAGGGCTCCAGGTGGTCCCCAGGCTAAATGATGGACAGTTGGTTGTACAGTTGGATGTAACTCTTTGATGTAACTCAAGAGTTAAACATTTTCATCAAGCGAGTTAGCCCAAGTCTACACAACTAGAGTCCAACATCTTAACCACTAGACCAGGGGTCGGCAACCCAAGATGGTGAAAGGGCCATTTTCGACCCAAAATTAAATTCAAAATCTGTCTGGAGCCGCATTTTATTATTTTTTTCCTGAAAAAAAGGTCCTCATAGAAAAATCATTAACATGGTGAAACACAACCTTTCTTCAGAAATGGAGTTTCTAAATAAAAAATAAAAGGAGTTTTACAGAACTCCATTTCTAGTCCACACAACATCTCTAAGGTATGTTAATGACATAGTAAACTGAGTAAACCTTTGAAAATGGGTGGTTCAGATTGAAAGCTCCACCTCTGATAACTGCTGGGCTTTTTTGACATGGCCAAGTGCTACTTTAACTGGCAACTGTCAGACAGCGCAACGCGTTTTGGGTGACTGAAATGTTTATATTATTTTGGTGTGGATCACCCCAGTATGTGTATGTAATAATGCTACAGCCACTGAGCCACTAGGGCATGCGGCTCCTGAGCCGCAGGTTGCTGACCCCTGCACTAGACCAATTAAGGGACATCTCCTTGGTCCAGGGGCAGATACTAGACTTTGGAGGCCATCACGACAGAGGCTGTAGCCACCTGCTACACTAGGGTCCATTTGGTTCCATTTGTACACTCTCAGAAAAAAGGTCCTAAAACAAAAATGATTAACATGGTGAAACAAGTTGTGTTTCACCAATGATTTTTTTTTTTCAGACCTCCATTTCTAGGAAACACGGAATGGGGGAGGAGAACTTTTCATCATGTGCACACAACATCTCTAAGGTGTAACATTTCTTAATGTTGAAAATGTGTGGAACTCCCCTTTTAATAATAATTTGCTAACCCCGCTTAATGTCCCACATATGCAATACTTCTGTGCCTCAAATAAACAGTTTGGACGGGGTCACCTTCGGTGGCTCATCTGCATGTACGGGTCACATCTTACCCCCTAATATCTCCCTGGGTCCATCTTATCTGTCCATCACTGGGACAACAGACAGACAGACAGACAGACAGTGTTGCTACGGCCTCAGCTGTGAGCTCTTTCATGCTGTCACCGTGGGGTTGCCGTGCTGCGCTTCAATTTTAGCTGTGACAGAAATTAATGATAACTCTTTTTTTTCTTTCCCCCTCGCACTGCCCTAAGGCAAAAAAATTCTAAATGTTCGAAATAACTGCGTGAGGCATTAAATGTGCTATTTTGGGCATGTTAATGACGTGAAAATAAGGTTTGCATGGGTTGTGAGGTTACCGCTGGTAATTATTGCAGTTTCTTTTGTAAGATTGTTGCAGAGGTGAAAGTTTGACAGTAAAATCCCATCGATCTGAGACTGTAAAAAATCATAAGCGTGTAAAATGAGATGACTGTCAATTTAAAATGTTCTCTCTGTCTCTCTCTCTCTGTCTCAGCAATGATATTTTTTGTCAGTTATTTCGTGGCATCTGTGGAGAAAAACGCCATATTCCGCTCCATTTGCTGTATTTTATTTGACTATATCCAAATGCCAAAAAATAGACATCTTAGGACGTCTCAAAAATTAAACTTGGAGAGCTTGTCCCAGTCTTCAAAATGCCGATTGCCATATTAAGGCTGAAAGGTATATTATGACAAGATACTATGTAATCGTTGTGTGCATCGGAGAGCTACGTGGTTCAGTTACCCTTTAAAAATATGCAGCGTCTAGACACAACATTTTTCTTCATAAACAAAAGGTACAGTTAGAAGAAATATAAACAGGTTTTTATTTCATGGGAGTTGTTTTAGTCTAATGATGACTGCTATCTAATGGCAAGTTTCTACCTTAAAGCTTATTTTAGCAGTTGAATCAACATAAGAGTTAATAATTTGTCAAGCGGCTAGAGTGTAGACTCTTGGGCTATTGATAAGGACTGGATTATTCTTTCTCTCTCCTTCCATATGGTCAACTAGCAGTGAGCCAAAGTGTTTCTTTATCACTTCATAAGTGTATCCAGTGTTTATCTCCCAGTTCAATGGTGCCCCCTGGAAAGAAGGCAGTGAACTGCAATTAAACATTTTAACAAACAATTGGGCCAGGTGTAAAAAGACAGCAGGACCTATAGCCTTGATTTATGTCATTGACCCCTTCCCCCCACCCACCACGCACGTACACGCACATGCGCACACACACGCACGGACACACACACGCACGGACACACACACGCACGGACACACACACACACACACACACACACACACACACACACACACACACACACACACACACACACACACACACACACACACACACACACACACACACACACACACACACACACACACACACACACACACACACACACATCCAGTATTTCTGACAGGACATTAAAGGGGCTCCACCATGAATTTTGCATTTTTCAAGATTTTTGCGTTTTAAACAGTCAGACTTATATTGAGATATGTGTGATTTTCTGTTTGTGTCTGAATGGGGGTAAGGAATGGACACTCTCAGATACTTCTGTGTAGCGATGTCACTAAAAAGAATAATTTTAATAGTACCTAACTAACCCTTTAACTTTGCCTCCACCTTTTAAGTCATTGGTATGCGTGGATTCCACACCCCCTCTCAAAGAAGCCCAATGACAGAGACTGGAACTAGGCAGATCATCTAATGAGACAGGGAATAACAATGAGGTGGGCGGGGAGAAGCAGTGAGGAGGGAAGGGGTGGCTGTTTTTGTGGACATTTCTGGTACTGCAGCCAAATGACATCCTGAGAGAATATGAAAAATAATTATCTGAGTGGTTGTTTAGGTTACAGAGTTTATAAATAGATATCAACAGACAACATGTATATGATACATTTGATTTTTCATTCATGGTGGAGTCCTTTTAACATTTGTTTTTTAACAAATGTTTGCACATTGGACGATGAGATTTATTATACATATTTCACATTCTTATTATTGGGTTTTTGTCCCCTGCTGTTCCTATTTGGGAAAAGTTTCCCCCACAAGATGTATAAGCTCAGTGTGTTGTGAATCTTGCGGTATGAGGCATTATGAGCTGGTAGATCAGCTGTTTGTGTTTTAGTGGTTAATTAAACCGAATTTGTACATCCATGCAAACTCTAGTAAGGACTACTAGAACTTATTCCAGTGTAATTAGCATACCTGCCTTATCACTTTAACCTGTCAGAAGACATGTCATTTTAAATTTGAATGGAATTGTCTGTTTTTTCCCCTCACGCTGTGTCACGACTATTTAAATTAATTTCCCGTCAAATTCCTAAAAATCCAAACGAGCCACCCTCGACTCCTAGACAAAACAAAACACCGTGAGCACACAAAAAAAGAAATAAAGAAAACACTAAACACTGCTGGTTGACAAGACAACAGGGCTAGACAGCAAACGGCGGGATGCCTTTTCCCAGACAATAAGCGGAGGATGGTGGAAGAAGAAAAATTCTCCTCCCAGTTGTAGATCTCGTCGGATCCCCTATCCTGAATTCCAGAGCTGTCTGCAGGAGCCCCTGGGGCTGGCAGACTAGCAGGGCGCGTTGTGGGAGTCTGTCCCGTTTCTGTGTAAGCCCAGGCGGGGGCGGGGGGGCATGGGGTGGGGTGATAAGTGCATTTTTGACCCCCTCACGCTGGCCGCCGCCGTCTATCTGCCGCGGGACAGCGTCTGCCTCCGAGGGAGCCACACCGGCCACCTCCGGTTCGGTCCTCCTTATCGTTGCTGTCGCGCAGGCCAAATATTTGGGCCATGCCTTAGCCTTTATTTCTAAAAAAAACTGTTCAAAGCCTATGTACAACTTGTCAATGTAGATCAACTACTTGAACATGTTTTTTATGTTTGTTTTCTTGTTTTTTTTCGCCCAAAAATAGTGAAAAACTGGAGAAACACTGAAGAAAATAGGGACACTTTTTGTTTATTTCCCCATAAATGGATCCCCTACTTTTTGTCTTATACCTGTATACTACACTACTACAGTCACACAAAAGTATCAAAAATAGCAGATCTGCCAGCTCACATTGTGACATGCTGTGAACTGGTATAGGTTAAGTGAAAGTGGTTACATGTGTCTTTGGCTTGGGTAAATTTTGAACCGTTTGGGGTCCAGTATGTGATCAGACATTCGCTCCACTCTTTGGTGGCATATGAGGAGCGGTTGGGTTGAATGTGATCCATGCAAACAAGTTAACCTCTGATGTTGTGATTGTGGACTGTCTGTGTTGACGTTTAGGGTTGGATAGGAGACGTATCTTGTAGACCAGACCAATGGCAAGTTGCTGTACTCTGTTGTCTGTATAGCCAACCTATCAGAATGAGCAGGCTCACTATCAGAGTAAGGCCTGTTCTTTGGTTGACTTTTTGCCATTTTATCGAAGGAAAGATTTGCCTCTAAGGGGGGTGTGTGTGTGTGTGTGTGTGTGTGTGTGTGTGTGTGTGTGTGTGTGTGTGTGTGTGTGTGTGTGTGTGTGTGTGTGTGTGTGTGTGTGTGTGTGTGTGTGTGTGTGTGTGTGTGTGTGTGTGTGTGTGTACTGTATTATATACAGTATACCATATTTTCCAGACTATAAGGCGCACTTAAAAGCCTTTCATTTTCTCAAAAAACAACAGTGCGCCTTATAATCCAGTGCGCCTTATATAAGGATTGTTTGACTGCAGTAGCTTCTATTCTATGTTGACTGCAGTAGCTTCTATTCAATGCGCCTTATAATCCGGTGCGCCTTATATATGAAAACAGTTATGAAATAGACTATTCATTGAAGGTGCGCCTTATAATCCGGTGCGCCTTATAGCCCGGAAAATACGGTATATATCCACACACTAATGATGTGTCCTATTGCAGATATTGTCCTATGTGTGAAATTTGTTCAAAAGAAAACCCCTAATATTCAAAGTCTAAACAACGGCATAATAAACAAAGGCTTTCAAGGTAATCTGTGGCTTCGTTGAGTAAACCAATGAATCTGAGCAGAATTTAAAGCACTGAACAGCGGCAGATGTGGGTGTTTTTTTTTTCTTCTTCTTCTCTCCTGCAAGCAAAAGACATAGTTCTGATGGAAACCAAATCCTGTGCATTGCTGCTTCAGCAGAAATATCAAACAACTGGAGAGAACCGTTTCAGTTACGGAACTCACCGAAACTTGGCAATTGTTCCCTGTCTTTGAAGTTACACAAACCTCCTGCATTTACAGTAAATAAACATTTGTGGCTTGAGAGAGAAAGGAATAAAGACTACAAAGTCAAGTGGACACTATATTGTTGTGAAGGTATACTATGTGGTTTTGTCATACTGACGTGAAGGTCTAATAGTCACATTTTGAAAGGCAGATACTGTATGCTGATAAAAGAGAACAGTTGCACTTTGATTATGCCCAATTATTACATGGCTTGAATGAATGATCCAATCAGCAGCCAGCATTCTGGTCACGTGAGTGGTCCCATATGTCACAACAACGGACCGCTCTGCTCAATAACAGACCTCCTAGCCTGGACTAACATAGCCTAAACAACTTCAGATAAATAAAAGCAGCCTTGTTAGGTACTACTGTATATCTGTCAATTAGCTTTCAAGGAGAGCTCTACCTGTAGACAAAACAAAAAAAGAAATCAGTTGGCAAAAATGTTAGGCAAAAGTGCATTTTCAAGCAAAAGTGCATCTTTAACTTTACATGCATAAAGTGGGACAAACATCAGGTAATGACAATGCACTGTGCACCTGCAGCCCCCAGAATGACGGTTACTGTGTAACCGGATGTGTGCAATATCGACATTGATCCACAGGTCTTCACGATGATGCCCAAAACGGAGCGTGCGTCGTGTGCCAAATATAGCTGATCTATAAGCTAAGCTCACAGCAATGCATTGTGGGCTTCTTTTTTGCCATGCCATCATACTGCATGAGAGCTGACATGTCATATCATGTATGTTGATCAGCATGCTGCAGTCTGAGCTGCCCTGAACTGTCTCTGTAGAGCTCTGTGTAGGACCGGTTCTGCCTCTGGAGGTGTGTGTGTGTGTGTGTATGTGTGTGTGTGTTTGGGAGGAGGAGGAGGAGGGGGTGGGGGTCGGTTCTGGAGGCGATCCATTATCAGTAACAGGTCATGGTCGCACAATGGGGGCACTTTGTCAGATCTGTTGGGGATGCACTGCGGTAGGCAAGGGGGTCACTTTGATCTCGGCGGCGCATGTTCACCGGGGTGTGCCATGTCCGAAAACTGATCCACTCTCTTGACATTTCCCTCCCATAATTATCTCAGGATCTATATCTCTCCTTTTGACCAAAAAAGTGTATGTGTGTGTGTATGTACAGTGTGCGCGTGCACGCTTGCACGCGTTTGTGTGTAGGGCCTATGTAACCAGCGCTGCAGATAGAAATCTATTCCTTTAGTGTAATTATATCAAAGTTGAGTTAAAAAACTCCTGTGTGCGCGTGTTGAGGGGAGCAGGCAGGCAATGTGTGCATGCGTGCGTGCAAGTGTGCATCGCCATGCAGTGTCAGTCCCCGGGTCAGTCCCTTCCCCTAGTGTTTGTAGTTTTTGTCGTCCCGAGGCCCCCCTCGTGGGCGTGCTCACTTTAAAGGGCCCACTGAACTGTGAGGACTTGAGACATGAGACTGCCGCCCAACTGGCCCCGGGACACGGGTTCACCCGGAGAATGTGAGCCGCGCAGGGGGAACTGGGCCGAGACGGGACTCCCACAATGCTCCGCTCCATTCCATAAGGCAGCAGGGCACTTTAAAATGTTCTGGGGGAACTGTACCTGACGTTGGTATATGGCTAGAACAGTGGTTTCTCAACCAGTGGTCCTTGAGAGGGTTCCAGGCTAAATGATGGAAAGTTGGTTAACCGGATGTAACTCTTGACAGCGTAAAAATGAAACCAAACAGACCCTTGCGGGTCCGTTTGGTTTCATTTTTACACCCTCAAGAGTTAAAATATTCATCATCTGAATTAGCACCAAGTCTGCACAACTAGAGAATGTAGAAGATTAATGGTCATTTTGGTCTGTACTGTATGTTTGACTTTTCTTGTTCACGAAATCCAGCCTGGTGTTGTGGACAAAAGCAAAAGAAACCTTTAGTTTTGGGGTCTGTGGGGCTAAAATGTCCTCAAATGGCGGTCCGTGGCTCAAATGCTGAATAAATAGTGGGCCCTTGTATCAAAAAGGTTGAACACCACTGGGCTAGAAGATGAGCCCAATGTCAGATTCTACTGAAATGCATGAAACTAGTCGACTCTTCTTATTAAACTGTACTGCTTGTGCTATTTGGCACAAATATACAGTATATACAGTAACTGTATATTGGCAATTAGTAAGTATGTTCAACAATTATTCACTTATTACCAGTAAGACGCTGCGCACCTTACTACTATTTGGATTAGGAATGCTCAAATAGACAGGCATTTCTGCCTGGCTTACACACAGTAATCTTGCTCACTGCACTGTGAGATATGGAGTGCATGATGCACACCCAAATGTTTGACATACAGACTGCTACACAGACATTTCGGCCTGGTTTACAAGTGGCTTATTGTGTTCGCAATAATTCTATTGCAAAACACACTTATATTTCACAAACTATGTTGTTTTGCAGTCAAAACTCTCCTTAAGCTTCCTTTAGTGCTCAAGGTGGAGAAAGGTTGGAGAAAACGTCATACTTCATCCAATGTACGCTGAACAAACTTTCATCCAGCAGAGTTAACCAAGGGTTTTTCCTGTTTCAATTTCACATGGGAAAGACATTGGTTCCCATTTTGCAAAATTAAGGCAGTTATTTGCAAGCATTTTTGTAGGATAATGAGCATAATTCAGGGTTGCAAAATGCCATACATTTCTGTGGCATTTATAATGAGAGAATGTGTTATATGAATATCACATTAGGCATTTTCATTTTTTTTTTAATTGCCACAATATGTTTTCTGATTGATTATATTTGGCCCTATAAAGTAGACCAGTGTGCTCAAAATTTTAGACTAATGTAGTGACAGTCGTATGGTCGGTTAGATAAACGTTGTTTAAATGTCAGTGTAAATTCCAGCATTGGCTGCACACATACACTACCTACCACTACTGTTGTGTAGTGATATGATCACTACACAACAGTAGTGGTGTGTAGTGATATGAGAAAGACAACAGTCAGCACAACATGTTGACAATGACTCGGTTATCTGTTGTTTAGTGGCATCAGGATAACTACAGCACTTTCTAGCTATTTTTTTAATAGATAAGAAAGATGATACTATTGTTTTATCAGCTCTATAGTGGGAATCTCATTTTTTTTGTTTTATTAAAGCAATGTAAGATTTATTTACTATGGTGTAGGGAGGGGACGTGGTTTAAGGAAGCCCCTATAGCGTGCACCATTCCCAGGAGAGAAAAACACAGACCGGCCTGCGTAAATCGAAGTAAAGCCCCACCAACGGCGAACCCCAGCTGAGTTTTGATATCAGGTTATAATGTTTGCTGTTTTAACATGAGCCTCTGTTCGTTGTTAAGGGCAGACAGACCCTGGGGGCTGGAGCTCCCCAGCTGGGATCCTGGGTTCGGATCTTAAAGGAAAATACCAGTGTTTTTTTGTGCATTTCCTTTGCTGTGGCTCTGTTTTACAGTATGCTACCCCCTGGCAAGTTCTCATCAGACTTTTATTGTTGCGAGTGCTTGATTGATCATTGCTTATGCTTGCTTTAAAATGTACTACATAAAGGGGATCAGGGACTGTCAAAAAACACGCTTGAGTGCCCAGATGACCCCCCAGGTCACATTACACGTCAAACAACAATTTATACTGTCGCAGTGCATTAAGAGTAAGTACTTTCACTGAACTTACCTGTACAGCAAAACACCCATTTCCTTAAAGGTATATAATAGTCAGTGATTTAACTTTTAATTCAAATCTCACATATTGTTTTCTTTTGTTGTGATAATCCTTCCTACTATAGAGTGTGTTGACCATATAAGGAGTTCCTCCCTGTCTCCAGTCAACTGCCTGAGTCATAAAACCCTAGTTTCTCTTATTGGGCTTTCGGGAGACAAAGCCTTCATCCAATCAGGAAAGAGGAAGGTATCCTCCAATCAGGATCGAGGCTGGGCGGGCCTTGGTGCACATGCTGTTGGCCTTTTGCGTGTTACCCCACTGTAGAGCATGTGCATGTGCATATCTTTTCCCAAAAATTGCCCAAAGCACTGAATGCTCCTTAATTTATACCAATTATTAACCTATATTGTCGACTGGGTTACTGAGGACTCTATTCTTGTTTCCCTCTACCCTAGATCCCAACAAAAGTAGCAGACCACCAACCCACAAGGAACAGTTCTGGTTGCAATAGTTCGGTTGCAAAGCGCAACAGTCCAGGCCTGGACTGGGACAAAAAAGTGGCCTGGTCATTTTCACACAAATTTGTCCCAGACTGGCTCACCACAGCTAGTGTGCAGAAACTCTACCCCTGTTCTGTCAGCGCACACACAAACAAACAAGCCAGAATATCATCACTATTATTACACAACAACATAAATGATACAAACCATCAGACACCTACACAACCCTTTGTTGCTCTCACAAGAATGATGCTTTGCTGGCCAAAATAGAAGAGGGTTTATTTGTCTCTTTGTCTCTCTTATTTGTCTTTGCTCATTCATACAGGTAGAATAAAGGCCAGATATAGGCCTGTGCAAACCCCTCCTATGGCCCACCGGGAATGTCCTGCAACATTCTATTTTTGACAAATGTCCACCGTCAGGATGCTTGGGTGTGAGTGGTTAACAGCAAAACAAATCCGTTAGTGGTTAAATATACAGAGGTGGAACACTGGATTATTCGTAAACTATGTCTGACGTATAGGGTTATTTTATGGTGTTTGCAAGCTGAATGAGGTGTGCAAAGCACGTTGCACGTGAAGCATGCGATCTTGTGTTACATATAGGGGCTGCACTGTCCACTGTCCAACAGCAGCAGCTCCTCCATGTATAAGAGGTATTGAAGAAACCATAAAAATGAGTGAAAAACACAATAACGGCCAGCCTTTTTCCCGTGGAGGTTAACAGAGCATCATTCAGGCCCCGTCGCGCTCCTCCGGGTGAGGTCTACGGTGACGGACGTCAATTAAAGCGGCTATTTAAATATTTAAGCAACAAAGTTTACAAGTCGTCCCCCGAGAGCAGTTATGGGGGTGGGGGGGCTCTCCCAGGAGCAGCTGAATGGCGCGGGCCGCGGCGTGGATCGTTGGGAGGCATCGCTGGGCTATAGGGTTACAGTGTGAATTAAAGCCGACACTAAGAAGCGCTCCTCACAATGACCCGCAGAAAACGGCAAACAAAAGGGCCTATTTTCATGCCGGCACAAAGGGGAGGTTAGTAGGAGATACCTGAGCCCTGGCCGGGCCTAGTCAGCGTGTCTGTGAGGAGGAGGAGGAGGAGGAGGAGGCGCGGCGGGACCACCGCAGCCAGCCAGGCCCAGCAGGGGAAGACACAGACACATTCCTAGCACAGTGTATATAGAAAAATATGGACCCTGTCCAAATTGACTGTTACTATACTGGGCCGTTTTGGGTGCAGAAAAGGTCACGTTTTTTAGTGTTAACCACTTTTCCTTATTTCACTTATAACCACTTTTCACTGTATCCACTGTTTTGGACACGACACATTGTACAGGAATTTTCACTGAATGAGCATTGACGGTTTTTGGGGTACAACATCAGCAACACACATGAATTGAACTAATGGCCATATCGTGAATAGGGTGTCCAGATCTAAACTGTTCGTTTGAACAGGCATTTTGCATGTTTGGAGACAAGTGGGGAAACAGGGTTGGCAAGTTATTATTCCAAAGATAATTCAGGATTTCACCCTGCAGGTCTGCTATTTTTGATAGTGTGGTCCCCTGGAGTGAGTGTGGAAATATAGTGGCCCTCTCCATCTTCTTTAGCCTATAGGGTAATATTTATCATGTTATTTTAACAGACTTAAAATCAGGAAAGGAGACAATGAGAGAGCTTTACAACAGAAAGCCAAGAGGTCTCTAACTGTTAGAACATTGGACATGAACACTGATATGCCTGCCAAACGGGGGGTGGGGGTAGGAGAAAATGGCATGGGAGCGGCTTCATCGCCCGTGTCACTTTGGTCACTTGTGTCGCCCGTGTCACTTTCAGCCGCACATTTTTGGTTACAGGACTTTTATTTGGCAATTAAGTATCAATAATAACATCAGTTGTTGTTGAAGTTGCAACAGGCACGCAGCATGCATAAAGCTAAAGGTCTGACTCAGAGAGTTTTCTGTTTTCAATGATGAAATGCTGTTGGTTTAGTGGTGGTTAATTTGAAATATCTTGGGTTGTTTTGCATGCCACCATGTTTGATGGGGCAGACTAGGCATTTAGGGGGGCATTACCCCCCCATGACCATGCCTAGATACACCCCTGGCGCAAAGGGGGGACATCTGGTCACCCTGATGGTAAAAGCATAATGGCATAATATTCCAGTATCTTGCAGTATCCTACCACCCCTCAGACCCCCAACACCACTTTCATTCTGTCTGTGAATGTTTCTGAATTCCTGGAGAGTTTGCGTTGCCCCAGCGCCCCCCCCCCCCCCCTCGTCCATCTGCTGTCACCATGGTCTTCAACATGCTTTCACCTCCGTCCTAATCCCCCACTTCATCTGAAAGTCATGGATGACAGCTTTGGCTCTTCTCTCTCGCAGCCTGTCCCCCGTACCGCACTCTCCTTCCTTCACTCCGCAAAGGACCCGGCTCTCGTCGAGAGTGAGGGAAACGGCGACCAATAATTGGTGCTTAAGCGAGGAGTAAACTAAAGGGTCAATCACGTCGCAAAATGTGGAAATGGGGGATTACAAAACGGCATATAAAATGTCTTGGTGATTACAAAGATGATCACCTTCGCGTTTATATCGTCCCCATCAGTTCCGATCTAATTTCCCCAGGTCACAAGCTTGAGGTGTCTTAATTATTGATATATCAACATCGTTCTGCCGCGGGTGTGATAGCTATACAGTAGCGTGTCCTTGATATCTTGGAGATATTTGCTTGCTCACAAATGACGGAGAACGTAATGTGCCTCTGGTGTGGCTGACAGCCCCACCACTGCTTTGAAATAATTACTTATCTCTCAGACCTGTCCCCGGGGCGCGGAGCGGAGCGCACAAACATCAGGTGCATTCCTAAATTGGCACTTTTGACACTGACATCAAACGGAGCTGCTGTGAAGCGGCGTCAGAAGTTTGTGCGTTCACAGACTCATCATCACAGCGATAGTATTCCGAAGAACACATTCTGGGCACTCCTCCGGCCAAGATGGAGATGCAACAGACCATAAGAATGTGAGCGGCACAGCGCTAGCCAAGTCGCGTCAAGGTAATCGGCTAAGCTTTCTGGCAAGTAGGGGAAAATAGCCTTCCTCGAGACACAGCGAGCCGTAACCCTTTTTTCCCCCACATTCTTAGTTTATTATGTTAGTGTAACTGTGTAATTACTTATTTTTCTGAAACATGTATTCACTCATGAGTAAAGATGTAGACTGGTAAGCTGGTTAGGTTTGGGACAGAGCTGACTGATCCAAGGAGACATGCTATATGAGCAACAGCATCCATTGGGACTCACATGTAGTATGTTAAAGAAATTATATTCAGTGATGTCTGTAACCAAATAAATATTTGCATGCATGTTTTTAAATACTTCAATTATGTAATTTATCATATTTCTCTACAAAAAAATCAAACTATACTCATCTTGGCAGTGTAATACACTAAACAAAGTCCATAGACTCAAATGGCTAAACATTACCTTATAACTACCCTAAAGACTTGACTGGTGATGGGGAATTCATAGACTCTAAACAAACAATGACATCATAATTGTGTGGGGGTGGCAGTGGGTTAGGTGTAGAATGGCCGGTATGGGATCACAACGTTCCTAGGACGACTCTGGTCTACCCCAGAGGTACTGTCGGAGTGTCCTTGTCTGAGCAAGGCGATGAGTCTCTGTGCTCCTGATGTGCAGCTTGGTGCCTTGCATGGCTTTCTCCACCATCGTTGTGTTAATGGGTGAAAGTAATGCAGAATCTATGTAAAAGTGCTATATAAATGCACCATTGACATTTAACGTCCATATAGACTTGGCTGCCACTTGATGTCATTTTGGAAAGCCATGTATTATTGACTAGCGTCCCTCTAAAAATATTTAAACAATAAAACAATGTTCTATTAAAGACGAGGGAACAGTCACACTAATAGGAAGTAACAAAATACATTATCAATACATAGAAAGTATGATTTTTAAATCATACTTTGGATGTGAAAACTGCTACTTTAAGATCATGAAACCTAATGCTTTATTAAAGTACTATTTGAATTAGCAATTCATACAATTAGTTCCTACAGTATTAACTGATGTAAGTGATCTGTGTACTTTAATTCTTATAAAACATTAGCACACTCCTGTATACGTTTGTCCACTTCAGATTACAGCTGTATCACAAATTCTCTTGATGAAATGTAAAAGGTGGACACTAATTGTAAACAAGTGTAATTTAACTAGTGTGTCCACTCACACTTTTTAGTTTTGTTATGGTTGTACTTGAATGGTACTGTAAATCTCCAATTATGTTCATGAATTCATCCAACACATTTAATAAATAGTTCCTCAAAAAAGTATCTGATTAATGATTTGGAAATATTTTGAACCCAATTAAAATTAAATTAAATCAACTAAAACATATTTAAAATGTTACTAAATCATTAACTAATCATTAATTATTTTGTTAATACCTGGCTTAGTAGCAAATAGTTTAGCTATAACATTGTTGTTTAGATATTGTTTGAGGTTTAATTGTGACTCTTCATTGACATTTGATGGTTTTGACATTAGATGCTATTCATGGCAGCACTGCATAGTCAGACTGACTAGCCCCAGCAGGAAACCAGCAGCTTATATGTCTCCGGTCCCTGCTGATTAACATGGATAACTTTGACCCACAGATCGGGTGGGGATTCCTGTCTAATTGAATTACTGTCAGTCTCCCAACTTCTAAATATTGTCTTGAACTTCTACCCTCTGTGTTGCCAGAATCTATTTACATTAAATACACTGGAAATGTGTTTTTTACCTCATTTTTGTCTATGACTTTTCTCAGGGGTGGATTTTCTTCTTTCCCCCTCTTTTTTTCTTCTCAACAACAAAAGACACACTGTCTGTTTTATTCTTCACAAGAACTAAAATACCAGCCATCTCCCGGTGTCTCTTAGATGACTCGGCAGTGAGTACATTTTTGGACCATGGCTTTGCACTGTGGAAGATGTGGTTATTTAATAGATATTCTGACATAAAATAAGGGTATTTTCATTGGACTGAATGACAGAGCAAAAAGAAAGAAAAAAAAGGAAAGCACAGACAAAATAAAATGTTTCTATTTGGGGAAGGACATCAAAGCAGATTAACCTGATGATAGTATGTTTGGACGTGCACAGTAGGTTGTTCTCTTGTCTTTACAGAACCAGACACCTGCTGTGTTTTGGCCTCTGAAACGTTCTGTTGGAAAGGCCCGATAATATGTGTTCAATTAAGCTTAACCCACGAGGGCATACTGTACATCTGTACGTTCTAATCTAGAGGTATGATCTATAGGCGAGGGAAGGCAGAGGAGGCTGAATGTTGTCTGCGAGTGTCTGCCTCATTCCTAAGTTAAGGCCAAAGTTATGTCACTTATTGCATCGCTCTGGAATGAGGTGCGTAAACATGGCTGCCAACCTCTCTCCCCCTCTGGCCCTCAGAAGCCCAAAGCCAAGACTTATGGGCAGTTTCAGGAACGTTTTCCCCCCTTTGTTTCATTGCTCCGGGTGAAATGCAGATGGAGATTTCCACAGCGCTACACATTTTCCAGTGGATCAATAACAACATGTTTAGTTGTTAATGCCAATCCACAGTCCCGTAGCACAATACGCATTTGACTTGGTCATTCGAGTCACACCAACATGACCATTCTATTAAATATGCATATCTCAAGCGTCCATGGCGGATTCCAAAGTGGACAGTGGAAGATTTATGGCGCCATTGACCCTCATTGCTTTTCTGCTTCCTCCAGAGAACCTGCCACAGGCTGTGTGCCAAATGCTTTAAAATTTAAAGAGGTGATGAAGAAACTATCCAGAGGAGACAAAAACACATCAGTTCTAGCACAATAAGACTTTTCTCTTCCTTTCTTCCATCCAGCCTTGCCTCTCCAGTTGATTCTTTTGCCCCCGAGCGCGCATTGCCTTTTGAATATTTGAAATTTTCCAGCAATTCAGATATCCTACATTATATAGCGTAAGGCTTCCCTGGAGCCTTCACTTATGAAGCAAAATAAATAATTTGCTAAAGTTGATAACGCGTCCCCAGGGGGAACCAGGCGATACCCCCTTTCCTTTACAATTTGAAGTGCTTTGGCTTTGTTTCCATGGCTTGGATTTGCTTCATTTTTCATCGGTACAAAATGTGGTAGGTGAGCTGTGAGTCATCAACAAAAATGTACACCACATTGGAATCCACTTAACTCTTGCGACGCCGCCCCCAGTTCGGCCTCTGTTATTGCCGGAAGTTGCAACCTGTAAGAGTTGAGGTCAAAGCTGTTTTCCTCCTGCAAGAGCGTTTGCTGAAAGCAGAACACCTGCATTACCTCCTACGATCTTTTTCTAAGGATTGTGTATTTGAACCAGGCATATGCAAAAAAGTGCATTTCGTTTGCTTCTTAATGCTCTCTCTGGGGATTGGGACGTGGGGGGGGGCAGTGTTGCCAACTTGGTGCATTTGTCGCTATATTTAGCTTTTTTTCCAGACCCCCCTAGCGCCAAAATTAGTGAAAAACTCCTGGTGGAAAATCTAGTGCTTTTTTGCTGGTGAGTTGGGGCAAAATTGGTTGACAGGCGCCAGAGATAAAACCCTTGTTTTTCACCATTTTTCCTCCTATGATAGTCCTCCTTCCTTCCTAGAAAGGACCATTAGTAGCCAAATGGACCCTTTATAGATCTGTAACTCTTGAGATTGTAAAATGAAACCAAATGGACCCTTACAGGTCCATTTGGTTTCATTTTACACTCTCAAGAGTTAAACTATATTTAATTAATTTTCAAGAATCTACACATTTGGAAAATGTAAAAGAATTGCTAATTTGAATAACACTTTGCCAGTTATCTGTCCTAAATTAGTCCGCGAGACTAAACTCAACATCAAATGATGGTCCTCCTCCATGGCTAGAATGCAGAATAAATAGTGGCCCTGGTATGGTATGAAAATAGTTGAAAACCACTGCTCTAGCACATTCTAGGGCATTTTGGAAGTGCCGCTATGCATTTTGGATCTTGGCAGTTGGCAGCACTGGGTGGACGTAGGGACGGACAGAGGGACGGAGACGGTCTCTCAACAGTTCACTGATTTGTGCACACCTAATGGTGCAACTGATGAGTGTCCCTTAAATGCTTTGTATTGACCTTCAAGCGTTCGCCTGGCCCACGGATGCGGATCACACGGCTGTCGATCGGGATCAGTGGTCGATCAGTGGTGGTGGGAATTCTCCTGTGGGTAGGGGATGTCTCTTTTCCCATCCTCCGGACGGTACATAAGATCACTGTCTGGTCCTCCCTGCGCTGACCTTCCCCAGCACCAAACAGCGCCCCAGGCCCTACAGCCTGCAAAGCTCCCCTGTGCAGGATGGATTGGGTTCCAGGACACTCTCTCTCTCTCTCTCTCTCTCTCTCTCTCTCCCTCTCTCTCTCTCTCTCCCTCCCTCCTGGGACTGACCCAACCTGGGGGGAACGGGGGGCTTTCACGGAAGATCACAGGTGCTTATTTACAAAATGGCAATTTTCTTCTTCCATAATTCCATGTTACTGCATTACCAGATCTTATCGTTGAGGCCAGTATCTCATTCCTGAGGTTTTAGACTTTAATGAAAGATGCTTTTGCCTCCGGCCGCTGGGGGCTAAATCAACAAGCCCCGGATTCCTGTTGGCCTTTTGTTAAGGGAAGACTAAAGGCAGCAGGAGGACACATCTAAGGTCAGAGACGAGACGCGGACCTGAAGACGGAGACGCTAGGAGGCCAAAAACAAGCTTGTATCCACCGATCCAAACCACTTGTGCAAGTGTACTGCTAAGATGTGCCCTTAAATGTATTCTAGGGGGGTCACATGCAATAACGACATATCAAATACAGTAGTTCAGTTGTTTACGTAAGTATAGTTTAGATTGGAGATCAGAAGGAATTCCGAATTTTACTTGGTGCATTGCTCGCAGAATAAAAGTAGTATAATACAGTTCATATAAAGTATGTAAACACAATATATCATGTGTACATACTTGAGCATGTAGTAATGAAATGAAATGCTATACCGGCATTTCTATTTGTCAAAAATGTCCAACACTATATGTTGGACAATTTGAAATGTTCTATTTAGGGGTGGGACTATGAATAAAATAAAGTAATTAACTTGAAGTTTTGTAATTAATTAATCTCAATTAATTCCATATGAATATTTGACCTGAGAAGCATGTTTTGGCCAATTAAAACAGATTGGTATAGTAGTGTATCAAAGAGGGTGTTTTTCCAAATCCAAATCTCCCATCCAAAGAGCCAAGCAAACCATCTGATTGCCCGTAGATCTGAAGACCCAGAGATCCTAAATCCCATTAATCTGATCATCTGCTGGAAATCCACCATCAGCATGATGGTTGGGCGCCTTGTTGTAAGCCCTGTGTCCACACTACAAGATGTTATGTTGAGGGGGAGGGTTAGAGATGGGGTTAGTAGTTTCGGACCAATGTGAAGAAGAAACAATGGGAGGTTGGATCAATGACAGCTTACACTGACCCCACTGCGTGCAACAGTATGATCGGTACGCCTGAAATTCGTCCAGTGAAAAAGGTTCTGTGGTGCAAAATCTATGCGTGATTAAAACGAGTTAATTGTTTTAATCATGCTGTTATTTAATTTCTGTAATTAATTAATCTCAATCAGTTAAAGTCCCAGCCCTAGTTCTACTATAACGTTTCCTTATGCACTTGGTAAAAAAAGAGAAAGGCTTGGAATCTGCTAAACTATCAACATTATGTTTTCAGGTGTGTAATTTCAGCCACTTAGGATCATTAAAAAGAGATCATATTGAATATCACTTCTTGAGAGGGAGAGAGAAAGCGAGAAAGAAATAAAGAAGAGATTTGTTTGTCAGTCAATTCTGACCCGCTCAATCCCCTTAGCCTCGTGAAAGAGGGGGAGAGAAAAGGGTCAGGGTCAGCTTTCTGTAAATCTGCTGATGAAATGTTGACAAAACAGCCAATTTTCTGTAATTTTCCTGCAGCCCTCTGTCAGCAGCCTACTCACTCAGAACCCCTTCATTTTCAAACAGCGGCACATTGCGACCTCTGACATGTATCTCGTCCCTGGCTTCTTTGGCACCGGCAGAAAGACGTAACAGTTGTGCCTTTTAGGTCAGGTGGATGCCGTTTAAAGAACCCGAACTCATAAAGGAGGCCTTTGTCTCCGCGGCGGGCTCTCCTGGGCCCCAGTAAAAGGATAAGAAATGTAGTTAATAGCTCAGGAGTGGCCTAATCATCAGCTGCCATTACTGCTCCAATATCAGCAGGGATGACAGACTTATCAATAACAAAGGCCCAGCTGAAGCCTCCAACCGCTCTGTCATTTTGATCTTTGCTCCACTAATCAGAGCTTTCATTTGAGCTAAGCACCGGGCAGCACACCTCTCATTCTCTTCATGCTGAGCCAGATATCACTCATCTTTACAAACCACTCTGCATTCCCTCTATACCCCAGGCCACCGTTTCCACAAATTGTCTTAATTTCTCATGCAAATGTATGACACATCTGAGAGCTAATTATCCTCGCAAAACACATGCAATTATTGGCTTCATTGTCCTTACTGGTACAGTACAAGTGTCTTTGATTGAATTTCAGGCTCCAGTCTTTGTTCACTGCCTGTTTGTTCTACTCAGGCGTTTGCTGTAGCCAATCTGATTTCCAAATGAAATTAAAGATATTTGATGTAAGTGATATAGCACACACATATTTCACTGCCAATGTTCCTAAATTACATTTCGATTTCAACATGTCATGAGAATTTATGATGTCTTTGATAAATAGTGACAGTATAGGTTGATGCAGATATTTGCCCAAAAGCCCAGTTTTAATAAAACATAAATTTGGAAATAATGTAACCTGTGTGTTAAAAAAAACACATATTTAATTGTGTGTTTTTTTAGTGACAAGAAAACAACCGCCCCATTAGATACCTAGATTGTATTTGTGAATGTAGATATCCAAGCATGTTAAACATTGGTATAAACAACACACAGCCATATTTCCCCGGCTCATTCTTCCATAAAAGCCCCTCCTTCAAGGAGAAACCTGAGAGGGCCAGAGAGGTGCTCCCGCACCTGGACGAGCTGGCCTTTCATTTTACAGTCATGGCGAGGAACAGGCACTGACTGACTCAAACACCTGCTATTGGGAAATATGTTCTCCATCACTGAGCTATAGCCTATTTCTGGACAGGAGCACTGGGAGACCATTGTTCTCTCTGGCCACTGACAGCCAAGGTATTCTGGGACTCCTCCTGGTGCACCAGGAATACAATGTGTTTATTCATGGTCACCATAAAACCTGGGCATCTTACACAATCTTATACCAAAACCAACAGATCTGTAATGCGTGTCCAATAATGTTTACAAAGTAAATGATTCTGTTATATGTATTTGGCCCTAGTGTTGTAATGAGCTTCCATAAAACAACAGATTTCAGAGATTTCGGAATGTGGGTGTCTATATATTGTCAAACTATCTCAAGTGCCTTCTCCCCAGACAAATAAAAGACTAATTTTTGATATTTGGAATATGGAATACAACTAGTAGGTTACATGGAACATTTTTGTCTCACCTTATCATATGAGAGACATTATTGTAACATGGCCAAATATACTTGAATTTATATATCTGTATCTAGAAATATATTTCCAAAAATATATAATATTGTGGACACTAAAAATATGTATGTTGTCTATAGGCAACATACTGTATATACTCTCCAGATAATATCTGTAATATCTTTCTGCATTTCTTTATTCTCTATTTTGAGGCATATGACAAAGATTTTGTTTCAGCATGGCTTAGCTTAAAACAGTGCAGCTCCCTATTCCTTTTAGCCTGACATATGATATGAGGTCCTTAAACAAATCATGCAGTCTCTTATACGGTCTTATACTGGGGCAGGGGTCTGGGGAGTTTGCTGTGTCATCTGGGATTAAAAAGGAGCAGCACATCAGAGCCGCAGGGTACACCACCTGCAGCCCCTATATGATCCCTGGCTCTGCACCATTCCCAACCAGGGCCGGATCTAACATTGCCCAATTGGGGGGGCAAGAAAAATGGTATGGGGTCAGCTTCGCGCCACGGGCGATGAAGTCGCACCCATACCATTTTGGTTACAGGACTTATATTAGGCAAGTAAAACATCAATAATAACATCAGTTGTTGTTGAAGTTGCAACAGACACGCAGCATGCATAAAGCTAAAGGTCTGACTCCGAGAGTTTTCTGTTTTCAGTGATGAAATGCTGTTGGTTTAGTTTCGACAATTTAGTTGGTTAGTAGCAGCAGTTGTGTTTCAAATAATTGTGGATATAAGCACTTTAATTTGAAATATCTTGAGGTGTTGTGCATGCCATCATGTCTGGTGGGGCGGTCTGGGCATTTAGGGGGGCATTGTCCCCCCCATGCCCATGCCTAGATCCGCCCCTGTTCCCAACCAGACCCATTAGCTTACCGCCCAAATCATTCCTGGTCAGGCAAATGACACTGAACTCACAAAGCCTCATTTCAGGAAAGATTACAACTTCAACAGGAAACCCTTTGATTATGAGTCCGTTTGAAATGTTATCAATACCATGATCATTCCTGCGGGTCAGCAAAACCATCTCTAATCACCATGCTTTGGCTGTGCCCTCGCTTGTGCATCAATCTCCTGGACACAAAAAAAGGAAAAAAGGTTAAATCACGGTCGAGAATAGAGGAGTGACTTGTTTAACAAGACGCACGTGCAATGACAAAGCGATTCTTCTCTGTATGCCGATCACCCACCTGCACACAGATTAGGTCAGATATTCACCTGAGCTGCCAAGCTGTCACTCATGTCCAACAATAGAAAAAAAAAGAAACACACAGGCCCACATTCATCGGTCTAAATACTGCAGACAAAGTGCCCCAGAAACCAGGCCAAGAAGCAATACTCCACTATACTAAATTCTCTTCTCCAAAACAGAAACATTCATAACTCGTCCCAGAATTAACCTTGCGTCAGTAGACCTTCCACTGTAGCCCCAAATGATAATCAGTATCAAACTTATAATCAGGCTATGTCAAATACCAAAGTCTACTAAAATCAGTCTACAGTTCAGTTTGAACTCCAAATTTAAGTCACATTTTAAAAATGTAAAGCATGTATAGCTTTTATAACTGGATCAACAAGTTCACCTCTGTGTGTGTACATTGACGAGACACATGACGCTAATGTTACATACATGTATACATTACGTGTATGTTTGAGGACAATAGGCTACATATATTTTTCCATTGTGCGTGTGCATGTGTGTGTATGTGTGTGTGTGGGGGGGAATGGTCGGTCTGTCTATATGTCCTCGATAGATGGTCGGATGTACACAGAGAATGAACAGACTGTGATTGATTGATTGATTGATTGATTGATTGATTGATTGATTGATTGACTGATTCATCCCTACCAGCTCTGCAAGTCCAAGGTGGTAACACCAAAACTTTCTGCTAATGGCATGGGATAAATGATGGAATAAACGAAAAAGAAAATAATAAATATGATGCGGCCTGGTTGGTTGATTGGAGGACAGCTTCCTGTCCAAGTTCAATGTCATTATGCTATATGGATCAACCTAATTCCAACCTTTCAGAACTGTGAAATAAAACATTGAAATTGTAGTCTGATTTGTAGCCATAAACTAGGGTTCACGATTATCATCTGTATATTTAGTCTTTGCTGCCATCTTGTGGTAGGCTATCTATTTTACAAAGTTAAAGAAAGAAATAAAGACAAGTTTAAACTGATCTTGCAGTCGATGCAATAAACATTTTGATAATAGTTTTTCCCTCACTAATTTGAATGAGATATAGTGATTAGGCCACTACGTTATTTTGCAGATTTTTATTATTGTTGACAAAATTTATTTATTTTGAAATTTACTCCAGCTACATTTTCTCCCAAGCATCCATCCATATTAAGCGTATCATCTTGGGATGATGGGACGATTTCGTTTGCAGTGAAGCTTGAAAAATCTTGAAAATAACCTGTCACCAAGAAAATAAATATACAGTATATTTGGCTAAATTGTTTCAAAAGTAAAGTGGAAATGAAAAACTGCTCCATGGGTTCCGAATTATTTTTCAGGTCAAGGACCCCCAAAGCTAGGCTACTTATCCCGCCGACCCCCCTTAGAAAATATATATATGTCAAGGGCCCCTATAAGAGAAGCTTTATGTGGCTCTAGCAGCGATTCTCAACCCATTTTAATTTCAAGAACCCACAATTTTGACATGCATTTATAGACTAATGGTCTATGGCATTTCAATGAGAACCGAATGTATATGTAAAAAACAATGTTCATTTAAGGATGAGTCTGACAATGTAGGCCTACACATTTCTACACCCAGTTACAGGCCCACAAGAATCCATTTGGTTCCAAACTCTCATTAAGTTGGGGACGCCCAAGGACCGCTATGGTAGACCCCACATGCCTAGGCTACTGTGTCTTCAACGTCATCACTACTTAGACAGTACCTAGCCTAATAAATATGCACATGGCGTCCCACTGTCTAAAATTGGGCCATTCGACGAGGCCACACAGGTAGCCTCAATATTATAGGCTACAATTTAACTGCAAATTAACGATGGCATTATGTATCCTATTCACCCTGATTACAAAAAAGTGCTCTTCATCATCCTTTAAGTCAGACTACCAAGTAAGGGTGCATTCACTGTATCCTTGATGGGGCTGTATATTTGAGAAATTTCTTTTAGACAGCATTTTTACCCAACAATGATTGACAATCATGTTATTCTTCTTCCCAATCCACAGCGCACCACCACGTCATGCTAGAACATAATGTCTTCGTGAAAAAAAGAAAGGGTGAAAAAAAAAGAGAAAAGAAATACTGACAGTAGACACTAGACAGCAGGGAGGGGCTGCTGCAAAACGCACACACACACACACACACACACACATAGATAGAATGAATGCAAAAGAACCAAAAGAACACTTCCTGTTGATGAAAAAGAATCGCAGCAGCAACTGCTGTGTGTGTGTATGTGTGTGTGTGACACATCTGGAGTGGGGGGGAGGCAGGCCTGGCTGCAGTGAATGCGAACTGGACTGGTTCTGACTGACTGACTGGGGGGAAGGAATGGACAACAACGTTTGATCTGCAAGTAGGTGAGCGTCTCCCGCAGACAGTATAGTACACTTTGAACGTCATGCTTGGGGCGATCACAAGCGACATAAGACAATTTATTGGCGTTATTGTTGGTGCTGCAGTTGTTGGTGAACAACGGTGTAATTACCGTCCGTGTGCTGTACGGCGCTAGCTGGGTGTTTTTTTTAGCCAGCTCGCGCACTGTTAGCAGCCGCCCGCGCGTGATTATGAATCCCACTACAGTTCGGGGATAGACCCGCCTTGCCATGTATGGGTCTGGAACTCTTCGAGTCTACAAATAGAGGGGGTCAATTTGGTTCCATTTGTACACACTCAGGAGTTAAATTAACAATAGTTTTACAATATAAATTGTGGGTCACAGAGATATAAATTCCATCAAGTGGGTGTCTGTAGACTGGGGGTTCTTGAAATATAACCGGGTTTCGAATCACTGCTAAAGCCTCTCTAATGTCATGCTTTGAAATAGGTTCCGTGGCCTAATGGGTGTCTCATCTGGGAGTCCGGCATGAAATAATTTGGGAACCACTGGTTTTATTTTGGATAGTTAACTAGTAAAAAAAATATAGCACTGTCAGTCACAGAGACTATTGGCCAATCACAGCGGAGCTCTCCCAGAACTACGGTGGGATCCGTAACAACAAGCCGCCGCTAGCTTAACGTTAGCGGGGGCTACTTTAGAACTGCACGGCCGCCGCTACTGTGCTAACGTCAAAATCCCGAGACTTTTTTTGTTTTAACTGTCCGCCGTTAAGATAGCTTAGCATCACAGATGACAACCCTCTCAATGCGCTGCCTTCGGCCGCCTTTAAGCGAACAGCTCGTAAATCGATAACGTTAACAAGAAAGGTGGCCTACAAGTGAGATAAGGGTTGATAAAAGCAACTGCTATAGCCGACCGACCGACCGCCGGGGCGGCGGCGGCGGCGGGGAGGAGAAAACTATACTCGGTCCCGAAAGTTCAGCCATTTTTTCCCTGAATGCCTGCCTGTCTGGTTGCTATACGTTAACGGCTAATTTTAATAGAAGGCTCTGGGTCGCACGGGGGTCTTTTTTCGCTCGAGGGAAGGAAACAACATACATTTCAACAGGGGAAAGTGGCGACGTGGGTCGCGTCGACACTGTTTATAGTTGAAAACACATAATTTGCTGTCCCGCTACTATGACACTTAGTCGAAAGGGTCCTGCCACGATCAAGCCCCCTGTAAATAGCCAGGTTGAGGTTTTATCTGTTGTATAGTGGAATGTGTGGGTATACTGGGTTCGACCGAACCGATCCCAGTTAAGTCACTCCCAGAGTTGTCGGTGAAGTGCCACTGTGCCAGATCAAGTGTGTGATAGTGTGTGGGTTAGGCTGAGGCATGATAGCTGCATGATCAATGACAACATCATGCAGCATCACTAAACATGGCTATAAACTTTATTTTTTGGGGACAGGGAATATTTGCTAAGCAGCATAACATTGCTTACAACATCCAAATGACTTGCTTCTTTAGTTTACTTTAGATTAGTCCATGAAGCCAACAGGGTGAAAAGGGGGAATTGGATTTTTTTTAGGTGGAGCAACCCAACGATCTCCTTCATTTGGGGGTGGGGTTAGTTGTAGGCCCACTGGATCCAGTGATTCCAGGCTCTGACACATAGAACTGTGAATGTGTTACCTTTGTTTTTTTCTCTCAGAGGCTGTGTTGGCTTACAAAGTGATGGTGTTTAATAAATAGGGATTTAAAAACAAACTTGGTTGCTGGAAAGAAATCATGTTCTTGTAAACGTAGGTTATGACCTGGTAGGACAAAGTGCAGGGCTGTGTCTGTCAGGGTATTGAGTACACCTGGGTTCACCCGGGGATAGATCTGTCAGTCAATATTTCTCTGGTGACATCGTTTTCTTTGAATTTTGGGGAATCCAGTAAACACTTACAGGCTACGCCGTATTCCTGTCCACTGCCAGGCACGTCTCTCTCCCTGAATATTTTTTCAACATAGGCTTGTCAGAGCAGACGGGAGCCAAACCAATTAAGCCTTTTGCATGAGTAGGCATTATGGCTTTGCACCCGCTCAACCCTGCATTTTTATAGTCATGGTTCTCTTCAGGATAAAGCTGTAAAATTGTTGGCTTATATTGGTTGGAGCCACCCATTGCCATGCAAGTTGATTGAGCAATGTACAACTTAACTGATAGGTGTATCATGAAGGGTCTGGTAAAAACAGGACTCTTCGTATTCTTGTAATGCAGAAGTCAGGCGAATATTGTTTGACATCTTGCTGCTGCTGCTGGTGAGTCAATTATACAGTACAGTATGGCAAAGAAAGGCTTTGTATGAACTTGACTTAAGAATCCGCTTGTTTAGGTCTCACTGGGTGCAAAAGATTACAAGAGAAAGGTTTCTCTTTCAAGCCAGTGTCTTTCAAGTGACAGAGAAGTATTTTTGTCAGTAGCAGTTATTAGGCCACAGCAAGCAACTATGCAAAGCCTGATTTCCCTGGCTATTTTTGACAACCGATTTTTTTAATTAGGACTCCAGCCCTACTTGTAGTTTGGCACTGCAGTATTGTTGATGCACAGCAAACTGTTAACTAGCAATATGATTGGTCTTTGTATCGAATTAAAAAAAATAAAAAAAAAAAACTAAAGACTTCAGACTTCTTTCGGTATTACGTTTAATTTGATTTCGACCTATGGCCCACATTTCAAACTAGATTGAAGATCTAGTTGAGTTCAGACTTTTGATTCTTATCACAGACCTATCAGTAGAACATTTCTCAAGAGACAGTGAAAACCCCTATGTTTAAATTCAGCGTCACATTGGTGTTAATCTAGCCTACATTAGTGAATATAACAAAAGCTGAATAATTATTAAACCAAATTTAGGCTCAGTTGATTCGGGTGTGGTAGCCATGAGGTGTATCAGCATTCTGTATGTTGCACAATGCATTCGCATATGGAGAAATGTGCACTAAATAAAACACTGTAGTAGCAAGACAAACTAGTAGCCTAAATTAACTGGTTCATTTTGGCCATTAACCTGCTTTCTGCCCCCCTTCCTGCTTCAATCAATCAGCGTATGAAGCAACACCTCCTTTTCTGTGCTCTGGTTTGTTAGCGTATTGTATGCTGTGCTAGTGTCATGATACGTTTTGTGCTATTGTGTTACCGGGTAAAACTGCATGACAGCCCTACTTTTACTGACACCTCAGGGTTTGAAAATAATTTCTTTCCCTCTGTGGGAATGTTTCTTAAGCTGTATGTGTTTTTCCCAGAGGTTACAGTAAGCTGAGAATGAACATGTGGTTTTTGGCAAAAATAGACAAATGAAAACAGGGGATGGCCACTTTCATGAATTCCACTAAGCCGTGTAGGACTATTATTACAGACATGCGAGTAGATTAAAATAAAAGATGAGTTTACTTTTGCTCCTTAGTCCCTTGAGATATCAGCCCTGACATGCCTTTGGATTAAAATAGAGACCCACGGGCCAGAATCACAATTATTAGCCCTGTGATATCGATTGGGTTTATATTTTTTCTTCCATTCTGCCTTCACCAGTTTTATTGTGGACGTTAAACAAAAAAGCGTACAGTTAATTGACAAAAAATCTTGGGCATTTTCTGCCATCTTTTATTATCTGTTTTATATTGCTCTCCCTCTCTTTGCTTGTTAAGCAATTTTTGTCTGGTCTGCCCCATAAGCTGTTTTGCAAAATATGTGAAATGCTGCTGATCTTGAGGAAAGCATTCATTGCAACTTTGCTGACTTTCATCTTTCTTTCTTTCTTTCTTTCTTTCTTTCTTTCTTTCTTTCTTTCTTTCTTTCTTTCTTTCTTTCTTTCTTTCTTTCTTTCTTTCTTTCTTTCTTTCTTTCTTTCTTTCTTTCTTTCTTTCTTTCTTTCTTTCTTTCTTTCTTTCTTTCTTTCTTTCTTTCTTTCTTTCTTTCTTTCTTTCTTTCTTTCTTTCTTTCTTTCTTTCTTTCTTTCTTTCTTTCAGTTGTCAGACACAATCTGGCAAAAGTGAGGTAGTACCTGCCTACCTGGGTGAAGTGGGTTTATTATTGACCAGAGTTTTTAGGTTTTCCCATATCATCAGCCATGCCTGTGACCCTCGCCCAGCGCGTGCATCTCAACCCCTAAGGCAAGCCGGCCTTCTTTGGCTGCCCTTCAACTTGGCTCTCACTTCAGTATGCACGATGTTGGCACAAGTTAGCAGACCTCACCGATACGTTTAATGCACGTCGTACATGCTATATTTAAAGACTGGTAAATGGCTGAGAGAAAATAACATGTAGGCAGGCATAGCCTACCATTTTTCCTATTCCCTCTTTCCTACTGCTTCTTTTCCCTCTCCTGTGCCAGGACGAGAGGCGCATATGGTTTGTTGGACAGGTGTCCTGGCAAGCTTTGGCAATTGGAGAAAGTGTTTACGTTCTCAAAGTGCTGACAGAGACCTGATGTGCAGAAGATCATGCTGAATTGCCAAGGAGAGCCAGGCTGTAGGAGCAGGCTGAGGGATGTGTGTGGGGGTGGGGGGTGTAGAGGCCAGGGTTAAGCTAGACTAGAGCGCACTGCAAAGGCAACTATTTTCCTCCACAATATTGCCATACTTGCAACCACCAGCTTATATACAGTATATTATCACTGGTACAACAAGAGAAAAAGATACTGTATGTGTTTGGGGTGGGATGGATTTTATTTTATTTTTTATTTTCAACCATCCCAAACCTCAGTAAATTTATTGTTGGACAACTTAGTGGCATCATCAAGCATGCCATTTACGAAGGGGCTGTGGAGTGTGATCTATCATTCTATCGTCACGCCTAAACACATTCCAATCCAATATTGCACTGAGTCTATTTAGTGGTACATGAGAATGAATGCCAACAGTGGCAGTATGCTCATCCGGAGGTGTGACGTGGCCACAAGAGAATAAGCAATTTCTTAATTACAAAGAAAGGGCGGGGGGGCTTCAGTTGGAATAAAACTCACTGTTGTTATTACTACACTGTCAGCTTCATCAAAGTAATGCCTTGAATAATAGCATTGTAGAGAAGGCTATGCTTGAAACCAGGCTAGGGACTGCTAACAGCATGTTCCCTTCTGATTCTGGCAGCAGCAGCAGAACCAGATTTTCCTCTTTCTTTGCCAAACGTAGCCTATAGAATGTATAGGACTGTAATGCCCTCAGTCTGGTGACTCAGGATCTAACTGCCAATCACTGTAGTTATGGTTTCTGGCTTTTGTACAGGCCTGCATACCACATGATAAGATGTACACTCTTGTTTCTTGTTATTTATCTGGATGTCTCTCAAGTCTCTTTCCCTAATCTTAATACCCTCTATAATATATCATTGTTAACTATGCATTTAGTGTAGACATTAACAACACAGTCAAAGCAGAGTTGTTTGTAGATAGGATATACCCTACAAACCAGTAGCTGACGCCTGACTGACTGCAAAACAGGTTACAAAGTTGGCTTATCAAAAGCACAATCCGTGGCTCTCAGAACAATGTGCGCTTGCTTGAGATGTTTCAGAATGATTCCCTATAATTCTGTTCTAGAAGGACAGTGCCCCCATTCACAAGGCAGTATCAGAAAGGAAGAATCTTTGTTGCCATTTGCCAACAAAGGTTAAATCTATCGACTAAAGGCACATCTCTGTCTAATGTCTAATACATGTGCATACAGCTGTGATGCACTTAACTTGACGTGCATTAATACATACTGTACTTACATACTGGTACTTTAAATTCGCCCACATGGACCCATAGTTGTCCAGAAGCGCTACAAAAGGCCTCTGGCACCCGGACTCTTGGCAGGGCCCATCCCCAGGGTCCATATACCGTATGGAGCTGGTCTGTCCTGGCATCACAGCACTCCATATTCGGGTATGCCTGGCACAATACTCCAGAAATCTCCATATGGGCATAAAATGGACACAGAGAGAAGTAGAAAAGCTTGACAAAGAACTCCATACAGCCTAGTATGCATAAAAGGCCACATGCGTAATAACTGCTGCATGCATTTAACACACTCCTCTACCACAATGCGACCTCGCCTTGTATTAGCCAATAGATCACACCTGATCACCTCCTATGGGCACTGTTCTAATGTGAGGAATTTCATTCGGCTTGTGCATGGTACCTACTAGCGTTCCTTGACAGACAGACAAAACAATTTGAACATATTAAGCAGGACTACAGACATGAACAACATACTCACACATTGGTAGCGCACATGTATTCAGAATACATTCAGAACATAGATCACATTGGGGGCAACTTCAGGTCAGTATTTTGGTATGTAGTAGGCATCACATCACAGTTTAGAAAGGAGTGTGTATATCCTCTTTACACAGTTACAGGATTAAAATTCTCAGTCCTGCGACCAATTTCAGGCCTGAGGACGTCTTAAGGGTATTTAATGACATCAGTTCAAATTAGCAAAAATAATTTTCAGTCTTGTTTTTTTTAGTGGCTTTAAGCCTAAGAGAAGTATAGTAAATAAATAGGTACGGCGGTGAATATAATAGGTTACTGGTTCTGAGTTAACTCAGTGGTTTCGTATAATATTTGCGAGGAAAGGTTGCAGTTAACTGTAAAAACTTAGTGTCTCGTCACATCACTATGACCTCACAGTAAATCAGGGATCATATAGTAAATGTGACCTGGCTATCACAATTAAGTCCATAAATGGAGGACAGGTCCCTGTTGTCATCAATATTAGTATATGGATATACTGTATTTCAGAACCTGTCTGACACTTCATATGTTGATCTTTTTATCCATCTTCTCTCTTATGATGCCTCCCTGTTGACTGATATCTGTCCATTTAAACTCTAGACATGCCTGCCCAAAGTTATTTGTACAGTCGCACCCGCGGAAACTAGTGTTGACCACAGGCTCTTCCTGTTAATGTTTCCCTGCTTAGTATGATCCTAATCATAACTAAGCTATAGCTAATCTATATGTACCTTGGGTTGCTTTGTACGACTGCATTTTACCCTTGTATCAGTATACTTGCGTGAGCGGGGCGGGCGCAAGTTAATCAATTGGTGCATGGTCCGCGGTCCGTGGTCCGCGGTTGGTCGTCCCTCGTGGGTACTCCGATTGACCGGTTTAGGTGATGACGTAATGGGGGCGTAAGCAAGAGACCTTTATAGCTGATGTCATTATATTTAAGTATTTGCTCGCTCCGCTCACGCACAAGGAGGTCTTGGCCTACTTGTAGGATGTGCAGATATATTTGGTTCAGACAGTGCTTTGAATGTGTAGGGAGCTCAAGTGGCTACAGTAGACAAAGTATAAGTATAAAAGAAACATCACATGATTAAAACACACAATTAAGCATCAAGGGAAACTAATACAATTTTGAACATAAGGGCATGGGTCAGGAAGTAAAATCACTGCATTTAGAAGAAAGCCTTTATTCCTTTCTTGAAAGAGTCAAGAGAAAAGTCTCAGTAACTCTTACGATCACAAAGCCATGTAACACTTCATTATGTGATGCCTGAAACAAAACAGTTCTGGCTTTAGCTTAATTCTTTCATCCACTGGAAATGTTGGCAAACCCCTCTGGGTCAAAGCTTCTGCTAAGTCCCTAAAATATAAATATAAAGGCCAATTTGAATGAGCCACATTAAAACAACTTCAAAAACAACAAATATATAATATATAAATCGTTAATATAGTTTAAAGTTTTTTAATTAAACTTTATTCATTCTGTAAGCTACCTTCATCTTTGTATTGTTACTTGGCACGAATCCTTCCTTAAAACATGCAGTGGGAGATATGTATTTGCATCTGTACAAGTACATGCATAAGTAAAATTCCTCAACGTTCTTGTAACAGCCACAACAACATCAACAAAAAAGAAAGAATTAGGCTAAAAGTCATGTCCATTTTGTGACCTCTCTGCTGTTTAACACAGATGAGTTTAGTCTACATCTCAAACCAACCATTTTTTCATTATTATTATTTTAGTTTTAGATAGCCTTTTGTGTTGTTGATCGTATAAACTCCCAACTGCACTGGTATGCAGATTCTGAAATGAGTGGATGATCCAAAGCCTTTGCACAGCATCTCGACACTTGGACGAGGTTGCTCTTATCCCCAACGCTCATTCCTTTGGTAAATTTCTGTGAAATTGCCCAGCTGCTGGGTCTTATTTCAAGGCCACATTTCCCAGATGGGGCTGTTGTGTGCAGCAAAGCTAGGACTCATTGTTTATGGATCACTGAAATGGGTCAAACATTATTTGTGGGGTTTAAATATGGATATAATGAATATGTTGGTCATTTTGGTAGATACCAGGGTTTTTAGGCCATGCTTTAGGTATTCCTTCCTTCCTTTCCTCTGTCCTTTCAGAAAATCAAGCAATACTATGCTCGCTATCCTTTTCCTGACAGTTTGAGATGGCTTATTCCATAAACCGGTCCATATCCTCAATGGCAATGACATTCACTATTTCCTCAGGGTACTGTGTGCTAGTGTTTGCTCTAGTGCGGGTTGGTGTATTTTTGGCACAGGCTTCCAAATCACCTCCTATATAACCTAAACCTACAGTACGTTGTCTAGTACTTGTCTCTTTTGTCAGGGAATTCTGTGGGCAGTTTAGAAAACTCATTCAGGGACGGATTACAGTGAAAAAGGGCCCTGTGCACAAAATCGCAAAGGGCCCTCTCCATCTTCACTCAATTTGAGTAAAGCTCAAATTGAACTTTATACTAGTTTGTTACTGTCCGGCCCTCCTTGTCTGTGTTAGTTAAACAATGTGCGATAATGGCCAAAACTCAAAAATTGTCTGTTTTCAAGATGTTTTGGCCACTAGGACGGAAATTTTAAGGGTCCCCATTGGCTCAGGGCTCCTGTGCAGGTGCACAAAGGAAACAGGTTTTCATCTCCCCAGCATTAAAACTACAGTCAAGTTTTGTTTTGTGAATCATGACCCTTCGTGAATTTAAAGTAGCGGATTTTAATGCCACGAATGCATCGAAAGGGACACAATCATATTAAATCAGAGCATTTTATGCTGCAGTAGGCTAGCGCGAAACTTTAGATTGTGATGTCGCATGTTGCATTCTGTGTTGATCATGGATACTGTTTTGACAGTGATAGCATGCACTCTCCGACATTACTAACCCTAATTAACATTATTATAATCCTAACCCTAGCCTCGGTCTAAAGCAGCCATGTAAGTCCTGTAACCTCATATCAGTTTCAACTATAGGAAAAGGCTAGAGTTGCCGTGTTCCTGGCCAATGGAGCGTGACGTTGCTATCTGGCCGCCATCTTAATTCGGCACAACATAACATCGTGTTACTTTTTAAATAATCATAGCGTGCTTCATTTTCAACCAATTTAACGGTTTGGGTTTGGTTTGTTATAAACATGATATATGCCTGCATACATATGATTTTATATGGTGTCCATACCATACACGCCCTGAATTGTAAATAGTTTGTTTGTCAAGATTTGATGGAGTTATGAGTATTTTTGTTTGAGCTACATCATACTGTACATGTACTGTAGGCTTGAAGCCATATTGCCTCCGGGTGAATTACTAACCCACACACAATGCAGACAACTGGTAGGTCTGTAGAAGCCTATGAGGGCATTAAATCCTCTGATTAAAAGTGAATTTGTTCACTTAAGCTTGCTCCATACACGTTAACGTCATATCACAAAGCACTGCGAGCTTGTATATTAGCTGTAATTGTCTGCTGCTCCTCACCTTCTGTTACTACTGTACGAAAGCATTATTTGATCTGTTCCATTGTATTGTTTTCCATGTTTCCTCAATATATTACAGCAAAAAAAACACACTTTCTGAAATAAACAATAAAGCCGTCACACATTTAGCACTCACAATATTAAATTATCCAACCATAATAAAGACTGATTATGATGTGGCATATTAACAGATTTGCTCCGTAACATGTTATCTGACTAATAAAAAAATAATGGTGTCCCAAAAATAAAGATACCAGAGTCCACCTGGTTAAAGTCTTAAAATCCTGTGTTCTTATTCTGTATCCTAAACTCCATTCTCTTGATCTGTTCCCCACAGGCTGTCATCATTCAGGAAAGACACATCCGAGACATGGACGACGGCGGCGGCTACATAGAGTTCGACGTGCCGGAGTTCAGCAACACCGTCCTGAACCAGCTAAATGAACTTAGGGTGCAAGGCAAGCTCTGCGACATCATCGTCCACATCCAGGGTCAGCCCTTCCGGGCCCACAAGGCCGTGCTGGCGGCCAGCTCCCCGTACTTCCGCGACCACTCGGCCCTCAGCACCATGAGCGGCCTCTCCATCTCGGTCATCAAGAGCCCCGAGGTGTTCGAGCAGCTGCTGGCCTTCTGCTACACAGGCCACATCTCGCTGCAGCTCAAGGACGTCATCAGCTTCCTCACGGCCGCCAGCTTCCTGCAGATGCAGGCCATCATCGACAAGTGCACCCAGATCCTGGAGACCATCCACTCCAAGATCAGCATTCCTGGCAGTCCGGGCGACAAGGAGGGCTCCCAGGCCGGCAGCCACAACGGCGTCAACGACAGCAACCTCTTCATCAACCCCACCCAGATCTCCCCCCCGTACTACTCCCGGCAGAGTCAGTCAGGCGCCGCCCTGGAGGCCCGCGCCGAGCTGGCGGCGAAAGGCCTGGCGGGCAGGGCGCGGCAGCAGCACCAGGAAGAAGGCCAGTCAGACAGGGGAAGCAGCGACGGCGTGTCAGAGCAGGACGCCCCCATGGAGGGAGAGACGGAGCAGGTGGAGCTGATCGGCCAGGACGGACAGGTCACGGACGTGCACGTGAAAGTGGAGAAGACCGACAGGCCCACGTACTCGGACAGCTCCTCGGCCGGCGACGACGGATACCACACGGAGCTGGTGGACGGAGAACAGGTGCTGGCAGTCAGTGTGGGCTCCTACGGTCCTGTCATCCAGCCAGCCGGATACTCTTACTCAGGGTTGTCTTCCCCGTGTTTTGTCAGCCTCAGCAGCTCAAGTCCCTCCCGCTCCATGCTCAGCAGTTTCAGAGGGGGACGCGCCCGGGCCAAGCGCCCCATGACCATCCCGGCGGGGGTGCTGAGTCACCTCAAGCCGGTCTCGGACGAAGGTGAGCCGGCGTTGGGAGCGGCGGGCCTCGAGAACGACGTGCGCGAGCGGAGCCTGCGCAGCCAGTGGTATCCCTACAACGAGAGGCTCGTCTGCATCTACTGCGGCAAGACCTTCAACCAGAAGGGCAGCCTGGACCGCCACATGCGCCTGCACATGGGGATCACGCCCTTCGTGTGCAAGTTCTGCGGCAAGAAGTACACGAGGAAAGACCAGCTCGAGTACCACATCCGTGGGCACACGGACAACAAGCCCTTCCACTGCCAGATCTGTGGAAAATGCTTCCCGTTTCAGGGCACCCTCAACCAGCACCTGAGGAAGAAGCACATGGCCACGTCCGACGGCAACAATCACATGGATTCTCCGGAGAGGACGGACGGGAGCACAGGTCAGAAGGAACCCGAGGACGCCTCAGAGGGGATGGCCTTCGAGGCACAATATGCAGAGGAGGCACCAGCCAATGACCTGGAGGAGAGTTCAAAGTGTAGTCCAGAAGAGGCTCAATCATCCAGATGCGATTTTTAAGTCCTGCTTCAGGTTTAAGGAAGCTTTAACAGAAAATGTGGATTTCAATTCGGACCTAAAGGACTTCTTTTGAGTCGGCTCCCTCAAACTTATCTTGACTTGCAACAAGGTTTTCCTGCCCTGCCTGTCAAGTCCATTGAGTGCAAAAAGCAAATTGCTGCTTTTTGGAAATTTGATTCTTTCAAAGGAAAGGGAGTAACAGCTATTTTTGAGGCGGTCCCAATAATCAAGGCCCCTCCGTTTTTTTGTTTTGTTTTATTTTTTAATCTTTCAATGTTTTTTAAAACATATTTACAGAGTTATATAGGCATGTTGCAATAATTGATAATGTGAAAGCTCTGGTAAGATGCTTGTCATATCACCTTTTTACCTGACCTGTTTTTGCACATGTGGCCATAGGAGGCCACTTACTCACAAGGAATGATTTTTCTGCCAGTGCAAAGCTTCGTGTGATATATATCCGTTCAATACCTCATGATGCAACTACATACTCATAACAGACAGTATTTTAACTTTTATGAAACTCCACCGGGTTCTACCTCATAGCCAAGAACCTACCACGAACAAATGCGTTCGCCGTTCAAAATCCGTTTTTTTTAAAGGGGTCTATGTATTTCATTGCCAAACCCTGAAAAAGAACATTCTCTCAACACAAAGCCTTGATACTTAAAGTGAAATATTCCTTGCTGATTGTATGAATTGTGGACTAAGTCCTTGTCAAATGTCTCACGGTCAGCCAGGTTTAAATTGTTGACAAAGAAGGTGCTATGCTAGGAGTGCATTAGAATCGTTAGCTTATTTGTGTGTTTTGTATTTGGCAAAATGCAAATATTAGACTAAGAGAAGTGGCCCTGTAGACTTTTAAGAAATTATTTCTGCTGTCTTCTTATCAACCCCCACCCCCCATCCCTGTTTCCTTTATGAAACACACTTAACGATTTTATCTCTTCACAATCACTACTGGAGATTTCTCTCTGTTGGCTAAGATAGAGTTTGACATGCCAATGTTCATAGCATGGATCAACATATTTGCATTGTTCTGTAGCCTGTTGGCAGGATTCTAATGAAACGATCTACGATATTTCGTAGTTTTCGCCTGGAGATTGGCCTCCAGGTTAATCCACCTGACAGAGACAGAGTAACCCCCTCGTCAGCTCAGCACAGCAGGATCAGCTCTGGATCTCGCACATAATCAAATCAATGTAACCACACTGACAAATATGCAAAATAAGGCAAACAGAACAAAGGAATCTCAGCCATCTTGCCATGGTGTTTCTTTTATTCTTCTCCGTGCAAGAGCTGTTGCTTTGCTCCCATGTTGTCGTTCTCTCTTCCCTTTTTATGATGAGGTGATTGATCTCTTTGATCTTTGTCCTCTGTGCATGGGCAGGGGGGTCAAACGGGGACACCTGTCTCCTTATTTGTCTGTCCTTTTTGTTTATGGTGTCGGCCTAGATATGGTATAGTTAGATTATGACTAGGCGGTAAAGGATTTTATAGATAGCTGGGGATCCAAAGTATTGGTGCACTTTGTGGAGTTAGGGAGTGGCTTGGGTGCTGGCTAGGAGAGAAACATGGTCGTTTCTCTCTCTTTGTCTTAAATGTGAAGCAGCAGCACAGCTTCAGCAGCAGTAGTGGTGGTGGTGGTGGTGGCGGCGGCGGCGGCGGAAACACCAGAGTAGTGACAAATGCATTTATTTTAAACTGAATCTGCACAAGCTTGTGGGACAGCAGTGCTTGTGCTTCTTAGTAAAAGGTCATCACTACTGAATGTGAGCATAATCAAACACAAGTGCTCTGCATTCACATGAATGCTAATATTGGCCACAATTTGTTATTTTTATTTTATTTTTTATTTTTTTCATTTGAACCGAGGGCAACGGGGATAGGGGAAGTTGGGATAGTTGACAAATAGCCTAGGTAATGTGTTTTTTATTATTTTTATTTCCATTGTGCTTTAAAAGAATCTGCATTCATGTTAAATGCAAATGGCACTTGAAATGCCACATTAATTATATTTGACATCCAGATTTCTAACGCCTTTTTTCCCTTTCAGATACACCTGCCATTATGCTTTTATTAGTCCCGTCCTGTCAGTGTCCTCACAAAATTCACTTTAAGTGTTTTTTTATTATCATTATTTTCCATTTTATGTGTTTTATTGGAGCATATGGTGTTTCGTTGCTTGTATTTTTCTTATATTACATCTTCAGTGTAGTCTTTTTTTCCCTTTAAATGTGCACTCAGTATCATAGCTCACCAGACAGGGACACTGTTCAGATAACCCAAAATACAAAAAAATGGGGATTTTGCAAGAGTCGGCATAGCTAGGTCTTCATGTATGTACTTTGTAGTATCAACCATTCTTAGTTACACTATGTCTACAGTATGGCTAACTATAGTATTTTTCCTGTGAATGTTTGCAAAGTCACGTTTATACTCGTTATCTGGCAATGCACTGTGCAGGTTTGACAGCAGGTCTGACCTAGCTGAGATCAGTCTCTGAAATGTCTTAATCTGTTCAGGTGCTATCCTCATTTCTGTGAAAAGGAGGGAATTTAATTGAACCTTCTAATCATCAATGGTCTCATGTATGCGTATATCGACTAGGTACAAACTTCAAAAATGGTTGTGCCAAGAGTTCACACCAAAGACTTAATCTAAAGGTAGACTCCATTACTGGAATTGGGCTCATGATTTGACGTAGGCCTAAATTCCTACTCTCTCATAATACTCCCAACACAGTAGCTTGGTTCAACTATAAACAAGGCATTAAGTAGCTGTCCTATATTAGCTGGCAATTAAGCCATAATGAAGCTCACAGAATGCTTAGTTGTGCAATACATTTTCTAAAAATTAAAGGCCAATGTATACAAAAGAATATTTCCCTAAAAGTGGCATTTTAAACTTTGTGCCTCGCCACAAGCTTTTCCTATCCTAGACTCTGGCACTTAACGTATGTGCCTCCTCCTCTTTGAAAACGTCTCAGAGGAGAAATTTCGAATCAAATATGGCCACGTTCCTCGTGGTGTGGGATTGGGAATCATACAGAAATTATATGTATATGTCATCCATTCTGCTCCCTGTGCACTTCTCCACCTACCCTTATCATTGGATTTATTACTATCATTTCTTCATGGAATTAAGTTTTTTTTTTAAGATAATGTAAATTTACAACAATTCACATTTGCTCATTTATATGTCCAGATCCCTGTACCCCCTCCAGAGACTGTTTGTATACTGCAGTTTTCCTCTCTTAAGCACTGAGGACAATCGAAGCAATCTGCATTAGTATCAGGCATTTCAATGGGAGGAGATGAGCAAGTAATTTAAGACTTATTTCCCCTCCACGATTCTCGCAGAACATCTGGTCAGGGAACAGCTGCTTGAGTAGTTAACAGACCCTAAACGGAACATTTTGTCGAGCGTGTTGGGGTGATTATCAGCTTGCCCTGGCACTGTATCTGAATTGCACGTCCCTTGCCCCCCCAAAAAATGTATAAAATGCCAATGGTTATTTTTTATAATCTACGTTATCTTGTAATTATGTCACCTGGCATGCACTTATAATAAGCAGTCAATATAACAGTACCGATTCCACAGGGGAATTGCTTATCATTCTAGTTCCCCTTAAGGGAATTCGCAAATACAGCCTCAGTCACTTCATTTTGTAAGGATATTTTACCCTTAAATGGTGCTTTTAGACTAGTCAGGTTATTTATTGATTTTTATCTTATCAAATGAGTATACAAATCCATATATACCATATAGGTGGGATGTTGGGGTAATTTGTGTTAACGCTTTTTATGAACTATAGTTACTAATACTAATACTCACCTACAGTACCGCCTGAACATGACACACTCAAACTTGCATCGATTGTTCCAAATTTCTGAGAGAAACATGACATGCATTATGGGCCACAAGTAATCAAAAGGAAGTGTTTACAGGGAAGGCTGTTGGACTACTTTTTGAATTTGCAGCTCGTCCTATTACTTTTATATTAGACTCACTTCAGGTAGTTTACGAACACTGATACAGACTTAGAAGAAAATCTTAAGTCTTCCATAGCTTTTCTGTCAGTTTCTCTCCACTGTGTATTGTACAAAAGCAATAACCTTTTTAAAAGTGGTGTATTGGTTTCAGTGAGCCTATTACAATCTGGGCTTGTCATGACTCAAAACAACCTGAATGTCAGGGAGCTGTTGAATTTAAGTAGGACCAGGGCAATTTGATATTGATTTTATTTTTTATATACTTTCTGAACACTTTTTGGACAGCTTGACTTCCTCGGATGAAAAACAAAATGTGTTGCTTGCTGGTATTCTAAATACGCATCCTAAGCGTACAACTGTCAGTGAACTACGTGACGACTGGGCGCGTCGCTCAGGTCGTCAAATCAACGGCACTGGTCAGAGCCTCCAGCTGTGTCAAATATTGAAAGGGATTTTTTGGGCTGTATAGCCACTGTTATAGGAGTGGCCATCGTGTTTCCATGTTGAGGTTCAGCGGTCTCTCCTACACATCCCTCAGGCACTGAGACTGTAGATATAGCCGGTCAGGGTCAGAAGGGAAGTGGCCAGGGGCTGGTTTTGAACATGTTCGGCTTGGCCATGATCCCTTTTCTGTGAAATTCCCCTTATCTCTACACTCTCAGGTCTCTGGATTTCATGAATTTGGTGACAAGGCAAAAAAAAATATATATATATCAGAACTCAGGGTTTATAGTGTTTAAAAAGTGGTCTCATTGGGCATACAGCTTATGCCCATATAGTATAAATGTGCACTTCTCTTCAGGTGGGGAAACAACTCCCCAGTCAGTGGTTCCCAAACATTCTCTGCCTCAAGGTCTCGCTGAGCCTGTGTTTTCCACAGAGCTGACGCTTGAGGATCTGTGGAGACCATGAACTTAACCATGAAAGCAGGTCTGGCCATCTCCTACTTTGTCCACTCTACACACAACCTCACAACCCAACTGTGAACCTCAGAAACTCTACTGTTTTGTACAACTATGAAGTAAATGAAGCTAGCTAGAGCTGATGTTGTATCTATTAACTTGCCATTTATGAATTTATTTTATAGCATGAAATAAAATATATTTATTCAAATTATATATTTTACTCATAATCATTCTGTGCTGCTTTATTTGGTTCTTAAGCTTGTAAATTGCTTTTTTATGATACAAAAAATGTCAATAGAATAATGCGTTTGTTTGTAAAATAAAGATGCTGATTTAGCTCTATATTGTGTTTTTTTTTTTTTTTTTTTATATTTACTGTACATGTATGTTTGTGTGAAGCCCAGGAGCGACTGTGGCTCAGTCAGGAGGTAGAGCAGGTTGTCCAATGATCCATTTGTCGGTGGTTTGAATCCCGGAGTGTCCCCTAGCTCCTCCTGTCTACCGGTACATGTTGAAGTGCCCTTGGGCAAAACACTAGTTAGGTAACTTACTTTACACCACTACCAATTTGCACTGGAGCTAAAGGACTGGAGTAGGCTACTGTACCGGATGTGTCTCATGGGAGGGCTGTGGAAGAGAGGTTTCTGAACTGCCCAGGCCACAAACCTCCCTCGAGACGTAGAGAATAATAAGAAATGTGGCATTTTAAAAAATGATTCCACTTTGCCTGACTGTCAGGCAAATCATCTTTGTGTACCAATTACACAAAGGCAGATTGAAAAGCACGCCATATGCCAGTAGCTGCAAATCGTGAACCATGTGACGTCACGTGATTACCGCCTGATAAGGTGAATGATTGAAATTACTAACTACCCACATCCCCAGAGGCTCTCCAGTGTTGAAGCCACATCCCCAGAGGCTCTCCAGTGTTGAAGCCACATCCCCAGAGTCTCTCCAGTGTTGAAGCCACATCCCTAGAGGCTCTCCAGTGTTGAAGCCACATCCCCAGAGGCTCTCCAGTGTTGAAGCCACATCCACAGAGAAGCTCTCCAGTGTTGAAGCCACATCCCCAGAGAAGCTCTCCAGTGTTGAAGCCACATCCACAGAGAAGCTCTCCAGTGTTGAAGCCACATCCCTAGAGGCTCTCCAGTGTTGAAGCCACATCCCCAGAGAAGCTCTCCAGTGTTGAAGCCACATCCCCAGAGGCTCTCCAGTGTTGAAGCCACATCCACAGAGAGGCTCTCCAGTGTTGAAGCCACATCCCTAGAGGCTCTCCAGTGTTGAAGCCACATCCCCAGAGGCTCTCCAGTGTTGAAGCCACATCCCCAGAGGCTCTCCAGTGTTGAAGCCACATCCACAGAGAAGCTCTCCAGTGTTGAAGGCTAAGCTGCGGGCCCTAGTGGCGAAAAGTGGAAGTGAAGCCCTATAATGGAAGTGAACGGGCTTCATGACGTCACAGGTGTCATGGCGGCACACAGGTGCGGAAGTAGCCTACAATGTTATTCCAATGGAAACTTCCGGCGGTCTTCCGGGTGCTTCAAAACGCCACTGACAGGGCCTACAGACTGCACATTCCAAGTTTCGGCCAAGCTGTAACGTCACGTCCTGCATTTTTGAGTGGGTGTCAATGACACTTCCGGCTTGTTCCGGTCTGAATTTCGGCCAACTGAGGGTCTTTCCTGCTGCCTGACCACTGTGCAAAATACAGACAGGAACTAGCCGGAAGTTCCCATTGAAACCCATTCAAAAAAGGAGGGTGTGACGTCAAACCGTGGCCGAAACACAGGCTGTGCAAAAAGCAATGTGGAGGCAGCCTGAGCAACTTGTGTTGAAATGAACGGCAAGGGGGCGGGGCTATTGCTCCAGTCCGCTCTATATTTTATTACTCTATGGTTGAAGCTGCGGAGTCCTAGTGGCAAAAAGTGGAAGTGCAGCCCTAAGTGAATGGACTTCATGACGTCACAGCTGTCATGGTGGCACACAGGTGACCACCAAAATTTGGTGGGCGGAAGTAGCCTACAATGTTATTCCAATGGGAAGGAAACTCTACTTCCGGCAGTCTTCTGGGTGCTTCAAAACGCCCCTGACAGGGCCTAGGCCTACAGACTGCAAAGTGCACAGTCCAAGTTTCGGCCAAGCTCGGTCCGAAACATGGGCTGCGCAAAAAGCAATGTGGAGGCACCCTGAGCCAGTGTTGCCAACTTGGCACGTTTGTCGCTATATTTAGCGCTTTTTCAGACCCCCCTAGCGCCAAAATTAGTGAAAAACTCCTGGCGGAAAATCTAGTGCTTTTTGGCTGGTGAGTTGGGGCGAGATTGATTGACAGGCGCCAGAGATAAAACCCTCATTTTTCACCATTTTTCCTCCTATGATAGTGATTTCAACCAGTGGTCCCCAGACTAAATGATGTAACTCTTTGAGAGCGTAAAAATGAAACTAAATGGACCCTTGCGGGTCCATTTGGTTTCATTTTTACGCTCTCAAGAGTTAAAATAATCATCATGTGTGTTAGCCCAAGTCTACACAACTAGAGAATATACAATTTTAATGGTCATTTTGATCTGTATGTTTATATATTCCCTTCCAGGCAGAGCATCTAGCCGCATTCTAGTGCATTTTGGAAGTGCCACTAGTGCATTTTGGATCTTGTCAGTTGGCAACACTGCCCCAAACACACACACACACACACACACACACACACACACACACACACACACACACACACACACACACACACACACACACATTACATGACATGGCTACATTGTCTCCATCCCTGCCGGAGGAGGAGGAAGAGGCGACACACAGTTATAAAGTAACACGAGAAGCGCCACAATGTTGCAAACAAGCCCAACATCCGCACAACACCACCACCACCGTGTACGACTGGAGTGCTTCTTTGTTTCGCATCACTTGGCGGATTTGAAACATTATAACGACCGTGCCGTTTCACAGCGGCGATCACCACCATGTTGATAACCCTGTGTGTGTGTGTGTGTGTGTGTGTGGGGGGGGGGGGGGTGCTATTGTTTTGGTTGTTTTCCTTCTATACTGGGGGGGTTTTCCCTAGTCTCTGGTCCGCCAGGCAGCAGGTGCAAGACGCTGGCTGATCATTTAGGAGACTATTATTATGGGCTGCTGCTACGCAGTTCTTTCTTTCCGCCGTAGAGAAGACTGCCGACCATTATGAAGTTTCTAGAGTAGTTTCTCTCGACAGACACAAGGAGGTGAAACGTCTTATTGACATTCTAAGCTTCGTGTTTTGGTTGTGTAGTGGTGCTGGGGCTACGTCCCTCTCTCTCTCAGTGTTGCCAACTTGGCGCATTTGTCACTATATTTTATTTAAAACTCCTAACGGAAAGTCTAGTGCTTTTTGACTGGTGAGTTGGGGGGGGGGGGGGGATTGATTGACAGGCGCCAGAGATAAAAGCCCCATTTTTCACCATTTTTCCTCCTATGACAGTGGTTTTGGTCTCCAGGCTAAATGATGGATAGTTGGTTAACCAGATGTAACTCTTTGAGAGCGTAAAAATGAAACCAAATGGACCCTTGCGGGTCCATTTGGTTTCATTTTTACGCTCTCAAGAGTTAAAATATTCATCATGTGAATTAGCCCAAGTCCACACAACTAGAGAATGTAGAAGATTAATGGTCATTTAATGGTCATATTCCCTTCCAGGCAAGCATCTAGCGCATTCTAGTGCATTTTGGAAGTGCCACTAGTGCATTTTGGATTTTGGCAGTTGGCAACACTGACCCTGAGCAACTTGTATTGAAACCATGATTGAAGCGAATGGCAAGGGCGCGGGGCTATCGCTCCAGTCCGCTCTCTATATTTTATTACTCTATGCTAACTAACTACACTCAGCGTCCAGGTGTTCGCCTACCGGCCAGTGGCTGCAGTGGCCCAGAGCCTAGATGGCGCAGTGGCCACATCTCTAGAACGTTCCAAGCATGGTGACATGCTCTGGAGTCTGCAGGGCGAATATGAAGACGTCAATGTCCATGTACCGTCTCCAGGTGGCTCTGGCAAAGTGGCAAACATAAAACTCTTCTGTTGGGTGAGACGGGAGCATGGCGAATATGAAAAAGATAGCATGATGGCCCGCAAGTTTACACTATGTCTCAGGCGGCATCCTATTAATTTGTAATGGTGTACAAAACCACTACTAGAGATCTGTCACTCACTGACTGTACTGTGTTGTAGGCTAAAGCTGCCCATTAGTTGTCATGTTGCACAACGCACACATTGTTGACATTTGCGCGTAGTCTCGTTGAAAACAATGTATTTCAAACTCCAGGGCTGCAGCATCATCATGAAGTCGTAAACAGCGCCCCTCTCCTGTGCAGACATCATGGGACATGAACTGGTGACGACACTTCATCGAGGTGCTCTCGCCTCGCCGCTGGCAAGTAAGTTGTAAGAAGTCTGTATGTATATTTTCCTAGCCTTGGGTGACGCTAGTTCGGGTCCATAGCTCGGATACCGGACAAGTAACCATTTTGGGAGGGTGAATGAATAGTCTCAACTAGTTGTCTTCCCACTGGGTGAGTTGTCTCGAGGTTATAGTCAGGGGTGCACATACTGTAAGTGGTGCTTCGGTGCTCAGGAGCACCAAAAATCCTACAATGAGCTGTCAATCCAGGGGTGGAAAGCTCCTTTGAGCACCACACAGCTGGGGCTCATAATGACTGCCCGACTGGGCCAGTAAAAAGCCTTGAAAATGAAATAATTCTAACTAGTTCTGACTAAGTCTAAAATACTACTAGTATTTTTAATGGATGTAGAATGCAGGTAGTAGATAGCTCTGGTCCAGAGCTCCACTGCTTCTGAGTCTGACTTGCATTGGAGCTCTGCTGGTCTCCGTGCATTCGGCCATTACTCCACCCGACCAGCCTCTCTTCTCTAGTGGATATATAAAGAACGTTTTACCTACTCACCAAAATAAACACGTCTTGTGTCATTAGAAAGCCTACTTACCTTAGTGGTCGCACTCTTAGCCCCCACCACACGGATAAATTGGAACTTTTGGCCAGAACGCGATCGTTTTTCACTGAAGGAAAAATATTTCCTATGGAACTTTTCTATTGGCAATATCGATAGAGGGCGCAAATCCTGGTTGTTTTTCCGTTGAAAAACGATCGCGTTCTGGCCAAAAAGTCCAATTTATCCGTGTGGTGGGGGGCTCAGAGTGCGACCACTAAGGTAAGTAGGCTTTCTAATGACACAAGACGTGTTTATTTTGGCGAGTAGGTAAAACGTTCTTTATATATCCACTAGAGAAGAGAGGCTGGTCGGGTGCAGTAATGGCCGAATGCACGGAGACCAACAGAGCTCCAATGCAAGTCAGACTCAGAAGCAGTGGAGCTCTGGACCAGAGCTAGGTAGTAGTACTACTACTAGGCTAGCCACTATTGCAACACCCAAACTATCGCCCTGCAGCTGTAATACTGTACATTGATCAGGCTGTACGGAGTGGCAAAAAGGGGTCCCAGGGCCGGGCGATGAGGGTCGCCGCATTTTGGGAGCACCTAAGTAACATCCCAGGTGCTCCTCTGAGTACTGGACCAAAATAGTTATGTGCACCCCTGGTTATAGTAGAGACAACTCACCCTAATATTTCCCGGTTAGTAGAGACAACCGACCATAAGAGAGTAATAAATTACTAGCCTATAATCCTTTACACATTGTGAAAGCTGTTATTGCCTTTCTGTCTGTAGACTGTTCATTACGTTAGTTAGGCGTATATTGAGAGATTGTTGAATTGAAATAAACACAAATTGTGATGGTGTGATGTCACTTAAGGGCCAATTCATTACTGTGATGGATATATTTATAATAATAATAATAATGATGATGATGATGAAATTAAACAGGTTGACAATGACTATCTGCTAGAGCCATACAAATCTTCACTTAGGCTTTATCTTCCAAGGGGTGTCCGTGGGCTAATTAGTGGCCATTTGTGGGTCCAAAAAGTTTGGAAACCACTGATATAGCCTACATTCTGTGGCAGTTGCGGTGGCAAACATCTTTTCTCATGGCAATAAACCAATTGCTTTAGACCTACTAAATCAACATCCTGTTGTTGATGTAATCTTATCTAAACTTTACAGTCAGACTAAATAATGCTGTATTTTATGACATTTAGGTGAGACCCAGTGGACGCCTGGAACATGTGGTGGTGAGTTGACACTTTTCCAGTTATCTTATAATAAAAACATAATGTAAAATAACAATACAACACAGCGGGTTGTCCAGTGATTCGAATCCCAGCTCCACCTGTCTACATGTCAAAGTGTCCTTGGGCAAGACCCTGAACCCTGGCCAAATTGTTCATTGATGTGCTCGTTGGTACCTCCTTTAATTTAGCCGCAATCGAAGCCTGAATGGTTGGATGTGAAGGCATAGTATTAAATAGTAACAGATAATGTTTCTAAATGATTGTCCTTCTTACTTGCACCCTGAGGATTCTTTATATCACCAAAGTTTTGACACTATAGGCCACCATCTTGTTCAGGGTGTGTGAACTGGCTGTGCTGACTAAACATATCTGCTGGTTTTGCTTACTTGCGCCGATGTATTGAAACTCAAACTTGTGAAGCAGCTAGTGGTCATCACAGGACATGCCTGGCCCACGTCCATGTCTCTGGTGCTCAAGGCACCATGGTTTATTTTTTCACGCATGGTTTGGATTGTATTGTAGGCCCTGGGGCTTTGGCCAGGCTGAAGCCAAATTCCAATACCGCAACTTTCACATTCACTCTTCTTGTGTCTGTCTTAGCTCTGCCCCAGCAAGGAGGAGAGGAGCAGATGTGAGGATAGAGTGGTGGAGTTGATTTGACACTAGAATCAGAATGTACTAAAGATGTCATTTCAAAGCAAGGGCAAGGTGCAAAGCATCAACTTAACTTCCTTTCATGGTAATTATAATGATTAAAATATGGAGGAGGAGTTAGCACACGGAACCTCATCTCTGAGCTATAGTGGAGGTTACAGTCACGAATGGGGCTAGGAGGACAAGTTATGTAGTCAGAATACTGACGGATAGTAGTGATTTTGCCACATAAAAAACAAGCTTCAGCTGTCCCAAACACCCATTACAAATTATAACTAGTATTGTGTGTATTTTTATTGTGTACAGCTTATGTATGTTTTTATATTAATGTTCATTAATGTGCTATATTCCTCATATAAGAAGCTTTTAGAATTTTGTATTAATCGGACACAGTGGCAAGGTGAGTTGGTTTAGCTGAATCTATTGTTGCAGCAGGGGGATTCAGTCATGGTCAATCAAATGGCTGCTTTTCTTTATCAAGAAGAGCGAGCTGCACTCAATGCAAACTACTGCATGTACTTGTAATTTCGTATTGGAGTGAAGAACAGCCATGGAAATGTAATTTCTCCCAAGAGCAAACTGCACTAAATTCATGGGCCACCACATTGGTCTTATGAGAAACATTTCTCTGTGTAAGAAATGGTTCAATAACATCTGGCGCTGAGCCAAACAGATCTTGGCAATACGATTATGTGCATGTCTGGAGGGCTGGCGTAGCTGTCTATGCACCTATTCTAGTAATTGTATGTAGGTTAGTGTATACACGACTGTAAAAGTCTAAGACGTCTTCTACTAAAGACGTGGCTTCCCTGTGTGGGTCTCTGATGTCATATTGATAACATTCTGTGCTCAGCCATTAAAATTCACAAATGTTGTTAGTTTGCTGAGAGCAAATCTCGCTTCACACAAGTGTGATTCTTTTGGCACCTAACTAGTTCCACATAATTTGCACTAGGAATCTAGTTCATCTAGTTCTAGTTTTGCATGAGAAGCGTCAGATCTTTCTAGGTACACACATAGAGGTGCTACCTGTGGTTGCTGTAACAACCCATTCAAACCTCTGCCACTTGCTGGGGCGGTAGTAAAAACGTCACCATCCATCATCACTGTGCCGGGGCAATGGTCCACTACAACAAAAGCAATTCGCCCTTCACTAAATCCCTCCCCAATCTGGCCTCGTCCGATAGGCATGTTAGAGGAAAGCTTGACCAGGAAAGATTGGCATTGGGCACAATGGGCAGTGAACAAACCCAACCCCAAAGGGTGGGGTTTTGAGAAGGGCTCATTAAAATAAAGAAAATGTCATCGTGTTGCACAGTGAATTGAAACAAGATTGAGATCTAGATTCAGTTACCTATGCGATCTCATTTTGTGAAGAATCCTGCAGCACTAGTTGGCTGTCGAACTTGTTTTTATTTTTAATCCCATGATTTTGCACTATTTTTAACCCAGTGTCAATTATCTAATGCAAAGGTTTTCATATGGTAGTCCGTGGACCATGTGTGGTCTTTGAAGACCAAGCATTTAGTAATTGAAGATTTATTTTTATTGACCAGTGACCACTATTTGTTTCAGTGACCCGGTGATATGTATGATGACACATCAATATTGTCAATAACTTACAGAAAAAGGAATTTGAATTTCAAGGCGAAATGCAGGCATGCCACGGATCAACCGGCTGTACCATCTTTATTAGCAAAAGTGGTTAAGAGAATAGAATAAGGGCAACCGTGGGATAGGAATAGATCAGTGGAATAGATCAGTGGTTCACAATCTTTTTTATGCTCACCATCAATAGCAAAGTGATCCACCTTCAATGGGAGCCTGTCAATGTATTATTATTCATTTTCATTTTTTAATGTCATATGAAAGCAGGAAATTGAAATTGAAAGTGGCAATGCTTAGTTTGACCCAACAGCTTTGGAGATATGGTTTATAGAGTCTTGCAGAAAACAGTGACTTGATAACACATACAGTAGCTACACTTTTAAGCAATCATCATTTATTTCATATGTAGTACATGTTGATTTCAGCTCTGACTTTTATAACAAACATGAGTCTAGTGTGTGAAGAGTCTCTGTGTGCTATTAACTTATTTTAAAAACTCCTCTTTCGGTGAAAAGCTGGAGGTTGCACAATCACATGATCTCAGTCAAATCTAGTCACTTCTTTGTAGACTTTTTTTTGCATATAAATAAATACATATTCAAGCTGTGGTGTTGAGAGGCTTCCCATCCTGGAGATTACTATATTTTGGTAAAGTGAAGATTTAGAGATGTGAGGAATATTCACACAAAAGAAATTCACTATGTTCAAACATGTCATGGGATACTTCCTTGGCCTACTGTCGGCGTGCAGGAGCCATTTCTTTGTAATCAGTCCAGTAGTAAGAAATATTTGCCAAGGACACAGAGACAGACAGACGGACACAAGGCTATTCTAGGTGGCTCACTCCCTGGGAGCCATGCTGTAAAAAAAAAAGTTGAAAGTGAATAGTGTGTGTGTGTGTGTGTGTGTGTGTGTGTGTGTGTGTGTGTGTGTGCGCGCGCACTCGTTTGCGCGTATGTGCATGTGTACATCCAATTACATAGATGCATTTAGCCCATGAGGCTAAATCTATTTACAGGAATATATGCAGGTCAAGGTGATAATAATGTATTGCACTAAATTCAGTACGAAAACAGCAGAAATCTTGCACAGCGTATCCCATCAATATCTGTAGGCATAAATAGTTTATGAGACAGGCCTTTGTCTTTTCCCGAGGTTATATCCAACTGAAGGCCAGCTGATGTACCAGTGTGTTCTGTTGGGTAATAGAATTTAAATCATCACCATGGCTACCATGATCCATGAAGTGGGGTGATACCTTGCCTAAAAATTTGCATCTGCCGTTGACAAGGTTTTCATACTTTATCTAACATAAGTAAAGGATATTATTAAGAGAATTCAATTGGCTCTTGCATGGATTGTCTACTAATGGCTGCAAATGTGGCATTTTACCACCAGAGGGGGATATAGAATAGGCATTAGGCACTGTGGCTAACTACTTAGTTGTATCTCTACATTGACTTGATTCTTGAAGTTATCTGCAAATTACCTTTATTTATTTGCTACCTAAACTGAAGTAAGATTTGTGGTAAGCCTACATGTTTTATGTATTTATATATAAAAAATCACCGTATATTTTCAAATATTTCTGACTAGGCAGCCACAGTATTCTTCAGTAAGTAGCAACGGCCATAATCTTCATTATCGGCAGAAAAATAAAATGTACGTTTTAATTTACTTTGAGTGATTTGAGGCCTTTGGAAATCAAATCCTTTGCGAAGATCAGACAGGCCAAGTAGTAGAACGTGAAATAATAATGAGCCATAACATATGCTGGCCAGCAACACAATTAATTTACGGCCTAACCGGCACCCCTTTCCTGCTGGCTAAACCAGGCAGTTAAAATGCTCTGCCTAACGTTCAGCAGTGTTATAGTTTCTGTCCCCACAGTGTTGAAAAATGCAATCCGAAGGGGGTTATAATATTCATCAAGTAGCACAGCTGTGCAATATTTTCCCAACCCATTGGGGTGTGCTGTAGTTGTTTACAGAGCTGAAGCAGAATGGCATCCATATGAGAATTAAGCCTCCCAGATACACTTGCAGTGTTTCATCTAGCTTTTCATCAACTGATTTGTGTACTTTAGGGCTGCATATTATCCAGTGACTGCCATTCGGATTTGCAATGAGGAAGAATGTATTTAATGCAATTTAATTAACATTGTCTAGCATTGTTTTTGGGATTGTTGCTGCAACCATGTACTGTATTAATTACTGGCAACTCTGCTGTCTGCTTTACTATTAGTTCTTGCCGAGTATATTTCTAATCCAACTGGAGGATTTAAATGACAGCCTTACAGTGCTACAGTAAAACCTGACACTGAAATAAATCAAAATTAAATTGCTCGGTACAGTGGAACATGAGAGTAAAATGAACCACAAAAGAAAGGTCCAGGAAAGCCGTGGTAGTAGTAGTGTTTCCACTCGTGTTTTTTATGCATTCTGAGGGTATGATGTATTGGTTAATCTAAACACAATCCTGAAAGAAGTCTTGTTATGACACTCTTGTAACCCAAAAGAAACCTTGTTATGATACTTTTGTAACCAGACCGTGACCAGTGTTGACCATCTCACATGGTGTGTTGACCAGTGCTTTTTATACTTGTGCCTAGCTTTGGCTGGGCCAGTTGTGTGTGGCAGAGTGTTCAAGTAAACCATGCTTCAGTTTCATGATGGCACGTCAGATGGTGTTGACCAGGGCTTTTTATACTTGTGGCAGGCTTTGTCTGGGTCTGTTTTGTGCCGGCGGTGTGATCAAGTTAACTTGGGTCCCAACTGACTTGGGACCAGTGTTGGGCAATATTACTTAGGAGAGTAATATGTTACTTATTAATCTTTTTAAAAGTTAATATTATTACAGTACTTTTATATTACCTTTGCGCCCCCCCCCCACCCATACAAACAGGAAGTAAAACCACACAATCTGTTTAGTCAGCTACTTTTAGAACTGAATTCAATTGTTTTCAATAATAATATTAAGAAGAGTTACCAATCAGGCAGAAATGCTATATAAAACTTAAGCAGCAATCTCTCTCAATATTTTAAAATAGATAATTCCAAGCTAACAGGTGACAAAACAAAAACTAAGAAGTAATATGTAATATATTTACAAGGTAACTACTTAATACTTTTGGCAGAGTAATACCTTACTTTACTCGTTCTTGGGAAAAGTAGTAATATTACAGTACCAGTAATATATTACTAGTAACTACAACTAGTAACACTGCTTGGGACACAAGTCTTAAAGTCAAGTCCCAAAGTCTAAATGTAGAAAACCAAAATCAGCGACTCTCGCTGTCAAATGTGTTTGAGGGGAAACAAGTTGAGAAGTTGAACTAATCTCCAGCTTTGTGTGTATGCATGTGCACCCGTGCACGTAATGCAAAATGACCTCTGTTTGTTAGACAAAACAGTCCTAATCTGACTGTTGAACCAAAGGTTGGATTATGTGACAGGGTTCTCTGTGCTCCTCCTTCCTGGGGACACAAATCCCTTTTGTTCCCCCGTTCCACTCTTTAGCCTCAACAACATGATAAAAAAGGAATTACAAATTGAATCCAAGTTCTGTGACCTAACATTTTTGTTTTTCCGTTTCTTTGCTCAGACCTTAATATCCTCTGCCTCCAAATTAAAACTAAGATAAGCCTGTATGTTTTTTGTAAAAGAAAAAACAAACAAAAAAAATGTTTGCTCAATAACAGGACTCAGGAACAACTCTGTACTGCTCCTTTTTAAAGAGAAAATACATTTTCAGTTTGGGATACCTTACCTACTATGTCATTCAATCACCAGAGCACTAAATACAGATTGAAATTGGAACTTGGAACTTGGAAGTGATGGTAGAAACGAAACCAGCAGACACAATTGGAACTGGAACACTAAACAATGGTTACAATGGTTGAACATTAAAAATACCATTTGGGTATTTACTGCTACTTTAAAAGGCCAACATTATTCCCAGGAATAATATGTTCACTGTTTTTCTCTAACTCTGCATTTACTTTTTTAGAGTCAGGCTTGTTGTGGCTAAATAGGGGGTGACTCAGTCCACATAACCGCCTCCATAAAACTTTGCTTGACTGGAAACTATGGATGGCACCAATCTTAAGATTCGCTAGATAGTAAGACCTGTTGTCAATAGTATAGAACCATGTCTTTCACACCAACGTTCAGTACAACTGTACAACTGTTTCTTGAGTTAGTCTCACACAGTGGAAAGTGCTGTGTCTTGAACATTTTATGAGCCTCATTGGGAGTAGTTTGCTGCCACAACTTGTGCAAAATTGACCCCATTAACAATAATTTGAATGAATGCTAATAGTGTGGGAATGAAAGCTAAATGGCCTCAATGGACCAGCACCAGCAATCATGATGCTCAGTTACAACGTACGTTCTCTGAATGAGACGGAGAGTTTGAGGAATATTGGTCTAGTAGTCTAGTCAGTGAAGGAATAAGAGGAAATAGATGGAAGGTTTTCTGTTAGTCAAGATGAACAGCCGCAGGTTTGCCTCTCGAGACATTCCTTCCCTGCCAAAGAAGCCACTGGAAACTTTCTCTCTCAAGTGATTCATAACCATTAATCCCTAGGAGTACTCAAGGAAATTGTAGGATTTAACCTGAAATTGCAGTGGTGAACACCCACGCCGAACTCAGTTGAGGTGAACGTGAACTTAAATAAAATAAAATTAAAAAAATATATATATTTTTTTCTGAACTTTGAAAGCCGTTTTAGCTATAATAACACAATGTCCTGAGGTGGTGGGGGTGCTGATATGCAGATTATTTAGTATTTGGTGAAGTCATTATAATACTGATGCTTGGGAAATTAACAATGGTGGACTGTAAACAAAGTGGAAATACAAATTTGAAACATAAGACTGAAAAAGAGTAGGAATTATACATACAGTAGGGTGACACTGTAGACATCATGATAGGGATAAAATCCATTGAGCTGTTCATGAGAGAGATTTCCATTAAAGCATCTTTAAATGAGTTATTTGTGAGCATAGAAAACACACAGAGAGATGGGAGCCCCAAAAACAGAAAAAAGTTTAATTGTATCCTTGTCCTTAATAATAAAGCTGTAGATACCAGAAGACCACTTTAATTTTGAACAGACATGTTCACATAGTTCACATAGTGACCAGCTCAGTGGCCTTGTGGTTAGAGTGTCCGCCCTGAGACTGGGAGGTCGGGGTTCGAATCCCGGCCGGGTCATACCAAAGACTCTAAAAAAATGGGACCCAATGCCTCCCTGCTTGGCACTCAGCATCAAGGGATGGATTGGGGGTAAGTCCCTGCGATATACTAGCGTCATGTCCAGGGGGTGTACTTGTACATCAAGCTGCCTCACGCTACAGAAACAGGAGATAGGCTCCTGACCTATATGGGCCTCAATGGCTCAGCTGGGCCTCCTGACATCATGGCCTGGCAAGGCTACTTACTTACTATGTTCACATAGTCATGCCTGTAGATTCATAGATAGAATTAAGTTGCAGTGTAAACTGAAAACTTGTTAAACATAGCTACTAAATTGCTAAGTTTGGCAACACTGACACATGGTGAACTCGACAGTCGGTCCATGGCAATTGTTGGACAGAGATTTCTCTATAGGATATAGTCAAATGTCACCCAGGGGCAGCATTAACGAGAGCTGTTTTTAATAAATGTTCTTTACAAATACATTTACTTGACTTGACTTGATTAAAGTAGCAAAGAAGTGGCTAGACCAAAGGGGAAACTACTGTCCAATGCAGTTCCCTGCAATGGAGACACATCCATCAGATTCTGAGAAACCACTCCTTTTCCAGACATGAGCTCGGTCATTCATTGTTCATCATATTTTCCTTGATCGAAACTGAGCATGGCTGTTTCGGGGTGGACAGTGGGGGCTTTGGTCCTTGCTCCAGTAATGTTTGACTCATAAACAACTGAGGTATGTGCGTGGCTTTTAGAGGCTTAAAACCTACTGTGTCCTGTTGAGTCATCTGTCTCACTAGACAAGTTAAGTAATCACTTTTTTGTCTTTGATGCAGGCGATGCGTGTTCTGATATGCCTGAATTTGGCAAGATGTTCTATTTTTGGCTGAATTCTAGATAATAAACAATAAGTCTATGACTGATGCTTTTGATGTGCAAGTAGAACCACATCGAAAGAAACAAAGATAACATTGCTTGCCTTTGAACCAGTGTATTCCAACTAGTGACCTGGGGCAGTCTGATGGGCTGTGGGGCTATTGCAAGTGGGACCACAAATTATTATGATTTTAATAATAATATGACATTAATATGAAAAATATATAAAAATTGCCATTACTTTTTTAAATCTTGAAAAAATTGTTTCATTGTGATAGTGATAAACAGGAACATAATTTATACTGTCTTATTAACATTTATCGTTAAGTTCAATGTGATGACCATTTGATCGATTGGTCATGAAGAGGCAGGTGACACACGGCCGTTAAGCAGTCAGATGGGCAAGGCACAAATGCATTTGAAATTTTACAATTTGGTCCAGATCCAGAAAAGGTTTGGAACCTCTGCTTCTTTTGTTAAGTTTTGAATATGTGGTCTGTGTTTTTATGTATTGCAAAGGGTTGTGGGTTGGGGGAAGAACGAGGGCAGGGGTTTAACTCTGTGTCCGGTCTGTGTCTTGGGTCATGACCCCAAGGCTTTTCCTCATGTCAAAAAGGGAACCTCCTGTCTGTTTTTCCCCACTTCTTTCCCCTCCCAATAGACTCATTACTCGTATCCCTGATGGTGATGTTGAGTGATCAAATAGCATGACACTTAAAAGCGATACTTCGCTTGATGTACAGTCCTGCATAAGTGTTTGGCACACATTTCCCAGGGAAAATGAAACAACCATCTGCCATTGATATTGGGTGTCCTCAACAAGCATTGTGGTGTTGCACCATGCAGTCTTGTGGTTAGAAAAACGTATTTCTATGGCATATACAACGTTAAAAGCATAGCAACCACGTAGACATTTTTGCTTTGCGTGTACATGTGGTCTGGGTTGGGTTTGAACTAATTTCGCCTGTTTGTAATTATTGATGAGGCAAAGTTGGAGGGGGAAAAGCTGGAGATGATGATGTCATTGGTGTTAATACGTATTCCAGGGGCGACTAATGGGAGATTGGCTGTTCAGGGAGTTGTGTCAAAGTTCGCCTTTCAGGAAATGGAAAATGTTCCAAAGTGGGATATCATGTAAGTCCCATCACAGGAGCTAGATACAGTGGTCCTAGATGCAGACTGTGGAGCATTTAGGTTTAATCCAGCAGTAAGCAATGCCATATAGAGATCAAAAGAAAAACAGCCTTGCAATGCATCTGTGGATCAATAAGCTGTACATAATATGAATTAAATTCATGTGTTGACATACAATACTTATATTCTGCAATAATGAATTATCATCATATGTGCATTACAAAAGAAAAACAATCTTGTCATTCTAGTTCCTTTAAAAACACATGCGGTACTTGCTTGTTTCTGTTTTCTTAACTAATTCTAAACTAAATCTGTTTTCTAAACTAAATCCGCAACCATTTTATGAGTTGTTCTTTGTGAGTATGTGTGTGTGGGGTCATTAATGCCGTGCCATGTGGTGGTTTTAAATTCTTTATGTTTGTGGGTGGGATGTTAGGGTGGTCATTACTGTATGTTTGCTACTTTGGCGTATTTAGCTATTTTACTTTGTTTTTAATCAAATTAACCCTGCCTTCCTTCTTTTGGGAATGTGAAAATTGGCATACATTGAGCGCAAGCAATAATTTATGAAATATGTGTTGTGTATGTTGTAAACATGACATGTGCCAGTGACCTTTTATAGAGCCCATTGCCATCTCAGTGCTTGGGGAAGGGCTTTGGCTTCAGACGCTAGGGGGTTTGATGTAGTTTTTGGCCCGTTCAGGTGTCTTGATTGTCCTGGTGAAGAAGAAGCCCTTTTGTGGTCTACAGCCACGTCTGCCAGAGGCCAAGTTCTTTAACAGTGGGACACCGGTCAATAAGCATAAGCTACTGGGTTTTAAGGGGGTTAATGTGAAGCACATTGAGTTTACACCTGCATGAAATCGACTTGATTTGACATACCCGGTTGTTGGTTGACTAGGGTTCAACCATGAAGGTGAAGGCACTTATCCAACCTTGAGCACTTTGTACATCACAACCCGAGCATCTGCTAAATACCTCAGTCGTAAATCGCGATATCCTATTCAGTGTTGCCAACTTGGCGCATTTGTCGCTATATTTAGCTTATTTCCAGACCCCCCTAGTGGGGGGTCTGAAAATTAGTGAAAAACTCCTGGTGGAAAATCTAATGCTTTTTTTTTGCTGGTGAGTTGGGGAGATTATTTTCTCCTATGAGTCCTTCTACTTTCCTAGAAAGGACCATTGGTAACCAAATGGATCCTTATGAATCTGTAACTCTTGAGATCGTAAAATGAAACCAAATGGACCCTTACGGGTCCATTTGGTTTCGTCTATACACTCTCAAGAGTTAAATTATATTTAAACATCTGAATTACCTATAATCTTCAAGAATCTACACATTTAGAAATGTAGAATAATTGCTATTTTGACCAACATTTTGTCAGTTATTTCTCCCAAATTAGTAAACTCAACATCAAATGGTGCATTTTGGAAGTGCCACTAGTGCATTTTTGGATTTTGGCAGTTGGCAACACTGCTTCTATTCTATTCCGTCTTCAAGCATTCTATTTTACAGCTCTCTGTTCTGTCAAATTCTATTATTCTATAGTGCTCTGTTTTACTCTCGTTGCATAGATAAGGAATCTTTCCATTATGACAGGTTTCCTGTCAACTCCCTGCAGAGAAACCACAGACGCTGGAAGCACTTGAAACGGTGGCCATGGCGTCAGTGCTTCTCGCTTAGCCCCCAGACTGTAAAGTTATAAGCAGATCTGCACATCTCCACGGCTTGAAATCAGTTCAAACGCAGTTCAACTTGCTGAGTCTTTGGAAAATGAAATTATCCCACATATATTCTTCGTCTGTGTGTGTCAGTAATAAACAATGATGACACTATTCTCTTAGAGAAAAACCTTCACCACATTATAATCTGTTTCTTTTTTAGGATTTGGTTAATAACTTCCATGTGTGTGTGACAATAATTTAGCAACAGTCATCGAGAATGGTTTGAATAATCATCGGTAAAAAAAAGAAGTCGGTTAGCATTTTACTGCATGCCATTTTTATAGCGTCTAACTATTAGTTCTTCCATTCTGTTCAGAATGGTGTTTTTTGCTGACTTGAAAGTGTGACAACAGTAATTTCAAAGCTTTTAGGCAGCGTTCTCTATTCTGTCACATACAACATGCCACAGCAGTGGAAAGCTGTATTACGTAGTGACGTTGCGATGACAGAGATGGAGCGACGGTCCAGAAACTGAAATGATAACACACTCCCCTTTATCACAGCCAGATTGACAGCCCTGAGTCACCCTGTTGAATAATGACAGAAAGATGGAGCTCTCACACTAGATGACAATGGATGGGAGTTATGGAGAAAGGAGAAACGACAGAAAGATGGATGATGATGCTCTATTTGCACACTCTTTACCTCATAAGTGTACAAATCAAATGCGTTTTTTCTCGTGTTTTTTGACTCGTGTTTAACCACTTTTCAAAGTCTGCCAAAATGTCAAAAAAAAAAAAAAAAAAAAAAAAAAAAAAAAAACGTTGACTGTAAAAGTGTAAAATGACATGTCCAAAATACGCAAGTCAGTTTCTATTGAATTACCAATACCCAACAGATCTTGCCGTAAACCCCGCCCACTCCCCAGTGTCCAACCATGGGCAGGACGCTTTCCAGCCAGACTCATTCACTCATGCAATCGAAAGTAAATTTAATAGCAATGGTAATGGACATTACCCTTACACAGTATTAAATACTGGCTCATTTTAGGAACCAGACCTTAAAAATCTCTTCCGAATCTGTCAGCAAGGCCTGTCCTATGCAGTGGAAAAATATGTGTGGCGTTTATTTTTTTAAATAATGTTTTATCATATGGGAGAACTATTGGTTGAGAGGTCTGTCTATCACATGTTATGCTTAGCTGTGATTGGACCATAGAATTTGGGGGATGGGTCTATAGACCTTTAGGTAAGCCTCTTGTCCACCCTAGGACACTTTCCAACCGGGCTCATTTATTCAAATGTAAATGGACTTTATACAATAAATACTGGTTCATTTTTGGAACCAAAACTTCAAAAACTCTTCCAAATCCATCAACAAGGCATGCCCTATGCAGTGGAAAAATGTTTGTGTGACATTCACTTTTTAAAACAATGTTTTACCATATAGGAAAGCTATTGTTGGAGAGGTTTGTCTATCACATGTTATGCTTAGCTGTGATTGGACCATAGCAGATTGGGGAGGGGCTTACCTAAAGGTCTATTGAACCCTAGTCTACCTGTTCTGGGGCCGCCATTTGCCAAAGGTAATCGACTTGCACACTCGCATTGAGCTTGTAGATCAGTTATTTTTGGACACAAGCCACAAGAGACTAAAGTATTGGATCTACCGGTATTATAGAGCCCCAGGGGGCCCAATTCAACTATAAAGTTTAACAGTAAAGGTAAATTGACAATGCTAATGATACTTTCTTCTTTATTGTACTGCTCTCCTTTTCTCTTAATTCATAAGTGAAGATACCAAGCGTGCATGAACAGAGTGCTTTCTCTGTGGCCCGGAGGCAGAGCTACTGGAAAATTTGAAATGCACACAGTGGAAAAAATATTTTCAGCTCCCTGTCAAAGGATCGTTACAGTGTTTGATGTTAGAGCTATTAACCTATCCCGACCGCATGAAGCTGTGTTCATTGAAAAATGGAAACAGTGGAGAAATACTTGAGTCAAATAAATCATAACCACAATTCCTTAAGTGGAATGTTATCCAAACAGGGACAGGCGCATATCTGAAAGACTGAGTGTCCCCAGTACTAAATAGCCAATCATGGTTATACTATTCCATATTCAGACATCATATCATTAGCTTGTGAATTAACTAATCTTCATCCAAACCTATACTTTTCAAACTAAACTTAATAACTTTAATCACAATTAAAATAAACACCTTTTATACAGTGCAGCTTAGGTGGTTTGGACATCTGGTTTGGATGCCTCTCGAGCGTCTCCCTATAGGGTGCACGTCCTATTGGGAGGAGTCTCCGGGGCAGACCAAGGACCAGATGGAGGGATTACATCAACTTTCAGGCCTTGAACCATGAAATGTAGCTCGGGAGAGGGAAGTCTGGAGCTCTCTGGTGGAACTGTTGCCCCTGCGACCCGACAATGGATAAGCGGTTATGGATGGATGGATGGATGGATGTATGGATGGATGGATGGATGGATGGATGGATGTTAAGCCACTTTACAGTAATATGCAATTTACACAGAGCAATACCTTTTCCGGAGACATGTGCAGGCAGCAACACTTTGTATCCTTAGTTCAGCTAAGCATGGTATAAAGCCTCACTGCAACACTGCAGTACCTGACTGTACCTCTCATGACAAAATGAAATATGCCTAAACGTAGGAGCTGGGGGGGGGGGGGGGGGGGGTAGGAAAAAGTAAAAAGAAGAAAAGGTAAAAGAAGAAGTGAATATGATTCCACTAAAAGTAAAAGTGCACACTTATACAGATGTGGAACAACAATGCGAGTCCATTTTTGAAGGTCCAGGTTTGAAGCTTCAGGAAATGTGGTTCTGCAGATGCTGAGTGAGCACATGTTGGTGAAAGAGTGGGGGCTGCATGGGCCACCCTTGCTGAAGGGTTTTCCATCGTGGTGAGTCCTCCTCAGACAGACACCACAGCCAAAGAGACGGCTCTCTGTTTATGGAGACGATGAAGCAGCGCAGCCATCCTACTGTTGGAATTGGAATTTGGAATTTCATGCAGAAAACAACAACAATGTGCTGACTTTTAAACTCGCACAGGCAAATCCTGTGCCTACGATTGATTAAAAGATTGCATGCGTAGTTGCCCGGGGAGGTTTTTTTTCCCCAGCATGTAATTTCTGTTGCACAATTTGTACATATCAGAGTAGTTGATTCAGTGATTCAACTGAATTTGTGTTGTGTCAGTGTGTACAATGGATGTGTTTTAACTTCCATCCATCTTCAACAAAAAGTCAGCCGACAGTCGTGACAGGCCTGGCCGCCTGGAGATGGATGTCTTCCTCTGTCCAATCCAACGTCTCTTTATCTTGGGAGAGAATGCCTCTCTGTAGCTTTTGAATCGCTCTGCCAGTTCCAGAAGCCAATGTTTGTCAGCAGCTGAATGCAGTGGGACCAGTGTCTTGGCTACTGTCAGTTTACTAGTATACTATCCATCTTAACTCTGGCAACGTGGACGCTAGCGTGTAAGGTTTGGTTTTCATTGGGAGGACGTGCTTTTTATATACTGACGGTACTCAGCAGGAAATGTTAACAATCACCGTCTCTTAAGTGAGAACTCAGGGTCATCTATCTAAGACACATCAAAACTTCACTTCAGAAGCAGATCTGCAAATAATTCATAGAGGATTTAACCTGCTTCAACTCCCCAATAGGTGGATTGTACTTCATCAGGACGGAGTCAGGGAACATCTCAATGAAAAGTTCAGTACACAACAAAACCCATATGGGACCTACTGTAACTAGTACACTGAGTGCACAGAATAAAAGTCTATCTAGTCGGAGCTCTGGTGTTTGCCTCGCTCTCCTCTTCTCATTTTCCAGCAGCCTTTGGAAATCTCACTGTCACGTGGCGCAATAAAGGTTGTCGGCCGTGAGCAAAAGGGACTAATTCGCGTGTGAGGTTTTACAGCCTGTCACATTTTATTTTTCATTTTATTTCACTGCTCCGCTGACTCCTCCTGCGGTTGACATCCGATAGATCACAGGGCTCCGTCTCCCCTTTCTTGTAGATACAGCATCCACCGAGGCACCGTTAGCGGAGATGACAGTGTCTTCGATAATCACCCTAATCCCCACAGATCCCACGGAGCCCTGGCTTGCCTTGGGAGGCCTCGACAGCAAGCAGCCCCTCTGTGCTTTGGCTGAATTGCAGCCTCAGTAATAACACATCAATATTATACAGTCAGACCACTTGTGATGCGACAGTATTTTGCTGGATTGCTGCTACCTCATTGGAGGAGAATGCTACATTCTAGCCCACGGCATGACATGAATTGCATTTTCCTGTCAAAGAAAATACTAAGTAATCAGTCATCGTGTATAGACTAGATTGTCGTGTGCATGCATATGTATGTGAACACACTCACTGCAGAGGCTGGGTATTGTCAGGAGACATAGCACATTCACACCAAATGATTTGAGTGGACTGTAAAACTTTATGTGCTGTGCTAAAACAAATTCCAAATTCTTTTTTTTATTACTGGAAGGAATGTTTTTAGATGCTGAGTTAGGTTAAAGGTTAAGTTAGTAATACCTCAGCTGTGTTCTCTCGTCTGCTGTTGTTATGTTAGCATTAGGGATGGTGTGTGTTTGTGTGAGACTGTTTGGAGCATGAAATCTGATTATCACGATGACACAATAGAAGAAAGACATGAGCTGTACATTTTTTATTGCAACGTAATTGTGATACATGATAGATTTTGTTACATTATATTACAAATATCTTTTTATGTACAGACACAACGTGTTGGACCTATTGACATCAACAAACCAATATATTTATACAGTACATACACTGCTTGATTCATACAAGCAGATGAATAGGCCTACCTGTTAAAACAACAAAAGATGTAAAAAAGCCCATTTAAGACAAGACTGTGAAGATACTGCAGCTCTATAAAGGTTTTGTAGTTGATTAATCATCGACTTCTTGGATCTTTTGCTTGTCCAAATATCGTAGAATGATCAGTCAGTAATCAATTGTTGAAAGTAATGAGATTATGAGAATGAAAAAAAGAAAAGGAAAATGTTGTTATACCAGGTAAGGGAAAATGACAGTGCTTTATGTAACCTTACTGTATGTTATGTTATGTTATATACTAGCGCCATGAATAACACTCATCATCAGCACCGGCCTCACACTTAAGGAATATCGTCGTTGATTCTTTAAACCATGGCCACAGATAATAATCGATTCTGACCTTATGCCTAGTGGAATGGACTGGCCGGAGGGTGTGCAATCTAATATAACTGCACAGCTTTGCTGTAGCGACATCATCTGTTTGTACAGTTAATTAAGAAAAGAAAAGCATTGCATTCGACCTTTAGCCATTTTGGGGACATGTAGTGTAAGTTGTGTATGCACTTGTGCGTTGGGTGATTCACCCATTTCCAGATTGTTTCTATAGTGACGATTTGTTACTATGGTAACGTCTATTATTCCAATGTTGATTTATACGTTGCCAATAAAGACTTTCCATTTATATAGTGAATTTCCCACCAAATATGAATAAACGCTCTATATTATAATTGGCCATGGTACCGTGTGAGTGGGACAGTCAACTCTGAGCCATGTGGCAATTGAAAAATTAACATATACCAACAAGATTACGAGCCTCCACACCAATGGTTCTCAAACCATTTAATTTCAAAGACCCCTGTAATTCTGACGGTGTACAAATCGGTTCCATTTGTACACTCTCAAAGTTTCAGACCTGTAAGGGTATATTTGGAATCGCCCAAGGAACCCTGAGAACCAGTTCGAGAACCACCGCTCCACACCATGCATTATTCTTCAATCACGGCATAGCTCCTTGTTGAATATCCCTTGCATAATTTAAACACCCACAATTTACTTTAAATGAAATTAAAAGCTAGCCACCGGATACTGTTTCCTGTGTCGTGTCTTCATCGGCATGTTATTGCGTTATTAAAGAAAAAAAAGAAGAAAAAAAAAACAATTACTGTTTTATGCTACAATATACTGAATGATTTCTACCTCAAATCTACTCTGCTGAATTACTGTAAACCGTTTTTTTTAATATATATAATGACAAGGTTCTTATCTCTTATGCAAAAACCAAGAGGAAACACTGGCCATATCACATCAACATAGCAGTTTTCTCATCCCAACCTCCAGGTTAGCACTGGATCAAAGGCAGTGTACCGGACACGTCTCCTGAGCAATTGGCACATTGCTATATTGGACATTAAAAAAGCATAAACGTTGGGCCCACTGAAATCAGATACACATATTTGTAGGGGCTTTGGGGGGAGGTACAGTACCAGAGTTCAGTTCACGAACAGTTCAGCTTGACGCTTGGATATTGCACTTTCAACATCTCCTCTTCCTCAATGTGAACTGGCTTTTTTTAAAAGCTGCCACTCCATGAAGCAGAATGGACTTTAGGCACTACGAAAAAAAGGATCTCGAGTAGTGACAGCGGCATATAAGTGTTTTTTTTTTCTCTTATGCCTAGTGGAAGGTATTGGGGTTTGGACGGATCATCATGACCACTTTCTTCAGAGAGTAGGCACCTCCTCGAAATTCGGCCCAGTAGACTCCGTCCTGGTAGCGGCTGCGGTAGTGCCCTCCTCTGTACCAAACTCCATTCAGGTTAGAATGGGCGCAGGAATTGTACCACCAACCTCCCTTCTGGTAGTGGGCGCAGTTACCTGAGAAGAGGCAAATTATTAGTCTTCAAAAATCGCTGTTCAATGAGCTTGCTAATTAGGGCTTAAGTAGTAGGGCTTGAACCTAGACAGTACAGACATACCTACAGTCTGCCCTTGTAATCATAATATGTCGCAATAACAGATGAATAAACACAATACAGAGGTTGATGCTTGTTTTGCTTGACTTATCTAGGTTATGATTTCCCGGCATGCAGGTCTTATCCATTGTTAAAACTGTCCAAATCCACATTACAAACCATTTTCGCTGATAAACAACTTAATGTTTTTATTTAGATGCTTCAGTGTGCCAACTACAGGAACGGAGTGTCCTCTGCTCGCACGCAGTGAACACCTAAATGAAACGTAATCTTATTACCTTCAGCTGTGTTTACCCATCAAACTGTCAGCCGTAAAAAAAGAAGAGCTTATTGAGAAAGTATGCGTAGCCACCGTCATTCACAATTCCCACCTGTGTAAACGTCATGGTCTCTGTCCAGAGTGGTGAACTGTTTGCCGTTATGCCAGGTGAGGGAGTCTCCGGCGTTGCCATGGTAACGGCCCACCCTCAGCTTGTAGAAGTCCGTCTCAGCCTCCACCCTGAAGCTGGCGTACTCGGCAAACACCTTCCTGCCGGACCAGTCCTCCAGGGTGACCAGGAGCTTGTAGTTGGCCTGGTTGGTCAGCCAGTAGATGTTCTCCAGGCCCAGCCAGTATTCACCATCGATATTGCCAAAACCTTGCTGCGATGGGGAAGAGATGAGAGACATCACTGTTAGTCACGTTTTTTGGAGTTCTTCTTTTACGGCTTATGGAAACTGCTGGTGTTGTGTGGGGGTAATTCGGGGTCATGCCTCCACATGTGGGAGGTAATTGTAGATGTAGTTATTTTACAGCGTTGGTTATTATCAGGGAATATCTTAGCAAATGGACCATGTGTCTGGTTTTATGGTGAGCATTGTGTGCCCGGTTTTCCACTATTATCCTGTTATTGAAAAAAAGCGTTGCCTGCAGTGTGTCTAGTTAAGGAGGGATCAGAAATACTGTAACACAGTTTAACCACACTTTTAGTGTTTCTGACATAGCTCTGCTTATGTGTTACGGGTATATGGCATCCATTACACGGCACATGCTTTGCATCACGTGAAAGACCCGCCTGCGAAAGAACAAATGTTATTCGGTAACCCCTTGTGGTTGAGGAGTTTACTGTTAAGGACCTGGAAATATCCGTTCTGTTGACCTTGTCAAGGATTTAATCAGAGCCTGTGTAAATTGTTAGTTTGAAATCTATTATACCTCATTGAACTGCTTCACCTTGTTCGAGCGCCCACAATGGGAAATTACCCTTCCATCTGGTAACAGTCTCTCCTCACTCTTTAAGACTGGCTAGTGGCCACAGGCAAGACCTGCTTGTTTGGAGTTCTGACGCTATGACAGGCCATTTCTGTGCCACGCACGCTCCAAAAAGTAACATTTTTCACGAGTGTCAAATCAACGATTGATAGATCTATTTCTAAAATGGCAGGCCGTCTCTGACATATTTTTCTCGTGAGCGCTTGTCGTGCATGAACTCATTTCACTGGTGTTGGACGTTATGAGTCATGAGGCCAGTCAATCACTGGAGCAGAGCTTTCGCAGGTAACAAATCAGGCACTCTCAAATCCTCGACAATTACCGAACTCATGATTCACTCACATCTGGTTAGAGTCAAAAACAACACACGTGAGCCTCACAAATCCTCATTCAAACTATGAGATCTTTGATTTGGCAGCCGGAGTTCTGCGCACCTTGTACGTCTCCCAGTTCCTGAAGAAATTGACGGAGCCGTCTAGCCTCCTCTGAATCACGGTCCAGCCGCCCGGGTCGTGCCTCTGGTCACACCAGACCTGCATGAGCCGGTTGGCATTCTCTGGCTTCACCAGGTACATGCCGCTGGATGTGTGGCCATCGTCCAGTGCGGCCAGACAGTCCTTAAATGGACCTGTGAAGCACAATAGGCAGATTAGAATTGGGGCTATGTGAAAACACTTCAATAAGCCTTTCGGTAAGCCCCTCCCCAAACTGCTATGGTCCAGTCACAGCTAAGCATGAGATGTGTTATAAACAAACCTCTCCACCAATAGTTTTCCTAAAACATTGTTTAAAAATAAAAAAATTATTCCACTGCATACAGCCGTCCTTGTTGATCTGGATTAGATTTTAAAAGTCTGGTTCCAAAAATGAGCCAGTATTTAATGTGTAATGTCTGTGACATTTACATTGGAACGAATGAGCCTGGTTGGGGGGGGGGGGGGGGGGGGGGGGGGGGGGGGAGAGAGAGAGAGAGCGAGAGATTAAATAGTTAATTGGCAGAAAGCTAATCAGTACAGGGTACTGTCAGACAAATTTAAATCAGTACAGGATACAGTCAAACACAGACAATAGGATCACCGAATAAAGTACTTGCGGTCATGTTTCCATTTATGTCCTCTTAGGGTTTAGTACATAATCATGACGTGAAAATAATAACAAAAGTTCAAAAATTTCTAAAAGGTTATTTTGCCTTTTATGATGATTTGAACTACTACTGAACTAGTAAATGTACAATTTGGGGAACAAATGGGTTATAGGGGGATGGGGATGTCACTATAGGGAAAGGGGGGTCATTTCCTTTTCCCTTTGGCTGGCTTTTAAAGGATGCCAGATATTTACTCTTTTTGAGGCATTGAGTCTATAGGCATTCCAGACTTGAGTGGCAGTGGCAGTGCTGTAGAAGGAGAATTTGCCCATGTTTGCTTTTTAAATTGGGTGGTACTAGATTGTTGTCGTTAAAAGTGGAAATCATGCCCAGAAATCTGGTTCTTTGTTTTACTTTTTTGATTACCCTTGTTGCCATGCTTTCACCTGTCAGTTTATTGCCAAGAATACAGACAAGATATTTATTGTCTCCTTTGCTGGAGATTACTATGTCGCCGACTCTGACCTTGAAATCATTACCTTACTGAGAGCATGTGTAGACCTAAAAAGAATGGATTCTGTTTTTTCAGAGAGTTTTATCAGTAAGCCATGTTTGGATCTTGGCCTCCTCAACCTGTTTTTTGTCCCCCGAGATCAGCAGTGATTAGTCATCGGCAAACAGGAAACAATTTGCAGTAGCAGGCGTCATCCATGTCATTGATGTAAAGTAGGAACAGTAACGGACCTAGAATCCTTTTTTGGGGACCCCCGCAGTTCACTGGGGGGAGAGGACATGGTTCCTTGGATGTCGACCTTTTGTACTCTTCACTCCAGGTAGAATTTCATCCAGTTTAACGATGTACTATATCAAAACTGATCTCCTTCGGCTTGTCCAGGAGAATTGAGTGATTAACGGTGTCACACGTTTTGGAGGTCCAGCATGACCATGCTTCAGTATTTGCCTACCTCACATTTGTTCAAATACAGTAGGCATGTGTCAGTGGAGTAGGATTCTGAAGGTTCAGAAGCCAGATTGGAATTCAATCAGAAGTTTAAGCTGCTGTTTTATTTGTGAAATAATGTCTATGTTTGAGGTGGCACAAACAGTGTGGCGAGGTTGTAGCTTGTTTTCTCTCTATATAGATGCATTATTCATGCCTCTTTGAAATCCTGCAGTATGTGACACTGATAGATACTTTTTTGATGTGGGCTACTATCAGGGCAATAGAGCTGCCGCATCTCTGACCAATCCTTTGGGGATCTTGTCATGGCCGGTTGTTTTATTTGGCTGAAGGGCACTAAGCTTTTATTAGTACATCATCAGTCGTTACAGGTTTACCAGGGTCGGGACTTACAGCAAGGTCTATTCAATTCAACCCCCCCAGACCATCACAGAATATCACAGAAGAGTTAAGACAGGGACATGGAGAAAACACTACACAGACTGAGTTGTTATTCTGACATAGGGAATCACATTTTTTCTGCGGGGAAGGCTCCCAGTCTAAGGGTGGAATTGACTTTGGCTCTTGCTCTCAAAAGGGAAATGGCTGCGGTCCGTGCGGCCAAAAGCAACACTGGCATGTGGGCAAGGCGAGTCGTGACTCAGTGATGAAACAGTAGCACAAGCCATAGATCACCAGGTGATTTCTCCTCAGTGAGGGGGTTGTGTGGCTGTTGTTTCGCTGAACTGGGCTTGTACTCAAATAAAACATATCCATTTGTTTTGGTTTCTGTTTTGATCAAGTCATTTGTGCGAAATTATGGTAGGCATGTTAGGCTTACTTGAAACGGAATATGCTTCATTTTCAGCGGGAGTGCACTGTTCAGTGGTCAGACTCCTTATTGGGCCTTACGTCATTGTGTTGAATAGGGTGGATTTCTGGGATTTGATTAGTTTAAGAAAACGCTTGAAAAAGGTCCTTGCCTTACATCACCAGTGTGTGGTAGCATTTGGAGGTCACATTGTTGAGCGGAAAAGTGAAATGTAATAGCGGTCTAATGCCTCATTTATATCGGGTTGCACGCCCTGTCACACACACCAAAAAAGAGACTCTTAACATCCTCGCCATGCGTCGGCGTGGCAGTGCACACCATGACCTCGCTGGTGATCTGCTATTTTCGGTGTGCGACACCAGCATACGGCCAAGCATAAATCACCCTCAAGCTTGAAGAAAAGAAAAATGACTCAGTTGTGTTTGACCTCTTGACTCCATTCTGCGTCTGTTTTATGACTTAAACTGGGGAGAAAACGGATCTGAATGGAAACACTGACCACAGCCATAGTCTAAGAAGTATTGTGTTTAACATTGTTATGCTGGGTAAGATTTATTGAGGTTTATGTTAGATTCTGCACATGTTCAGTTGAGCTCGGTTGTCCTCCTCCAAACCATTCCGTATCAGTGAGAGTGCTTGGCATTCTGCCTGTGTGCCATTTCTTTCCTACCGTTAAAGATCCCAAGCTGGCTGATATGGGGAAAAACGCTCTAATGGGGCCCACTGGCTCCCCTGCTCCAATTGGCTGTGAATTTTGTAAAAGTGCTTAACCTCTCTGAGATTTCACACCTGTTCGGTTTGCCAACTGGCCCATTTACAAAGAGCTGGACACATATTATTAAAGGTTCACATGGATATGTAGGGCCGGTGCTTGCATCTAAAGTTTGTGTGTTCGTGAGCGAGGCATGGAAAAAGAAAAACAGAGAGCCGCAGTGTGAAAAGACAGTGGAGGATTGTGTGTGTGAGTGTGAGTATGTGTGTGCGTGCGTGTGCAGGCGTGGACCTTAAATTAAGGAAGAAAGAAAGGCCATTGATATAAGTGGCATTTGGAAGACATGGATGAACAATTCCCACTACTGTCATACCGTATACAATGACATGAATCTATTTACTGCCCCGAAACTAAGGATGAAGTGGCAAAGAGTTGATGTTTATTTTGTCTCAGGGTTTTTTTCTGGAAGGTATCCACCTCTCTGTGTTAGAAACAGAGAGACAAGCCAGTGCCGCCCTGCTGTGTTCTGCCTGATAAAGCCTGCAGCTTTTGTGGAACATCTGACTGATTCTTGCCTGTGGTGAAACTGGAACAAATGACATCACACAGACTCTATCTCTATCTGTCCATACTTCACCCCCTCCCTCCCTTTTCGCTTAGTGCACTCCCTTTCCCCGTCCCGCTAACTCATTCACACCTCCCTCCCCCTCCTCTCTCTCCTTTCCTAATTGTAAAGACTTTATTCCCTTCATGTTTAAGTCACTTTTTTGGGGGGGTGTAAGTTGCACAGCCGTGGGCAGGAAATTGCTTACGTCCCTTTCACACATTTACAAACAAAGGCCACTGTTCACATGCGGTGGCGAGAACAGCAAGTGGTAGGACGAAATGTCAATGGAAAACACTCAAAAGTAGTGCTATGGGATTTATTCTTGTTAGTTTGCCCTCTCTTTCCCTTCACCGGGAGACCAAAGGAAGGCCTTCTGAAAAACAAACGAGGCCAGCAAATAAAAAAAAAAAAACGTACTCTTTAGCAATTTCTAGCATAAAAAGACCATTTAGGGGTGATTTAAAATCTCTCCCGGTCCTTTCTAATAGCGTACTTGGGAAGCCCTTGGGCTTGGCTTCAACTAGCCATGGAGACACACACACACGATGTGTTTGCCCTTTCACTATGCTTTGAATTGTGGTTTGGGCTTTTTAGATTATATGCATCTCAAAGGCGTCTAGACAACAGGATCTCTGTTCTGCCTGAGAGCCCTTTTGTGGAGGAATGCGTGGGAATTATTATTTAAGCAGACAATGGTGTGAAGAATGGACACTTTAGCGTTGTCTTGTGATTAATGATTAGGCGTTCCGGTTGGGATGTACACATATAGTAATATTATGCATCTATCACGCTCACACAAATACATGCACGCACGCACACACATGCAAACACTTGTTTACAGCTGTTTGTTTGCTGGTGGGTGTCATTGGAAATGACTAGTTCTGCTTTTTCCACATAAGTGGAACTTTTACAACAAATTCCCTTTGTTAAGTGAAGAAAGGACTCTTTTCATGATATGACACTTGGAACCAGGAAGGGCGAAATCATTTAGCAGCCACGACCTAGGTCACGATCGATGCTTAAGCTTTAGTGTTTCGGTCACACCTTTTTTCCTCCTCCCCCGACCTTTTTAGAAAAGGTTTTTAGAAAAAGGACGGTAAGGGGAAAACTTCCCCTTCCCCCAACCTTTTTCTACAGTAAATCGGTCGGCGCAGGTAGAAAAATGTGGCGAGCGTTTCACAGTTGGTCGCGACCCACACGGCCGGGGGTTTAGGTTTAACCTTAGTTTTCACTGAGGTTAAGGTTAAGTTTGTGGTAGAAGACTTCAGTGTTTTGTATCTTACAACATTATGTATGAGTAAAATACAGAGAATGTTTGCATTCGCCATCTTTGTTGAAGAAGAGTATATGTCTGAGATAACTAATCTTAATTATCTTTCATAGTGGTTTAAACCCTGTGGAAATGTTGTATTAAGTTTTAAAGTCCATTGCTTTTCTGCAAATCCATTGCTTTCTCTGGGCGCGACTGGGACCAAGGACAACTGTTTGTAAAACGGTCATCAGGGTTTCCGACCTATAAGCCCTCGATTGAATCGGTCACACCCGCTACCGCTTTAAGCATCGGTCGCGGCATAGGTCATCGGTCGCTCGACTCACCAGACGGCTTGTTGGTGGTGGAGGGGCCGTGCGTCCCGCCGGGCAGCGCGGGCATGGTGGGAAGGGCCGGCGGTGACTTCTGGTCGCTCTGGATCTCGTTGGTGATGTGATCGCGGTTGTTGAGGCGCGGCGCGACGGGAGGAGGCTGGTAGGGCCTGTTGAGCGGCGGCGACATGGGCGGGGGCTGCGGCTGAGGCTGCCGCTGCCTGGGCTGCGGGACGGGTGCGGGGCGTGGCGCGGGGCGGCTCTGGCACTGCTCCTCCAGCAGGGCGATGAGGGCCGACTGGTTGGTGGCCAGCGAGGCCAGGTGCTGGTACTTGTGCTCCAGGTCCTTGTAGCGGCTGGTCAGCTGCTGCATCTCGGAGGTCTGGTTGAGGATCCTGTTCTCCATCTGGGCCAGCTCCAGGGCATTGTCCCGCTTCCGGATGATCTCATGCAGCAGCTGCATGTACAGCTGGGTGACCCGGGAGTTCATGTTGCGGCTCTCCTTCCTCAGCAGCTTCACCTCGTTCACGATGCCGCCGTCCACCTCCACCAGCTGCTGCAGCGTCTCGATCTGCCGCTTCTGCTTCTGCAGCTCCACGTTGAGCAGCTCCAGCTCCTGCTTGTTGACCCGGCTCTCCGGCTGCGCCTCGGGCTCCTTGGAGTTGACGCAGATGGCCCCCGTCACTTTCTGCTGGGGCACGATGAATGTGTAGGAGCACTTGTCCTGTGGCATCTCGGGCGGCGCGCGCTTGGTCCTCTTTCCTCCTCCCGCGTACAGGAACTCCCTCTCCAGGCCGTCGTCGCTGCTCTCGAACTCCTGGACCTTCCCCTGGAGGCCGCCGGCCGCCTGGTCCCTCGCAGGGTCGACCCCAGAGACCAGTCCGTGCGTTAGGAGCAGGCCCAGCAGAATCACCGAAGGGAGCGCCATCAGCTTGGGTAAAACTCACCAGGGCCTGCTGGAATAAGGATGGAACAAGGACAAGAAAAACATTTGTGTGTTAACAGAGCGTACCACCACATCTTGTCGAAATTGACCACGCACAGTAGAGTCGAGGAGTCGTTAATGACTTCTTGTTGGCACCTACAGAGAAAGCGCATGTTAAGCAGAGCTGCTTGAACGGGCTTTCAGTGCAAGAAGCCTCATCATGGAGCCGTTTCCCTGCTTCCTCGCTGTGTCTGCCAGCTAAGAGCATCAATGGGGTTCTTTACAGCCCTGTCTGATTGAGACCAGAAACAGGCCGTCGTCCCTCAGGACGGCCTGTTTCGCAGTGTCTGTTACTCAGACAGAAGCAGGCATGAGGCACACGGCTCAGGGAGTTTTTCAGTCTGCCCAGGGAAGCCCTATTCATTACATATCCCAACCTGGGGGTTAGGCTGCAGGTCATTAGAGATTTCACAAAATATAGGCCACCAGAAAGGATTAGAGCTGGAATGCAACCGTATACATGTCCCCCTGCTGAGTGCGCCAATGGATGCCATGCTTATGAATTATGTAATATACTGTATAAGCCGGTTATATAAATATCCAAATATGTAATTAATAACTGAAGCCACGTAATTCATGGTACACAGTGTGTTGTGCATTTAGAAGATCTTCAGTGGTGTCAATAACACTATTGGTATGTGGTATGTAGATGCAATAAAATGACACAAAAGAATTCTAACACTTTGACACTTTTGTCTAATTTATCGTGGACAGTGGACTTTTGGCTTTCACCGATGGATTGGGTAAATTCTCGTTCTGTTCTATCAAATGTTGTTTAGGGACTGTTTGAAAGCTACTAATCCTCCCTAATGAAGTGCTGATCTCTTCGGTGGCTGCTTGTGCTGCGTTGCTGTCAAGGGAGAGTGTTTAGCTTTTAGTTAGGCGTCCTGGCTCTGGTTCTCCTTGGGTGACTGCCACTGCGAGGCCTTGACACACACGAAAACACTCCTATCTTCTCCCCTCCACGGGGCCTGGACCTCTTTGCTTATGGAAAATGTGAGACACTCAAACGATGATGCTATTCGTGGATCTGTTTTAAATATTGATCCCGTTGCATCAGACCCTGAACTGTAGCCTTTTACCAAAAGAGGCAGATGAGTTTGTATTGACGAGGCAAGTAGTAATAATAAAATATTCCCCCGTGTCTCTTTTTTTTGCGCCCTGGACGTTCCAAGCAGAGTCTGAGAGGCCTGAAAGGGAAACGAACCTTTCGCAACTTTACCACCTGGCGTGCAAACGAAGCAGCCCTAATGGGAGTGTTATACAACGCAAACCTTATCTGGCTGTTTGTTTTCACTGCCAACATCTGAGATATGACCGTGTTTAGACAACTCTTTAAGAGCACTGTCTCCATCCGCACCTTCAAGGTACAACTCGTAATTTTCCCCAGGAACGCATTGAAATGTGGTACACCGGGCTGTTTGTGGCCCTGAATCCGACGTGCAGGCATTTTTATTAGAAAAACAAGCGGGGGCCAGCATTTTGAAGGTTGATGTGCTGTTATTAGAAGCATAGGGGGATGCCACTGAGTGCAAAGGAGAATGTGACTCCTGTGTAAGGATAACAAGGCCCTCAAGCCCCTGGGGCTTCTTTAATTGAAAGCTGCTGCATATTGGATTACAGAGGGGTCCTGTGTAACACCTCTCCTCGGCCAAAAGGAGCTTTTCTGATCGGAAAGCATTGCGGAGAATGGCACACATATTGGGCAGCGTTGGAAGGAGCTCGGTGATCGTTAAGTGTTTCACTTGCCACCCTATAGTGAAAGAAAGATAACCGACCGTTCAAAAAAGCAGGAGGGAGCCGTTGTTTTTGTCTGGTTACTCTCTGGGCGCGTGGCCAGCACATTAGGTTGGATACATGGAGAAGAGAAATGTGGAGCTCTCCAAGAATATGACCCCTTCGAGCCTTTGACCCGCTTCGCTATATCCATCCAGAATAGAATGTGTAAACACTTTTTTTGTTACTGCAACGGCTTACTTAGAAACGAAACGCTCGCCGCACACCCCCTCCTTCCCACCAAGTTGGAGTTCACTGTTGGTCTATCTGTGCAAGGATCTGTCTGAACATATCACACCTTCATCAGAAAAAGTTTACCCACATACAGATTACTACTGCGGTATCAGTTTCGCTGGAAAAGGCACCCGCATTTGGCAGTTGATTTCCCACAGGGGCACCTGTTTTTAAACATTATGGGGGAGACTTTGTTTTAACTTTACTTTGAAGCGGTCCTATCTCAACGCATCTTTTGCAGCACTAATGCTGTCCGAAGAAGTACGACAACACCTCAGCAGTCAGCACATGCCGAGAATGTAACACCATTATGTTTAACCACAAGCACAAGATCCTCAGTTGTCAATATGACGGAGCGTTGGAAGGCAAACGGTGGGATTGTCCTGACCGTGCTCTGGAATGACGTGACCGGTTATAGATCAAAGTCGACAGAAGTCACTAATAATAGCCAATCAGCAAGCCCAAACCAAGCTCAAACAGTCGGGGTGGCTCACGTTCTCATCTCAAGTGCTGATGGCTGTATTTGGCCAAGCGGCTGCTGTGGTTTTTCCTCCCTGGAATATGAGCTCTGTGTCTGAGACACGCAGCCTGTGTTGCGCTGCGTGCTGCTGTCATGCATGGAGGAGTCCCAGGCTGGACGTGGTTAGCCCAGAGGCTCCTTCCATACAGTAGGTTCCTTCCTATACGCCTCACAGCTAATGCGTGCGGTGAAGTCTGTGTGCGTGCAGTCAAGTGTGTGTGTGTGGGCGCTGAAGTGTATGCGTGTGCGGTGAAGTGTGTGTGTGTGTGTGCGATGAGGTGTGCGTGCGTGCCTCTACGATGGAAACAAGCCCCCAGGGGATTTTTGTGTTATCCTTTTAACAATCTTTCATAAACCAACCGTACCTCTGCAGCTCAAACAGTTAAAGGGCCACTAAACCCCTTTTGCAACCATAGCTTATTTTAATGACGTTTAGAACACTAGGAACACTTTCTCAGGGAAAGAGTTATGAAGGAATGTTCATGAGGTCATTTGTAGTCCAGGAAGTTCCTTCCTGGACTACAAAGTCACACCTCCATGCAAGGAGGGGAAGTGCATTGAAGTGTGACTTTGTAGTTCAGAAAGGTACTTCCTGGATGTCCATGACCTCATGAACATTCATTCATAACAAAACACACACACACACACACACACACACACACACACACACACACACACACACACACACACACACACACACACACACACACACACACACACACACACACACACACACAATCCCCACAAAAGGGTTCCTGTTTTTATGAAGTCTTAAACATCATTAAAATAGGTTATGGTTGCAAAAGAGGTGAAGTGGGCCTTTAATAAAGTATTGCGTGCGCTAGGTCAAGCTTAATTTTTTTTCCTGTTAATAATGATGTTCTCCCAGTCACTGAGAAGACACCCCCCTCTGTCCCACAGGAGACAGCGTGTCATTAAGCCATCCACAGGCTGACCGCCGCCCCCGAGGGAGAACAACAGAGAGTGAGTCCACTCCCAATTTCCATCCGCGCTGCCACCGTGCACCGTGGCTCATTATTATCAAAACATCACTTGTAACAAGCTGCCATTGAACGACCAATAGCTCCCGTTGATTAACTGGTGTTGAGAACTGTATAGAAGTGTCACATTATTATAAAGTCACTCGCAGAGGACACCATACTTGTCACAGTCACGGTCAATTCCCTCTGAGAAAAGGACACTGACGACTTTCCCCCTGTTTGCTGTTTTATTGGCAGGCCTTTGATATATACTTTTTATTGCTTTCATTAGGTCTAGTGACATCATTTTGGGGACCGGGGGGTTTCTGACCTCAACTGCACCAGAAAGACTTTGAACGTTCAGTAGTCCTAGACTTTCTGGGGTTTGGGGGTTTTTCCCCGAGTAATTGGCCTCAAAAGGCGGTCCACAGGCAAACCGATTTGCCTGCTTCGAATGCTCCACATTTAACGAATTACACTCCAAATCACCTGCGACGGAGGCCAAGTGCAAGTGTGTAGTCGGCCGGCGCGTCTCCAAGCAGCATCGAGCTGCATGTCCTGTGCTTGCTCTTTGCTCATAGCGGGCACACACACACGGTAATTAGAAGGAAAGCATGTCCCGTTCAGTCTAGCCGATGCGTCTCACCCCCAGCCCCTCTCATTTCAGCGTGAGCATGGCATTCCTCACATTCTAGCCACCTCATTAGAGCGAGCTGCCACAACTCACATGCAGCGAGTCGACGGTGGTGGCAAACAAAGGGGAGAGACTGCCGCGTAGACTCGCTCCCCTCGGCCCAGCCGCTGTACCTATTGCACCTAGCGCACGTCAGTTCTGCCCTGACCCCGCTTTGGCACCATCGTCCCGCTTACTGACCGAAACGCACCATAATCACATCATCCTCATCATCATCATCTGGATCCGGGGGATCACGACACGTCTTGCTTAACGCCTCATTTGTCAGCGGGCCGAAAGGAACGGGTGCGTGCTTTGCAGGCGGCTTTTTTGCCGCATGTTCAAATTAGCACCGGCTATGCGGAGAGAACTGGCAGAGCCCCTCGCACGACACCCAATATGTGTTGGATCAGAGTCACATTCAATTTGCCCGCGGTAATCTGTGATATTGCATTACCTTGAGGGTGACCTCATTCTTTCCTCAAGCATGTAATCCTTGTAAGCCCCCGAAACATGACATTCGAAACGTGATTAACCTTGTACCTGCTTGATTACACTGCGCAAGCAATAGCGTTTGTTTTGGATCCCCATGGAAGAGGAGTGATTTACGTTCCAAATTTTAGGTTTTGTTTTCCATGCATCATTCTCCCTCTGTGTTTGTTGCGTGCCCCCACTTGTGATCTCAGTCAGACGGCGAGGCAGGGGGTCGCAGGAACTGTTTCGATAAGCTCCGGGCGTTCTACCTCAAAGCCCCCCTTATCCAAACACCACTCTGGCCACAGAAACAAAGCGGGGATTCAACAGGGCTGCTCGCCTGTCCGCGAGAGCCCAGGGGCACATCCTGAAGCCACCGACTGCCTTGACACGGACATTCTCAAAAGCATGTCTCTTTGTACTCAGAGGGGACTGCTGCGGTTTTCTGTTAACGAAGAAAAACGGTTTTGCAGTAATCCCTTTGTTTACAGAGACAATTGTTTCATGTTAACCACATGAATTTAAAGATTTTGATTGTGCAAAGCCTACCGCAGACAGCTTGTAGACTGCAGTTCTCGTCCAAATTCCTGTTGTTTTGTGCCGTCACTGTGTGATCTGTGTATTGTGACATCATGCCCATGTTGGTGCATGCCAAGCTGGTAGTTTATCACGATTTAATGGCCACTTGGCCCGGAGAGCCTACTCTCCCAGCATCTTCCCGTGTTGAAATGACCCCTTCTCTACTTTGTCTCCATTAGAGTCAACCACCTGGTTGAAGTGGCAATTCTGCTGAATTGCCCTTTGCCATGTGTAAATCAAGTTAGTTCATGATGGGTTTAATCTTAACTAAGAGGAGGCGAAGTCCCTTTTGGGAAGGTCTAGCGGCATTTAGAAATAATCACAGAACTGCAATTATACATTAAGATATACCAGTGGTTTTCAACTTTTTTGATACCAGGGCCCACTATTTATTCAGCATTTGAGCCACGGACCACCACTTGATGCCACTTTAGCCCCACAGACCCCATAACTAAAGATCTCTTTTGCCTTTGTCCACAATTCCAGGCTGGATTTGGGAAACAAAACAGTCAAACATACAGATCAAAATGACCATCAGTCTTCTACATTCTCTAGTTGTGTAGACTTGGACTATTTCACATGATGAATATTTTAACTCTTGAGAGTGTAAATATGAAACCAAATGGACCGACATGGTCCATTTGGTTTCATTTTTACACTCTCAGAGAGTTATATCTGGTTAACCAACTTTGCATAATTTAGCCTGGGGAACACCTGGAACCCTCTCAGGGACCACTGGTGGTCCCCGGACCACTGGTTGAAAACCACTGAGATTAACTCCATTAAAATATTTCATTTGGTCATTCATATCATATGCAGTATATCTCCATAGTAACCTTTTCCTTTTGGAAAGTCCATCCGCACATCAAACTTTCACAAAGCACCAATAGAGCACAAAGGGAATGTCAAGAGCCACCTATTGCTTACCAGATAATTGTAGACTGTTGATTAGGCTCCTTCAGTTGCCTTGCCTTGGCAGAGCTGATTGAAGTTTCCCCTGGTAGAAAGTCATCACAAACATGTGAAAGCTGTCGTCCTGTGTCCCCCTTTAGCCACACTGTGCACGCTACTCACTCTTTGTCACCTGAGTCCATTCCTCCAGTGGAAAAAAGGTTTTTTTTTCTTTACTTAATATTAAAACACCTTCATTTGGCCAGCAGAGAAGTTCAAGTTGCTGGAAAGACTGGTAAACATGGAGCAGGATATAAAGAAGGAAAAAAAAGATCCACTTTGCAAATGAATTGGACAACTTGACAAGATTTATAGAAGCATAATTTCCTGAGTTATTGAGAGTCCAGGGTGTATTGTGAGTAGATTGTCACTCTCTGAGGGCTGTATCCATCACCTCATGGCTCAAGAGGCAGTCTCTCTTTGCTCTCTCTCTCTCTCTCTCTCTCTCTCTCTCTCTCTCTCTCTCTCTCTCTCTCTCTCTCTCTCTCTCTCTCTCTCTCTCTCTCTCTCTCTCTCTCTCTCTCTCTCTCTATCCCTTTCTCTCCTTTTTTCTCTCTCCCTCCCTCTCTCCCTCCCTCTCTCAGAGCTTTTGTAAAGTGATGAACAATCCACTGGCACAGTGTTTCGGTGGGTAGATAAATTGAGTTGAGGTCCTCCCCCTGTTTTCTTCTGTTTTAACCCCCTGTTCGACCAGGCAGAGAAAAAAAACCTTATTTAAAGCAACAGGCCTCCTTCCTTCTCCTCCCCTCCTCCTCCTCCTCCTCCTCCCCTTGGCACAAAAGAGATTCACAAGCATGAGACATAAGCCCCCCAAGCGCGCGCGCACACACACACACACACACACACACACACACACACACACACACACACACACACACACACACACACACACACACACACACACACACACACACACACACACACACACACACACACACACACCAGTACTACTACTACTCAAATTTCCAAGCCCCTGCCCCCACTGTCCACTGGTTTTCCACTGCCACTATTTCTGGCTGGGGCTGGTTGTTATGGCAGTGCATGGCAGCAGTGAGGTCACACTGATAGGATCCTAATTGGCCCTGAATGAAAATGGTCGCCCCTCGAGGGTGAAAAGGTTATAGGCTACATGTTCTTCAGGAACCATCCCCCCCTCCCTCCCACTCCAGGTGTTTGCATAATATGGCCAGGTCTTTGGTGAGTGGGGGGGGGATAGTCATTAACCGTTGATAACAACCCCCCCCCTGAAGTGAGACGTTATCTAGTGTGAGACAGACAGTCCGTAGCTGCTGGGAACACAGCAAGGTTCAAGGAGGTTCTTTCTTTAGTGTTACGACTTAATTAAGAAGGTACACGAGAGTACAACCTCATCTTTGTGGGGCTTTCTTCAGACATACAGCATCAGGTAATCATAGCCAAGTGCAAAACTGGACTCCAGCACCCCCAGACGGGATTCGTTGCGTGCCCTGGCCGGGTCACTGACCTTAGAAGGCAGTTTAAGCTCATGCACTCTGGCAACTACTTCAAACAATCCACACTCAAGATATTAAGCCTAATTCATGCCTCGTTGGTACAACTTCCCTTGCTCACCAATAACGACCGATTTTCAACCTGAAACGAATATGACGTGACATTTCACCGGAAAAAAATGCACTTTTGGCAGAGCCGAGTGCAGAACGTGACAAACTGTATCACGTTGTTTTGATTTGGGTGAAAATCTGTTTGCAGCAGGCGATGCATAGAGTTTGGCATTAATGTTATGGAGGTGGGAGTGGCTCAAGGGTTGAGTGGACAGTGGTTTCCAGTTCAATACCCACAGAGGTACTGTAGTGGTGAAGTATCATTGAGCAAGACTCAATATATCAACTTAATGTATTGTTTGTGCTGCTCTTTACAAGTGCTTTACATGACCATATTTAAGGATTTCATGGTGTATCCTGTTGTGCCTGGATATGTTTTCGTTTTACACGGAACATTATTTGCAAACTTCTTTTCTAGTCACATTTGTTTAGGTTTGAAACGCAATATAATCTGGTGATTTGCTATGGGTTTACTTTTAAAACCATACAAAATAGAAAAAAATCCCCTTGTAGGACAATGCAGAAATGGAATACGGTGAATCATTACATCACTGACTCACTCCTCATGTGCTGCTTGAAAAAAAGTGTTGAGTTTACTTGTCTATGTTATTGCTCACAGATGAAACGTGATGGACAGTGTGATAGGGATTTGCAACATGGTGCCGAGACAAGGGAAAGTCATGTGTCACCGTTTAATCAGCTTGCCAAACCTCTATAAATTACGCATGCAAGGAATTGGCAGTGACAGCTTTTACTTGGCCCGTTGTTTTCTGTGTTGTTTTGATGTTTGCCATAAGAGCCAGTGGGGCTTTGTCCGGCCAATGATGTTATAATGGGCTTTTTCTCTTGTTGCATTCAAATCCAATTGAATCTAGATTTCAATCACGAAATCCGGACTCTTTAGCGAAGATGTTTATCTTTTTTTTCTCTCAACGATGATAATGGTTGTAGACACGGGCTAAAGATGTGCACACAATGCTCTCTGCGGATGGTTGTAGTCCCAGGATTTGTCACGATATGTCAAATGGTAAATGCATGAGTAGATTTATCTATCCACAGCAGGAGCGTTTTTGCCATTGGGCAGACTAGGCAGTTGCCTAGGGCACCATGGGGGGTGGGGCGCACTGATTCGACCACCAGACATGCTTTAAAAGGATCCCAGGATAATAAGCCTCATATGGATAAATACATTATACTTGTCCTCTATAACTAGAATCTGACTTTTAAAACACATATAATATGTTCTTTAGTTTAAAAATAGTTCATATTTTTATGGCTTGGGGGCGCCATTTTACTGTGCCTGTCATAGGTACAGTATGACGTCACAGGAGATTTTCCCTGGGCTCTCCATAAGGGGGGCTCCGGGGAAAAACTTGCCTGGGGCTCCAAATTGCTTGGAAACGCCACTGATCCACAGAAATCCTGTTTATATGCAACGTATATAAGTATATACATTATTATAGGCATTATGAGTCTCAAGGTTATCGAAGCTTCAAAAGTGCTGTATATGTTCTTACAGAGAAGATATGGCTATATGTGATGATACATGATAGCTATTGATCAAGGCAAATATAACAATTAAGATAATGAAAACTTTTGCTGTTGTTGGCAAGTGGCCATGCATGATGTTGATGAGGTGCAAAAGAAGCATAAAGAGTGTGTATGCCGTGGAGAGCATACAGCATGCTACCATGTTTAATCGTAAATTACGTAAGATTTTGTAGTCGCGGTCTTTTTATGGCAGCCTTGTGTAAAATAAAATCGCCAAGTGAAGGCTCTGCTCTCTGCCGTCTGTTTTACAATGTACAGGATGTGGGATTCTCCCCTGGAGCTGCATTCAACAATAAATACGTTACAGATGTTGACTAACTGCGTTGTGTATAAACACAAACTCCACCAAAAAAAGCAATCAAGACACACACCGAGAAGAGAGCAGACTACTGTAAATAATTGAGTTAATAAGGGTGAAAAAGCTGCACCCTCTCGGCGTAAAATTGCATGTCACACCTCTGTCTATTCAGCGTGACATTTTGGCTCACGCCAGTTTTTTCAGCCGCGTCACTTCTCATCGGGGTGTGAAGGACTTGCGGATGTCCCCGAGTAGCCGTGGACTTTAGGGCTACTTACAGAAGAGCCACTGTGGGAGAGTGCATAAACATGTCAGTATAGGAGACAGAACGTTTTGAACATTTTATACTGTCCTGTTCGCTTTGTGTTTTCAAGTGATAAATGTTTTGGTCATGACTAAAACATAAGGCTTGGGTCAGTCTTCGCTGTAAGAGTGGAAAAGCTATCACGAAGAAATAAGAGTTTAGACCGTGTGATGTACCCTCACGTGGGATGTTCTTGGAACTATATCTTGTTAATAGTCATAAGACAAACATTGTAAACCGTAAACTATATCCGATAAATAAGAAACTTTCGCACACCTGAGAAACCGTTTAGGCTCCCGTGCGTAGGGATGAAAACTAGCTAACAAATGCAGACAAACAATCGGAATCCTCCTCTGCAGTTCTGTAGCTCGCACGCAAATATGAACGCCCTCAAATCACAAAGCAGCAATGAAACATTGCGTAAAATAACCTCATCCACACAAACTAATCAGCGTGAACGATTGCATCATAACGACAGAACCTGTTCATCTTTCAGCGTAGCCGCTTCTTTGGTTTATAATTCGGTTTACTATTTGACATTTCAAGATTTATGCAGCGTATCCTTTGTTTAGCTCACGGGTAATTCGTTAGCCGAATGCAGGCAGTTTGATTACTTCCATGAGAGCGAAACCCCCCTTCTTTTGCTCTATTGTGAATGGAACGGAACTATCGAGATCTTTCCGCTGATGCTCCAGAAAAGAATGAAGTAGAACAGCTGCTCTCATGGAAACAAAAGTTCCTGGCGGGAGATACTGGACAAATAAAGACCTGGACAAATTCATATAATAATATTTTTACCGGTGCAGGTCAGCCCAATGGCTGGTGGTCAAGTTTAACTAGCTCACCTTTGGACAGGCAACTTTGATAAAAGGAAATGGTATAAAACAGAAGCAGAGCTGCTCCATCCATATGCCGCATGGTGGAACATTAAGTAGGCTAATATACTTATGTACTTCATACTTAAAATACTTTTACTTTAGTTGAAGAGCCTATCAATTTATCTATATATAATTGTACTCCAATAAATCTCAGAGTCAAACATTGTAAAGATTTTAACCTGCGACTACAACATACTAATACTATTTATTTATTTACTTATTTACTTACTTATTTACTTACTTACTTATTTACTTACTATTTGGTATATTTCCAAAATAGCAGGGGCACCTTCTGGCCTAGTGGTCCAGGCGCATGCCACTGTGTTCGAGTCCAATTCATTACAACCTTTGCTGCGTACCTGTATCTCTCCCCTTCTCTGTCCCTCTTTCCTGTCTGTCTTCATTAAGAACTATTAATAAAGAAAAATGCTGCATGGCAAATGCTGTTAACTTAACGTTAAAGGACCACTTCACCACAAAACAAAAGTATCTTCATATAATAGGTCCTCACTAATGTACATGATAAAATACTACTCATGTTTTTCTACTCAGTCTGTGTCTCACAGGAGGGCTGTGGGCAGTTCAGAAACCTGTCTTCCATGTGCATCATCGATGGGGACTCCTAAGACAAGCTAAGAGAAACTGCAGGCTTTCTATTCCTGAGAAGTTGCAATGCTAAATTGGACCCATCATTTTCCTGATAATACAAATATAAATACTTAAAAATACATATATTGTTTAAAAACATCTGCTGAACAATGACGTGCATGTAAAACGGGTTTCTGAACTGCCCACAGCCCTCCTGTGAGACACAGACTGAGTAGAAAAAAAAATAGTGGTATTTATCTAGTACACTACATCAGTGAGGACCTATTTAATGAAGATACGTTGAAAAGTGGTGAAGTGATCCTTCGCACTTTTCAACGCATTTGATATTTTGAAGCCAATACATTTGTACTAGTACTGTAGGTGACTTTTGCTTAAGTAAAACAATATGAGTACCTAGCTCTTCCTCCACATGTCCATATGCGGCGTGCGCGCGTGTGTGTGTGTGTGTGTGTGTGTGTGTGTGTGTGTGTGTGTGTGTGTGTGTGTGTGTGTGTGTGTGTGTGTGTGTGTGTGTGTGTGTGTGTGTGTGTGTGTGTGTGTGTGTGTGTGTGTGTGTGTGTGTGTGCACAATGCTTTGCCTTACAGGTATGCATTACTGTTCTCTTTAACCGTCTTCCGCTCTGTGTTCAGTTAAGATGACACCTGCAGTTTCAGTTGCAGGCCAACTCATGAATGAGGTTCTGAGCATCAGGGGAGCCGGGCAGACTCTCTGAGCGCCAACAAGCGTGTTTGAGTGACTCCTTGGGTTGCGTCCAAGACCGGTGGTGTTGCTGCACCGATTAGTTCTCTTTCCATCTCTAATCCTCAGCAGGTGCTGCAGGCCAGAGTCTACAGCCCCGTAAAAAAAAAAAGATGTCTGGGGAAAAAGTTACTCCCACATTGAAATACTAACCAATCGATGCGTTTTAAAGCTGCGCGTGCCACACGGGAGACATCATGGAAAGTGGGTTCGCGTTTTGGAAATGTTTCACAGATGGGCCGACCAATGAATGGGGCAAATGAATGAGCATGTTGAAGAAAGTTGTCTGGTTGTTAACCGATGCACATGGGAACAAGACCAGGAAACGTGGTTGCCTGAAAAAAAAAAAGCTACCGATGACGAAGCACATGCTAAAAAAGGAGAAGAACGGATTTAAGTGGTGGCTAAGTGGCTTTCAGAGTGGCATATTGGGCTACTTTGACTTACCTGGTTTCTATACAATACATCAAACATAAGCCAAGGTCACAATTCTTCAACAGAAGACAAAGACTGTCATTTTAGAAATGCTTAGCCACATATAGCCTCCCCTACATTATACTCTATGCAGGGGTCCGCAACCTTTAAAAAGCCAATTTAGAACAAAAACATGAACACAAAATCTGTCTGGAGCCGCAAACATATTTGAATCTCATAATGAAGTTTACAGTGGCTATATTAGCGTATCAAAATGATTAAATACAATCAATGCATTCATTACATATTTATTGTTGCAGGCTATAATTCAAATTTTAGTTGACAGAATTGTTGAAACTTTGTTGAAACGTTGTGTTCATTCTAAAGCAGAATTTATTTACCAGTGGTACTGGACCACTGGTGGTTCTTGTAGCTATCGTATGCGGTCCCTGGACACGCATTTAGTAGTGTAGGATTTCTTTTATTATTATTTTATGTCTTCAAAGTAATTGCTGAAGTGAATGACTTGCATGGTGACCTACGATTACAGTCCATGTGGTCATTTACTGACAAGTTCGACTCCCAAGAAATTCAAGAGTAAAAGGGAGTGTAGTAGTACCCATCAGTGCACCCATCAGTTGGGTATATCAAATAACAAAAATATTAGGGCTTGGACTGTAACTGATCAATTGAGATGAATTCATTTACAGAAACAATAACATGATAAAAATAATTAATTTTAATTGCACATAGATGTTGCACCACAGACAATTTTCCACTGGATGAATTTCAGGCGTACTGATCATACCGGTGCAGCGGAAGCAGAAGAAGCCAATTAGACCGCTTTGCTTGGTCCATGGGACGTTTTGATTTGAAAAACTCACGCACTGATACAGACACATTCGTTTTCTCAGGTCAAATATTGATGTGTGATTAATTTTTGGTTAATTATGTTCAATGCTTGAAATAGCCATAGAAAGTATCCAATCTACAAACTCAAAACATGTGTCATGTGCCGTTGTGACTCATTCTGAGTCTGCTATTTTCATTGAATGGCCCATTCTACTCAAATGTTCCAATATCACCACGTGCCGAATTGGGACTCTAAGCGTTTCATGTTATTACACTTTCGTCAGAGCCCTAGATGTTCATGTTTTCCAAGTTTTCATCACAAAAAAACCCCACATGGCTGTTTATTTGGATGTTTTGCCCGCAACGCACCTAATGACAAAATCCTTTGTGTTTTTGCTCCAAGTAACAAACACACTAAAGTGTCAAGCGTGAGGTGATCCTTGCAATTCAGCCCTTCAGCACTTTGAAGCAATCAACACTCTCATAACAGATTTCAATTAAATGACTGCAATGACTTCATGTTTGAACAGGGGTGTTTAGAATTGGACCACAAGTGAAACACGCACAGGCCAAGAGTCAATAACAGCTTACATCATCTGCACAGACGACAGGCTCTGGGACATATCACAGCTTTTCAAAGACTGCTGTCCCAATTATCAAGTCCAGACACATCTATAGTGATACAAAAGACACCCACGTGTGAATCAGTTGTGTTTCCATGCATGACTATGATAAAATAGCAGACAATTGCACGAGTCCCTCCGAGCCGAGTCTCAAGCAAGCACAAGTCATTTGGTCCCAGTCTCAAGCAAGTCAAGTTTTTTTTAGGTTGTGGGCGAGTCAAGTCGAGTCGAGTCCACACAGTTGGGCGAGTCAAGTCGAGTCAAGTCGCATGGTTGTTTCGAGTCGCGTCGAGTCACAATGTTTTCAAGTCAAGTCACTGGTTTTCAAGTCAAGTCACAGGTTACAACTTCCTACGGTCAAATGTAAAAAAATATATATATCAGTTTTATCAGTTATCAGTTTTGTTGCAGTGTAACTTGAATTATATAAATGAAAGAAAAACTGTATTAATAGAGATGAGAGTTACAGTACAATTGTGCTTGTGTAGCATTTTGTAGAGCAGGCATACCTGCACGCACACGGATCATTAATTTAACATAGTGTTCATTTTTCATCAGGCACTAAGTTAGCTACCTACTCGTGTACTAAAATCCAAAATGCACTAGTGGCACTTCCAAAACGCACTACAAGGAGCTAGAGCAGTGTTTTTCAACCCAGCTCACTATAAAAGCACTAGTAGTGAATATCACCTTGAGTTTTTCAATCATTTTGGCGCTAGGGGGGTCTGGAAAAAAAGCTAAATATAGTGTCAAATGCGTGAAGTTGGCAACACTGAGTCTATGACTACACGTGCATTTGTTTTAGTGGGATGGGGTCCTACCGTCCTTCGGAGAGCAGAGCTGGCGAAATAATAACTGGACTAAATAAAACTATTTAGCGAGAAGAACGTACCGGTGGAAAGGGGAGGAATGAATACCGTAACTATTTTAGGTGGAGGTTGCGTGGAGTGAGGTTTTAACCCAACAACTGGATACATGTTATGAGAAGTGAGAATTTTGGAAGATGGATTGCTGCCTTCCTAGTTTCTATATGGATGGATGGATGGATGGATTATTATACAGCCAGTCACATACGGACATACAGGAGCCCAAATCAGCGTTCGTGACAGTGGTGAGTGATATTGTTTTCTGTTGTTTGGCCATCTCCGTTTCCATCAGAATGGAAGTTTTTAAAAGCAAATTTGACAACCTTTGGTGATTGTTGTGCAGACGAGGACGAGGTTGTCGCTCAGGAGTAGCAGTGTTTGTTTCTGTGTGTGGTGTAGTGTGGCTGCTGTGGCGTATGGCCTGATCAGAGTCTTTTGTGCTTGCTCGCTCTACATGCCTGTCTCCAATCACTCAATCAATCTATCATCAATAAACGCGTGAACCTATAGCGTGGCGTTCGTTAGAATTACTGAAATAGACAGTTGGAGAGTTGTGGAAACTGGGAAGTACTGCAAACTCCGTTCACTGTTTTCTGACCGCTCAATGTCGCAACTCTTCTACTAGATCTAGATGGCAATGGCGTTCACCCCCGCTCCGCTCCCGTCAGTGGTTCAGACCGTGGGTCGGGACCCCCGCAAATAGGTGGTCGCGTTAGCTCCCTGACTGGTTCATTTGGTTTCATTTGCACACCGCTGCCTCCCGCAATGGTGACTCGGACGATGACTCGGACGAGTCGCCGAGTCAGGTTGTCTCAAGTCAAGTCCGAGTCTCAAGTATTTTACCTACAAGTCCCAAGCGAGTCAAGTCGCCGAAAAATGCAACTCGAGTCGTACTCGAGTCGAGTCGATACGACTCGAGTCCAATTGTCTGTAAAATAGCTCATATTATTAGGATATAACAGAATTTCCCCCTGTAAAGAAAATAAATGAAAGATATGCACACACCCACACAGTACTGATAGTAAATGAAAAATATTCATAGCTTTTAGTATAGTTGCGTACAATACACTGCAACAATAATGTTTGTCACAAGCTCCCATGGCAACCTCTTTTTAAGAGGTTAGGATTTTACTTTTGTTTGGCTCTTTGTTTATGTTTCTTTGTTCATTTTACGGGGTCAATGTGAGGTTGTTTGCCATTTTTATCCCATGGCTTATAATGATTGAATATTCTAGCAATGCTTTTTTTTATCTCTCGATCTCATGTAATCCCATTAATTGTTGAATCAATCGTGGTAGCATCTCCATGTATTAGGCTACAGACCATAGGGCATGGGAAAACAAACAAGCGCAGATCAGCAACAAGGAAGGAGATGACATTTATAATCCATCTGTGCCTTTTTTTAATCTAAGCCTCACTGTTGTCATTAGCTGGAGATGTTTCATATGCGCGTAACGTAAACATCAAAGTTCTGCAGTCAGTGATGCTTAACCATTCCTCTCAAGCTGGAACAAAAGCACAGAAGTTTGTGGTTGGAAAGTGCTGGAACACGTACCTGATACTACGTGCACCCCACTGTGGGGCCGCCGCAGCCACCTCTGGATAAACATGAGCCCGTATACGGCCAGAGTGTGTCCCTGTCTGTCCAGCCATGATGGATGGTCTGCCAGTAACCCATCACAACCTCGTCACCCCTGGCCTGCTCTGCACTATTGGTCACTGTTTGGTACGGGTGTTTGATTGACAGGCCTGTGGTGATAGCAAAATGCACAAGTAAATTGTTGTTGTACTAAAGCAGTGGTTCCCAAAATGTCTTAGCTCAAGACCCAAAAGAGAAATTAGACGTTTGGCCGTTTACTTAAAAGGGCCACTTCACCCCTTTTGCAACCAGAGTCTGGAGGGCTTGTAGGGTGAGTTTTGAACTCTTTACTAACAAGCTGCTGTTGTTGGGGAGGCTGCAGAAAACACGTGACTCCGATGGTAATCTTATAAAGTTCATCAAAATGGCAATATTAAAATTTCCCCCAATGGTTTGCGGTGGAAACATTCTCGTTGAATATTCCATGGGCTTTCTGTGTTCATGCGCAGACTGCATAGTGTGACTGGTGGCTTGACCTACAGGGACCGTTCTGTTGAGAAAGAAAGCCAGTTGAGTTTTATGACCTGAGTGGAAAGAATGGGGCTGGCTCAGTCAGGATTTTGTCAAACTCACCCTCGTTGCTGCAAAAACCACCAAATGAGACCAGTAAATGTGCAACGTGTGAGAATTCAGGGGAATGGGATTTCATTCAGGTTTTATTAGTCTGATGTTGAACGCTCAAGCCGCTTGTGTGGCCTGAATCACTCAATCCTACGTGTCCGGATGATTTATCGATATGTATCATCAAGAGGAGTGGAGTTGCAGGCAACATTTAACAGATTTGCTTACCGATTCTACAGTCTCCCTTTTAAATATATTGTAATTTATTTCCTATTGAAAGGACCTTTTATCTGAAACAGTTCAGCTGTCTCCTGCATGTATTACTTTTGACATTACGCCGTGTACCGTGTAATCTAAAGATCAAGGGCAACACTACCACATTTTGTCATGAATCCTAAAGACTCACCTTATGGCTTCCAGACACACGTTTTTACAAGAGGAACTTCACTTTACGTCACTTGGAAAGTATCCCAGTGGACGCAGTCGCTAGGAACAGGCTTTATGCGCCACTGCCTTGCCCTGGGATCCGTGGCAGAGTGACTGGACAAGAACAACATTAACTGCCCAAAAGCCCATGTGCCACGTAATGAGATCGGACTTCTTGACAAAACACCATTCTGTGATGCAACGGACAGAAGAAAGGCCATGCGTTACATCTGAGGGAATTCCTCTCAGCAGCGAGCTGACAAGCTCGTCTGCTCGTCTGTCATTTGGTCAGGGGAAGGTGGTAACAGTGGAGAGGCCTGCAGGTTTCATGGTAAACACATATGGCTCAGTGTTTCACGAGGGTGGCTGTCGATGGCTGAGCTCGGGTTTCAGAACACTTAGGCGTTGTTGTTCTTTTTTTCCTGCCCCTGTCAAAATACACAGCTCATGGTAAAGTGCATGTCTAGCAGTGTGGATTATTGTGTCAACAGAATAGTTGACCTATTCTGTCCCAAACCAGGTATCCTTCCCCAGCATCTGTGTAATTATAAAGGAATTCTGTGTGCAATTACATTGCAGTAATGCGTACTGAGGAACATCATATGAAAGCAATGGATGCAGCGTGCATAGAGGGAGCTATAACTTCCCCATTTCTGTTTGATTTTCAGAATACATTCTGACCAGTACTGTGGTAGGTATTGATTTCACATACATCTCTCACCAATGTGTGCAATCTAGTTGCAGGTCTCTAATGATCGAGGTAAATAATACAGCATGTTGTCTTTGACAGCTTATCCGCGCTGCAGCAATGTTTAGTCTAAAATGTCACATGCTTGGGATCTGTAACATCTTGTCGGATGTTTACAAGGGAACAATATCAGTTTTGAGAAAACTAAGACCCTTAGCAGACCCAGGTGTGACACGCAGCAATGTTAACACGGGACCTGAAGCCTGTTTCCCACTGGTTTCGGCTGCTTGGCCGCAGAGAACAAGGTGTGTTCTGTGGCTGTGTATTTAGGTTCAGGTCTGCTAGCTTTAATGACTGATATCCTGGGGACAGCACAGCCAGGGGAATGCTGAGTCTGGCCATACCTCATTTCCCCTGTGTTTACGGAACTACAGGCAACGGTAGGGACACCCCTACTCTCAACGTTGCCTGCCAGCAAACACTATACCTTCACACATACTGCATGAAATAGGCCTCAGTAGTAGGGTGCATACGTTGGTCCGAGGTACTGTACCAATAGTTAGTCTAGATCTCCAGGCTTACATCTGCGCTGTGAAATGAAAGCCTGGACACAGGGTCCCCCAGAGAGACTATCAAAAGGCGAGACTTCCGGTTTGCCATTTTTCAGCCAATCGCAGTGCAGTGCTCCCAAAAATGTATACCCCGCGGAAAGAGCTTATTTCTCCCTTTGTGCTTGCAAGGCCATTGTAAAGCTTTAAAAGATGTACTCGTGTGCGAGAGTCAAAAGCGTACGGGGCGCAACATATGTGGCTCGTTATTGGCTTATGGTAGGTGTTGAGTTAGTAGTCACAATAGTAGTAGTAGTTGTAGTAACCAACAGGAAGTGCCTGGGCTGTATGTAGCCTTACGGAGAGGTTCTGCACAATGCGAATGCTATTCATACTTGACCACCCAAAATGAGTATTATTTTTTCTTCTAATGATCTCAGCAGTGACTGAGCATACTGGGCTGCATCATGATGTCGCCATGAGTCATTTAGAGGAGTCTGTCCTTTGTCTGAAGTCTGGGCCTGTCTAAAAAAAAGCTGATTTTATAATATCCCATGCGAGGAACACTGATAGGAACTACAGCTAAGAAACTTAATGGATTTTGAAATCTGCTGATTAGGAAATGCTGGCAGTAATATAACATTGGTTGCACTGCACATGAAAATAATGACTTGAAACAGAACTGTGATGCACCTCATTCACTTATATTTCTTATAATGACCATTTACAGCAGAGATATTTAAGGGAGCATTCAGTGATTTGGGGGGTTCAGAAAACAAGCTGTGCATGTGCATACACAGTGCACATGCACACACACACTGGAGGGGAAGTACAACATGCCAACAGCACGTACAGCAAGGCCCAACCCCGATCCTGATTTAGGAAGGGCCCTCTCAACCTGATTGGATGAAGGCTTTTCATCCCAAAGCCAAATTGAAGGGTATTTTGACCCCCAGTGGCTCACTAAGAACAGGGAGGAACTCCATATACAGTATGTTCACTTGTTCAGCACACTCTACTGTACAGTAGATTATCCAAATCAGCTAGTTTGCTATTCAGGGTTAAAAGCAGCCTAGCCATGATTTGTATTGGGGATACAAATTAAGGCTAGGCTGCTTTTTGGGGATACCATCACTTATGATGCTTATAATAGTAATAATAATGCTATTTGCTGGTTATTGGGCTGTGGGCGGTCTTCGATGTCTCTGCTGACCCTCCCGGCCGTTTGTTGGTGTTGGTTACTTTGTCCTTGGAGCAAATACAGTGGAACTGTGATTTCTGCCCTGTGCTCATGGCAGAACTCGATACCCCGAGTGTTATTTTACTTCTCCCCGTAAAATGTTAGATAAAGCATGAAATCACCACCTGAGAGTATTATCTCGACTCTATAAATTGCTTGCCTTACACTCAGTCAATATATCATTTTGTTTCACATCATTGTTCAGTCTGAAAGCCCTCTAAGCTTAGTTTATCATTTGGACGTTTTCCAAGCAGCAGTCTTCGGTGATTGTTATACCAACCAACCAGAATATTGGGATTGCAGACAACGTTGTCATTCAAGCAGGGGACAGAACCGACGGACCAACATCTCTAAATGTATGTCAAAAAGAGTACATGTTCTCTAAAGGAGATCTTTGCTAAATGACAATATGGTCTGGTTTCTTAAGCCCTATATTATAATTAGAAGTGTGTTTACTTTATTTATTTATTTAATGAATATACAGTATATTGCACTATGATTTTGAGCATTAAAAACATCCATTTAATGAGGGATTTTCCAACTGAAAGCCATTGACCTGGCTGAAACTTCAGTGAGTTCTCTGGTCTAGTTTATGTGACCAAATTCAGTCAAGTGTGGGCTTTTCCATTCCTGTGTTTGAGGCAAAGCATCTGTATTTGTGTGACCCCTTTTACAAACAGAGATCCTGCTGTGAGCACTAAAGCTCTTAGACCACTTGTGGGTTCAAATGCGTTAAACAGTTACTCTTTCTCAGCTCTGTTCTCTTTCATGTGAAAGAGTTAAGCGAAAGCTACTTTGAAGCAGTGAAGAAACAAGACGGTAATGGTGAAAGTGAACTCGTTCAAGGTTGTAGGGCCCTATTATTATATGACCCGCTAATGTGATTGAACACAGTAATAATGCCATCATCTGTCGGTCTGCTTGTCTATGTCTGTCACCCTGCGAAAGCACAATAATATGCACCACCGAAACACAGAACAAAGGCCATGAAGCTGTATAATATATATTGTATCTCAAAAAAATTGCAGTTTGGTCAAGGTCAAAATGGTCAATGATTGAGCACATTCTCATACACATTGGGGAAGATACTTTTAAAAGGATCCCTGGCTAATAAGACAAATATGCTTTAAAACAGTATACAAATATGCCTTAAAACACTATACTGTACTTGCCTCCTATAACTAAAACATGCAGATAAAAACACCTTCAATACTTTCTTCTTTCATAAATAGAGAATCTTTCTCTCAATAGGAGGTGTTCCTGTCACAGGTTGAGTGAAATAATCTCTATTTATGAAAGAAATAAGTTGCCAGTGGTGTTTTTATTTGTTTATTTTACTTATACTAGGGCCTTACCCGTTGTGAATATATGAACACCAAATGATGTACTCACTGTGTGGGTAATGTGAATCCTTCATCACATTATGTGATGAAGGATTTGATGAAGGATTGCTTTAATGCACACGCACAGACACTGCAATGGCCAGTCATAAAGTGTGTGTGTGTGTGTGTGTGTGTATGTGTGTGTGTGTATGTGTATGTGTGTGTGTGTGTGTGTGTGTGTGTGTGTGTGTGTGTGTGTGTGTGTGTGTGTGTGTGTGTGTGTGTGTGTGTGTGTGTGTGTGTGTGTGTGTTTGGTATTTGCATTACCCCCTGTGGCCGAAAAGGGAATTGCCAATGTTAAGTGAATGGGGAAATTTAATTCACCAATAAATTCATTATTAATCAACAATTTGTTAATTTGAAAAAGGGCTTCCTCAGTCTCTTCCTAATGTAATGGTCAATGACTGTGTGAAAAATCATAGTGATCGGTGCAGCCAGTGATGAGTTATGCTCGCTTCAGACATTCAGACATTCAGACAGACAACTCCTTAATTATAGTACTGATAGGGCAAATATAGTGTTTTAAGTGGTGTTTGTAATGTCTTATTAGTCAGGGATCCTTTTAAAAAAGGTAAGGAGTTATAGTTACACAGTTACTGAAAAGTATTACTTTACTCAATACTAAATTATGAAAGTAACTACTTCATTTAAAAAAAGAAATCAGACACATTGTTTTCAAGGACAACATATTTTCCTAATAACACTGGCCCGGTTGTTTTAAGCTCTAAGGTACTTGCCAATACAGAGGGGGAACACTTGTGCAATAGTACAACATCCACAATCACAGATAATATCCAGTCTAGTGATATGGATATAATACCGATTCCCTGCCCATGCACGGTCAGGACTAAGGTAATTGCACTGTCACTCTATGGTGACCAATCATCATCATTTTGATGACATCATGCCCTGTGGAAGGGCATAACAGACCACCATGTTAGTTTACTGTACATGATATGGCTTATTACATTGTGCAACATGGATAACTTCTAACTCACCCATTGAAAACACATTATCTACAGTATAATTATGTTACTGAATAGGAAAATGTAAAGATCAAAAAGTCGTTTCCTTACATAAGGCCGTAAAGGCGTTAGTCCAAAGGAAACTGGTTTCATTTGGAAGTATACGTTATGGTATTTCATGTAAGATAACAATGTAAATTTGGCCTGAATATAAGGATATATTTTTAGGATATTTTCCAATGAAAATATCCTAAAAGTGGAGTTGTCTTATATTTGGGGCCTATATTATTTGACATTCAATGTTCTTTTTACGCAAATGAGTCTTGGTTGTCGTCTTATAAGCAGGGTAGTCTTATATTCAGGACAATACGGTAATTCATATTGACATTTGGCATTTTACAGCTCAACTGACATGTTTTACATATAATTTATTGTGATATGACCGTTATCACACAGACTCATTTCCCAGTCACACAGTCAGACATTACAGTATACCACTTTATCACGGTGACGGTTTGGTGACGGTTTCTTCTTATATGGTAGTATATGGCACTTGAGTTCAGCACCAGACTAGAAACTATTGACAGTATGATAGTGGGGGTATTTCTACTTTAATCACAAAGGGGGGACATGGACCACACACTCCGTAACGTCATACTTTGAAAGTAATGTCTGTTTTTCTTGGATCATTACACCTCAAATAACCTGCCAATGCTTTGCTTAAGTACTCACAGGCTGTTTAGCTGCTCACTCCAGCGAAACAACACGCAGCGTGACACAAGGTCCAGGCCAGAATGAGGTAGTACACTGTACACTATACAAATCCAAAACACTTTATAATAAGGTTCAACTATCACTGGTTAATTAACTAGTTTAGTTGATTTGTAGTAGTAGTATGTAGTATTTTTTTAGAGTCTGTAGTGACAGGGCTTTGCGGATGATGATCAATACTTCTCATCCTGGCTCCACATTGTAGTAGGACTGTTTGATAAAACAGTGATTTCTGTCCTCTGAAAAATAAATACAATATGTTGTCCTTCAGTATGTGAATGTTTGTGATTACATGGTTTTAGAAGCAGAAAATGGCCAAATGAAGTTTACAAAACAAACAAAGCATTGTGAGCTTATTAGAAAATATTTGAATAGGGCTTAAGTAAAAGCAGGCTTAAGAACTACCTATTCTCTGAGGCCTGTAATTACTCACTGTTGGGGACCATCTCTCTCTCTCTCTGTCTCTCTCTGTCTCTCTCTGTGTGTGTGTGTGTGTGTGTGTGTGTGTGTGTGTGTGTGTGTTGTGTGTGTGTGTGTGTGTGTGTGTGTGTGTGTGTGTGTGTGTGTGTGTGTGTGTGTGTGTGTGTGTGTGTGTGTGCGTGCGTGCGTGCGTGCGTGCGTGCGTGCGTGCGTGCGTGCGTGCGTGCGTGCGTGCGTGCGTGCGTGCGTGCGTGCGTGCGTGCGTGCGTGCGTGCGTGCGTGCGTGCGTGCGTGCGTGCGTGCGTGCGTGCGTGCGTGCGTGCGTGCGTGCGTGCGTGCGTGCGTGCGTGCGTGCGTGCGTGCGTGCGTGCGTGCGTGCGTGCGTGCGCGCACACAGTGACTCACCATAAAAAACTGAACTAAGTATCCTGAACCCTTGTCAACATACAACAGGGTAAGTAGCCAAGTGTTCACCTAGCAGCTGTTTAAAATAAACAACATTGTATCTAAATACACATGTGATATTACAACAGTAATACATCAGGACATAAGGAGTGCTAGGGGGTGAGGTACTGTAGAGTCTAACAAGGTATTCACAGCAGTGGAAAATTGGTAGTGAGTCTGCAGTCCTGTGTCTTGACTGATGGAGGGAGGTCATTCCACAGCTTGTGAGCCAGGAAGCTGAAGAATCTAGGTCACTTGTCTTGGAACGAACATTGGCCTGGGTGTCGTAGGTACAGGGGTGTGTAGCGGGATCATTTCCTGAAGGTATGGGAGTGCCCACTGCCTATGCCTTTGATTAGCTTGTAGGTCATCAACAATGTTTTGAATCGGATGCAGTCATCAACCGGAAGACAGTCACAGGAGTTTCATTAGACATCATGCCTGAAGATGTCTGAGGTTTGCATTAGGAGTTGAGCCAGACCCCTTGTGGACAGAGTGATGGGAATGTGTACCTTGAAGGACAGTGGACTGACCAAGACCACCAAAGTTCTTGACAGTTTAAGTAGGAGTCACCAGGGTGTTGTTGATGGAGATGGAAGGATACCACAGGGGGCAGCAGAACTTTCCATGGAAGTTCATGATCTTGGTGGGAAGACATCCACTACGAAGTGTCAGAGAGGCACGCTGTGCTATATCTTATCTTATCCATCTCATAATGTAGCCTGTTTCATAAACAGAGTAATGACATTCTGTCATTTGAATGGACATGACTCTTTTTGTTGAAGGTATTTTTGACAAGCCAAGCATGAAAATGGTCTGCCCCAGTGGTCTCTCCAGCTGGACGGGCAAGTTGAACCTTCCCCCAGGACACCTGTTTTACTGTAGATGTCCAAACCATGTCTATTCATGTGGTATAGAATTGACCACAGCATTTGTTTTTTCAGCCGGAAGCCGGCGACGGAAGTGCAGAATTGGGGAAATGTGAAAATGTAATGCTGAAGACCAACCATACTGCAGCATTCTGGATCAGTGGTAGGCGTTTTGAGGAAGCATGGACTAGTGAGGAGGAGGGAGTTTAAGTATACGTCATGCCTGGAGATGCCTGATGTTTAGATTAGGAGTTGGGCAGACTCCTTGTGGACAGAGTGATTAGAATGTGCACCTTGAAGGACAGTGGACTGACCAAGATCACTCAAGCTGTTGGCAGTTTAAGTAGGGGTCACCAGGGTGTTGTTGATGGAGATCCCCCATGGGGCAGCAAGACTTTCCATGGAAGTTGGTGGGAAGATATCCACTGTGAAGTAGTGTCAGCCAGGCACGCAGTGCTACATCTTATCTGATCCATCTCATAATTTAGTCTGTCTCAGGAACAGAATAATGATATTCTGTCATTTTAATGGATGAGACTCTTTTGTTGAAGATAGTTTGACAAGCCAAGCATGGAAATATGCTTGTCAACTCCATCTGGTCCTTGGTCTGCCTGAGGTCTTTCCAGTTGGACTTTCAAGTTAAACCTCCCCCCAGGGCATTTATTTTACTGTAGATGTCCAAACCATGTCCAGCCTCTCCAAGATGACTGAGCTTTTCACCCTATTCCTAAGGGAGATACCAGTCATCCTAGTGAGAAAGCCTATTATGGACGCCTGCATCCACAATCCTGTGTGTCATTAAAGATCCTTTATGTGGTATAGAATTGAACACAGCATTTTTGTTTGTAGTATAGTATGATGACAATAATGTGTGCAGGTTTGATTCCAGGCCGGAACAGTAACATGTCAATGAGCAAGACTCTTAACCCCTAATCGTTCTGTGCTGTAGAAGGTGCTGTAGAATGGCTGCTCTTAGTTGTCATAGGATGAGTAAATTAATGCAGAGGGAAATTTTAGGTATGTCAGCTGACAAAAAGAAGCAGCCCAAGAGATGGTGATTATTCTATTCGATTTCATCCATGTTTGTGACCAGGTCTTGCTATGTAAAGCTCTAGCTGGGGGTGAGATTGTCGGAAATGCCCGATTCTTGTATTTTCTTAACATCATATACAAAATGTAAAGGTAGTCCAGCTGTAAACTGTCTGTTCTTTTAGTGGAAAGGAAAATGTATTGACCGGTGAAGTAAAAATTTATATCAGTTATTTGTTTTCCAGTGTGTGTGGCAAATTTAACATCAAGACGTGCTGTGCACACATGCACACACCTCCATGTTTTTGATAACAGTACAAAGTACAATATTTCTTTGCAACAACCAGGGAGGCTGGCCTAAAGTTTTAAAGATGCACAATTTAATGTTGGTAATCACCACAGATAAATTAGTCGTTACTTAAAGCAATAGTAGTGTTCATTTGTGTTAATTATCCAGTTGAGTGATTCCTACAAATCCGCAGAACAAACATGTTCCTTTAAAAATGAGTGTGTGTGTTCCTTAAGGACACATTCAATACTTTTCAATTAATCAGTAGACAAGATAAACAACGTAATATCTGAGAAAGTTGAAAACATGGCAATCTGTTTTTAAAGTTGTGTTTGTTCCGTCTGGTTTTCCTTTTCTTTTTCTCAGTCATTTTAATTTTTATGAGAGTCTTTAATTCATCCCACCAGTAGTAGAATGATGAGTGCTAATTTCCCCCACACTGTATCCCCTTGGTGTCTTTTGCAAGACAACAGATTACAAATCATTTGTGTTGATTTCCTCTGTGAAAACAGTAGTTAATCAGTCGCCGGAAGGCCTTGGCTGTCTCAATGTCAAAAACAGAAGGGACGACTCCGCTTTGAAACACAGAGGTTCCACTAGCTGCTGTGTTTTGATCACTTCTCCATGTGTTAGTTAGGAGAAGGTCGTCCTCTGAACAGCAGTGTGCTGCTACAGGGCGAGCCTTCAGAACCGGACTCATTCATTGCACTCCTGCAGGGCAGAAGAATTGGAAGAATCGCCTCTACCAAGCAAAACACAAGATTTGTCTTTGAAATGATCTGTAACGAGGCCAGCGGATGATGAAACCTCTACAAAGGGAAGCTGTGCATTCCCCCGTGCACATTTCCTCTCATCCCACGGACTGTAACTCACTCACATGCTGCGAGACAAAAGCCCACTTTTTAGACGCGAGGTGGAAAATGAGTAGCGAAGCGTCGAGGGCCAAGTGGTAGCTGTGGTGGGCTAGAATTGCAAATGACAGCATATCTCTGAATCACACAGCACAGCGGATGGAAGAGGACTCCTTCCTTGTGTTATTGTTTCCCATGTTCTTCCACCACCGTCCGGTAATATTTTCCAGATTAAAGCACGGCTCTCTAGTAGCCCCCCGACTCCGAAGTTGCAGACTCCTGTTTTGTGGAGGAGAAAAACCCGCAGAACCACAGAAGGCAGGACTTGTTTTTTTCCCCCATCACCACTGCATGAGATAATGTGTTCAGAATTGTGTCCCAGCCTGGGATCAGCTGCCAACAAACTACAGCATAATTTCCATTTTTTCACCGCGGCAATGTTGAGAAGTGTAATTACATCCAACTGCTTTGCATTTACACACTCGTGTAACATCACCTCGAGTTTCAAAGTTGATATATCGAGTGGATGTCTTTGGAAATATTGAAAGGGGCACATAGTGCGGATATTACACTGTACTCGAACAATTCTATTTGATTATGTTGCGCGTGCGAAGAGGACCAAGTCACGCTCGATTTTGCCACACGCTTCTAAGCACATGCATGCACTTTAAAGCACTGCGTCAGTGGCCTGTGTTGAGGTCAGGATTTGGCTGTGTGTCTGTCTGCAGGCTCTTTGTACTAGAGATGTGACCAGACTATAAGAACTGAAGAATAGCCGTTCCCGACGCTCGTGCTTTAGACACCAACACTCCTGTTCTGTTTACTTTGGTGTAGAAGAACTCCGAAACATCTTCCAGCTATTTAGTCTACACTGTGATCCTGATAATTATACTGTAAGCCCCATGCCTGATCTCTTTTTTTGTTTCTGGTTGGCCATATCAACTACCAGCACAATGACAGGGTGGTGTTTGTATTCACTCACTGGGCCCTGTTTAAAACTAGTTATTATAATTGCCCCATAATTAATCATTGGGGCCCCCCTTTGGATCGGAGCCTGGGAAAGTCATCTTGATTGCTCCAACCCTCGCTATGGCAGCTGCAGGCATATGGCGATTCATCAATATCATTATAATGTGAAAGTGAGGTCAATGATCATCTGATATGTATACCATCTACTGCCCTTCGCCCATTTGCTCCCCACAGGTGGATGTGCACTGACTGTCTGGCAGCTTTCTTTTTTATTTCAGCTTCAAGTGTTTAATTTCCTCCCAAGTGCCAAAGAACAGAGTTGTAATTATTATTTTTTTCTTTATGACAGATGTCATTGTAAATGTCAAATGCCATTTGTGACTTTACATTGGGACAAGGAACCCCTCACTGACAAGTAATATTAATGCCACACCAGCATTCAAATGAAATATTTTATTGCTTTCCTCGGGCCAAACTGGCAGGCGGCTTCACTCGGCAACAATAGGGTGCCTGTTGATTGAATTCTCCCCTAAGGTAAGACTTTACAACGCAGGACTCTCCAAAGACATCCCCCAGTCAGGCTACTTTCCCAAAAAGTCATATTCCTGAACCCCTGCCTGGATGATCTAAAGGCAGCAATTAGTCAAGCATCCACTCAATAGCTTTATTGTTCCTCACATGGTCAGTATGTTGCTGTACACACAGCCACTGTCATCAAAGTCAAGCTCTCCTCTGTGCCGCTATACTTATACTAGCTCTTCTACATGCCATACTGTATTGGAACCACATTTAGAGAAAAGCTTGGGAAGGAGCAATGTGGTATACATTAATTACTCGGTTGACTCATCTTGGCAATGCCACGTTAGCAGTATTTTTAATGATTTTAAATGCTCATCATTATCCGTGTATGAATGTTGCCATTAGAATAAGTACTTAGTACAAGCGAATATCTTGTGTTACCATCCTACCGTAAGCACTTGAAACTCAAAGCAGCAGCAGCAGCAGCAGCACAGTTTTACCGAATGTCAGTCATAACTTCCATGTACCAAGAGCCAATGTTTAGTTTAGTTTTGACAGTTTCACCAATGTTTAGTCAGCTCTTTCCACTGACCACATTGAGCAGTGCCCGTAAAAAGACCAGAACCCTAGACAGACTTTATAACACTAGTCTCCCTGTCCAGACACAAAGCAGAAGCCCAGGTGAACCAGACTCCTTGTGGTTTCGGGCCAAAATAAAGCTTATTTATTTATTTTCACCTATAATCGTCAATCTAGCAAGCATTGAACCACGGTGTAACTATGAACCACAGAAGGATATAGGGGGTGTTAGTGTTGCTCTCTGTCCATCCCGTACAGATGCCACGAGGCCAGTAATGGTTTGCCTTGGGGACTCCCAAACTTGCCCATTAAAATGCCTGCCTTGGATGCAGAAGAAGGCAGCCACACGATGTTTTTCACATTTCACATCATTTGAATTAAAAGCGGTGTTTAATATATTTTTCTTTAGTCATTTTATGAGAAATAACATCTGAAAATTATTGAGTTATAATGGGCTGCACATTTTGGTCCCCAACGCTAGGCTTCCCTTTAACTTTCTGCGTTGCTCACAGCCCACCTAAGATGTTTGGAGCAGTCCCAGGGGTGTCCCAGACCCCCAGTTTGGTAACCGCTACCCTAGACGATGAAGCCATGGGGAGCTGATGGAAAAGACATCTCCCAGGCAGACAGACTTTTACTACTTTCCACCCCTGGTGGTGTCCCATATGAGGTCATTTGCGAGGAATGTCCCCGGGAGTGAAGTTAAAGCCAGGTCAAAGTACTTGACCTGTTTGTTTGTGGCCTCACATTGAAAAGTTTGTTATTCTTTTATACGGAGCAGACGTCCGGCCTCGTTAACGGCAGCCGTGGTTGAATTTCTGTGCTCGAGGCCCTATTGGCTGCCACGGTCATGACGTCTTCAAACAGCATCTGTCTCCTCTCCTTCTCCACCCCTCTTGGTTTTGGAATTCCATGTTTCTTCTTTGTTTTGGTGACCATTTTCTTTTTTTTTTCTTTTTCCCCTTTCCTTTTTTTCAATAGTGAAAGGCCAGCTGCCTCGTAGCCAAAGAAATTTCATCATCTGATGTCCAGATTTCAGCTTTGGGGTCTTGGAGAAAGAAAGAATTGCATGCTGGGTCGAACTCTTGATATAATCACTGAATATTAAATTAACATTATACAGTATATTTGCAGTTATCTGTGATTTGGTAACTCAATGACTTGGTTTGCTAACGTTGCATAATGTGATTATCATACCTTCTTATGTCATTACCTCCCACTGCATGATATTATGCTTATACTGCTTGCACTAGTATAGCTTCCATTGTTGCCAGTCTACTGTCTGAATGTATGCAACCTGCATTGTACTTGTGCACTAACTCAGGGTATCTCAATGATATAGCTTGTGTATAGAGTATCACATACGGTATCATGGTTAGTGTCAGGGTCAGAATCGTAGTGATAACAGCTATCATTTTACAGAACTTTTGATTTTTTTTAATTTGTGTACCCTTAAGATTCATATTCGAGTACTAGTGTGTTGATTTGGCTTGCACGTAGATATGTAATCCCAATTGTTAAAACTATAAGGCCATAAATGGCCATACAGTGATTTCGGAACAACACAACTGAAATGAATGACTATTGATGGCCTATTTTGGCCTATTTCTCTTTTACCTTTTTTGGTAAATTCACTGTCAACAGAATGTCCCATTATAAAAGTTTTTTTTTTTTTGGCACACTAACACCGATGTTATGTGCTCACAGCTGTGTGTTTTATAGAGCATTTTACGGTGGTTTCAAGGCAATCTTAACCAAGGACCAGAACCAATCATTTAAATGACTGGAACATTGATAAAACTTGTCCATGAGATAATGTCCTTTTATCTCCTGTGGTTGACACATTACACTGTTGTTGTTGTTGTCATATTGTACCATTATGACCCGCTCCCATGTTTGAATTAGGTACAGCCAATAGTCAGCCAGCCAATGGCGAGTATGCACATGGGGGCGTGTCCTCTGCACCCAGAGTGACTGAGTGGCAAAACAATTAGCTCTTCATAAAAATACACTGTTGTGGCACCACTTTACATTCACTCAACACTGTGAAAAGGGCAACTTTAGTTTATTCAAGGGTTTAGTAAGACTATAGTAAATAATAAAAAATAAATTGCTATAATATATTGTAAAAGAAAATACTTATTTAGCCACATGTTTGATTGCCCTGTCAAAAACAACTAAAAATAAACAAATTACAAAGGATAATAAGGAGTGAATGTAAACCACTGCTGCAACAGTATTTCTATTGGAGAGCTAGTTGTTTTGACACTCAGTTGGCATTCGTTCAGCGTGATGATGTCACACACATAATCTCCATAGTCTAATAACTAATAGTTCTGGCATGTTGTACAGGTATGTATCTATAACCTTTCTAAATGCATAGGCAATTTAATTACAAAATCATTCTATCCACATGTTTCTATTCCACAGCTGATTGCTATTCATTGCTCAAAATAAACTGTTTTTGTTACTAATGCTTACCCTGTGGTCTGTTGGCAACAAGTCATAAGAAAAGCTGCATAAAGAAACAGAGGGAGTTGCCTTTTTACTGCTACAGAAGTAGTAGGCCATTGCGTGCAATAGTCAGGGTTTGTAAGGTCTCATACCAAAGACATGGGCATTTGTTGGCCCACGCTGTGATGTAAAATCAAACCAGGCTGAATATAAGCAAAGCCAGTGTGTATTAGATTTCAAAAAAGCATCAAAAGGTCTGCAATGGTCAGTACACACTGGAACCCAGGGAGAGCACACTTGCGGCATGCTCCACAGAGCGTCGCAGAGGACCCTGGTGGTGACGGATGGTTTGGGTTGTCAGCCCCACCAACAGCACCACCACCCCATTTCCTGAGGTCACAGCACTGCAGAGCATCATGGCATGCCTTCCCTTGGAAGACGGCCACCGGCCACTCTCAGTTCCAGGAAGAAAAAAGCCTGATCCAATGCATCCTAGACACTCGTAAACTGTCACACGGAGCCTGAACGGAGCCCAATGCAGAAGATCTGAATGCCTGGCCTGGTTGATAGGCCGGGTGACGCTGGTGCCAAGACAAGCAGAGCTGTACTTATGGAGTGGAAATCTGCAGCGTGGTTTCCCCCGCCCCCAAACGTTTTGGTGCAAAATATACAGCACTGAGTTACTCTCAGAAGTGGTAAAGCGTGTCTTTAATGTCTGTCTTTTTAGTGTTACTATAAAGGCCCATTCTTTTAAACTGAGGCAACTGTGTGAGTAATTGTGGAGGGTTTATGCAGTGATGTCATCCTGCCATTGTTTTACTAGTCTATGTTCACTGCACACAGGCTTAATAATTTTTTTGTGGTGTTACTAGAGACCCTTTAATATCATTGTACCCTACAAGGGCGAGAGACCCACCCCTCTGATTCCTCAAAAATACACACATCAAATGTGAAGATGTTTGGATTAACGGTTCTGAAGATATGCAAGGGAGAGACAGACAGACAGACAGGCGGATGATTTCTCATCAGAGGTGGCAAGTAACCATTTGCAACTAGTTTGTCATTGTTGTCACTTTAACTTCCAGTTAATTTCCTGTTTACTCGGTCACCTAGCAACCCATAGCCGTTCACATGCAGTGAAGAGTGCGATTCAACTTAAAGAGCCTGTAAACAAAAGAGCCTAGTGCATTTTTTTTGTTCGTGTTTTTGTAGGCACTAATAAATCTTAGTCCTGCAACTGCTCAGATATCCGACAGGTGAAAACGAGTGGGAGGGACGGCACTGAACTAAACGTGGGTGAGGAACACTTTATTGTGGAAATCACAGCGCCTAGTTTCTGCCTAAACAATATCCCTTTACTCACTTTACTCACACTGCAGACCGCATACCGCTGCTTCTGCTACGTTGTGCATCATACATTGTACTTACTATTTATTTATATATTGAATGAATGAATGATTGTTCTTTTTTAATTTAAACAGATTTGAAGAATTACAGATTCCAACTTGAATTACAATTCAAGTTCAACTACAAAAGTGAAAAACTGAATGGACACACTTGTTAAGACTTAAGACTAGTTACACTTGTTTGCAGTAGTGGCCACCTTGTGCATTTCATCATACTTAGAGACAAGTAATAATCATTTCTGTATAGCCATGAAGCAGCAAATCATAGTGGAGGCTTCTTTTTACAAGGCCAGTTTCGAATTGCAGATGCCCGTAGGTGCCTATTGTTATATCACTAAATAATAATGATCATCATTGACCTAAATGTTTACACCTTAAAGGTAGGGGAAGTGATTTCTCTTTTGTCAGATATCACCCCCCAAAAAATCTGTTAAAATGCTCTATTATAAGGTGTGCAGACCATATATGGAGTTTCCCCTCCCCCACGTTAGCAGAGGAGCTAATAAAAGTTCCCCAGGTGGAGGGTGAATTCTCCTCCAATCAGGATCGAGCAGCAGGTTCACATAGTGTAGCTACTCTTGGGCACCCCTAGTGCACCAGGCTGGTACTACACGAAGAATTTCAAATCACTTACCCTACCTTTAAGCCTGTAGATCGTCTATTTTCTGTATCATTAATGACTTTGGACAGGTGGGAGACTTTAGTTAAACTTGCAATGTGGCGTGTTACTTTCCATTTCTTACATCTTGTGACAGATGTGAATGTTGACAACTTGACTTAGCGCGAAATCGCAAACATGACAAAATAGGACAGCTTGTTGTGATCATGAGCACACATAAAACTAGGGTAAATATAAAGATAAAGATGCCAAGAATTTGACAGTGATGTCACTCTTATGCAACACAGAAGTAGCGGCGACTCGAAGCTGTTTATAAACACAGGGCTGGCTCCCTGCTCATAAACCACAGTGATTCACGGCAGAGAAACAATTTCTGGCTGACTCGGGCCTCACGTATCGGTGGTATATGTCCCATGGTGGTAGGGAAAGACACGAACAGATAATGCGTTGGGACAATGGTTCCATTATTAGATGGGATTGTCTGGTTTGTATTCCGATGTAATCACATATGACAGGATGGTCCATGGATCTTATTATTGGTGGCCAGGGTCGACGTGGGTTGTCAATATTGGACATGTGCAGGACTCTATACTAAACATCTCACCCGATTGACACGCCATGGGGAGTTTCAGTGACGACATCGAGTTGCGGATTATGCCATGGAACACCCATGGTACACCAGTCTTCTGATGCTAGGCCGTTGTTGGATGCATCTTTTGGGCAGTAGTTATAGTTCATAGATAGTTCATTGCCTTCAGTGGACACTCTCCACAGCCCTCCAGGCTGGATGTGTTGTAACATTTTCTGTGGTCTGACAAAATGTATTTTATACACAATTAAGCAATATTACCAAAGAGGATGTTCTTTATCGTCTTTAATGCGTGGTTGCGGTTTTGAAAAGCAACAATGCCTTTTCAAAGCACAATTGTCAATAGATTTCTATTTAATTTAAGGTTATCCTGGCCTAACCTGAAATGATTTTGGCCTGCAGATGAGCTGATCTGATCTCACCAACGTATCATCCCCGTCCCCTCCCCCGCCCCTCCACTGCTGTGCTACGTCACATCATTTGAAGCAACGCCCACCCCGAAAGGTTGACTCCCACTTGCCTAACAAATTAGTCCAGGCTTTTTGTTTTCTCGCAACACAGACGAAAATAAAAGCCTGGGTGTCGAGGCTACTTTGAGGTAAGCGATCAGTTTGCGGTCGTCGTGGTCCCTCAAAGTATTCTGATTGGCCAGTCTAGGTGATGACGTAATGGTGAGGTCTCTGTTATTATCTCTGGTTGCACTCTCTGATCACGCACAACTAGGCCATGGCCTACTTGTGCGCATTCATGGCCTACTTGTGCGCAATGCGCAGATCTAGTTACAATCTATTAGACTCACTGTGAGTATGTCAATTTACAGTACAATCTATTTCTAGATTACAATGACAGTTACGATCTCTATTCATTGCAATGATAGATATCTAATAAATACACATAAGCTAAAGTAACCATCTTTAAATCATCTGTAGATACAGTATATATATATATATATATATATACCATTATATATATATATATATATATATATATATATATATATATATATATATATATATATATATATATATATATATATATATATATATATGTAGATACAGTATATATATATATATATATATATGCCATTGTAAATAGTAGCACTGTCCCGATCCGATCACATGATAGGAAACCGGCAGCGATCACATGATCAGAATCGGAGGGTGGGAAGCCCGAATTGTTATTAAGAAAATTAGCTGCACGAGCAGAGCCATAGAGTTACGTCTGAACTGTTCAGTCAGTCAGAGATCATCTAACAACCAGTAAGACGCTTGGGGGGCGAGAATCAACCTTGCCCTAAAGTCTTAGAACTGAAGTGTTCTTTAATTGTTAGCCTTTACTATAGTTTTAAATACTCCAGCAATGAACTATAGACTATTAAGAGATTTAAACATGGAACCTCTGAGCTGTGGTTTTTCAAGATTTTCCTAATGTCTTTATTGTCAAAAACAGGAACGACATGCTATACGTCTGATCTACTGATCTACTGCATGTATGCTGTCAAAAGGCAAGATTTTCATCTATTTTTCAATTATAAATATATATTTATTGTCTCCACCGTAAGGTGGTGACTATGTTTCATCCCCTGTCCGTCCGTCCGTCCATCTGTGCAGCATGTGAGTCACCACCAGTGACTGTTACGTCACCCTCACAGGGTGACGTAACAGTCACCCTGTGAGGGTGAATGTTCCCCTCACAGAGTGATGTGACCCGGAGGGTGGAGGGGGGCCCAGATCTAGTTGATATCATCCTCCCCCAATATTCAGAGCATGCTGAATCAAAAGGTGTAGGCCTCGGGCTGAAACCATGCCCATATTTGGAAGCATACATCATAGATAGTTCATAAATCACACATTATAGATGACTGACATCACTGGATGGCCGCGTAATAGTCTTTATAGCATTGATGAAGGGCTTGTCACATTAGCATCAATATTCCACTAATATTGTGTGTGTGTGTTAGTAAACAGTTTACAACATGTCTGGAAGAGATGGCGGTAAGAAGAAGCCCCTGAAGGCACCTAAGAAACAAACCAAGGATCTTGATGATCAGGATTTGGCTTTTAAACAGAAGCAGAAAGCTGACCAGAAGGCCATGGAGGAACTGAAGGCCAAAGCAACAGGGAAAGGACCTCTGGCCTCTGGCGGAATTAAGAAATCAGGTAAGAAATGAGAATGTGACGATACCTACTACACTTCCCCTCTAACTTGGGGGTGGTCAGCTGACTGACCATGCTTCGGTCTATACATGAGAAGTCCAAACTACTTTCCCTGACTGGACATAACATGTGGAAGGAGCATGTTATTCTGACCACCTTCTTTCCTCACCGTCGCGGCGCCCCAGTTGGCCAGGGGGAGGGGGTAGTTTAGTGACCAGGATTACTGCATGTTTTTGTGAGGGTACCAACCCTATAGGGGACACAGGGAGAACATGCAAAGGACCTTCTGCCAACCCCACCTATGGGTAACAAAATTCAATATAATCACCAGCCAACGAAAGGTGCCCTTCTCAGGGACTCAAACCCTGAGGCAAGGTCCCGGCCCAAAGGCTTTAACCCTCCATTATTCAGTGAAGCTGTAAGAGTGAATGTGATATCATTATTAAAGCTTATCTGGGGGCTATGGTGTGAAACGTGAGCCTCGCAGCTTTCTCGAACGGCAAGCAAGTGGGGACCAGCTGTCAACAGCACTTATTATTAACGAGCTGAACTTTGAAAACTCCGTTTACAAGTCTGTGATTACAGACGTGGGTTTTGCCAGGCATCTGGTTGGATGCTGGGAAGGGAGAAATGGCTTTGGTGGCCTGTGTTGTTGCAGAGTTAAGAGCTGAGTTTTCCAAGCGTGGTTGGAATCGCTGTCACGTTGCTCGCACATGGGTCCGAGGGTCTGTATTTAAAAGGCAGTTTGAACAGGAATGGTGATCGGAGACAGGTTTTTGACGGTTCAATTCTGTCCGGTAATCTGATCGTACGATCTAGATGACTCGTTTTGGACAATACTTTGCATTCTAATGCCGAACACATCGGTTTGTTCCTGTTGGATTTATTTTATCGTCAGAAAGATGGATGTATTCTCAGGGAGACAGATTTATCCACCGCAAAAGCCTATTTGGATTGCCTTTGTGGCAATGTGTCATGCTGCGTCAGTGTTATTTTTGTAGCTAGGCTTGGCGTGAGAGCAGTTGCTCTCTCCACCATTTGTGTGTTGTCTGACAGTAATTACTGGAGCAGGATTGAAAATTACCTGTCCAAAAAATGTTGTAAATCTAAGTCAAGTGATTAGTGAAGGACTGTAGTGCTAGCCAACGGATGCTGTTCCTCTCACTAATGGTGTAGGCCCAAAATATCCTGAGGGGGCAGGAGACTTGTTTGATGGTTATTCTCTTGTAGACAGCCAGGCCACCGAAGACAGACTACAAGGCATGTGGCGGTTATGGTGGTTTTACATTGTTAGGAAATTATTGTCTTGTTCCTTTTCAAGTAAAAGTGAAGCCCAATTTGTATTTTGTTGTAAGACCATGGCTCTTTCTGAAAATAAACCGATTTCCAACGTCAACATAACATAACAAAAAAGTGTAAATGATAGGTTAAGATTTGCACGTTCTTAGTGAACAAAAGTAATACATGTATTCAGTTTAAAGGTAATAGAGGCAACTTTTTAGCCAAAAATCAAAATACAGTAGATATATAGCTATATTTTTTGCCCTTTTCCCCCTATGTTGCTTCTACTTTGCTGCAGCTGTTTCGCTGCAGACACTTGCTTCGTTCTGCAGACAGGCCAGAACTTTGTTGTTGTCAACAAATCTTGAAAACAAAATATTTGTCGGGCCCAGGTAAGTGCTAATTATGAGGGGGAGGGGGTTGTGGGGGGGTTGAGGCAGCGTTTTAGCCAATCACAGCACAGCAGTCTCCAGGAGATTCATAATGAGCCAATAGAGTGGAGGTGAGGTGGAGTTACAGTATATTCTGTTTTTAAACAAATCTGTTTACAAACACAGTGTTTGTATAAACTAAAGTTGCCTCTATTACCTTTAACTGGGGTTGCTGTATGTATACTACTGATACAGCCAGTTGTCCTTCCTGTAAAGCAGACTATGTAGGCTATTATTCTTCTTCAGTCGTGACTTCCATGCCTTTTTTTTAAATCTGGAAAAGTCATATTTGGGCGGAAAGTATCGAGTATGAAAAAAAAAAGAAATCTGGCATTTGTACATCTTCAGTAAAGCCTGGGTCGTTATGCCTGACATTAAACTGTAAAATCAAATCCAAAACAGTAGCTTAGAGACTGCTTATGGAGTGAAACCAGAGAAATGTGTCTCGAATATTTTAGCAGGCGTTTTCACCTCTCTATCCCCGTGAGGCCCAAAACGCGAGGATTTGATATGAGTCTCTTTTTCCCCCATCGGCGGTCCCCGCGGGTAATGCTAGGAAGCATGGGTTGGCTGGCAGAACGGGAAACAGGATGGATGGGACTTGGGCGGGTTTAGCGTTGTGGGAATGAAGTCAGTGTCTGGCCCACATGAAAAACCCACCCCAGTGCAGCCCATGTGTCCATAAAGCGCTGCTGCCATCACAGCCAGGAAACGAGAGTTAGGGGATGTAACTAAAAGTTCTGGGAATTCTGGGCCATCGCCACGAGAGACCGAATTTGAACACCTTGATATTGGTCGCGCGCATACAAGCAAACATGAGGCGGCAGCGGCACAGAGGAGGGCTCACGTTGGGTGGTTGTCAGAACATGAACTTTTCCCAGCAATGATATCATCAGTTACGTTCTAAAACATGCAGCCATAAGAAAGCTTATAGTTATACAGGGCTGTAAAAGGTAAATTGTAACCCGGGGCACATTGATGTTTTTGGCACGATATTGCCTTACGTTTGCAGGAAAACGGTGATGTCAGTATGCTGTACCATGTTGTGTTTATTTACTTAGTTCGCTTTATTGCCCCATTGCGAATTTGCATATAGCATCCAATGGAATGCTTGCTCCTTGAAGCAATATTACAAGACACTACGTGGCACAATATTTATTTACTTCCATGTTTTATATGAGAACATGAGCTTGCTTGTTATTAATAGATGAAAATAATCACTGCTATTCTATTACTAATGAGCCAACATGACCTTTTCGACTTTGATTTACTAAAACATTTAAAAATCATGTATCAGTATAACCTACAGATATTCTTTTCATTTATAAAGCGATATGAAAAAAGCTTTTGGTTATTATATCATCTACTCTAGCTCATGTGAATACCACAGACAGTTTTTACATTACTTGATTCAGTATTTAGATATTTGATATTCATTTTAGCTGCCCGCCCCCTTCCTATACAAACCCATTGTAACTTCATACTCCAGTTTAGCATGATACATTTATGATACATTCATCAAAAACACTTTTTTTGTGGTGACTGATGTTGTCCTCTTAATCAACACTCCCCAGAGAGTGTAGCATATAGCGACTTTTTGTCAGTGACCCCGGGAGGTATATACGCCTCGATAGGTGACCTGTTGAGGCATACGGTTCGCCTTTTACGGTTATGAGCCCATATTTTTTTTATTCACTTTCAATAAAATATTGTTTTATTCGATTGGCCCCACCAGCATGGCGCCGAGGCTGCTACATCTTCCAAAACAATATTTTAAAAATAAATGAAAACAGTAAATGAAAAAGCCTGCCCCTCACGTATCAGGAGGACAATATCAGTCACCAGAAAAAATGTTGCTTTATCTATTTTTTTTCTAATCTATTATGGTTAAAATTGAGTTTTAAGTTATAAGGTTTGTATAGGAAGGGGGCAGGGCAGTTGAACATCAAATATCTGAATACTGAATCAATTAAACAAATAAACTGTGTGGGGTGTTCACATATGCTGGCTGAGTAGACGATAAAATTACAAAAAGTTTTAGTTTATAACTGGTAATTTCATGTTCAAAATTGTTACTTTTCGGGATTCAAATAATAAAAGAAATGTAGCAGAATTAGCTGATCTGCGAGCTCAAAAGCAGTACGATTTAAGTTTGAAGAGCGGCTATTTTTGCGAACTTTTGTGACTGTACATACACTGCAGTATATCAGAGGTTTCTGCCTGACAATTGTATATTGTGTAAATTAGTGTACGCGTGCATCTGCAGTCCTTCACACTGAAAGATCTTTTTTCAATGACCTACTTTAGGGGATGTCCTTGTATGTTTCACTGTTGCCATAGTGACGCGTAAACATGACTTTCTCGTCCCCGCTCGTATGATGGAGACAAGTAATTGCCAGTAGGGGATGGGGTAATCGTCTGGTGTAACACGCTGGACACTGAGACTATCACGTTTATTAGTGGCGTAGTCGGAGAAAAGAGGTAACTAAAACATGTCATCTGGAAAATATAGTACGGTTTAATAAATTTGTCTGCACACTTGAGCGGGGGTGTTGACAAAATATTGGCTAACAAATCATGTTAATGGTTTTAAAAACATCTTTCCAGCAGCTCCATTGCGTGTGCGCCGTAGTGTGAGGCCTGGACGGGCTTTAAAGCGCTACAGGAAGGTCACCTTGTTGACTTAAAGGCACTGATTGTTGACCAAAGGCCTTTGGTTAGAATGAATGTGACTGTCAATTACCTCTCTGCCTTGAAGACATGCCTTGTAGCGCAACTTTAGTAGCTTTTAAATTTGTCAAATAAATCAAACACGAAGCAGTTCAGAAATGCAGTCTAAACACCCGCAGCTATGCTGGAATATTGCGTACTGTCCTATAAATACTGCTTAATTTACTAGGCTACTGGTTTTCACTTTTTCAAAGTGGAGGCCTGTGAGGACCAGTGAGGGGCAACTGGACAGGAGAGGAAAATGGAGCATAGTATATTAATTAAAAATACAGTTAACCCTTTAGTTAACTGTTTAGTCACACATCTCTGAAATATATGTGGAAAAATGGATACAACTGCTGTTTTGTTTTGTTTTTCCCGTTTTGTTTTTGAGATCAATTACTACAATCAATTACTTAATGCACATAAATGGCACTCTGGACCAAATTGGGGCGCTACAGGCTGGTTTGATTTTCAATTGCTTCCTGAAAACAAAAACATGCAGTGTGATGACATTGTGAGGCCTACAGCAATACAAAAGTCAATAGAAATTATGCTGAATTGTTTTATTGCCATTTCTCAATATTCCTCCACATCAAACATATATTGAAATAAGCCACATAGAGGTAAACTGTCAGAGCTGAGCGACTATTGTAAACAAACAGAGCTCAGAATAGAGTCTCTCTTTGCTGTCCCATCACCTGCAGGGATGCATTGATGATGCAGTCTGATTGGTTCAGAAACTCCATGAACCAGATATATTATATATTCGGTGGGATTCATAATAAAATGCCCACCTTTTCCGTTTCATTCTACCTTTAAGCTCACTCATATCGCTATTTGCGGCTCCTTTGCATGAAAGTTTCCAGGCCACTATTTCCGGCACTCAACACCGTCATACTACAATGTGGAAACTGCAGTGTACATTGCCGATGAAGATATGACACATGATTCTGCATGGAAATGTATGGGACCCCTGTCCAAGGCAGTATGGGGCCTATTCAACTCAGAACATTTCCGTAGACTTGTATGCAAATCCAAGATTTGCATACTGGGCCCTGATTGGTGCCCCAGAATGTCAGGGGCAGCGAAATCCAATCATGACCGAGCGGGGCCAGACTAATCCGCAGAGGGCTTTTATATATTATATGATTTTGTCTGGTTTCCAGGCTGCTGTTCGGTACACAGCGCAGTCGTACTACAATGTGGAAACTGTACTCTGCTGATGAAGACATGACACATGATTCTGTTCGCTCCACTGTTCTTCTGTCGCCACGTGATAGTATTGTCTCTGCATGCTACGCTGCAGACGAAAGAGTTATGAGGGCCTGGAGCTGGGACATGACTCACACACACTACTGGTTTGGACTCAGCATGGGATCAATTGAAGGCTGTGTTATGCCTTTCAGTAACACCAACGTGCCACGGACAAATGGCTTGGAAAAACGCGATCCAGCTGCTTATACAAACAAAAACTGGGTTTTATGTCATTATCTCAGATGATTCTTGAGCCGCGTTGGCAGATAATTCACAGAGCTGTAGCCTACAACTGTACAGTGTCTAGCACGACGTCATGTGTGATACAGAATCTATATGGCCCCAAACAATTTGATCCAATTTCTTGCAGAAACAGGATTTATGTTACGTCTCTATCCAAATGTTTGAGTTTCTTCACAGTTATGCATTTTTGGAACCATAACTGTCAGTTAATTAAGACGTATGTACATTGAGGCGGTGCCTAAAATGACATCATGTTTTATACAGACTCTAATGAACTGGAAATACATGATCCAGCCTCCTGTAGGATCACTGAAATGGGCAAATGTGTAAATGTGTGTGTTATCTTTGCCTTATGGGGTGTGTGCTGACAAAGATTCTACATTCACAACTATAACTCCTGCTATTCCTGAGTTAATGCTGAGTGGAGAAAGATGGGGACCATGTTTACAGACAGTTCCTAGGACTATCAGTGTGAAGTATGAGACAAGATCGTGGCTAGGAGATTTCCTTTGTTTAAAAGTCTAATTTGGTAATGGTGGGTATGGCCGGAGCTCTGTTGCTTATACTAACTAATTGGACCCAGTGTTACGCTCATTAGCCAGTGGAAACACAGTGAGCTTCCATCTCTCCTGACATCCTGACTGTGTAAACCAGTAGGGGAGACCAGACCGGGAGCCATTCCTCAGCCTTAAACATTCATTTTCGCGTTTTATAGTAAATGAGGAAAAAAAATCTGCCCTGTCTGCCCTACAGTAAGACTGTATGTTTTACTGGGGATTTTTGCTGAGCTTTTCTAAGCCGGCGTGTTTCGGTTGGCCTCTCATTTGACATGCAGTCCCACTGCTTTCCCCCGTAAAGCAGTGCTCCTTTCCCCTTTTGATGTGACGGTATGTTTTAAACTGTTTTCCGCCATTGCTTGCTCCATTTAGACGTTACTATTAAAGTCCTAATAACACTACTCCTTTGCTAGCTGTTACCTGTGGCATTAAATGCTAGACTGCACAGATTGTCTTAATTGGCTTCACATGCACCATATGTGGAAAATGTGGAATCATATTAGGTTTTACGGCTGTCTGTTTAGAAACGCGTTTTGGAGGAAGTACACAAAAGACCTCATAGCATTGCGAAATAATGCAAATAATGGTAAACATTCAATAACTCATGAGAGACATCTCAGACGTTGAGTGTGAGTGTTTGTGTGTGGATATTTTATTTTTTTTCCTATCTTTGTGGGTGAAGAGGCTAGAGAACACAAATTAATGAGGTGCAAACCATTTTGTGCATGTTTTGTATTCTTTCCATGCATGCAGCAAATAAAGTTTTTTTTTTTTTTTTTAAGTCGTGCTACTTCCAATGATGACTGCATGCTGCAAAATTTGTAACTGCATGCGTGTCTGTGGAAGACCATTCCAATTACTTTACAATAACAATTAAAGCCTCTGCAATGTGTATGCTCTGCTATACATAAAAAATACCTAAAATATGTTATTTTAAGTCAATGCTGTGCTGTTGCGACTCTTCTACGTGGAATTAGGAATCCAGGTGAATAGGGACAAGTCCTTGTTGCTGTATAATACTTTAATACAGTTGACACGGTTGACACGCTGCCCTCGTTGAAAACAATGCATTTCCAACTCCAGATTGTCCCTATTTAGGCTGCATGACAGCCGCTCAGTTTCTGACCCTTCAATGTTGCAACTCTGACACTAGATGGCTCTGGGCAGACTACTACGTTTGCCAAGAGCAGACGCTGTTATACTAGTGGTTCTATAAAACGTTTTTATTTATGGCAGTGGTTTTCAACCAGTGGTCCGGGACCACTAGTGGTCCTTGGGAGGATTCCAGGTGGGCCCCAGCTAAATGATGGAGAGTTGGTCAACCAGATGTAACTCTTTGCAGCTCTAAAAATTAAACCAAATGGACCCGCAAGGGTCCATTTGGTTTCATGTTTACACAATGGTGTAAACATGGTGGCCACCAAATGGTGGTCCGTGGCTCAAATCCAGATTGTCCCTATTTGAATAAATAGTGGGCCCTGGTATGAAAAAGGTTGAAACCCCCTGATTTAAGGAATAAGGACCACCAGATTAATATGTAGGCGTATTTGGCTGTTAAAAGTAGTTTTAACACTAAAAAACCACTGTGTGTTTAACAGTGTTTCTATGAATTGTTCTGTGATTGCTGGAAGATGTATATATTTTTAGCTCATATGAAGAATACATTCTTTTTAGGAATAGATTATGCCTCCTGTGTGATAAGTTTAAGTTCTAATTAATGGTGATACTTGTGGTACTGAGGTTGAGAACCACTACTGTAAATCATGCTGCCTATCTACTTGTTTAAAGTGAATTTAAAGAAGTCTGTTTGGTAAAATACTGTCTGCAACTTGTTTGGCAAGTAGATGATTTGTAAATGCTTTGGTATTGGTAGTAGAGGCTAACACAGAAAATGTTGGATCGGAATCGGATCGGAAATGAAAAAAGTGGATCGGGACATCCCTACTTTCCACTTAGCCCCATCCCCCAGATTCAATATGAAATATATTTGGATGGTTTTATCATGTAAGACATGATGTGAATATGCACAACACACCGGTAGTGGGTACACCTGCGAACCTCTGGTTCGAGGCACAGGGTTCGAATCCCTGCGGTGTGAGCTTAATGTTTCACATTTTGTCCTATATGTTTACATAAAATGTCAGTTAGCAATAAATGTTTATTTATTTGTGATAATTGAATGCACTTTTATATACACTTCATCAAGCATGGAGGGCTTTTATTATCAGAAAAAAAAACAGTATGTTTCCCAAGACCACAATGAAAAAGAGCATACTATGTGTCTTTTTTTCTCTTTTTTTTTCTCGATTTCAACAATTTTCAAAAATCCACAAAAACTATGAAAAACAGAATACGATAGTATGCTGTGCAAGAACATGTACTATAGCCTGTCATTTTTGCCAGGTTTTGTATTTTTTGAAAATCCTCAAAAATCCTCAAAACTATGAAAAACGGCATGCTGTACAAGACCCTAAGGCTATATAGCCTTGCGTTTTTGGCAGTTTTTGTCATTTTTTGATAATCCTCAAAGTGATGAAAACCGTAAGGCTATAGCATTTGGCTTTTTTCGAGATTTTGTAATTTTTCGAAAATCCTCCAAAATCCTCCAAAATCCTCAAAACGATGAAAAACCGTAAGGCTATAGCCTTACGTTTTTTCATCGTTTCGAGAATTTTCGAAAATGACAAAAAATCCTCAAAACCTGAAAAACTGCATGCTGTGCAAGTCCGTAAGGCTATAGCCTTGCATTTTTCCAGGTTTTGAGCATTTTTGAGCATTTTTGAAAAATGTCAAATTTTGAAAAAACGCAAGGCTATAGCCTTACGTTTTTTCAAAATTTCGAGGATTTTCGAAAATGCTCAAAAATGACGAAACCTGAAAAATGCAAGGCTATGCCTTACGGTAAGGCTACAGCTTGCATTTTTCCTCGGTTTGAGCATTTTTGTCATTTTCGAAAATTCTCGAAATTTTGAAAAAACGCAAGGCTATAGCCTTACGGTTTTTGAAAAATGACAAAAATGACGAAACCTGGCAAAATGCAAGGCTATAGCCTTACGGTCTTGCACAGCATGCCGTTTTTCATCGTTTTGAGCATTTTTGAGCATTTTCGAAAAATGTCGAAATTTTTTAAAAAAACGCAAGGCTATAGCCTTACGTTTTTTCATCGTTTCGAGGATTTTCGAAAAATGACAAAAAATGACGAAACCTGGCAAAATGCAAGGCTATAGCCTTACGGTCTTGCACAGCATGCCGTTTTTCATCGTTTTGAGGATTTTTGAGCATTTTTGAAAAATGTCGAAATTTTGAAAAAACGCAAGGCTATAGCCTTACGTTTTTTCATCGTTTCGAGGATTTTTGAAAAATGACAAAAAATGACGAAACCTGGAAAAATGCAAGGCTATAGCCTTACGGTCTTGCACAGCATGCAGTTTTTCATCGTTTTGAGCATTTTTGAGCATTTTCTAAAAATGTCGAAATTTTAAAAAAAACGCAAGGCTATAGCCTTACGTTTTTTCATCGTTTCGAGGATTTTCGAAAAATGAAAAAAATGACGAAACCTGGCAAAATGCAAGGCTATAGCCTTACGGTCTTGCACAGCATGCCGTTTTTCATCGTTTTGAGCATTTTTGAGCATTTTCGAAAAATGTCGAAATTTTGAAAAAAACGCAAGGCTATAGCCTTACGTTTTTTCATCGTTTCGAGGATTTTCGAAAAATGACAAAAAATGACGAAACCTGGAAAAATGCAAGGCTATAGCCTTACGGTCTTGCACAGCATGCCGTTTTTCATCGTTTTGAGGATTTTTGAGCATTTTCGAAAAATGTCGAAATTTTGAAAAAACGCAAGGCTATAGCCTTACGTTTTTTCATCGTTTCGAGGATTTTCGAAAAATGACAAAAAATGACGAAACCTGGCAAAATGCAAGGCTATAGCCTTACGGTCTTGCACAGCATGCCGTTTTTCATCGTTTTGAGCATTTTTGAGCATTTTCGAAAAATGTCGAAATTTTAAAAAAAAACGCAAGGCTATAGCCTTACGTTTTTTCATCGTTTCGAGGATTTTCGAAAAATGACAAAAAATGACGAAACCTGGCAAAATGCAAGGCTATAGCCTTACGGTCTTGCACAGCATGCCGTTTTTCATCGTTTTGAGCATTTTTGAGCATTTTCGAAAAATGTTGAAATTTTGAAAAAACGCAAGGCTATAGCCTTACGTTTTTTCATCGTTTCGAGGATTTTTGAAAAATGACAAAAAATGACGAAACCTGGCAAAATGCAAGGCTATAGCCTTACGGTCTTGCACAGCATGCCGTTTTTCATCGTTTTGAGCATTTTCGAAAAATGTCGAAATTTTGAAAAAAACGCAAGGCTATAGCCTTACGTTTTTTCATCGTTTCGAGGATTTTCGAAAAATGAAAAAAAAAATGACGAAACCTGGCAAAATGCAAGGCTATAGCCTTACGGTCTTGCACAGCATGCCGTTTTTCATCGTTTTGAGCATTTTTGAGCATTTTCGAAAAATGTCGAAATTTTGAAAAAAAAACGCAAGGCTATAGCCTTACGTTTTTTCATCGTTTCGAGGATTTTCGAAAAATGACAAAAAATGACGAAACCTGGAAAAATGCAAGGCTATAGCCTTACGGTCTTGCACAGCATGCAGTTTTTCATCGTTTTGAGCATTTTTGAGCATTTTCGAAAAATGTCGAAATTTTGAAAAAACGCAAGGCTATAGCCTTACGTTTTTTCATCGTTTCGAGGATTTTTGAAAAATGACAAAAAATGACGAAACCTGGAAAATGCAAGGCTATAGCCTTACGGTCTTGCACAGCATGCCGTTTTTCATCGTTTTGAGCATTTTTGAGCATTTTCGAAAAATGTCGAAATTTTGAAAAAACGCAAGGCTATAGCCTTACGTTTTTTCATCGTTTCGAGGATTTTCGAAAAATGACAAAAAATGACGAAACCTGGAAAATGCAAGGCTATAGCCTTACGGTCTTGCACAGCATGCCGTTTTTCATCGTTTTGAGCATTTTTGAGCATTTTCGAAAAATGTCGAAATTTTGAAAAAAACGCAAGGCTATAGCCTTACGTTTTTTCATCGTTTCGAGGATTTTCGAAAAATGACAAAAAATGACGAAACCTGGCAAAATGCAAGGCTATAGCCTTACGGTCTTGCACAGCATGCCGTTTTTCATCGTTTTGAGCATTTTCGAAAAATGTCGAAATTTTGAAAAAACGCAAGGCTATAGCCTTACGTTTTTTCATCGTTTCGAGGATTTTGAAAAATGACAAAAAATGACGAAACCTGGCAAAATGCAAGGCTATAGCCTTACGGTCTTGCACAGCATGCCGTTTTTCATCGTTTTGAGCATTTTTGAGCATTTTCGAAAAATGTCGAAATTTTGAAAAAAACGCAAGGCTATAGCCTTACGTTTTTTCATCGTTTCGAGGATTTTCGAAAAATGAAAAAAAATGACAAAACCTGGCAAAAATGCAAGGCTATAGCCTTACGGTCTTGCACAGCATGCCGTTTTTCATCGTTTTGAGCATTTTTGAGCATTTTCGAAAAATGTCGAAATTTTGAAAAAAACGCAAGGCTATAGCCTTACGTTTTTTCATCGTTTCGAGGATTTTCGAAAAATGACAAAAAATGACGAAACCTGGCAAAATGCAAGGCTATAGCCTTACGGTCTTGCACAGCATGCCGTTTTTCATCGTTTTGAGCATTTTTGAGCATTTTCGAAAAATGTCGAAATTTTGAAAAAACGCAAGGCTATAGCCTTACGTTTTTTCATCGTTTCGAGGATTTTCGAAAAATGAAAAAAAATGACGAAACCTGGCAAAATGCAAGGCTATAGCCTTACGGTCTTGCACAGCATGCCGTTTTTCATCGTTTTGAGCATTTTTGAGCATTTTCGAAAAATGTCGAAATTTTGAAAAAAAACGCAAGGCTATAGCCTTACGTTTTTTCATCGTTTCGAGGATTTTCGAAAAATGACAAAAAATGACGAAACCTGGAAAAATGCAAGGCTATAGCCTTACGGTCTTGCACAGCATGCAGTTTTTCATCGTTTTGAGGATTTTTGAGCATTTTCGAAAAATGTCGAAATTTTGAAAAAACGCAAGGCTATAGCCTTACGTTTTTTCATCGTTTCGAGGATTTTCGAAAAATGACAAAAAATGACGAAACCTGGCAAAATGCAAGGCTATAGCCTTACGGTCTTGCACAGCATGCAGTTTTTCATCGTTTTGAGCATTTTTGAGCATTTTCGAAAAATGTCGAAATTTTGAAAAAAACGCAAGGCTATAGCCTTACGTTTTTTCATCGTTTCGAGGATTTTCGAAAAATGACAAAAAATGACGAAACCTGGAAAAATGCAAGGCTATAGCCTTACGGTCTTGCACAGCATGCCGTTTTTCATCGTTTTGAGCATTTTTGAGCATTTTCGAAAAATGTCGAAATTTTGAAAAAACGCAAGGCTATAGCCTTACGTTTTTTCATCGTTTCGAGGATTTTCAAAAAATGACAAAATTGGCAAAATGCAAGGCTATAGCCTTACGGTCTTGCACAGCATGCCGTTTTTCATCGTTTTGAGCATTTTTGAGCATTTTCGAAAAATGTCGAAATTTTGAAAAAACGCAAGGCTATAGCCTTACGTTTTTTCATCGTTTCGAGGATTTTCGAAAAATGACAAAAAATGACGAAACCTGGCAAAATGCAAGGCTATAGCCTTACGGTCTTGCACAGCATGCCGTTTTTCATCGTTTTGAGCATTTTTGAGCATTTTCGAAAAATGTCGAAATTTTGAAAAAACGCAAGGCTATAGCCTTACGTTTTTTCATCGTTTCGAGGATTTTCGAAAAATGACAAAAAATGACGAAACCTGGCAAAATGCAAGGCTATAGCCTTACGGTCTTGCACAGCATGCCGTTTTTCATCGTTTTGAGCATTTTTGAGCATTTTCGAAAAATGTCGAAATTTTGAAAAAACGCAAGGCTATAGCCTTACGTTTTTTCATCGTTTCGAGGATTTTCGAAAAATGACAAAAAATGACGAAACCTGGCAAAATGCAAGGCTATAGCCTTACGGTCTTGCACAGCATGCCGTTTTTCATCGTTTTGAGCATTTTTGAGCATTTTCGAAAAATGTCGAAATTTTGAAAAAACGCAAGGCTATAGCCTTACGTTTTTTCATCGTTTCGAGGATTTTCGAAAAATGACAAAAAATGACGAAACCTGGCAAAATGCAAGGCTATAGCCTTACGGTCTTGCACAGCATGCCGTTTTTCATCGTTTTGAGCATTTTTGAGCATTTTCGAAAAATGTCGAAATTTTGAAAAAAACGCAAGGCTATAGCCTTACGTTTTTTCATCGTTTCGAGGATTTTCGAAAATGACAAAAAAACAAAAATGACGAAACCTGGCAAAATGCAAGGCTATAGCCTTACGGTCTTGCACAGCATGCCGTTTTTCATCGTTTTGAGCATTTTTGAGCATTTTCGAAAAATGTCGAAATTTTGAAAAAACGCAAGGCTATAGCCTTACGTTTTTTCATCGTTTCGAGGATTTTCGAAAAATGACAAAAAATGACGAAACCTGGCAAAATGCAAGGCTATAGCCTTACGGTCTTGCACAGCATGCCGTTTTTCATCGTTTTGAGCATTTTTGAGCATTTTCGAAAAATGTCGAAATTTTGAAAAAACGCAAGGCTATAGCCTTACGTTTTTTCATCGTTTCGAGGATTTTCGAAAATGACAAAAAATGACGAAACCTGGCAAAATGCAAGGCTATAGCCTTACGGTCTTGCACAGCATGCCGTTTTTCATCGTTTTGAGCATTTTTGAGCATTTTCGAAAAATGTCGAAATTTTGAAAAAACGCAAGGCTATAGCCTTACGTTTTTTCATCGTTTCGAGGATTTTCGAAAAATGACAAAAAATGACGAAACCTGGCAAAATGCAAGGCTATAGCCTTACGGTCTTGCACAGCATGCAGTTTTTCATCGTTTTGAGCATTTTTGAGCATTTTCGAAAAATGTCGAAATTTTGAAAAAACGCAAGGCTATAGCCTTACGTTTTTTCATCGTTTCGAGGATTTTCGAAAAATGACAAAAAATGACGAAACCTGGCAAAATGCAAGGCTATAGCCTTACGGTCTTGCACAGCATGCCGTTTTTCATCGTTTTGAGCATTTTTGAGCATTTTCGAAAAATGTCGAAATTTTGAAAAAACGCAAGGCTATAGCCTTACGTTTTTTCATCGTTTCGAGGATTTTCGAAAAATGACAAAAAATGACGAAACCTGGCAAAATGCAAGGCTATAGCCTTACGGTCTTGCACAGCATGCCGTTTTTCATCGTTTTGAGCATTTTTGAGCATTTTCGAAAAATGTCGAAATTTTGAAAAAACGCAAGGCTATAGCCTTACGTTTTTTCATCGTTTCGAGGATTTTCGAAAAATGAAAAAAATGACGAAACCTGGCAAAATGCAAGGCTATAGCCTTACGGTCTTGCACAGCATGCCGTTTTTCATCGTTTTGAGCATTTTTGAGCATTTTCGAAAAATGTCGAAATTTTGAAAAAAACGCAAGGCTATAGCCTTACGTTTTTTCATCGTTTCGAGGATTTTCGAAAAATGACAAAAAATGACGAAACCTGGCAAAATGCAAGGCTATAGCCTTACGGTCTTGCACAGCATGCCGTTTTTCATCGTTTTGAGCATTTTTGAGCATTTTCGAAAAATGTCGAAATTTTGAAAAAACGCAAGGCTATAGCCTTACGTTTTTTCATCGTTTCGAGGATTTTCGAAAAATGAAAAAAATGACGAAACCTGGCAAAATGCAAGGCTATAGCCTTACGGTCTTGCACAGCATGCCGTTTTTCATCGTTTTGAGCATTTTTGAGCATTTTCGAAAAATGTCGAAATTTTGAAAAAACGCAAGGCTATAGCCTTACGTTTTTTCATCGTTTCGAGGATTTTCGAAAAATGACAAAAAATGACGAAACCTGGCAAAATGCAAGGCTATAGCCTTACGGTCTTGCACAGCATGCCGTTTTTCATCGTTTTGAGCATTTTTGAGCATTTTCGAAAAATGTCGAAATTTTGAAAAAAACGCAAGGCTATAGCCTTACGTTTTTTCATCGTTTCGAGGATTTTCGAAAAATGACAAAAAATGACGAAACCTGGCAAAATGCAAGGCTATAGAAACCTGGCAAAATGCAAGGCTATAGCCTTACAGTCTTGCACAGCATGCCGTTTTTCATCGTTTTGAGCATTTTTGAGCATTTTCGAAAAATGTCGAAATTTTGAAAAAACGCAAGGCTATAGCCTTACGTTTTTTCATCGTTTCGAGGATTTTCGAAAAATGACAAAAAATGACGAAACCTGGCAAAATGCAAGGCTATAGCCTTACGGTCTTGCACAGCATGCCGTTTTTCATCGTTTTGAGCATTTTTGAGCATTTTCGAAAAATGTCGAAATTTTGAAAAAACGCAAGGCTATAGCCTTACGTTTTTTCATCGTTTCGAGGATTTTCGAAAAATGACAAAAAATGACGAAACCTGGCAAAATGCAAGGCTATAGCCTTACGGTCTTGCACAGCATGCCGTTTTTCATCGTTTTGAGCATTTTTGAGCATTTTCGAAAAATGTCGAAATTTTGAAAAAACGCAAGGCTATAGCCTTACGTTTTTTCATCGTTTCGAGGATTTTCGAAAAAATGACAAAACCTGGCAAAATGCAAGGCTATAGCCTTACGGTCTTGCACAGCATGCCGTTTTTCATCGTTTTGAGCATTTTTGAGCATTTTCGAAAAATGTCGAAATTTTGAAAAAAACGCAAGGCTATAGCCTTACGTTTTTTCATCGTTTCGAGGATTTTCGAAAAATGACAAAAAATGACGAAACCTGGCAAAATGCAAGGCTATAGCCTTACGGTCTTGCACAGCATGCCGTTTTTCATCGTTTTGAGCATTTTTGAGCATTTTCGAAAAATGTCGAAATTTTGAAAAAACGCAAGGCTATAGCCTTACGTTTTTTCATCGTTTCGAGGATTTTCAAAAAATGACAAAACCTGGCAAAATGCAAGGCTATAGCCTTACGGTCTTGCACAGCATGCCGTTTTTCATCGTTTTGAGCATTTTTGAGCATTTTCGAAAAATGTCGAAATTTTGAAAAAAACGCAAGGCTATAGCCTTACGTTTTTTCATCGTTTCGAGGATTTTCGAAAAATGACAAAAATGACAAAAAATGACGAAACCTGGCAAAATGCAAGGCTATAGCCTTACGGTCTTGCACAGCATGCCGTTTTTCATCGTTTTGAGCATTTTTGAGCATTTTCGAAAAATGTCGAAATTTTGAAAAAACGCAAGGCTATAGCCTTACGTTTTTTCATCGTTTCGAGGATTTTCGAAAAATGACAAAAAATGACGAAACCTGGCAAAATGCAAGGCTATAGCCTTACGGTCTTGCACAGCATGCCGTTTTTCATCGTTTTGAGCATTTTTGAGCATTTTCGAAAAATGTCGAAATTTTGAAAAAACGCAAGGCTATAGCCTTACGTTTTTTCATCGTTTCGAGGATTTTCGAAAAATGACAAAAAATGACGAAACCTGGCAAAATGCAAGGCTATAGCCTTACGGTCTTGCACAGCATGCCGTTTTTCATCGTTTTGAGCATTTTTGAGCATTTTCGAAAAATGTCGAAATTTTGAAAAAACGCAAGGCTATAGCCTTACGTTTTTTCATCGTTTCGAGGATTTTCGAAAAATGACAAAAAATGACGAAACCTGGCAAAATGCAAGGCTATAGCCTTACGGTCTTGCACAGCATGCCGTTTTTCATCGTTTTGAGCATTTTTGAGCATTTTCGAAAAATGTCGAAATTTTGAAAAAACGCAAGGCTATAGCCTTACGTTTTTTCATCGTTTCGAGGATTTTCGAAAAATGACAAAAAATGACGAAACCTGGCAAAATGCAAGGCTATAGCCTTACGGTCTTGCACAGCATGCCGTTTTTCATCGTTTTGAGCATTTTTGAGCATTTTCGAAAAATGTCGAAATTTTGAAAAAACGCAAGGCTATAGCCTTACGTTTTTTCATCGTTTCGAGGATTTTCGAAAAATGAAAAAAATGACGAAACCTGGCAAAATGCAAGGCTATAGCCTTACGGTCTTGCACAGCATGCCGTTTTTCATCGTTTTGAGCATTTTTGAGCATTTTCGAAAAATGTCGAAATTTTGAAAAAACGCAAGGCTATAGCCTTACGTTTTTTCATCGTTTCGAGGATTTTCGAAAAATGACAAAAAATGACGAAACCTGGCAAAATGCAAGGCTATAGCCTTACGGTCTTGCACAGCATGCCGTTTTTCATCGTTTTGAGCATTTTTGAGCATTTTCGAAAAATGTCGAAATTTTGAAAAAACGCAAGGCTATAGCCTTACGTTTTTTCATCGTTTCGAGGATTTTCGAAAAATGACAAAAAATGACGAAACCTGGCAAAATGCAAGGCTATAGCCTTACGGTCTTGCACAGCATGCCGTTTTTCATCGTTTTGAGCATTTTTGAGCATTTTCGAAAAATGTCGAAATTTTGAAAAAACGCAAGGCTATAGCCTTACGTTTTTTCATCGTTTCGAGGATTTTCGAAAAATGACAAAAAATGACGAAACCTGGCAAAATGCAAGGCTATAGCCTTACGGTCTTGCACAGCATGCCGTTTTTCATCGTTTTGAGCATTTTTGAGCATTTTCGAAAAATGTCGAAATTTTGAAAAAAACGCAAGGCTATAGCCTTACGTTTTTTCATCGTTTCGAGGATTTTCGAAAAATGACAAAAAATGACGAAACCTGGCAAAATGCAAGGCTATAGCCTTACGGTCTTGCACAGCATGCCGTTTTTCATCGTTTTGAGCATTTTTGAGCATTTTCGAAAAATGTCGAAATTTTGAAAAAACGCAAGGCTATAGCCTTACGTTTTTTCATCGTTTCGAGGATTTTCGAAAAATGACAAAAAATGACGAAACCTGGCAAAATGCAAGGCTATAGCCTTACGGTCTTGCACAGCATGCCGTTTTTCATCGTTTTGAGCATTTTTGAGCATTTTCGAAAAATGTCGAAATTTTGAAAAAACGCAAGGCTATAGCCTTACGTTTTTTCATCGTTTCGAGGATTTTCGAAAAATGACAAAAAATGACGAAACCTGGCAAAATGCAAGGCTATAGCCTTACGGTCTTGCACAGCATGCCGTTTTTCATCGTTTTGAGCATTTTTGAGCATTTTCGAAAAATGTCGAAATTTTGAAAAAACGCAAGGCTATAGCCTTACGTTTTTTCATCGTTTCGAGGATTTTCGAAAAATGACAAAAAATGACGAAACCTGGCAAAATGCAAGGCTATAGCCTTACGGTCTTGCACAGCATGCCGTTTTTCATCGTTTTGAGCATTTTTGAGCATTTTCGAAAAATGTCGAAATTTTGAAAAAACGCAAGGCTATAGCCTTACGTTTTTTCATCGTTTCGAGGATTTTCGAAAAATGACAAAAAATGACGAAACCTGGCAAAATGCAAGGCTATAGCCTTACGGTCTTGCACAGCATGCCGTTTTTCATCGTTTTGAGCATTTTTGAGCATTTTCGAAAAATGTCGAAATTTTGAAAAAACGCAAGGCTATAGCCTTACGTTTTTTCATCGTTTCGAGGATTTTCGAAAAATGACAAAAAATGACGAAACCTGGCAAAATGCAAGGCTATAGCCTTACGGTCTTGCACAGCATGCCGTTTTTCATCGTTTTGAGCATTTTTGAGCATTTTCGAAAAATGTCGAAATTTTGAAAAAACGCAAGGCTATAGCCTTACGTTTTTTCATCGTTTCGAGGATTTTCGAAAAATGACAAAAAATGACGAAACCTGGCAAAATGCAAGGCTATAGCCTTACGGTCTTGCACAGCATGCCGTTTTTCATCGTTTTGAGCATTTTTGAGCATTTTCGAAAAATGTCGAAATTTTGAAAAAACGCAAGGCTATAGCCTTACGTTTTTTCATCGTTTCGAGGATTTTCGAAAAATGACAAAAATGACGAAACCTGGCAAAATGCAAGGCTATAGCCTTACGGTCTTGCACAGCATGCCGTTTTTCATCGTTTTGAGCATTTTTGAGCATTTTCGAAAAATGTCGAAATTTTGAAAAAAACGCAAGGCTATAGCCTTACGTTTTTTCATCGTTTCGAGGATTTTCGAAAAATGACAAAAAACAAAAAATGACGAAACCTGGCAAAATGCAAGGCTATAGCCTTACGGTCTTGCACAGCATGCCGTTTTTCATCGTTTTGAGCATTTTTGAGCATTTTCGAAAAATGTCGAAATTTTGAAAAAACGCAAGGCTATAGCCTTACGTTTTTTCATCGTTTCGAGGATTTTCGAAAAATGACAAAAAATGACGAAACCTGGCAAAATGCAAGGCTATAGCCTTACGGTCTTGCACAGCATGCCGTTTTTCATCGTTTTGAGCATTTTTGAGCATTTTCGAAAAATGTCGAAATTTTGAAAAAACGCAAGGCTATAGCCTTACGTTTTTTCATCGTTTCGAGGATTTTCGAAAAATGACAAAAAATGACGAAACCTGGCAAAATGCAAGGCTATAGCCTTACGGTCTTGCACAGCATGCCGTTTTTCATCGTTTTGAGCATTTTTGAGCATTTTCGAAAAATGTCGAAATTTTGAAAAAAACGCAAGGCTATAGCCTTACGTTTTTTCATCGTTTCGAGGATTTTCGAAAAATGACAAAAAATGACGAAACCTGGCAAAATGCAAGGCTATAGCCTTACGGTCTTGCACAGCATGCCGTTTTTCATCGTTTTGAGCATTTTTGAGCATTTTCGAAAAATGTCGAAATTTTGAAAAAACGCAAGGCTATAGCCTTACGTTTTTTCATCGTTTCGAGGATTTTCGAAAAATGACAAAAAATGACGAAACCTGGCAAAATGCAAGGCTATAGCCTTACGGTCTTGCACAGCATGCCGTTTTTCATCGTTTTGAGCATTTTTGAGCATTTTCGAAAAATGTCGAAATTTTGAAAAAACGCAAGGCTATAGCCTTACGTTTTTTCATCGTTTCGAGGATTTTCGAAAAATGACAAAAAATGACGAAACCTGGCAAAATGCAAGGCTATAGCCTTACGGTCTTGCACAGCATGCCGTTTTTCATCGTTTTGAGCATTTTTGAGCATTTTCGAAAAATGTCGAAATTTTGAAAAAACGCAAGGCTATAGCCTTACGTAAAAATGAAAAAAATGACAAAACTTGGCAAAATGCAAGGCTATAGCCTTACGGTCTTGCACAGCATGCCGTTTTTCATCGTTTTGAGCATTTTTGAGCATTTTCGAAAAATGTCGAAATTTTGAAAAAACGCAAGGCTATAGCCTTACGTTTTTTCATCGTTTCGAGGATTTTCGAAAAATGACGAAACCTGGCAAAATGCAAGGCTATAGCCTTACGGTCTTGCACAGCATGCCGTTTTTCATCGTTTTGAGCATTTTTGAGCATTTTCGAAAAATGTCGAAATTTTGAAAAAACGCAAGGCTATAGCCTTACGTTTTTTCATCGTTTCGAGGATTTTCGAAAAATGACAAAAAATGACGAAACCTGGCAAAATGCAAGGCTATAGCCTTACGGTCTTGCACAGCATGCCGTTTTTCATCGTTTTGAGCATTTTTGAGCATTTTCGAAAAATGTCGAAATTTTGAAAAAACGCAAGGCTATAGCCTTACGTTTTTTCATCGTTTCGAGGATTTTCGAAAAATGACAAAAAATGACGAAACCTGGCAAAATGCAAGGCTATAGCCTTACGGTCTTGCACAGCATGCCGTTTTTCATCGTTTTGAGCATTTTTGAGCATTTTCGAAAAATGTCGAAATTTTGAAAAAACGCAAGGCTATAGCCTTACGTTTTTTCATCGTTTCGAGGATTTTCGAAAAATGACAAAAAATGACGAAACCTGGCAAAATGCAAGGCTATAGCCTTACGGTCTTGCACAGCATGCCGTTTTTCATCGTTTTGAGCATTTTTGAGCATTTTCGAAAAATGTCGAAATTTTGAAAAAACGCAAGGCTATAGCCTTACGTTTTTTCATCGTTTCGAGGATTTTCGAAAAATGACAAAAAATGACGAAACCTGGCAAAATGCAAGGCTATAGCCTTACGGTCTTGCACAGCATGCCGTTTTTCATCGTTTTGAGCATTTTTGAGCATTTTCGAAAAATGTCGAAATTTTGAAAAAACGCAAGGCTATAGCCTTACGTTTTTTCATCGTTTCGAGGATTTTCGAAAAATGACAAAAAATGACGAAACCTGGCAAAATGCAAGGCTATAGCCTTACGGTCTTGCACAGCATGCCGTTTTTCATCGTTTTGAGCATTTTTGAGCATTTTCGAAAAATGTCGAAATTTTGAAAAAACGCAAGGCTATAGCCTTACGTTTTTTCATCGTTTCGAGGATTTTCGAAAAATGACAAAAAATGACGAAACCTGGCAAAATGCAAGGCTATAGCCTTACGGTCTTGCACAGCATGCCGTTTTTCATCGTTTTGAGCATTTTTGAGCATTTTCGAAAAATGTCGAAATTTTGAAAAAACGCAAGGCTATAGCCTTACGTTTTTTCATCGTTTCGAGGATTTTCGAAAAATGACAAAAAATGACGAAACCTGGCAAAATGCAAGGCTATAGCCTTACGGTCTTGCACAGCATGCCGTTTTTCATCGTTTTGAGCATTTTTGAGCATTTTCGAAAAATGTCGAAATTTTGAAAAAACGCAAGGCTATAGCCTTACGTAAAATGACAAAAAAATGACATGACGAAACCTGGCAAAATGCAAGGCTATAGCCTTACGGTCTTGCACAGCATGCCGTTTTTCATCGTTTTGAGCATTTTTGAGCATTTTCGAAAAATGTCGAAATTTTGAAAAAACGCAAGGCTATAGCCTTACGTTTTTTCATCGTTTCGAGGATTTTCGAAAAATGACAAAAAATGACGAAACCTGGCAAAATGCAAGGCTATAGCCTTACGGTCTTGCACAGCATGCCGTTTTTCATCGTTTTGAGCATTTTTGAGCATTTTCGAAAAATGTCGAAATTTTGAAAAAACGCAAGGCTATAGCCTTACGTTTTTTCATCGTTTCGAGGATTTTCGAAAAATGACAAAAATGACGAAACCTGGCAAAATGCAAGGCTATAGCCTTACGGTCTTGCACAGCATGCCGTTTTTCATCGTTTTGAGCATTTTTGAGCATTTTCGAAAAATGTCGAAATTTTGAAAAAACGCAAGGCTATAGCCTTACGTTTTTTCATCGTTTCGAGGATTTTCGAAAAATGACAAAAAATGACGAAACCTGGCAAAATGCAAGGCTATAGCCTTACGGTCTTGCACAGCATGCCGTTTTTCATCGTTTTGAGCATTTTTGAGCATTTTCGAAAAATGTCGAAATTTTGAAAAAACGCAAGGCTATAGCCTTACGTTTTTTCATCGTTTCGAGGATTTTCGAAAAATGACAAAAAATGACGAAACCTGGCAAAATGCAAGGCTATAGCCTTACGGTCTTGCACAGCATGCCGTTTTTCATCGTTTTGAGCATTTTTGAGCATTTTCGAAAAATGTCGAAATTTTGAAAAAACGCAAGGCTATAGCCTTACGTTTTTTCATCGTTTCGAGGATTTTCGAAAAATGACAAAAAATGACGAAACCTGGCAAAATGCAAGGCTATAGCCTTACGGTCTTGCACAGCATGCCGTTTTTCATCGTTTTGAGCATTTTTGAGCATTTTCGAAAAATGTCGAAATTTTGAAAAAACGCAAGGCTATAGCCTTACGTTTTTTCATCGTTTCGAGGATTTTCGAAAAATGACAAAAAATGACGAAACCTGGCAAAATGCAAGGCTATAGCCTTACGGTCTTGCACAGCATGCCGTTTTTCATCGTTTTGAGCATTTTTGAGCATTTTCGAAAAATGTCGAAATTTTGAAAAAACGCAAGGCTATAGCCTTACGTTTTTTCATCGTTTCGAGGATTTTCGAAAAATGACAAAAAATGACGAAACCTGGCAAAATGCAAGGCTATAGCCTTACGGTCTTGCACAGCATGCCGTTTTTCATCGTTTTGAGCATTTTTGAGCATTTTCGAAAAATGTCGAAATTTTGAAAAAACGCAAGGCTATAGCCTTACGTTTTTTCATCGTTTCGAGGATTTTCGAAAAATGACAAAAAATGACGAAACCTGGCAAAATGCAAGGCTATAGCCTTACGGTCTTGCACAGCATGCCGTTTTTCATCGTTTTGAGCATTTTTGAGCATTTTCGAAAAATGTCGAAATTTTGAAAAAACGCAAGGCTATAGCCTTACGTTTTTTCATCGTTTCGAGGATTTTCGAAAAATGACAAAAAATGACGAAACCTGGCAAAATGCAAGGCTATAGCCTTACGGTCTTGCACAGCATGCCGTTTTTCATCGTTTTGAGCATTTTTGAGCATTTTCGAAAAATGTCGAAATTTTGAAAAAACGCAAGGCTATAGCCTTACGTTTTTTCATCGTTTCGAGGATTTTCGAAAAATGACAAAAATGACGAAACCTGGCAAAATGCAAGGCTATAGCCTTACGGTCTTGCACAGCATGCCGTTTTTCATCGTTTTGAGCATTTTTGAGCATTTTCGAAAAATGTCGAATTTTTGAAAAAACGCAAGGCTATAGCCTTACGTTTTTTCATCGTTTCGAGGATTTTCGAAAAATGACAAAAAATGACGAAACCTGGCAAAATGCAAGGCTATAGCCTTACGGTCTTGCACAGCATGCCGTTTTTCATCGTTTTGAGCATTTTTGAGCATTTTCGAAAAATGTCGAAATTTTGAAAAAACGCAAGGCTATAGCCTTACGTTTTTTCATCGTTTCGAGGATTTTCGAAAAATGACAAAAAATGACGAAACCTGGCAAAATGCAAGGCTATAGCCTTACGGTCTTGCACAGCATGCCGTTTTTCATCGTTTTGAGCATTTTTGAGCATTTTCGAAAAATGTCGAAATTTTGAAAAAACGCAAGGCTATAGCCTTACGTTTTTTCATCGTTTCGAGGATTTTCGAAAAATGACAAAAAATGACGAAACCTGGCAAAATGCAAGGCTATAGCCTTACGGTCTTGCACAGCATGCCGTTTTTCATCGTTTTGAGCATTTTTGAGCATTTTCGAAAAATGTCGAAATTTTGAAAAAACGCAAGGCTATAGCCTTACGTTTTTTCATCGTTTCGAGGATTTTCGAAAAATGACAAAAAATGACGAAACCTGGCAAAATGCAAGGCTATAGCCTTACGGTCTTGCACAGCATGCCGTTTTTCATCGTTTTGAGCATTTTTGAGCATTTTCGAAAAATGTCGAAATTTTGAAAAAACGCAAGGCTATAGCCTTACGTTTTTTCATCGTTTCGAGGATTTTCGAAAAATGACAAAAAATGACGAAACCTGGCAAAATGCAAGGCTATAGCCTTACGGTCTTGCACAGCATGCCGTTTTTCATCGTTTTGAGCATTTTTGAGCATTTTCGAAAAATGTCGAAATTTTGAAAAAACGCAAGGCTATAGCCTTACGTTTTTTCATCGTTTCGAGGATTTTCGAAAAATGACAAAAAATGACGAAACCTGGCAAAATGCAAGGCTATAGCCTTACGGTCTTGCACAGCATGCCGTTTTTCATCGTTTTGAGCATTTTTGAGCATTTTCGAAAAATGTCGAAATTTTGAAAAAACGCAAGGCTATAGCCTTACGTTTTTTCATCGTTTCGAGGATTTTCGAAAAATGACAAAAAATGACGAAACCTGGCAAAATGCAAGGCTATAGCCTTACGGTCTTGCACAGCATGCCGTTTTTCATCGTTTTGAGCATTTTTGAGCATTTTCGAAAAATGTCGAAATTTTGAAAAAACGCAAGGCTATAGCCTTACGTTTTTTCATCGTTTCGAGGATTTTCGAAAAATGACAAAAATGACGAAACCTGGCAAAATGCAAGGCTATAGCCTTACGGTCTTGCACAGCATGCCGTTTTTCATCGTTTTGAGCATTTTTGAGCATTTTCGAAAAATGTCGAAATTTTGAAAAAACGCAAGGCTATAGCCTTACGTTTTTTCATCGTTTCGAGGATTTTCGAAAAATGACAAAAAATGACGAAACCTGGCAAAATGCAAGGCTATAGCCTTACGGTCTTGCACAGCATGCCGTTTTTCATCGTTTTGAGCATTTTTGAGCATTTTCGAAAAATGTCGAAATTTTGAAAAAACGCAAGGCTATAGCCTTACGTTTTTTCATCGTTTCGAGGATTTTCGAAAAATGACAAAAAATGACGAAACCTGGCAAAATGCAAGGCTATAGCCTTACGGTCTTGCACAGCATGCCGTTTTTCATCGTTTTGAGCATTTTTGAGCATTTTCGAAAAATGTCGAAATTTTGAAAAAACGCAAGGCTATAGCCTTACGTTTTTTCATCGTTTCGAGGATTTTCGAAAAATGACAAAAAATGACAAACCTGGCAAAATGCAAGGCTATAGCCTTACGGTCTTGCACAGCATGCCGTTTTTCATCGTTTTGAGCATTTTTGAGCATTTTCGAAAAATGTCGAAATTTTGAAAAAAACGCAAGGCTATAGCCTTACGTTTTTTCATCGTTTCGAGGATTTTCGAAAAATGACAAAAAATGACGAAACCTGGCAAAATGCAAGGCTATAGCCTTACGGTCTTGCACAGCATGCCGTTTTTCATCGTTTTGAGCATTTTTGAGCATTTTCGAAAAATGTCGAATTTTTGAAAAAACGCAAGGCTATAGCCTTACGTTTTTTCATCGTTTCGAGGATTTTCGAAAAATGACAAAAAATGACGAAACCTGGCAAAATGCAAGGCTATAGCCTTACGGTCTTGCACAGCATGCCGTTTTTCATCGTTTTGAGCATTTTTGAGCATTTTCGAAAAATGTCGAAATTTTGAAAAAACGCAAGGCTATAGCCTTACGTTTTTTCATCGTTTCGAGGATTTTCGAAAAATGACAAAAAATGACGAAACCTGGCAAAATGCAAGGCTATAGCCTTACGGTCTTGCACAGCATGCCGTTTTTCATCGTTTTGAGCATTTTTGAGCATTTTCGAAAAATGTCGAAATTTTGAAAAAAACGCAAGGCTATAGCCTTACGTTTTTTCATCGTTTCGAGGATTTTCGAAAAATGACAAAAAATGACGAAACCTGGCAAAATGCAAGGCTATAGCCTTACGGTCTTGCACAGCATGCCGTTTTTCATCGTTTTGAGCATTTTTGAGCATTTTCGAAAAATGTCGAAATTTTGAAAAAACGCAAGGCTATAGCCTTACGTTTTTTCATCGTTTCGAGGATTTTCGAAAAATGACAAAAAATGACGAAACCTGGCAAAATGCAAGGCTATAGCCTTACGGTCTTGCACAGCATGCCGTTTTTCATCGTTTTGAGCATTTTTGAGCATTTTCGAAAAATGTCGAAATTTTGAAAAAACGCAAGGCTATAGCCTTACGTTTTTTCATCGTTTCGAGGATTTTCGAAAAATGACAAAAAATGACGAAACCTGGCAAAATGCAAGGCTATAGCCTTACGGTCTTGCACAGCATGCCGTTTTTCATCGTTTTGAGCATTTTTGAGCATTTTCGAAAAATGTCGAAATTTTGAAAAAACGCAAGGCTATAGCCTTACGTTTTTTCATCGTTTCGAGGATTTTCGAAAAATGACAAAAAATGACGAAACCTGGCAAAATGCAAGGCTATAGCCTTACGGTCTTGCACAGCATGCCGTTTTTCATCGTTTTGAGCATTTTTGAGCATTTTCGAAAAATGTCGAAATTTTGAAAAAACGCAAGGCTATAGCCTTACGTTTTTTCATCGTTTCGAGGATTTTCGAAAAATGACAAAAAATGACGAAACCTGGCAAAATGCAAGGCTATAGCCTTACGGTCTTGCACAGCATGCCGTTTTTCATCGTTTTGAGCATTTTTGAGCATTTTCGAAAAATGTCGAAATTTTGAAAAAAACGCAAGGCTATAGCCTTACGTTTTTTCATCGTTTCGAGGATTTTCGAAAAATGACAAAAATGACGAAACCTGGCAAAATGCAAGGCTATAGCCTTACGGTCTTGCACAGCATGCCGTTTTTCATCGTTTTGAGCATTTTTGAGCATTTTCGAAAAATGTCGAAATTTTGAAAAAACGCAAGGCTATAGCCTTACGTTTTTTCATCGTTTCGAGGATTTTCGAAAAATGACAAAAAATGACGAAACCTGGCAAAATGCAAGGCTATAGCCTTACGGTCTTGCACAGCATGCCGTTTTTCATCGTTTTGAGCATTTTTGAGCATTTTCGAAAAATGTCGAAATTTTGAAAAAACGCAAGGCTATAGCCTTACGTTTTTTCATCGTTTCGAGGATTTTCGAAAAATGACAAAAAATGACGAAACCTGGCAAAATGCAAGGCTATAGCCTTACGGTCTTGCACAGCATGCCGTTTTTCATCGTTTTGAGCATTTTTGAGCATTTTCGAAAAATGTCGAAATTTTGAAAAAACGCAAGGCTATAGCCTTACGTTTTTTCATCGTTTCGAGGATTTTCGAAAAATGACAAAAAATGACGAAACCTGGCAAAATGCAAGGCTATAGCCTTACGGTCTTGCACAGCATGCCGTTTTTCATCGTTTTGAGCATTTTTGAGCATTTTCGAAAAATGTCGAAATTTTGAAAAAACGCAAGGCTATAGCCTTACGTTTTTTCATCGTTTCGAGGATTTTCGAAAAATGACAAAAAATGACGAAACCTGGCAAAATGCAAGGCTATAGCCTTACGGTCTTGCACAGCATGCCGTTTTTCATCGTTTTGAGCATTTTTGAGCATTTTCGAAAAATGTCGAAATTTTGAAAAAACGCAAGGCTATAGCCTTACGTTTTTTCATCGTTTCGAGGATTTTCGAAAAATGACAAAAAATGACGAAACCTGGCAAAATGCAAGGCTATAGCCTTACGGTCTTGCACAGCATGCCGTTTTTCATCGTTTTGAGCATTTTTGAGCATTTTCGAAAAATGTCGAAATTTTGAAAAAACGCAAGGCTATAGCCTTACGTTTTTTCATCGTTTCGAGGATTTTCGAAAAATGACAAAAAATGACGAAACCTGGCAAAATGCAAGGCTATAGCCTTACGGTCTTGCACAGCATGCCGTTTTTCATCGTTTTGAGCATTTTTGAGCATTTTCGAAAAATGTCGAAATTTTGAAAAAACGCAAGGCTATAGCCTTACGTTTTTTCATCGTTTCGAGGATTTTCGAAAAATGACAAAAAATGACGAAACCTGGCAAAATGCAAGGCTATAGCCTTACGGTCTTGCACAGCATGCCGTTTTTCATCGTTTTGAGCATTTTTGAGCATTTTCGAAAAATGTCGAAATTTTGAAAAAACGCAAGGCTATAGCCTTACGTTTTTTCATCGTTTCGAGGATTTTCGAAAAATGACAAAAATGACGAAACCTGGCAAAATGCAAGGCTATAGCCTTACGGTCTTGCACAGCATGCCGTTTTTCATCGTTTTGAGCATTTTTGAGCATTTTCGAAAAATGTCGAAATTTTGAAAAAACGCAAGGCTATAGCCTTACGTTTTTTCATCGTTTCGAGGATTTTCGAAAAATGACAAAAATGACGAAACCTGGCAAAATGCAAGGCTATAGCCTTACGGTCTTGCACAGCATGCCGTTTTTCATCGTTTTGAGCATTTTTGAGCATTTTCGAAAAATGTCGAAATTTTGAAAAAACGCAAGGCTATAGCCTTACGTTTTTTCATCGTTTCGAGGATTTTCGAAAAATGACAAAAAATGACGAAACCTGGCAAAATGCAAGGCTATAGCCTTACGGTCTTGCACAGCATGCCGTTTTTCATCGTTTTGAGCATTTTTGAGCATTTTCGAAAAATGTCGAAATTTTGAAAAAACGCAAGGCTATAGCCTTACGTTTTTTCATCGTTTCGAGGATTTTCGAAAAATGACAAAAAATGACGAAACCTGGCAAAATGCAAGGCTATAGCCTTACGGTCTTGCACAGCATGCCGTTTTTCATCGTTTTGAGCATTTTTGAGCATTTTCGAAAAATGTCGAAATTTTGAAAAAACGCAAGGCTATAGCCTTACGTTTTTTCATCGTTTCGAGGATTTTCGAAAAATGACAAAAAATGACGAAACCTGGCAAAATGCAAGGCTATAGCCTTACGGTCTTGCACAGCATGCCGTTTTTCATCGTTTTGAGCATTTTTGAGCATTTTCGAAAAATGTCGAAATTTTGAAAAAACGCAAGGCTATAGCCTTACGTTTTTTCATCGTTTCGAGGATTTTCGAAAAATGACAAAAAATGACGAAACCTGGCAAAATGCAAGGCTATAGCCTTACGGTCTTGCACAGCATGCCGTTTTTCATCGTTTTGAGCATTTTTGAGCATTTTCGAAAAATGTCGAAATTTTGAAAAAACGCAAGGCTATAGCCTTACGTTTTTTCATCGTTTCGAGGATTTTCGAAAAATGACAAAAAATGACGAAACCTGGCAAAATGCAAGGCTATAGCCTTACGGTCTTGCACAGCATGCCGTTTTTCATCGTTTTGAGCATTTTTGAGCATTTTCGAAAAATGTCGAAATTTTGAAAAAACGCAAGGCTATAGCCTTACGTTTTTTCATCGTTTCGAGGATTTTCGAAAAATGACAAAAAATGACGAAACCTGGCAAAATGCAAGGCTATAGCCTTACGGTCTTGCACAGCATGCCGTTTTTCATCGTTTTGAGCATTTTTGAGCATTTTCGAAAAATGTCGAAATTTTGAAAAAACGCAAGGCTATAGCCTTACGTTTTTTCATCGTTTCGAGGATTTTCGAAAAATGACAAAAAATGACGAAACCTGGCAAAATGCAGGCTATAGCCTTACGGTCTTGCACAGCATGCCGTTTTTCATCGTTTTGAGCATTTTTGAGCATTTTCGAAAAATGTCGAAATTTTGAAAAAACGCAAGGCTATAGCCTTACGTTTTTTCATCGTTTCGAGGATTTTCGAAAAATGACAAAAAATGACGAAACCTGGCAAAATGCAAGGCTATAGCCTTACGGTCTTGCACAGCATGCCGTTTTTCATCGTTTTGAGCATTTTGAGCATTTTCGAAAAATGTCGAAATTTTGAAAAAACGCAAGGCTATAGCCTTACGTTTTTTCATCGTTTCGAGGATTTTCGAAAAATGACAAAAAATGACGAAACCTGGCAAAATGCAAGGCTATAGCCTTACGGTCTTGCACAGCATGCCGTTTTTCATCGTTTTGAGCATTTTTGAGCATTTTCGAAAAATGTCGAAATTTTGAAAAACGCAAGGCTATAGCCTTACGTTTTTTCATCGTTTCGAGGATTTTCGAAAAATGACAAAAAATGACGAAACCTGGCAAAATGCAAGGCTATAGCCTTACGGTCTTGCACAGCATGCCGTTTTTCATCGTTTTGAGCATTTTTGAGCATTTTCGAAAAATGTCGAAATTTTGAAAAAACGCAAGGCTATAGCCTTACGTTTTTTCATCGTTTCGAGGATTTTCGAAAAATGACAAAAATGACGAAACCTGGCAAAATGCAAGGCTATAGCCTTACGGTCTTGCACAGCATGCCGTTTTTCATCGTTTTGAGCATTTTTGAGCATTTTCGAAAAATGTCGAAATTTGAAAAAACGCAAGGCTATAGCCTTACGTTTTTTCATCGTTTCGAGGATTTTCGAAAAATGACAAAAAATGACGAAACCTGGCAAAATGCAAGGCTATAGCCTTACGGTCTTGCACAGCATGCCGTTTTTCATCGTTTTGAGCATTTTTGAGCATTTTCGAAAAATGTCGAAATTTTGAAAAAACGCAAGGCTATAGCCTTACGTTTTTTCATCGTTTCGAGGATTTTCGAAAAATGACAAAAAATGACGAAACCTGGCAAAATGCAAGGCTATAGCCTTACGGTCTTGCACAGCATGCCGTTTTTCATCGTTTTGAGCATTTTTGAGCATTTTCGAAAAATGTCGAAATTTTGAAAAAACGCAAGGCTATAGCCTTACGTTTTTTCATCGTTTCGAGGATTTTCGAAAAATGACAAAAAATGACGAAACCTGGCAAAAATGCAAGGCTATAGCCTTACGGTCTTGCACAGCATGCCGTTTTTCATCGTTTTGAGCATTTTTGAGCATTTTCGAAAAATGTCGAAATTTTGAAAAAACGCAAGGCTATAGCCTTACGTTTTTTCATCGTTTCGAGGATTTTCGAAAAATGACAAAAATGACGAAAACCTGGCAAAATGCAAGGCTATAGCCTTACGGTCTTGCACAGCATGCCGTTTTTCATCGTTTTGAGCATTTTTGAGCATTTTCGAAAAATGTCGAAATTTTGAAAAAACGCAAGGCTATAGCCTTACGTTTTTTCATCGTTTCGAGGATTTTCGAAAAATGACAAAAAATGACGAAACCTGGCAAAATGCAAGGCTATAGCCTTACGTCTTGCACAGCATGCCGTTTTTCATCGTTTTGAGCATTTTTGAGCATTTTCGAAAAATGTCGAAATTTTGAAAAAACGCAAGGCTATAGCCTTACGTTTTTTCATCGTTTCGAGGATTTTCGAAAAATGACAAAAAATGACGAAACGTGGCAAAATGCAAGGCTATAGCCTTACGGTCTTGCACAGCATGCCGTTTTTCATCGTTTTGAGCATTTTTGAGCATTTTCGAAAAATGTCGAAATTTTGAAAAAACGCAAGGCTATAGCCTTACGTTTTTTCATCGTTTCGAGGGATTTTCGAAAAATGACAAAAAATGACGAAACCTGGCAAAATGCAAGGCTATAGCCTTACGGTCTTGCACAGCATGCCGTTTTTCATCGTTTTGAGCATTTTTGAGCATTTTCGAAAAATGTCGAAATTTTGAAAAAAACGCAAGGCTATAGCCTTACGTTTTTTCATCGTTTCGAGGATTTTCGAAAAATGACAAAAAATGACGAAACCTGGCAAAATGCAAGGCTATAGCCTTACGGTCTTGCACAGCATGCCGTTTTTCATCATCGTTTTGAGCATTTTTGAGCATTTTCGAAAAATATGTCGAATTTTGAAAAAACGCAAGGCTATAGCCTTACGTTTTTTCATCGTTTCGAGGATTTTCGAAAAATGACAAAAAATGACGAAACCTGGCAAAATGCAAGGCTATAGCCTTACGGTCTTGCACAGCATGCCGTTTTTCATCGTTTTTAGGATTTTGAGCATTTTCGAAAAAATCGAAATTTTGAAAAAACGCAAGGCTATAGCCTTACGTTTTTTCATCGTTTCGAGGATTTTCGAAAAATGACAAAAAATGACGAAACCTGGCAAAATGCAAGGCTATAGCCTTACGGTCTTGCACAGCATGCCGTTTTTCATCGTTTTGAGCATTTTTGAGCATTTTCGAAAAATGTCGAAATTTTGAAAAAACGCAAGGCTATAGCCTTACGTTTTTTTTCATCGTTTCGAGGATTTTCGAAAAAATGACAAAAATGACGAAACCTGGCAAAAAATGCAAGGCTATAGCTTACGGTCTTGCACAGCATGCCGTTTTTCATCGTTTTGAGCATTTTGAGCATTTTCGAAAAATGTCGAAATTTTGAAAAACGCAAGGCTATAGCCTTACGTTTTTTCATCGTTTCGAGGATTTTCGAAAAATGACAAAAAATACGAAACCTGGCAAAATGCAAGGCTATAGCCTTACGGTCTTGCACAGCATGCCGTTTTTCATCGTTTTGAGCATTTTTGAGCATTTTCGAAAAATGTCGAAATTTTGAAAAAACGCAAGGCTATAGCCTTACGTTTTTTCATCGTTTCGAGGATTTTCGAAAAATGACAAAAAATGACGAAACCTGGCAAAATGCAAGGCTATAGCCTTACGGTCTTGCACAGCATGCCGTGTTTCATCGTTTTGAGCATTTTTGAGCATTTTCGAAAAATGTCGAAATTTTGAAAAAAACGCAAGGCTATAGCCTTACGTTTTTTCATCGTTCGAGGATTTTCGAAAAATGACAAAAAATGACGAAACCTGGCAAAATGCAAGGCTATAGCCTTACGGTCTTGCACAGCATGCCGTTTTTCATCGTTTTGAGCATTTTTGAGCATTTTCGAAAAATGTCGAAATTTGGAAAAAACGCAAGGCTATAGCCTTACGTTTTTTCATCGTTTCGAGGATTTTCGAAAAATGACAAAAATGACGAAACCTGGCAAAATGCAAGGCTATAGCCTTACGG
>CM076972.1:40397086-40572086 GCA_039105355.1 Benthosema pterotum
TCTAAAAGAACAATTCCTTTTCAGGCAAATATGTTCACCGTAAGATGAACCTAAATAGCCTTAAATGTAGTTTCTAGGTGTAAGTATGGAGGACTATTAGCATAATAAATTTTGTGCTATTGCCGTTGAGAATGCATTGGGCGTTTAAGTTAAATAACTCAGAAACATTTCGTAACATACATTACAAAACGTTTCACAGTAAAAAATGAATGGGATTAATTAAACATAATATATTCTATGGTTTGGATGACATAACCTATACTATAGAAAGCAGTTTTTTCATTTTGGCGGTTTGATTTTTTATGAAAATCACAAAAAAACTAAAAAAACAACATACTATAATTATTGGTTTAAAGTCTCTGTTGAACGCATTAGATCACAACAAACATTGTAAGATCTGAGACTTGAACCAGGGCCTCGTAACCAAGACCATGTAGTATGGCCTATCCTTTTTCCTCGATTTAAACAGTTTTTGAAAATACTCAAAAAAATATGAAAAAGGCATACTATAGTATGTTGTCCAAGACCATGTAGTATAGCCTGTTGTTCTTTAACAATTTTGACATTTTTTGAAAATTCTCAAAAATGATGAAAAACAGCATATTATAGTGTAATTTTCCTCGATTTGGACATTTTTTGAAAATCCTCGAAAACGGTATACTATAGTATGTTGTCCAAGACCGTGCCTGAGTTTTTTCCCCCAGGTTTCAACATTTTTTTTTTTAAAATCTCAAAAACACAGCATACCATAGTTACTATAGTATGCCCTAGAATCTAGGGAGAAAAGTCGGATGGGCCCAATGTGGACGAAAGCAAAAAGTTAGCGTTTCTGTTTTTGAGAGGTGCAACCCACTCCAAGGCCTGGCTTTGTCCCTATGTCCACACCAATAGCAGGCGTTGTTTCACCAATATAGAGTAGGCCTACACATGGCAGCACATTTAGAACAGAGCACTGCAATATTGTACAGTACTACAAGTCCGATACTGTGATACAGCATATGTATAGTAAAAGAAATCCCAGGAGGAGCAAAATCATTTTGCGACTGCGACCGTGGTCACCATTTAAAGCGGTCGCGAAATGATTTCGCTGGCTCTCAGAAATCTGCTTTGATTAAGAAAATCCCCTCCTGTCCGAGGGGGATCTGTGCCTGGGGGGGAGGGCGCACCAGCACCCCTACTTCCCTCAGCAATCCCACAAACTTCTGTCAAACTGATAAGGCTTACTTACAGTAAATGGAAACAAGACCATGAGGACTTTACTTGGTGACATGGCTTTGTGTTTGACTGTACTCTGTTACTGCTTACACATTCTAATACAACTATTCAACCAATCAAAATCATAAAACATTTTATCCGTGATACAAAGGCAGTGCGCTGACACACAAAACGGTCTGTTATGTTTTATTTCTTGATTTAACCTCAATTTACAGTAACACCAGATTCTTGTTTTGTTTTTTTATCTACAAGATAAATCGTATGTTCACTCCATGTCCACGTAAATCATGTTAATGTATTTATTCACTTGTAAATCTGACAGTGTCAGAATTAAATTAACACTGAAGTTTTGTTATTCTTTGCACATGTGGAGTTTTACTTCAACTTGAACACTTTTCAGTGTAGTTGCAGCTGATATAAAAAGAGGAATAAAATTATCTCTTTGGTCTTTCATCCTCAAAAGCAAGGTATATTTGTGTTTGTTACTGAACGTACCATACAGCACACTTCCGATGGCAGTATTGCAGTATAATGGTTGGAATATAGTAATGACTAAGGTTTAGTGATAATGCGGTAAACGGTTCCAGCTAGTTGAGGCCAATATTACACTGCAGAGTCAAAGTCAAATCAAACTCTGCTTCTCTCCACACTGTCAGTGAATCAAATTATATTTATTTTTTTAACTGTCCACATTTCACTTCTGAGTAAAGTGATGATTAGAGCCCGACCGATCAGTAATTATTTGATCACTACTGCCAATTATGCAAATTATGTGTCCCAATTTGAAACTTATCTTTCTAACCCTGTTTTGTTTTCAATCCTGTGAAAGTGAAATAAGATAAAAAAAAAAAAAACATCCGATAAGGAAAGAGCAATAAGTGGAAAATGATGACACAAAAGAAATGAGCGAACAAAATCGGAACTGGATGTCTGGAACGACATAAAATTGAACTTGATAAACGGGTAGTCTAATAATTGGTTGGCAAATCTAGCTGCAGAGATGGGGTAACCCCTGCTGTTGAACAACAATTGATAGCAATGAATACCATCAGAATACATAGCTGGACTGTCATCAGACCCAACATACAGTATATGCTATCGGTCGGGCTCTAGTGCTGATATGGACGCTGCTAATGACGCTCAAGTACATTCAGAGTAGCACCTTTCATATTACTGTGACATGAATAGTTTAAAAACAATATACATCGTACAAAAGATTAGAAAACACTTGATGAAACACTGTCACATCTGTTACATTTTTTCCACAATATAAATAGTTTCAACACAGGGCTAAAATGTGGGAACTGGGAATATTTTACAATTTTAAGGCATTTTTTTTGTCTGTAAGGGAAATACAGCATTTGGAAATCAACTCTTCATATATTGTCCATTCCATTTAGGTTTGGTACCAATCACTACAGTTGGCTTGAGATTTGGATATCCGAGGCGGCACAGCTTTCATTTCTCCCCGCAATTTCACTCAGTCCCTCAAAATTCAGGGTAGAAATCTTCTAGTTTATTGTGAATTGCCTTTATCTTTGGTTCATTAGTGCTCTTCATGGCATGGCCCACTGTGTCCTAGGCATCCATGCGCTCGGGGGAACCGCCCAGGGTGAGGGCTTGAGACGCCCCACAGTCAGAATAAACCCATCCCAGTACGATCAGTAGGGGTAACTGGAGATGGAGATGTAGATGATAAAGATGCTCTGGTAGTTGACCTTTCCGTGCGCAGAGAGCGTGGTGGCCTGTACTTTCAGACGCGCCTGTCCCGGCTTGTCCAGGGGCTGCAGAGTGAAGATGATCCCCCTGCCCGCCTCGTCCCTGATCCCAAACAGCTCCCCTCCCTCCTGCTCCAGGATGGTGAAGGAGGTGCGGTGCTGCAGGACGCCCGACTCCGAGAAGGCCGACAGCCGCACCACGTTGTTGTTGGCCGGGATGCCCAGAGGGAGGGTCAGCAGCTTGTACTGCAGGATCAGTCTAGAGCCGCCTGCGGCGCAGTCCAGAGAGCAGGGTCTGTAGCAGGTCCTGTCACATGGTAACAGGAGAGAGACGTCACTATGACACTAATATACACTTAACCCATTGTGTCCTGTCTAGATTTCTAACATAATATTCAAAGATTTGCACCATGTTTTCACGATTTTTCAAAAATAGCAGAGATACAAGCTCATAGCGCGCCACTCGGTGGCGCGCTATGAGCTTGTAGATCTGCTATTTTTCAATAGTTAAAACATAATGCTTACACACTAAGGGTTAATCACTACAGTACTAGTAAGGCAGGTTATTTTACACTACTTTATTAACGCTATACTAATACTGTATGCAATGCCAACCTCTTATTGACATTAAAATCACTGTGGAAAGGAATTAAATGTACTCAAACAAAAAATGCACAAATAATTGTACAATGTAAAGAATTTCAGAATAAAACTTAAAAATAAAAAAATAAAATGCTAAATGTTATTTGTTCCATATTATTAAGTAATAACCTACTCTTGAAGGAGAATGTCAGACAATAAGACTCTGTTACCTTTATTTGTAGTTCCCCAGCAAAGAGGTCCAGGTGTTACTTTGTGCAAAAACCCCTTATTGGCCGTTTCCCCTGCCATAAGCCCTCAGTGAATTGAATTGGGCATTGAGGTGTTGTTGTGCTGATTCGCTTATTTCCTTTGAAATAAGTACTAAAGTACTACAGTGTTCTGCTTGTGATATCATTTGCATTATGAACAGTGTTGGATAATACACACTACGTAACTTAATATATTATGTAATATATATTAACAAAAAATATATATAATACATTTAGTTTTGCACTACTTTCTATATTACTCTCTGACCGGCTCAGCCAGGCCGGTAGATCTGATTTGATCTCGCCAGCGTGTCGTCATCCCCAGCCCCTCCCCCGCCCCTCACTGCTGTGTCACATCACTTGGAGCCATGCCCAGCTGGAAGGGTCGAACTCCCACTTCTAGACCACTGTGGCTAACGATTTAATGGATTGCATTTTTATAGCGCTTTTCAAGTGCTCAAAGCGCTTTTACAATGGTCCATTCATTCATACATTGGGAAGTAGAGCGGCGAACAGTCGACGCCAGCGTCCCACTTCCCACATTCACACACCAATGGTGGCCAGCTCACACCAACCAATCATTGGAGGCAATTTGGGGTTCAGTGTCTTGCCAAGGACACTTCGGCACATAGACAGGAGGAGCCGGGATTCGAACCGCCGACCCATGGGTCATTGGACGACCTGCTCTACCTCCTGAGCCACAGCCGCCCCGATTTATTACAGGCTTTCCTTGAGCGATGGAAATAAGTGAATGGACGGCTGATGGTACAGCAAATAGCCACTAACAAGTTTTTTATAGGACAAAATAACACCTGGGTCGCCTTGGTGGGGACGTAACAGCTACAAATGACAAACAAAGGTTACTACAATAAGGAAGCTTTCTAGTTTGAAATATTTTGTGCTGGTTGTTTACCCTGGGCTTCCTCCTCTCTGGTAGGAGTCTGGACACGGTGTGTCCAGACACTGGTACCCTCCTCTGGTGTTGAAGCACATCTGGTTGGGTCCACACTGGATGCCTTGTACCGCACACTCATCTATGTCTGGAGGCAGGAGGGTAGAATCTCTTTACTGTAGCTGCAGTAATAGCCATTATATACAGCTTACCTGGGCATTATGCGGCCCTGGGACCAAATGCGGCCCTTTGGCTGACTCTGATCGGCCCGAGAAAGGGTACCGTGGTTTGCAAATAGTGGTCCGGGGACCACCAGAGGTCCTTGAGAGAGTCCCACTTAAATATGGGAAGTTGGTTAACCAGAGTGAGAGTGTAAAAAATTAACCAAATGGACCCTTGCGGTCCATTTCGTTTCATTTTTTAGGTAAAATATGCATCCTCTTAATCAGCCCAAAATTATACAGAGAATGTTTTACATTCACAAACTTACAGATCAAAAACGACCAAATGTTTTACATTGGTCGTTTTTGATCTGTAAGTTTGTGAAATCCAGCCTGGAATTGTGGACAAATCAAAAGAAATCTTTAGTTTTGAGGTCTGTGGGGCTAAAGTGTCATCAAATAGTGGTCCTCTGTGGCTCAAATACTGAATATATAGAGGGCCCTGGTGTTGAAATGGTTGGTCTTCTTACTTTTATCTTGAAATTAAACTAATATTACGCAGACTAGTTCAGCCCTTAGTCTTGGCCCTCAAAAATATTTTATGTATCTCATTTGGCCCCTTGGGAGAAATAATTGCCCACCCCTGATATACAGTATAGAGCCAGTGAAAGTCTTCTTACCTTTACAGCTCCTGCCGTTGGGTAAGAGCTGGTATCCAGGGGGACAGAGGCACTGGAAACTGCCAAGGGTGTTGCGACATTCATGCTGGCACGGCTTCCTCAGCAGACACTCGTCCACATCTGTATGCAGGACAAGTTGATGGATTGCAGATTTGTTTGAGTTGTTTGAGTTTGATTTTTTATTTTGTTCTTCAAAAAATAAAATAAAAAAATGAAATAGAATAAAAAGAGGCCAATGTTGATGTAGGTGGGATAGTTGCAAGTCAGTGGTTTTCAACCAGTGGTCCTTGAGAGGGTTCCAGGTGGTCCTCAGCTAAATGACGGAAAGTGGGTTCACCTACTTTCATGTTTACACTCTCAAGAGTTAAAGTATTCATCGTCTGCATTAGCACCACATTCTCTAATTGTGTAGAATTAAGAAGTCTAGACAATTAAAGAAGGTAGAAAATTAACCATCATTTTGATCAGCATTATCTTTGCCTGTTTTGTTTTTGAAATCCAGCCTGGTATTGTGGACAAAACCAAAAGAAATCTTTAGTTGTTGTTGTTTTTGTCTGTCGGGCTAGGATGACCTCAAATCGTGTCCCGTGGCTCAAATGCTGAATAAATAGTGGGTCCTGGTATCAAAATGATTGAAAACCACTGTTGTAGGTTAAAATATGGGGCACAATGTGAATCAGCTTCATCCAGGGAAGGTTCATGTCCAACCACAGTGGAGGCTGCTGTTCAATAGTGCCTCTGGCCTAGGCAGACACTCCAACAAGCAATTGTTTGTGTGGTAAAATGGCAGGGAAAAGCATTCTGTGCCAGCGCTAGTCTGAAAACCAAATATGACATTGTAAAAACAAACAAAATATAATAATAATAATTGCACACAGCATGCACTGACGTTAGTCTGCTCCATGACCAAGCCAGTCTGCTCTGTTGCTGCACTGGAGATTTTTACGCTACAAGCTGAGTTTATAGCAGTGGTTTTCAACCGGTGGTCCGGGGACCACCAGTGGTCCTTGAGAGGGTTCAAGCTAGTCCCTATAAATGATGGACAGTTGGTTAACGAGATGTAAGTCTTTGATAGTGTAAACATGAAACCAAATGGACCCGCAAGGGTTAAAAGAGTTAAAAATATTCATCATCTGAATTAGCCGGAAAGTCTACACAACTTGAGAATGGAGAAGAAGATTACTGGTCATTTTTGATTAATGTCTGCCTGTTTTGTTTCCAAAACCCAGACTGAAATTGTGGACAAAATCAAAAGAAATCTTTAGTTTTGGGGTCCGTGGGGCTAAAATGTTCTCAAATGGTGGTCCGTGGCTCAAATGCTGACGAAATAGTGAGCCCTGGTATCAAAAATGTTGAAAACCACTGGTTTATAGCAGGGGGTGGAACTGAGAAAGATAGCATAGCAGAGGTGAAACCAAGCGGCTGCCAACACCATGTGTATTGGAGTAAACTTATCTCTACACCCTCCCGAGGACCACCAACAAATTTCCGGTGTGAGACGAGAGGGGGAAGTTGGCAACGATGGCGATACGTAGGAGACGATGCATGAAATTGTTAAATCCATAAAGTGAACGCAATATACTGTAAGTTGCGTGCCAAAAGGGTTGTAAATGCTGTTTTATGAAATGGATCATTCCGGTCGTCGATTCTATTCTTGTGAAGGTTTAACCCTTAGTGTACAAACCGCGTTTTGGTGTTGTAAGCATTATGTTTTAACTATTGAAAAATAGCAGATCTACACGCTCATAGCGCGCCACCGAGTGGCGCGCTATGAGCTTGTATCTCTGCTATTTTTGAAAAATCGTGAAAACGTGGTGCAAATCTTTGAATATTATGTTATTCAGAAACTAGAAATCTAGACAGGACACGATGGATTAACCGACCTTCAAAGTCATCGTAAAAAAAAAACTTATAAACACACACCTGTGTCCACATTACATCATTACTTCAGTGTTACCGCATCAAACACATTGTTTCACAATGTCTGTTGTTGTGTTTACTGGGGTCTGTTTACTGGGTGTGTGTGTGGGGAGTAGAGATGGACAGCAGGACAGAGGAGGAAGACAAGGAGGTTGTTCTGACCACTGATTTTACAGGAAATCAATCACCAAAATGGAGTGGTGGAAGATGGAAACTAACTTATTATTATTATTTTACTTTTTCCATTACTCAGCACTTTATCTTCTACTCCATAGGTTTTCAACCTTTTTGATACCAGGGCCCCACCATTTATTCAGCATTTGAGCTACGCACCACCATTCGAGGACATTTTAGCCCCACAGATGGCCAAAACTAAAGGTTTGTTTTGCTTCTGTCCACATTACCACAGGCTGGATTTAGGAAACAAAACAGGCAAAACATACAAACCAAAATCACCATTAATCTCCTAGTTGTGTAGATTTGGACTAGTTCTAATTAAGATGATAACGAATATTTTAACTCTTGAGAGCAAAAATGAAGTCTACTCTTGAGAGTAAAAATGAAACCAACTACTCTTGAGAGTAAAAATGAAACCAAATGGTCTGGACACTTGCGGGTCCATTTGGTTTCATTTTTACGTTCTCAGAGTTACATCTGGTTAACCAACTTAGCTGAGGACCACCTGGATCCTCTCAACGACCACTGGTCCACCTGTTGAAAACTGTAGGTTACGAAGGTAACCCCTTTTGTTTTTAACTGCAAGCGAGATGAATCGCATTGGGGAGATTGCGCCTCCTGGCGTGATCACAGGCATTACATCATAAACTCACGGGGCCAACTTGATTGGTTCGGGTCTGACACGTGGGCGCCAAGCCCCCCCACAGCCCTAAGGGACAAAAGCGCCCCAAACACGTGTCGTCATTCCAAACACAGCCTGAATTCTTCCCTGAATTCTCTCAAGCATAAGAAGGAGGGGATGTTGGGATGTCATCTCGTGCAGTCTAAAAGAGTGTAAAGTTATAGAAGAGATAGTGTTAACCTAAATGAAAATATATGAGAATCTGTGTATCGAATTAATAGTCGCATTGGGAGACATAATATTGAATCCGAGAGCTCGCTTGCGACCTTACGTCCACATGCTCTCTCTGCCCTGGGAGAACTCCCCTTATTGATCCGAAGCCTGGACTGTCCAAGACTCCTGCCCGTAGTCTTTCATAGCTGTACGCCACGCAAGGGCAGCCGTACCTCTACTCAAAACCAAGTGGGGCAAAGACCCACTACGCAGAGCCACGTTAAGGACTGCTTGTGCCATCGGCGCAGCAGTCACGTCCAGCCTATAAAACCTGGCAAAAAGTGGACGAAGACGCCCAACTGGCCGCCGCGCACACATCCTGAATTGAAAACCCCTCTGCAAAGGGCCCAGGATGCCGACACCGCTCTAGTAGAGTGCGCCTTCAGTCCCACAGGTGGTACTAGACCCCTGGTGGAAGTACGCCTGTTCAATGGCCTCCACTATCCACTGGGAGAGCCGTATCTTTGACACAGGTTTCCCAGGAGCCTTAGGGTCCCAAGAGACAAACAACTGAGTAGTAGTCCTAGTCCCTTTCGTTCTGTCCACATAGATCCTGAGAGCTCGCACCGGGCAAAGGTTATGCCTCCTTTCTTCCTCCTCAGAGGCGAACGGAGGCGGACAGAACGCCCTCAGCCCACCGGAACAGGGCTGGTAAGGTGGTTCTTAGGTACGAACGCCGGGTTAGTCTTGACAACCACTCTCATACCATCGTCATCAAAGCGCATGCACTCCGCACTCTGAGAGAGCATGGAGGTCACTGACTCGCTTGGCAGTCACCACCGCCAACAGGAAGGCCGTCTTGATGGACAGCAACTTCATAGACACTCTCTCCAGAGGTTCAAACGGCTGGCGAGAAAAAGGGAATCCAACACAAACCGCCAGGTCCCAGGAAGGAACCACAGACTTGGACACCGGGTGAAGACGTAACCCACCCTTCATAAAGCGACGCACCAACCGGTGCTCGCCCACTGTTCCATCTCCAAAGCCAACATGGCAGGCCGAAATGGCCGCCAAATATACTTTAAACCGTGTTGTTGTTTCAAACCCTTGTCATACAAGCTCTGGAGGAAAGACAAAATGTCCCTCACTGAGGCCTGAAACGGTTCCACATGCGCACGCTCCTTTCCACACCATTCTCAAAAAGACGCCATCGCACGTCATAAGCCTCCTCGTCGAGGGGGCTCTCGCACTCTGAATGGTATCAATAACGCCCTGAGGAAGACCCTCGGTTCTCAGGTTCATCCTCTCACGGGCCAAGCCCATAGTTCCAGGCTCTGCGGCCGAGGATGAAATATTTCCCCTCCCGCCTGCGTCAGAAGATCCCTGCGCAGTGGAAGTCGCCATGGATGGTCGTATAGGAGCGGAATCACTTCCGACATCCAGCAGCCCCACGCCGGAGCCACCAGAATCAGGGACAGGCGCTGCTGCCTCACTCTCTGCAGAGTTGGAGGGATGAGAGACAAAGGAGGGAACGCATAGAGCAGTTCCCTGGGCCAGTCGTGTGCTAACGCGTCCAGGCCCAGAGGCGCCGTCCCGCGAATGGAGAAGAATAGAGGGCATTTCCTGTCCTCCTCTGATGCAAACAGGTCCACCTGTGGTCTGCCGAACCTCTCCCAGATCTGCGCCGCCACCGCTGGATGCAGGGACCACTCCGCATAATGGCAACGCCCCTGGAGAGCAGGTCCGCGCCCCTGTTCTGCAGGCCTGGAACATGAGACGCCCTGATGGACAGTAGGTGCTTGTCGCACCATAAAATTAGTTTGCGTGCCAGCATGTGCAGTTTCAAAGATCGGAGACCCCCCTGCTTGTTGATATAGCACATGGTCGTGGTGTTGTCCGTCCTGATCAGGACATGGCAACCCCTTACACAGGGCTCGAAGTGCTGCAGGGCGAGAAAAACCGCCAACAGCTCCAGATAATTGATGTGGGCAGTCCTGAGATCGCTGTCCCACACCCCCCTGGCACACATGCCGTTGTGGGTGGCTCCCCAACCGGACAGACTGGCATCCGTGGTGATCACCTTCCTGGAAATCACCGTCCCCATGGTCACGCCCTCGGACAGGAAGCGCTCGTCTCCCCACTGTCTCAGGGCTAAAACGCAGTCTGCAGTCACTGTGACTAGACGATGGCCGAGGCGATTTGGCACCCCTAGTGCCTGCATCCACCTCTGAAAAGGTCTCATATGTAACCTGCCTAACCGTAACACGGCTACTGCAGACGCCATAAGACCGCCATCACTTGGCACCGCCGAAACGAAACCCTGCGTCCCGTCCCGAACGACCCCACACACGCCCGGATAGACTCCACTCTGTCTCGGGAGAGGCGTGCTGTGGACGTGGTCGAGTCCAGCGTCATGCCTATGAAGTCTATTGACTGCGTCGGCACGGTTACGCTCTTGGCGAAATTTACATTGAAACCCAGAGACACCATATGGTTTATAACCATTCCGGTGTGCAGTGTTGCCTGGCGTGCTGAGTTTGAACTCAGAAGAAAATCGTCTATGTAGCTCGCCATTCTCACCCCCCGCTGCCGTAGAGGGGCGAACGCCGCTTGAGTGCACTTCACGAACACGCAAGGGCTCAGAGACATTCCAAACGGGAGTACCAGATATTCGTATATCTTCCCCCGAAACCCGAAGCGCAGGAACTTCCTGTGCGGCGGGTAGATAGGAATGTGGAAATAAGCATCCTTCAGGTCTATTGACGTAAACCAGTCCCCCTCGCGCACCATGCGTATCAGGGCGGCATTCGTCAACATTTTGAAACGGAACACCTTCAGGAACCTGTTGAGAGCGCGTAGGTCCAGAATGAGACGCACACCCCCCCCCTTCTTTTTCACCAGAAAATACCGGGAGTAAAAACCGTTCAGGTTCTGACCGGGGGTTACTTCCTGTATAGCACCTTTGCTCAACAGGGAGAGTATTTCGTCGTGAAGGATGTCGCCCGCCTGTCCACTGGCCTGTGAGAAAAGGACTTTCTCGCACGTCGGTGGTTTCGAGGCAAACTGCAGTCTGTAGCCCTTGGCTACGGTGGAGAGCACCCATGGATGCGCGCCGCAGGCTTCCCACTGCTGTAGATGCTGCGCCAGGGGATTCACGGCAGTCCCCGTCCCTATTTGTTGTAGAGCAGCACCCCGCCTGGCAGGACGGCGTCCTGCGCCTTCTGATGAATAAAAATTTTGGCGTGGTGGTCCCGGCCTGTGCCAAAACCCGAGGGTTTTGACACAGATCCCGTGACGCACGGGAAACCCTTTAAAAATTTTGGCGTGGTGGTCCCGGCCTGCGCCAAAACCCGGAGGTTTTGACGCAGAGCCCGTGATGCACGGGGACCCTCTATAAGTTTTGAAGTGGTGGTCCCGTCCTGCGTCAGAACCCGAAGGTTCTGACGCAGAGCCCTTAATGGTGGGCTGGAACCGTCCCGTAGGCTCATAGGTTTTGCCAGATCGCCCCTCAACTTTCGAAGATTGTACAGACTCTTTGTATTCCTCAGCAGTAACTTTCGGCAAATAACCAGACGTTTTGTATTCCTCAGTAACAGCTTTATTGAAGCGTTTCTCACGGCAGGGAGGACAGGGAAAGCAGCAACATTCGGCACTTTTACAACGTGTTTCACATCGTGTAATGGCATTTGAACAAAACGTCCCTTTTTTACCTCCGGTGCGTCCAGTGTGTGGCCCGCGGCCACTACACCTCGCTTTGACGAAGCGCGAACACGCTGTGCGTCCAGTGTGTGACCGTGGCCACTACACCTCGCCGTGAAGAAACGCGAACATCGTTCGGTGTGGGACCCGTGGCCCCTACACGAGGAACAACAAATAGTCTGTGAGACGAAAGATCGAGGGGCGCGCCATCCTATTTTCCTTTCTTCTGCCCGCTGCCCCCTTTGGTGCCTCCGCTCTGCTCGCGCCTCGGGGGTGCAGATGACTTCGGGCGCTTATCACGCCGTTTAAATTGTTGCTGGCGAGTCGCGGAGGACGATGTCCGTCTCGGAGCGTCGGTGTTCTTGGAGTTCGAAGTACCGGGCCCAGATCTGCCCCCGGTCCGATCACGGTTCCGATCATAAGACCTCCCGTGACGGTAGTTCTGATAGTAGGCGCTCCGTTTGCCCGAACGAAGCGCCTGCAGTATCTCCTTATCCTCCTCCTCCTCTTTGAGGTATTTAGACACCTTCGCCAGCGCCCCAGAGAAGAGGTGCTCCTGTTTCACCTCGCAGTCCAGGTTGGTTCTGCGGTCCAGATCAGGATCCAGGTCGAGCCATCTGGCCCTCTCCATGCAGACTTGGAGAGCCATGGCCCTGCCCACCATCTCCGTCTGGACCTCCGCCATGTGAAGCAGCTCTTGGTGAAGTCTGCGGAGCTCCGCTAAGTCGGTCTTGGAGGGCTCGTCCCCGAAGGAGTTAAATAGCACCGAGGCCGAGCCTAAGATGAGGGCAGAGGCGTTAAGCGACCTAGCGGCCGCCGCAGTGCACTTGTAAGCCTTCGCGTTGATTTGTGAAGCCTCCTTATCCTCGGCGCGGTGGAAAGCGGGGTCCTTAGCGAAGCTCGACGCTTTCGTCTTCAATATGTGAGCAGCCAAGGATCTGCTCATAGGCGGAAGAGACACCAGACCAAGCGACTCTTGCTGGTCACAGTCACATATCTTGTGGGGTGGTGTAGTGGGAGAAGTCTGGGGGTTTTTCCACGACGAAGTTAAAATGTCGAGGAAGCCCTCCGCGTAAGGCAGCCGCTGCTTTGTCTCGAGCGGGGGCGCGTCCATGTCGAACGCGCGGTAAACAGTCTTAGTCTTTTTCTTAGGCTGTTCCTCGGTCGGCCATTTTATGTCGCCCCTCTCCGCCGCTTTCTTAAAGATCAGCATAATGTCGGAACGATCCACCTCGAGTGCAGGGCGAGGGGCTTGTGCAGCAGACTGGTCCGGCGGGGCCTGCGCCGCAGGCTGGTCTGGTGGGGTCTGTGCCGCGGCCTGAGCTTGCGCCACGGGCCGAGCCTGAGCGTCAGACACGGCAGCACGGGCTACGTGCGTCGCCTCCCCGTGCGCCCGTTGGCCAGCGTCGCGGCTCGCAGGACTGTCATCCCGACTGGACGAGCGGCTGTCGGAGTCGGAGTAGGACGGCAGTCGTGACGAACTAGAATCAGAGTCGGAGCTACCTCGCTCCATAGATGAGGCGCCACTCTTGTCTCTGTCGGCGTCGACGATTTCCACGTCCCCCTGAGGGCCGTCCTCCTCTCCCTCGTCGTCGTCGTCATCTCTCTCCGCCCAGCGAGCAGCAGCCGCCCTGTTGCTATTGGAGTGCGCGGCGGCTCCGCGCTGTATCTCCGCCTCGGCCGCTTCGACGGCCCGGCGGGCCTCCTCGGCTGTAGGGCGATTAGCGTAGTCGCCGGTGGAGTAGCGGGAGGGGTCCGCCGCCTCTGCTGCCGCAGCGCGGCGTGTATCTTCATCCTCCCGCCGCTGGGCCTCCTCCTCCCGGCGGCGCCGACGCGCCACTTGCTCTCTCTTGAGAGCATGCTCCGCACGCTCCAACCTGCGTTGAAGGTGGTGCTCCTCCGTAGCCTCGCATACTTTGCACCGCCCTCTGTCGTGGACACCATCCCAGGCGTGGTTGTAGCCTAGACAGTACACGCAGATGTTGTGCTTGTCCTTCCCGGACATGCGTGCGTCGCAGTCAGCACAGCGCTTCGGGGGAACGTAGCCATCTTCCCGAGCCTGTCTGCGTTGCCGCCGGTTCTTTGTGCGGGTCCCAGCGTGGGACTCTGCCATGGCTCCTGCTAATGGCTAGAGTCGCGACGGGTGGCTAATGTGCTGTCCTCGTCGGTGTGCTGAATCAGACTGAGTAGCAGGGCCCTGAGCCGCTGGCTATACTGCAGCCTGTTTTAGCAGAAAGAGAGGCTCGCCTACAATCTTTCACTGCAGAATAAGTTCTTGTCCGGTGTTCTGCAACCGGGAAGCCCACAGCCTGCTTAGCAGCTTTCGTGGTACCAGAATCACTTCCGTCCGATGAAAATAACGCTACTGAGCGCCGTAGACTTCGGGATGAATGCGTGTGTTCTCACTGAGAAGAATGCAAGGAATGACGACACGTGGTTTGGGGCGCTTTTGTCCCTTAGGGCTGGGGGGGGCTTGGCGCCCACGTGTCAGACCCGAACCAATCAAGTTGGCCCGTGAGTTTATGATGTAATGCTTCTGTGATCACGCCAGGAGGCGCAATCTCCCAATGCGAGTCATTGAGCGCAGCAGATTCTAAAACCCCTGTTCTACTCCACTAAATCTGATCTCAGAGGCAAATATTGTGCTTTTTACTTGTCTTAAAACAACGATTATTGAGTGGTGCAACCACTCCAAGGCATGGCTTTGTCCCCATGTCCTGTACACCTGACCTGCGTTTGTTTAACATACCAGTTGGGGCAAGAGTGGTGCTGTTGTGCCAACACAGGGCACTGTTTCACCAAAAAAAAAAGAGTAGACACAGCAGTCCACACATTTGGTATGTGTTTTTTTTTTTTAAATACAAGTACATGTTACCATGTACAACGTACATGTTACTTAATACTTTGTAGATTGTAGATGTAGATACTTTAAGTACATTTTGATACCAGTGCTTTTGTACTTTTCCTCAGGTCATTCATGTTGAAATATACAATTTTACAGAGGATTTCTACATCTCTATTGAGTAATTTCTCCACCACTGCCAAAGAGTATCCAACTAATCCAGACCATCTTAATTAGACTCTGCTCTGCATCGTGCCTAACAATGCCCCTTAGCCGTCGTAAAAAAAAAAAAATCACTGTAAACCACATTTCAGGTTATTGCGGAGCAACCCGAAATGCTGCAACAACAGAAGGCTCTATGGGTAGCTTTAGGATCTTAGAAAACATATTGACTTTTATACATCCTTATTTACAGACGCCCACATGGAGTTAAAATCTGTTACACATTAAGCCAACATACCTTAGACCAATTTAGACGATGAACTACTCTGAATTGAATAATTGCGTGTCTTTAAAGTACCGAGAAAGTATGATCCGTCTATGGCACGTCGCGATACGTAGTCATTTGCATCTTCAGATCCCCTTCCAATAGATTTATTTCATAAAATTAAAGTTTCCATATTATGCGAGCTGAGGAAGGAGTGTTGTGCCAATTACCCCTTTAAAACTTGGATTAGCCTCTAGAATAGTTTACTAGAGCGCTGGGGCGATGGAGAGATGGAAAATGGGCGGAGCATAGATGAAAAGAAACGCTGCTACAATCTGTAGAAGTGAGAATGACACGTGTTGAACCTGTGTGTGATTTGCTCAAAAGGACATAGCATTCACATCAGACTACCAGGCCTTTGATCGCGGCTAACACATTTTCGGTCCAGGTATTGGATCTTGTATCTATTGACAGAGGGTGTAAACATGTCGTTACTCACTACGGGGGATCAGAGGTGAGAAATCATTAAGTGAAAATGACCATCTGAACTGCAGCCCCAGATCTTTAAAAGAATGTTTCACAGCGCAGATAATGGGGAACTTTGGGACGGAGCGGAGCATGTAATGAGGGCCTGGCCACAACACAAATTCTCTAATAACAACCATCCGGGGGCAGTAAAACCAGATGAGATCTTATTAGTCACCTAATAATAGTATTGGAAATTAGGTAAACCGCCGTTTTGGCCGCCTCTCTTCAGCATGACTTCACGATATATTCCATTATTCTACTTTAATCCATAATAGGTAGGCTTATTATTAAGTGGGTGACTCTCTAGAACAACTCAACTCAATTTTCTGAGGGTCTTTTTTCCCCATATATGTCCATTGTTGTCAACAACCTGAGCTAATAATAGCTGAAAAACCTCATTATGGGGCGCTTTTTGTAGCCCGGCTTAGCTAAACTAACAGCTGTTCCTCTGATCGTTTATGTCGTTTTTCCCCAAAGGCGAACGTTACGAGCCGGATGTTCACCCTGTTCCTGGTGCAGCTGTTATTGTTTATTGCCTGAAAAGCCGTTGATAGTTGGTCAGTTGCTCACCCACACACGTGCCGTCCCTGTTGGTGTATCCCAGAGGACAGCTCTGTCTGGTGATGCGCGAAGCCCCGACGGGGCGGGAGAGGATGGGTCTGCCCAGCGTGGAGACCAGCTGCGGCCGTAGCCGGTTGTGGTTGCCTCCGACGACGATGCGGGAGCCGTTGGTGAAGGTCTGGCCTCTCTGTAACCCGGCACAAGAGCGCCCGTCGCCCAGCAGCGCCGTGCCCGGCGGGCACTGGCACCGGAAGCTGCCCGGCACGTTGCGGCACGTGTGCGCACAGGGGTTAGGCGTCTGCAGGCACTCGTCGATATCTGAAAGGAGGGAAAAAACGAGACGTGATCATCATACATTTTGCATGTTCATCAGGGACGGACATAACATTTTCCAATTGAGAAGGCAGGAGAAAGTCGTATGGGGGCGGCTTCATGAAGTCGCACCCATACCATTTTCGATGGTATCAGGACTTATATTAGGCAAGTAAGCATCAATAATAACATCAGTTGTTGAAGTTGCAACAGACACACAGCATGCATAAAGCTAGAGATCTGACAGTTTTCTGTTTTCAATGATGCTGTTGGTTTACCGGTGCCACAACTGTAGTTAGTTAGTAGCAGCAGTAGTATTTCAAATCATTTTAATTATAAGCACTTTAATTTGAAATATCTTGGGTTGTTTTGCATGCCATCGTGTTTGGTGGGGTAGTCTGGGCATTTAGCGGGGCATTGCCTCCCCATGCCCATGCCTAGATCTGCCCCTCATGTTCATGTGATTTTGTAAATGCGACCGATGATGGTTTACGGTGTAATCAGACAAACGGATGCCCTACCTAGACATGGGAGTCCTACTCCCTGGGAACGGTACCCTCTTGGACACACGCAGCCGTAACTTCCAACGGTGTTCTGACATATCTGGGTATAGCGGCACATGTGACTTCCATCCTGACACTCGTCAATATCTGAAATGAAAATGAACCAAAACAAAACAGTTACATTTAATTTGTACTAAACGTGGTGTTCAAAATATTGTTTACCTAGTATTCATTCATTCTTTTTTGTTTTTGTTTTTTTAGGATATAAACCCATAATTAACAGCCTGCACAACCAGCAAACGCCTGGCCAAGTGAAAATGAACCTCATCAAGAGTGTGAAAGCTGGATCATAGTTTAAATTGTTTAAATTGCCAGTGAGCTATAATAAATTTGGCCAAATCAGGCATAGACCCTCACCGCACTCGGACCTGCACTCAAGCAGCAGTTTATAAAGGGAGGTCACGTCATTATTTTACTTTCTAATACCTTATATGCAACACATACGCAACACAAATTGTTGACCCCTCGTTGACGTGTAACAGATCATTTGTATAGACAGTACAGTGACAAATGACTGCACATTCTGGTAACACCATGTGGAGATTACATGCAAAGATGTATTGCAGACTGGATTGACGTCACATTATGTAGGAACACACTAAAAGCGTAAACTACCATGATCTTAAAAGGACTCAGCAGCGTGCACAACACCATCACAATGCTCAGAGTGGAGCAGGGGAAAGCTACCTTAAGAGAAAGATAGTGTTACATAATATCCTCTTACCCATACAGGCCCCATTCTCTGCTTTGGTCATGCCAACAGGGCAGCTGTCGAAACACTGGTATCCTCCGTCTGTGTTGCGGCACTGCTGATGAGCTGGGCACACATTTCTCATGCACTCATTGATGTCTGTAGAAGGAACAGCATTACGTTATTTTCGAATCTTTGGTTGCAACGATCATTACATTACATTACATTTGTCATCCTTTATACCGTGGGCGAATGGCACATGAGGGCAGACTGCAGTCTGATGATGTAGCCATGGACTCTGAGCTGAATTTCTACAGCCACATGCACTAAGACAATTATGAAGTCACTGTATCACTGTACATATCATGGACTTTGTTTAACTTTTCCGCTGCTTCTGGTGCAGCTTGGTGGCCACTTTAATTTCAGAACAGAAGTTTACAATAGACATCCAAAAATATGCTGTGTGCCAGTATAGAACACTCAGCAATTGATGCTTTTCAGATACAGCACTCAGAAAATAGTGCTTTTAATGGAAGTAAATGGAGTCAGATTTACAATCACGTCATCAACAAGAAGAGTGACAATACAAGGTAAGCAAAATATCAGGGCTATGATACAGTTAACAAACAGCTATTTACTTATACGTGACAGATACGCATATGCGTAAGGTGCCCAGGAGGATAGTTTATGTACGATTTGACCCGTAGGAAGCCTGAACAAAAAGTTAAGCAAGATTTTGAGGGGGGAAAAACGTTTTCAACATTCATCTTCAGTAGACACAACTAGACCTGTAAAGACTGTTTTAAAAATCCTTACGAATACCAAGAATGTGAATCACATCACTCCAGTTCTCAGAGAGTTACGGCGGCCGCTGGCTTCCTGTTTGTTAGGATAATTTATGGCAAAATATTACTGTTGCTTTTTATAAGGCATTTTGGTGTAGGGGGGCCAAAATACATTTCTGATCTCCTGCTATTTTATGAACCATCCAGACTTATCATCAGGTCATCAGGGACATGTCTGCTCCCTGTCCACCAGAGACTAAACACAGCACTGAGAAACAGTGTTCAGTTTTTAAACACCACATATCTGGAACAAACTCGCAGGTCTGCTACAGCTCTCAGTTCTACTAAACCGAGGCTGAAGACCTTTACGAGTGCTACTGCACTTTACTGTGCTTTTACCGGAGACATTTCTGGGTCTGCAATGACATGTTACTGTCATTGTATTAGCCGTTTATTATTATCCTCTACTTTTTTCCAAGTCTTTAATAATAATAATTGTGGGTTTATTTTTGCGCCGCTCTTAATGTTCTGTATAAGCACCTTGACTTCGACCTGGAATATAATTATAAACTTGTCCTGCCTTGCCTGACTCGAGCCGCCCAAAGATAATATACACACAATTTAATTCATTTAAGGAGAGCATCACTTTCTGTGACATAATGCATACACGTTGACATGTTCGTGGCTGAAGTCCGTCGGCCGTGAACATGTCACCTCCTTGTTAAGATTTTCATCTCAGATTAACCCTTAGTGTATACTGAACGTGTTGGTGTTCTAAGCATTATGTTTTAACTATTGAAAAATAGCAGATCTACAAGCTCGCCACTCGGTGGCGCGCTATGAGCTTGTATCTCTGCTATTTTTGAAAAATCGCGAAAACGTGGTGCAAATCTTTGAATATTATGTTATTCAGAAACTAGAAATCTAGACAGGAGACAATGGGTTTAACTGAACTCAATCACCGCCACCGCTGTCATCTAAACAAATGCAATTTCTGTTTAGTATTCCTTGACAGGCACATATATGAACACCTCCAGTCAGCCCTGGACCCTGCGTATGTGTGTGTGTGTGTGTGTGTGTGTGTGTATGTGTGTGTGTGTGTGTGTGTGTGTGTGTGTGTATGTGTGAGAGAGAAGGGGGGTTGAGTCCCGCAAAATCCCAAAGCAAAATGTCCATGCCTTTACCAGATGTTTTCCTGTTTATGACCTGTAGCAGGAGGAGTCCTGCTGAGCTAGTTGAATGACCAGTATTGTTGTTGTTGTTATACTTAATATTAATTATTATTATTGTATGCACATCCGTTATCTGGAGGCTATTATATATTGTCTACTCCAGGGGTTTTTGACCTTTTTCATGCCAGGGCCCATTATTTGTTCCTTTTCTGCCACGGACTACCATTTGATGTTGAGTTTAGTCTCTCGGACCCAAAACTAAGGATTTTCAAGTTTGTGTCCACAATTTAGGAGAGATAACCAGCAAAATGTTGGTCAAAATAATATTTTGACCATATTTTATACATAATTTCTAAATGTGTACATTCTGGAAAATTAAGTAATTCAGATTGTTTCAATATAATTTAACTCTTGAGAGCGTAACTGTTTACGATCTCAAGAGTTACAGATCCCGAAGGGCCCATACTGTCCCTCATTTAGCTGGGGACCACCTGGAACCCTCTCAAGGACCACTGGTTGAGAACCACTGGTCTGCTCTATTGCTTTTATGGGCACATGCAATATTTAATGTATTTTGTTGTATTTTTGCATCATTAGTGTTGTATTATGTTAGTGCTTTTAGATACCGGTAGTGTTTTTAAACCTCTTGCCTCGCCCTGACTCCTGAGTAATACATTTCGTTCTGTACTTGTATGGAATGACAATAAAACCCCTTGAACCTTGTAGCAGATTGCAGGGAAATGCCCTGTTGGAACGATAAATGGACATTTCACAGCTGGAGGAATATGAAATCACTCAATGATAAATGGTATTCGTAGCAGATAACAGTAGCACAATTTGTTATGTGCACTATGTGGCCAGAAAAAAATAACATTGTCTGTGTGTTTGACTGCGGTTTGACTGGATCGCTCAATTCCCTACAATGACCATAATGCCTTGGGGCGCTGTCCCTCCCTGTGGAGAAGGGGAGGGGTGTCTCACTGAGACAGCATGCAGTCCAGGAAAAAAAATATCTAAAAAAAACCACACATATTTGATGCATATCGGAACCCCAGGACAAGATTTCTTGTGTGCTAGATCTGGTTACAAAAGGGAGTGTAGTGACTCCTGACTAGATTTCTAGTTTCAGACGCTAGATTCTAGCTCCTGAAGCTACATTCTAGTTCCTGAGGCTACATTCTAGTTTCTGAAGCTACATTCTAGTTCCTGAGGCTACATTCTAGTTTCTGAAGCTACATTCTAGTTCCTGGTGCTTGATTCTAGTTTCTGACACTAGACAGTAGACACTAGTATTTTTCTCTGAAAAATATATGTTCCTGTGTCAGTGATGCTCAACATATTTCATGCCATGGCCCATCAGAATTATCTATATTTGGCTGCGGACCCACACCTGAAAACACGTTGTTCCAGGGGTCCCCCAGAAGCAAAGATTTGAGTTAAAAAATGTTTGCTTCTGAAATAATACATTCAAAGATTTGCGCCACATTTTTCACGATTTTTCCAAAAATAGCAGACCTACAAGCTCATAGCGCGCCACTCGGTGGCGCGCTATGAGCTTGTAGATCTGCTATTTTTCAAAGCTTTAGAACACCAAAACGTGGTACACTACAGAAAACGGATAAGTCTAAACTAGCCACTAACCAAGGCAGCGCTGTCCAGAGAGCTGGTATCCAGGGTGGCAGACGCACCGGTACGATCCCAGGGTGTTGAAACACTGGTGCTGGCAGGGGGAGACGGAAGACTCCTGGCACTCGTCCACATCTGGAAGAGACATTACTCACACGTTAGGTTTGGCTAAATCTCCAAAAGGACCATTTTCTACGTTTGCTGTATTATAAAGTAGTGGATTTCGACCAGCGATCCTTGACTGGGTTCCAGGTGGTACCCAGCTAAATGAGATGGTAACAAACGTGTAAAATGAAACCAAATGAATTCCATCTAATCAAATAACTAAAATATTCTTTAGTTTTGGATCTGCAGGGCAAAATCTCACCCAAGTGGAAGGTGGCTTAAAGGTGTAGTGATTTCACTTAATTCAAATATTGTTCTTTTTTCCTTCTTTTTGTGACTAATACTCGCTACTGTAGAGTGTGGTGACCATATAAAGAGTTCCTCCCTGTCCCCATTGAGCCCCTATAGGGTAAAACAAAAATAGTTTCAGTTTGGGATTTGGGACAAAAGCCTTCCGTCCAATCAGGATCGAGTGGGGGTGGGCCTTGGTGGACGGTGCTGTTGGCCTGTTGCACTTTTCCCTACTGAGTGTGTGCATGTGGATTGTAGGGTTTTCCAAATCACTGAATGCTCCTTTAAATGCAGAGTACATGGGAATACAATGGGCCTTGATATGAAAAAGAGGTTGAAAACCACTGTTATAAAGTAATGAAATAGGAGAAAGTTCTTGCCTTCGCAGCTGGTGCCCATGGCGCTGGGCTTAAATCCTGGGCCACACTTGGCCTGGCAGCGGTACGTCCCCACCGTGTTCACACACTGCTGGTTGTAGTGGCACATGTGGGAGCCCTGGGAACACTCGTCAATATCTGCACACACACACACACACACAACATTACAGGTCAGATACAGCGTTCACATCTCTGCAGAGTTCTTAGTTAAGAGTGGAAGAAAACGGTTGAGGTCATGGGAGGAGAAGAGATCCATCTGAACGCTAGCCCACGCCTAGCCTCTTGGAATCATTTATTTTATTTTAATCTGCACGGTCGCTGCCAAACAAAATAAAGGACTGAGACAATCATTTTACCTCTCCTTACGTTTTAAATTCTTTTGTTTCTGCAGCGGATCGGCTCCTAGGGGCCGAGCTGTACGCTGTAGAGATTCCGTGAGTCAGTGGCTAATCTTACAAAACTGTTGGACCCGTCGCCGGCACCAGAGTCGTGTAACTTTTCAAACCTTAAATGTTACTGACCAAAATCATCATGACATCACCGCAGGCATTCCATCTGGTAATTTGCACTTGTTTACACACATTCAAACATGCTGAGGTCTATGCTGGAAGTCAAAAGGGAGAAATGGAGACAAAACTGACATAACAGTGTTGACGTCATGAATAAATGACATCACAATCTGGCTGCATGAAGCCTGAGATCCAAATGGAAGCTGTGCTGTTATTGGATTATTGGTGTTGTTGCATGGACCCTCCATCCAGTGAGCATACAATAGTTCTCTAGTTTACTTTTCTTTGGCATCGACGTACTTCCACATACTTTGGGCTAGTTCAAACAATTAGATGAGGGAGGGTCCGTTCTTTCTAGGTTCACACAGAGGTTCTATCTGTGGTTGCTATAACAATGCCTCTAAACCTGTAGTGGATCAGTGCATCAATATACAGTACATTGTGGCCAAGCCCACACAGTTTCACCAGGAACTGCTTTGCTAGTTTTTTTATTGGCTAATTAAACCCTGATGTACGTATGTAGAGTAGTGGTTTTCAACAGGTGGTCCGGGGATCACCAGTGGTCCCTGACAGCTGGTTAACCAGCTTTCCAACTCTTTGAGAGCGTAAACATGAAACCATTTGATGTTTATACTCTCAAGAGTTAAAATATTCATCACGTGAATTATCCCAAGTCTACACAACTAGAGAATGTAGAAGATTAATGGTCATTTTGATCTGTATGTTGAACTGTTTGGTTTCCCAAATCCGGCCTGTAATTTTGGCAAAAGAAATCTTTTGTTTTGGGGTCTGTGGGGTTAAAATGTCATTAAAAGGTGGTCCGTGGCTCAAATGCTGAATAAAGAGTGGTCCCTGGTATAAAAAAGGTTGAAACCCCCTGCTGTAGTGCATCAGTACATCATACAGTACATCGGGGCCAAGCCCACACAGTTTCACCAGGAACTGCTTTGCTAGTTTTTCTTGGTGCCTTTATTGGCTAATTAAAACCTGATGTGTGCATGTACTGGATGTAAATGCAGTTGCATGTGTAGGTGTGTCAGATATACATCTGTGTACACTACCGTGCATAACATGTTATGTAAAGTAAAACAAAACAAAACAAATCAACAGTGTAATAATAACAACAGTAGACTGTATGTAATCATACAGATACAGGTGACTGACCTTGGCAGGTGTTGGATACAGGGGAGATGGTGAATCCAGAAGGACAGGCACAGGAGAATCCTCCCATGATGTTGTTACAGGAGTGAGAGCAGGGAGACTGGAGGTCACACTCGTCCTCATCTGGTGACCAGGAGGACACGTTTCATTATCTCATAATACGGCCTGCACTTAGGGCTGTCAACGTCGTGACATTGTGCTTCTTCTTGCGCGATTCATTGTCACACGAATAATTACGTTCGGAACAGATGTGTAAACATAGGCGTTGTAACAGCAGGATTGCTTGTGGCAGAATGACAAGTTAAAAATATACAAAGATGACTGCAGTTCCTCACTGGCAGGCGGTGAGGACATAGAAATGTGTGTGGGCTAAAAAGCATGACAATAGGATGCAGCGTGAACTTGTAGATCTGCTGTTTCCGTTCTAACAATTATGACGATTATGCCATGTAATTGTGATCATCTCAAATAATTGCGATCAGACTGATATAATATTAGTGAAAGGCCTTGTCCCCCTTACTGAAATCCCACTGTGACTCTGAAGTCCTGTCTATGGTCTAAAACCATTTCATAGATTCATGTTTTTTTATTTAACCTTTTATTATGAACATATTTATCTATAAGAAACAATAGGTGTTAAATAAACATACCAGCACAGTAGGAGGCAGTGTCCAAGTAGAAACCCTGAGGACACGTCTCTCCGTCGCCATCTGGGGGAGAAGAACGCCATCAGCACCAACAGTTATTTATTACCAGCTAAAATGTACAGTTCACCCTTTGACAAGTCCCACAGTTTTGGTTTCGTGGTTGGACAAAAGATCCTTTCTCTGATTCCACCAGCACTTTTTTTTCCCATTTTGATTTGTTTTTTTCATTTTGATTTGTATTGAGATTCTGTGCATTCAGTTCTTAATTTAAACCAGTGTCGGTGCAAAGGAAGATCCCATAGTCAGTGGTCATATCATGTCTGTTTTTAGTTCTTTCCAAAGAATGACACTTTAGCAAATTCAACAAAAAAACACAAACAAAGTGTGACCAGGGCGGAGGCAGACAGAGCCTTCTGGTTAGCCCGTCGGGGGAGCCAATCAGAGACGGCTGACAAAATGTTTTGAATGAGATCATTTTTTTGGGAGCACCAAACCTGGTATGAGCAAGTTGGCGGTGATCTGGAAGTCCAGGGTGAGTGTGAACATGCTGTAGACGCTGCTGAGGTCTGACACCCTGACCAGCTGCAGCAGGGGCCCCTGGCGCTGCTCCCGGCCCTCGTAGATGATGGTGTGGTTGCAGCGCAGCACCAGGGGGGTCCCGGCCCTCTGGTGGGTCTGGGAGGACCAGGAGTACAGCTGGCCAGGACCCGTCTGCACGTAGGACTCATCGTACTCCTGCAGGACGGACAGAGGAGAGGAGAGGTCCCCAAATGTTATCATAGAAACCTGACACATTACTGGTGTCTGGTATCTTGGGGAAATTATTCAGTCTTTCTCTCTCTACTCTCTCTATTCCAGTGGTTTTCAACCTTTTTGATACCAGGGCCCACTATTCATTCAGCATTTGAGTCACCATTTTACAACATTCTCACCCCACTGCCCCATAACTAAAGATTTCTTTTGGCTTTCTCCATAATTCCAGGTTGGATTTTTGCAAACACAACAGGCAAATGTACAGTAAATCAAAATTACCATTAATCGTCACCATTATGTACATTTCCTAATTAAGTGTTGCTAATTCAGATGATGAATATTTTAACTCTTGAGAGTGTAAACGTTTAACCAAATGTACCTTTTTATGCTCTCAAGAGTTACATCTGGTTAACCAACTTAGCTGGGGACCACCTGGAACCCTCTCAAGGACCACTGGTTGAAAACCACTGCTCTATTTGTGTGCACACACATATTGAAGAAAGGGTGAACTTACTTGGAGACTCAGGTGAGAGTTGGTTAAGGACAGAGGGACAAATCCATTGATTACAATGTCAATGAGCAGAACTCCCTCAGAATCCACTCCTCTGGCCACGTGGGTCAGACGAAGGACCTCCCCTGGTGGAACATGAAAGACATTGATATGATAAGTCCACAGTAATAACTTCACAATGACAATACAACAACACAAACATACAAATAGAACCGATGGTCAACACTGCCATCTCCTGGCGGTTTTCGCAAACTACAGAAGTGGGTCATGTGGAATCTGCAAAACGGGCATGATGAGATTCAACCTGGTATTTGTCCCAATTTAATTTCCGTTAACCAGGACAGCGGGTAGAATAAATAGAATAACTTATGCAGGGGGGGGGGGGGGGGGGTCTCTCGGGCTCACCGGTCTCGAATTCGAGCTGAGACTCCTGTCTGAACAGGCCCTGGGTGACGGAGTAACCGTTCCTGGTCGCCTCGTTCTGCAGGGCAGTGGTCCAGTAGACGGGAGCGAACACAGACACCAAGCAGCGCATCAGGGGACCTGGAAATACAACAGGATCAGAGTTGTAACGCTGCTAGAAACACCATGGAAATATACCCGTAGAGATGCACTGTTAATTCAATGTGTTGTCTAAAAATATCTAAAATAAGATTGCACTATGTAACTTTCATCTTCTTACACAGATTTGAACCCAGTGCAATTGCTGACATTTTTTTAACCAGCATTGAGCAAATAGCGGGGATACATTAAACTTGTGAGCTCCTAGATCAGCTATCGTTGGACTTTTCTAAAAACAAACAGATTAACCCATTCCGTCCTGACATTGTGGATTCTACAAAGAACATAATGTTCTTCTGAAAGAACATACTGAAAGATTGGTGCTGCATTCTCGCATTCACCCCAAAAATAGCAGACGTTCACGGCTCATAGCGCGCCACTCGGTGGCGCGCTATGAGCCGTGAACGCCTGCTATTTTTCGATGAAAGTTAAAACACCACAAGTACAGTATAGAATGTTTTTTTTTTCTCACCAATAGCAGGGGGGATGTTGTTGAGGTGGGCCGTCATACTGCTGGTACCTTCCTCCAGGTGGTTTGTAATGTTAGCCTCCAGGAGGGACACGCCAAACTCCCTGTCGTTCACCTTGCCGATCAGGCTGCCTCTGGCCTTACGCGGTGACTCACCTTAGACCAGGCATCAACAATAAAAACACTGCTCAGTATACAGTATTCAGCTTACATAAAACATGTCTGCAGCAATGTGTAAAAACCTCAAATCCTAGTGATGAGAATCTCCATTGTGATAGGTGACATTATTAGCCGAGACTCCCACTTAATATATTTTTACTCTCCCTGTGTAAACTCAGTTTCCATGGTAATATGGGATTCTTCTACACAAAGATATTTGTGGCTACACCAGTTTATGTAGATTATGATAGTAGCCAATTATTTTTACCCCTTGTTTTCATTCAATGTAATCCAATATATAACGCTATTTTGAATGGAACATGAGCTACTCATTGATGCATCATTGTGACGACTAGGCCACAAACTTGCACTATTGATACTCGCAACACCTGTGACAGAAGAAGCTCATAGCCTTGTTCCTACCTGGGCAGAGACCAGTCTGACATGACCGGGAGTCGATGCTAGGGCCATCACAAGACCTGCCCCCATTGGCCGGCTCCGGGTTGTTGCATAATCTGATTCGCTCCTGGGAACCTCGACCGCAGGTGCTGCTGCACGGACCCCACTCCTCCCAGGCAGAGTAACCTCCATTGACTGGCTCAGAGGAACCAGAGAGACAGAGAGAGATTGGGTTGTGAGTTTGTAAGTCTGTTATTTTATAATGGCATTGAAAAACACACATCGACTGGAAACATGAAAGTTTGAAAATACCGGTAATAGATGAAGACACTTTACATGGGGGGCATGAGAAAACAACAAGTAAAAACAACTTTATTAGGGCAGGGTTCCCCAATAAGCCAGGCCATTTGTGGCCTGCAAGGCAGCCCCTTGTGGCCCCTGGAGGTATGGTATGTGTGTGATGTTATCATAATGTTATCATGTTGATTTTAGGAGATAAAAATAAAATGAATACATGCTAGAATAATAAATTGAGGTCCCACATATGAATGTCATTAAATGGGGGCCATTAGCCTATGCATGTCAAACTGGGCATTCTTCAAATTAAAATGATGAGACTGCCATATCTTGTCTATATCTATATCCTGTAGTCTTAATTCATTTTAAACTCTCAAGAGGTAAAGATATATAAGAGTCCATTTGGTTACCAATCCCTCAAGGACCACTGGTAGTACCCGGTCAATTGTTGGGAACCACTGATCTACATCTTATTTAACCTTAGAGGGATATTTACACAACAGACAGCTTGTAAGTCGCTTGAGTCACCCAGAATTTATTTATTTGATATGAAATAATAAGCAAAAATATATATAAAAAATGTTTGTATAATATCCCTTTAATTCTGTAGTTTGCATGTTCTCCCCGTGTCCCCCAGCAATAGAGTGGAGGTGAGCTGGAGTTAGATTCAAAACTGTTTACAAACACAGTTTTTGTAGTTGCCTATATTACCTTTAATTTCTTTTTCAAAAGCATAGTAACATGCAATGAATCCTTGAATCTTGCATGAAACATCTGTTATCATTGAACGTGTCTCCATTGTAATGCTCTCACTCACTCTGGACTTTGAGGGTGATGGTCCTCTCTGCAACCCCCGCCTCGCTCTCTGCCACACATTGGTACTCCCCTGCATCTCCAGCCTGGGGACAAATGAATGACGTTACTGAATTAGTATAACGTGAAAAGAAGCATTTCTTCATACACGCATCCTTGGCATTGGGGGCAATTGAGGTTTCATGTAATCCATTCTGTACTGAACGCATTTGGGCGTTTCAAGCATTGACTAGCTTTAACTATTGAAAAACAGCAGATCTACAAGCTCATATCGCGCCACCGATTGGCGCGATACGAGCTTGTAGGCCTGCTATTTTTGGAAAATCCTTAAAACATGTGCAAATCTTTGAATATTTTCTGTCGAGCAAACGATATTAACTCCAATCTTTGTTTCTGGGAGGGGGTCCCTTTATGGGATATTTTCAGATGGGGGGGCATGGTTGTGAACTGCCAGCATCCACACGCATCGTATACAACTGTCACATGGCTTTGTTTACAATCTGTGCAGGGGCCAAGATGAAAACACACTAGTTTGACCCGTCACATGCTAGTTAATGCAGAATTACATTTTGTCAATTTCGCCTGCAATCACAGATTCTGTGATTAGCTGTAATGAATGATTTATTTTCGTGTCTGGCTGCCTTTTGCAGTCGATACCTTATGAGATTACTCAGACACATTTTACAATACACATTTCTACAGTAGTGCCAACATGCTGACATCAAAATTAAAGTAAAAAGAAAAATATATAAATAAAAGCAAACAAATTGTCATAAATTGATTGTCATACAAAGTACACATGTACATACAGTACTGTAACACCCTGGAATCTGTATCATTTTGTGCCGCGATTGGTGGAGCATCGCATAACCATAACCACCATGTAGACTACTCTAGTGTATCTTTAGAATCTTTAGTCGTCTACATACTGTATGCCCCGGAGTGGGGGAAATGTCATACTGTCTGAGAGAGCCACCAACACGCATCTGTCAAAGAGCCACGGCCGCTGGGAGTGCAATTAGAGCACCAGTTAGACTTAACAAGGTTACAGGCAGCAGCAAAAAAAAAAAAAACAAGCGTCCGATTCAGGGAACATCCAGCTCTCTGGTCCCTTTCTTTCTCCCTGTGCTGCTAATGCTGTTAGGCTCTCTGACTGAGCGGCCTCCAATCTGATTTACGCTGGAGGCAGGGAGGACGCCGCGGGGAGACAGTGACACACTACTGCGCCACCCAAGGAGACTGCAAATGAATCTGCGCTAGACTTTCATTTTTCATCCCAACCGTTCTTGTTATTTTCCCCAAGTAAACAAATGATTTATTTCACTCAAATGTACTTTTCTTTTGTAGTTATTTTGAGACAGAGAAGGCCAAGGGTGACTGTGCTGTGTACGCAGATAAGAAAAAGAAAACTAAGCTAAGGGGGAACTTTTCTGTTTACCGTGACGCCGTAGATAACCAGGGAGCCGTTGTGCAGCATTTGCAGTCGTACGGAGCGGAGGAGGGGTGTTCTGTCCCTGTGCCAGCGGAGGACGGGGCTGGGGTCTCCGTGGACGGGACAGTCCAGCACGGCAGAGGCACCTTGGAGGACGGTGTGAGTCATGTGGGCCTCGCCCTTCAACACTGGAGGCTCTGGAAACACAATACGTTCATTAGCTCTAAACTATCCATCATCATCATGCCAGTCATAGTCAAGGAGCACAAGCTCTCACTGTTAACCAACTGTGCATCATTCAGCTGGGGACAACCTAGGGACAACCAGCTTTAAAAGATTAGGAAAGAAAGATTTAACCAGGTTTCAACTTGGAATTCGATGTTAATCAGGAGCTGGATCCCCGCCACCTGTCACCAAAAAAAATCGAACCCTAGATTTAACAGGTCCATGATAATGTGTGATCAGCTCACCTCGGATGCGAACAAATGAGAGTGCGCGTATGGAACCCACGCTGTTCTCTGCGATGCACATATAGGTCCCAGCGTCGCTCATGGTCACATTCTCAATGATCAAAGTGCTCCTGCCAGCCTCATCTACCGTGGCACCTGATAAAACACCATGAATATTGACATGCATTTATAGTCATTGTAACATCATGGCAGCGTTCATGTTGAGCAGCAATGACAGTTGTAGCGGCTATCTCTCTCTCCCTTGTGATAACATACCAACATGACAAACCTCTTTCAACATCCATACATCAGAGCATTACAAATTACTATGCAGGCAAACCAAGACAAAACAGCAGGCCTAGTAACCAGCCATGATGTACATACAATAAATATGAGGCCCACACATGAAAATCTATGCACTCCCAGAGTAGCAGACCTGCACGGGTCTATTTGGAACCCCCTCAATTCTTTGAAATAACATATTTAATTTGCCATAACAGATCACAGATGTGCAGTACCTGGGTAGGGGCTGTTATTTGCAGACCAGGAGATGACCGGGGTGGGGGTGCCCTGAGCGTGGCAGGACAAGGCCAGGCTCTGACCCTTGTTGAGTGTGGCGTCGCCTGGCAGCTCCTTGAAGGCGGGCCTCATGTTGACAGACAGCCGGATGTCCTGCCTCGCCGAGCCTGCGGCGTTGGTGGCCACGCACGTGAAGACGCCGCTGTCGCCTGGCTGTACAGGTGGACGTTCAAATTATACTTATTATTACGAGGACATAATAGTTTATTTTCCAGGGTGAGATGTGTATTACAGTAATGTCATCTCTAACCTCTGCTCTTTCATGATCAGACCATTTATTCAGCATTTGAGCCACAGATCACCATTTGAGGACATTTTAGCCCCACACAGACTGCAAAACTAAAGATTTCTTTTGCTTTTGTCAACAATAACAAGGCTGGACTTGGGAAACAAAACAGGCAAACATACAGACCAAAATGACCATTACTCTTTTGTTGTGTAGACTAAGATGATGAATATTTTAACTCTTGAGAGTGTAAAAATGAAACCAAACGGACCCGCAAGGGTCCGTTTGGTTTCATTTTTACGTTCTCAAGAGTTACATCTGGTTTAGCCAACTTAGCTGGGGACCACCTGGACCCCTCTCCAGGACCACTGGTGGTAGTTTATTCTCTAGGGTGAGATGTGTTATTACAGTAATGTCATCATCTCTAACCTCTGCTCTTTCGATGATCAGCTCTCCTGACCGCAGTACGGTGAATTTGCCAGGAAGGTTGGGCACGGCGCTCCCGTCTTTCTCCCATGAAACCCGGGGTTCTGGGGAACCCTGAGCGGCACATGGAAGCAGCGCCTGGAAGCCCTGGATGACCGACAGCTCCGTCTGCCCAGCAGGGATCATCGGCGGGACTGAAAGAGAATGATCTACTGTTATCACTTGACAGAACTTATCAGGTCAGGTGGGAACCGACACCTGCTCCTCCTAAGCCCCAACTAAGGTCAGCAAGCAAGGCTTATGCTAGGAGCTAAATCTATAGATTTATAGACATAAACTCAAAGCTTTCGATTTCTATAATTCCTCTGGGGAAAGTGTATCATCATTACAGAGTGGACTAGATAACTGAACTGAACTTTACTGTTTAACCGTTCTGTACTGTTATCATGTTCTGTACTGTTATCGTGTTTTGGTGTTCTAAGCCTTGTGTTATACTTTAACTATTGAATAATATCAGATCTACAAGGTCATGAAACACTACCGAGTGGCGCGCTATGAGCTTGTAGATCTGATATTTTTGAAAAATCGTGAAAATGTGGCGCAAATCTTTGAATATATGAAATGTGTCGTCAAACTAGAATGTAGCATCAGAAACTACCATCTAATGTCAGAAACTAGAATCTAGTCATGACAAAATGGGTTAGTAAAGATTATGCATATATTTAGAGCTTGACTAGACATGTAAAAAAAATCGATTTTGAATCGATGTATCGATCCAACAGCCGACAATACGATGCATCGATACGTCCGCAAGAGTATCGATTCATGTTTAAATGAATAAAAATATCTGGTCTATTTTATCCATTTGCTCCTGGACGTAATTCAGACTAGGCCTAGGTGAGGTACAACTTTGCTGTTTCTCAAATAAAATGTATAACGGTATTACAGCTTTCATTGATTTATTTCAAATTTGAAACATTGTCTAGCCTGTAAGGTAAAAAAATCGAAATCGAATCGAATCGTGGTGTATTCTTGAGTATCGGAAAAAAATCGAATCGTTGGGTCAGGAAATCGATACTGAATCGAATCGCCATGATGGGTGTGATTATGCATATATTATTTAGAGCTTGACTAGATCAGAACGTGAAAAAGTTATAGATTTTACGTTAGCTCAGTGACCAACCTTGAATAACCAGCCTCATATCCTGGCTGGCTCTTCCGGCCAGGTTCTTGGCAGTGCAGGTGTAGAGGCCTGCGTCGCTGCGCTGGGCGGCGGTGATGGTCAGGGTCCCGTTGGCGAAGACGCGCACGGACGCCCCCTCGGTCACGGGCCTGCGCTCCTTGTGCCAAGTGACCTCAGGCTGGGGCTGACCGTCAGCCGCACACTCCAGGCTGACCGCTTGGCCCAGCACGGCCGTGTACTCCAGACGAGGAACGCTCAGCACGGGTGGCACTGGGAAAAACACAGAGAGTAACCACATTACAGATCTCACAAAGACAAATGGTTTTGCGTAAAAGTCCAACATCTTAACCAATATATCAGGGGTCTTCAACCTTTTTGATACCAGGGCTCACCATGTATTCAGCATTTGAGCCATGGACCACCATTTGAGGAGATTTTAGCCCCCCCAGACCCCCAAAACTAAAGACTTTTTTTTTGCTTTTGTCCACAATACCACAGGCTGGATTTGGGAGACAAAAACAGGCAAACATACAGACCAAAATGAGCATTATTCGTTGTGTAGACTTGGGCTAATTAAAATATTTTAACTCTTGAGAGCGTAAAAATGAAACCAAATGGACCCACAAGGGTCCATTTGGTTTCATTTTTCGCTCTCAAGAGTTACATCTGGTTAGCCAACTTAGCTGGGGGACCACCTGGAACCCTCTCAAGGACCACTGGTGGTCCCCGGACCACTGGTTAAAAATCACTGCAATAGATGAAAGAGCCATCCCTTTGGTCCGGGGGGAAAGATACTACACTTTGGATGCCATTGCTAGTGCTACACTACTAGATATGCACATAGTGTCATTCAGTGGCGTTCTAGGACAGTTTAAACAGGATTGGGAAAAAAGCAGTTGCAGCACAGAACCAGCAGCACCAGCACCTCACAGGATTTCCTTAACCCCCCGACAACATTAACTCAGCATATCCATCCTTTTCCTTCAAATCTGCACAGTCATGTTAAAACCTCCTCCACGTTACCTTGAAGGACTAGCTTCGTCCTGCCAACAGCTGTTCCTGCCTCATTCTGCGCCAGGCACTGGTAGGTTCCTGCATCGCCCAAAGTGACCCGGGAGAATTTTAGGGCTCCGTTGGAAAGCACAGCCAACCGATGTCCTGTGAAAGAGAAGCAGAGGTTACATTTGTTTTCAGCAGAAGCATCTCTAATGCAAATGTGTTTACACACACATGATTGAGACGATCCACAAGCTCATGATGCGTTGTGGCACACTGTGAGCTTGGATATCAGCTGTTCCTCAATAACGTCGAGGACTTTGCGGTGTACAGTGGTGTTCAGTGTGATATACTGTAGCGCAGGGGCGGATGTAACATGTCCCATTTTTTGGGGGGGGCAAGAAAACAAGTTGGAGGGGCAATAGAAAATGGTATGGTTACAGGTTGGATGGTTATGGTCGGTTACAGGACTTCTATTAGTCAAGTAAAGCATCAAAAATAACTTCAGTTGTTGTTGAAGTTGCAACAGACACACAGCATGCATAAAGCTAAAGGTCTGACTCAGAGAGTTTTCTGTTTTCAATGATGAAATGCTGTTGGTTTAGTGGTGCCAAAATCGTAGTTAGTAGCAGTAGTAGTGTTTCAAATCATTTTAAATATAAGCACTTTAATTTGAAATATCTTGGGTTGTTTTGCATGGCATCGTGTTTGGGGGGGGGGGGGGGGCAGACTGGGTATTGCCCCCCCTCATGCCCATGCCTAGATCCGGCCCTGCTGTAGCGTCTCTCACCTGCTGCGATGGGAACGCCCTCTCTCTGCCATGTGATGGAGGGCCTGGGGAGGCCGTGGGCCTCACAGCGGAGAACAGTCCCATGATGCAGCACCACCTCCACTTCCTCTGCCATGGGCTTGATCTCTGGGGGCTCTGGGAGCAGAAAATAATGTTCAGATCGCAGCGCTTCAAGTCTTCTGCATTTGGGCACCAAAACCCTGGAACCCTCTCAAGGACCACTGGTGGTCAAAATCAAGAAAAAAGTGCTTCAAAGCCTGGTGAGCAACTTCTATAGTGTCGTTCCCGACACTATAGATTCTAGTTTTTTGGTGCTAGATTATAGTTTCCAATGCTAGAATTTAGTTTTTTGTCACTGGATTCTATTTTCTGACAATGGATTCTAGTTTTTCTGGGGGGAAAAAAATCTATGTTCCTGTGTCAGTGATGCTCAACATATTTCATGCCATGGACCATCAGAATGATCTATATCTGAAAACATGTTCTATAGGGATCCCCCAGAAGCAAAGATTTGAGTTAAAAATGTTTGCTTCGGAAATAACACATATTCATAGATTTGCACCACGTTTTCACGATGTTTCAAAAATAGCAGAGATACAAGCTCGTAGCTTGTAGATCTGCTATTTTTCAATAGTTAAAACTTAAAACATAAACTGAATGGCTGGGACGGGGCACTCCGCCCTCTAGGATAATATTGTATTATAACTCAGAACTCACCTTGCACAGTCAGAGAGATGTGTTTGTGTGCCACCCCAGCTGGGTTGCGGGCAGAGCATGTGTACCTGCCAGCATGACTCGGAACTGCAGCGGTTATTTCCAGCACTCCTGCGTACAAAAATATGAATGTAATCCAATTACTAAGTATAATACGATGTTATATGTTTGCTACAGCTACTCTATGTTCTACCAGGGGTTTTCAACCAGTGGTCCGGGGACCACCAGTGGTCCTTGAGAGGGTTCCAGGTGGTCCCCAGCTGAGTTGGTTAACCAGATGTAACTCGAGAATGTAAAAATGAAACCAAATGGACCCTTACGGGTCCATTTGGTTTCATTTTTTACACTCTCAAGAGTTAAAATATTCATCATGTGAATTAGTCCTAATCTACACAACTAGAAGATTGTTGGCCATGGACAGAAGCAAAGTAAATCTTTAGTTTTGGGGTCTGTGGGGCTAAAAATATTCTCAAATGGTGGTCCGTGGCTCAAATGCTGAATAAATGGTGGGCCCTGGGATGAAAAAGGTTGAAAACCCCTGTTCTAGATTGTGGCTTGATTATCACATTTAGAGGCACAGAAGCCAAAAGCAGAACTAATAACTTAATTAAAAAAAAAATCTTAATGAACATTTGTGCAGATTCGTGCTCACAGAGTGTGAGACAGCAGTTTGACCGTGTGCGTTACACTCCAGAAGACCCCATGTGCCAGCGATGAAGAGATGCCAACTGGACACTCTCCAATTATATCTTTATACATAGAACCAGATGCCAATGCAGGTCACGTCTCTGTCTGTGCTGCAGAGGATACTGCGTACTGCTGCAGAATCAGTCAGACAACATAACGGCGGTCGTACCGGTAGGCAGGACACGGTAAGACCCTCCCCTGGAGCCCAGCCTGGCTCCCCCCTTGGCCCAGGTGACGGTGGGCTGAGGACGCCCCTGCACGTGGCACGGCAGCACCACGGGAGACATCTTCACAGCTGTGACTGTGGTGACATCATCTTCAATGGACGGAGGCACTGCAGGGAGAAGAAAAGAACTTGTTAACTGTTTATGCCTTTTTGAGTGGTGCAGCGCCATTCCTATAGATCAATTTGTGTGTGTGGCCTGGATGTCTCCCTAGTGTGTCCCTATGAATAGTTTTTGGTGTCAATGTTGTACAGCCTAACACACGCACACGCGCGCGCGCACACACACACATACGCACACACACGCACGTGCGCGCGCACACACACACACACACACACACACACACACACACACACACACACACACACACACACACACACTGTATGTTATGGTTTCTGGTGTTACAGTATAGTACAGTAAAGCAATCCACTGGGAACACTGTAACCGTTGTGATGCCCCCCATAAGAGATGTATTGGCAAATGTGGGCACGTTTCTTCAAAGATAGCAGATCTACATGCACATGCCGTGAGCTTGGCTGTGTTTGAGGTTCATTCATTTGATTTGTTTGAGTGATTTTCCACAACCACCTTTTACCGTGCAAAAAACCTCGCCGAACAAAAATAAACCCTCACCTTGGAGTATGACCTCAATGACTCTGCGCTCCTCTCCCACTTCATTGACAGCTGTGCACTCAAAATAACCCTCGTCCTCATTGGATGGGGAGGAGAGCACCAGAGACCCGGAGGCGAGCAGCCTGGACGGACGGAAGAGAACAAGGGGACAAAATAACTCAATTTCAACGTCCTTTATGACTTATGGGTCTGACATGCGAGGCGCGCTACACCCATGTCTCCGTCGCTCACCTGTACGCCCCGGGCTGCTGGCTCGTGTCTAATGGTGTGCCATTTCTTTTCCAGGACACTTTGGGCGGCGGTATACCGGTGGCGTCGCAGCTCAGCGCGGCTCTAACCCCCGTGGTCACTGTCACGTTGAATGGACCGGGGCTGATCGAAGGGCCCACTAAAACACAGGAGGGTTCACACATTCAACAGGACGCTCAGCGATCATATTGGATCAGTGAAGCGCTATTCACCGAGTGTTCCGTGTCTCTCTGCTGCCAGGGAAATGCAATTAACGCAATTATGCTGTCAAATCTCCTTTGATGTTCTAGTGAAAAAATGAAATTACTTGAGCACTGCATTCGCTAGAAAATATGGATGGAAGCCATGAAAATATGGAGAATATGGTTGTTGAACCAAACCTGAACTGAGCACGAAGCCAAACAACCCAACATTCAGAGGAAGCACTTATGTTACAAGGTGATTTTTGTATTTTCTGAGTAGTACTGTGCTTACCAAACACCCGCAGGTCCATTCCCCTGTGATCGGAACCGGCCTGGTTAGAAACGGTGCAGTAGTAACGTCCAGCATCACTCAGCTGCACACCGTGGACGCGCAGGGACCCCTCTGAAATGCTATACCTGGAACACATACATGCACAACAGAAATTCATGCACACTAATAGAAATGACCGATCTCTTTGTGAAATAGAAATAGGAAGTGGATACAGTGCAGTAAAGTGAAAACTACAACAAATAGAAGGATATTTTCACCCTTTCGGTGACAGCTATGCTAGTAAATGGTGCATTCATAGTCACCCACTCATACATCAATGGCGGCGGAAACCATGCAAGGTACCGACCAGCACATCGGGAGCAATTAGGGGATCAGTGTCTTGCTCAGAGACACATTGACACTAACTCTGTGCGGAGCCTGGGATTGAACCTGGTTGTAACCTTGTAGTTACCCCTGAGCCACCACTGCTCCCTACTGGCAGCTGGCATTATGATAAACACAAAGTGCACTGGCCCTGGATCCGGATAGAGCCGGCTCAACATGGCAGGACACTCAGACGTACTTGATGTCGTCGTGAACTACGGGGAAGCCGTCTTTTCTCCACATGACAGCGGGAGATGACTGATCTTCGACTTCACAGGGTAAGACTGCATCCTGGCCGAGGTGCACCGTCACCACCGGGCTGCTTTCCTTTATGACTGGAGGCACTGCGGGGGAAACAGAGTGACAACAGCGTGACACCACTGTGTGTGGGTGTGTGTCTGTGTGAGTGTATGTGTGTGTGTTCGCAGGCGTGTGTGTATATGCATGGACGTACTGTACTGCATACATAGTACATACTAGAGATCTGCGGCTGAGATTATTTTTTCATCTGCAATCCATCCGGGCGTATTGATGATTTGCCCCTCATGCGACCGCATTAATTAATTCATCAAATTTATAATAAGCATCCATACGCAATCCGTGGCATGAAAGTGTTTAGTGTATCCAGTCGTATAACCAATAGCCAATCTCACAGTGCATAGTTTGCTTGCTGCAACACGTTATGAGCTCATAGATGGGCTATTTAGAAGTCCCAACAGTGCAACCATGATTGTTTCCATGGTAACCCGTAATGGTTCGATATGAGAACCCTAGTGAAACCACACTCTCATTAGGGTTTTCATATCACAATGAACGAATGAATGGACGGACGGCTTTTCTTGTGACATACCCATCCTTCACTCCCACGTCCAAGTCCCACTCCAAACTTATATTCCCTCCTGTTTTAATTAGTTAATAATTTCAGCTGCCTGTTATTATTCTCAGTAGCCTAGCAACTGACTGCTCTGTTGTTTGGGTCATTCGACCTATAGGCCACTATGCAGTGCACTCTGAGATTGTAGCCCATAGATAGATGTCTTTAATTTCCGTGTTTCCGTTTTAAAAGCTATAATAAGCCTATAGACGCCATGAATTTATTTCATGCATTATTTCATCCACTGATTATTAGTCATTAATTAATTATTTTTCCGATCCTAATCCATTTTAATCTGCAGATGATTCGCAAAAAATCCGCAGGTAAACCTGCAAAAACCATACATATGGTATTTGCTACATGTATGGGCCGACTTACAGAGGATCTCCACGGTGAAAAAGAGACTGTTGCTTCCGGCCATGTTAGAGACCACACAGCTGTAGCGGCCGCTGTCCTCAGTCCTGACATCTTGGATCTCCAGGTACTGACCCCCTGCCAGCCGCTGGACGCGACCTCCCAGCTGGCAGGATGAGAGCAAGAGGAGTGAGGGGGGAAAAGAAGATTTAGAGAGAGGGTGGTGGAGTGGTGAGTCAGGCGTGATGACAGCAGGGGCGGATGTAACATTTCCCAATTTGGGGGTAACCATGTATCCATTTTTGGTTACATGACTTTTATTAGGCAATTAAGAATCGATAATAACATCGGTTGTTGTTGAAATTGCAACAGAGCATGCATAAAGCTAAAAGTCTGACTCAGAGAGTTTTCTGTTTTCAATGATGAAATGGTGTTGGTTTAGTGGTGCCACAATGGTAGTTAGTTAGTAGCAGTAGTAGTTTCAAATCATTTTAAATATAAGCACTTTAATTTGAAATATCTTGGGTTGTTTTGCATGCCATTGTGTTTGGTGGGGCAGACTGGGCATTTAGGGGGGCATTGCCCCCCCCCCCCCCCCCCCCCCCCCCCCAGGCCCATGCCTAGATCCGCCTCTGGATGACAGACAGACCATGCTGTGTATAATTGCTGGCATCCATGTGCTTTCCCTTCTGTATACCTGCAGTTTCACCTCATCCTTGTACCAGGCTATTTCAGGAGGAGGGTCGCTGTCTGCCAAGCACTCCAGGGTCAGATGTCCCTTGGCTGGCACTGTCACCGTCCTCACATCACCGGAGCCCACCAGAGTCGGTGGAGCTGCAACCAAAACAAACCCTTGATCATTCATTACTGGCGACGCCTCCACCTCATTGATTTACATGTGATCCATGATAATCTTATCAAGGATGATTTACAAAGGCTCGGCAAAATAGTTTTTTCCCTTGAGATGACTGAACGATTTTGCAATCTCTCAAGTTGTTATTATTACTGCTGTACCCCGTTTAATGTGTATTTTATTGTTAACTGCAACAGAGCCATCCCAATGTCTACATTACACTGTACCTGCAAGTACAAATGAGAATAAAGAAATAGCAAAGAAAAGTGAGTGCTACTATATTTACTATTAATCATTATATAGTAGCATTTTACCCATGGCAAATCCCTGGATAGATTACAAATGGTCAACATTATGATTGAATTCTGATGAGAATTCTGCAGTGCAAGTGTCTTATTGAGAGTAAAGCAGTGTTATGTTGTTGTGATTTATCACCCTATTTGTGGCAGTTTTGCCCATGGCAAAATGAAGTTCGTCTGGGCAATTCTTCTGCATTTGAAATAATCAATAACGAGTAGCAAGACAACAAATGAAGGTTTGTTCCTTTAGGATTATGCTGATCTAAGCCCGTTTTCAAAATGGACCCTTACTAAGAAGCTGTGTTTAAAAACAAATACCCCAGATTTTGCTGTATCAGGGTATGGTAAATACTGTTTGATTGATGGCAATGACAGTGACGGGGCTGTGAAAATGAAGTGTCTTATGGATGATCAACAAGGTCTGATGAGTTCACACATAGAGCGACTGTCACCTTGGACGCGGACCCAGTGGTTCCTTCCATCTTCTCCCGCTGGGCTGCTGGCCAGACAGGTGTACAGACCTGCATCCTCCACCTTTAAAGAGACATTCATTCATCATCTTGAGTGGCTCAGACACACACACAAAGAACACTTCAAAAGTCTCAGATGTCCACAAGCATCAACATTCACTTGAGCCCCAATTTATACTACGTCATGCAAAAGTGCAGCATGGCAAAATTACTCACAAGTGATCTTGAACTAAGGGTTTTGCAGTATAGACAACAAAAAGGGGTTTTAAAGAAGAAGATAGTGGGCCCTGGTATGAAAAAGGTTGAAAACCACTGCATTACAAGCTCAGTTTATGTTCTCCCATAGTGAGATTGTAGATCTCAGTTCCCCCAGCCCAGCCCACCCATACCCCCCCTCCCTGCCCCCCACCCACAGCCCCTCAAAAAAAGACAAACTGTGACGGGATGCCAGGTTGAAAGTGGTTAACAAAGGAGGTCATCCTGCAATTACATTTTCGACCCTCTACACGGTGACATTCTGGGGTTGCCATTTACCTGCACTTTGCTAATCCTGATAAAGCGTCCATCCTCCTGTACTATTTCAGTTCCCTCCAAGGGCCGGCTGTCCTTGAGCCAGCTCAGCGTGGGAGGGGGGTCCCCGACAGCATTACACTCCAACTCCAGTGGGCTGTTGACCGCGATGGTCAGCTCCTCTGGGAAACCAGACCTGGATATCTTTGGGGGCTCTGGAAAAAATAAAATAAACAGTTAAAAGAGAGAGAGGGAGAGAGAAAAAGAAGCTAGTCAGGGGGTTTTGTTTATTTTTAGCTTTAGAAATGTGTAAAATGTTTATAGCTTCTCGTGGCTACGTAAACCATTTACGGTTCTATTTCTAACGGGTTAATTAATGTGGTTTTATCAGCCACCGCAGGCCTAACCGATTTCAAAACATACTTGTTCACCGCAGGAAAAAAACGTTGAGTGGTACCAGATACCCTGCTTAAAAACAAGCCTAGAGTGCAGTCTCGTCCGACTTTTATTCTGCCTATGTGGCAGAATGTTGACATTCACGGATTTCCAGCGAAATGCATTCCCAGGATCCGCTGCAATAGCAAAAATTAAAGTTTGGTGTGACCACAAGCTTAAGACTACTTGGTGTGTCTAATTATAATATTTTTTATAGTGTTTATTATCTCCAGACCCGATGTTGCTTTTTGTCAACATTAACCCCTTAATGAATTACTACTTCATAATATTCTTTATACGTATTTTTTCACATAAAGTAAAAAGTAAGTAAGTAAATTAAGTAAAATGCCTGCAATAAATATATTTGTGGAATCATTAGAATGTCTAGAACAGGGATGTCAAACTCACAGACTAAGTGGGCCAAATAGAATTAATGGTACAAGTCAAGGGCCAGAGGCACCAATTTACGAGTTTACAGCGTTCTAGCCAAGCAGCAGAAAAGTTAATTTTCTTCAAAAACCAATGTTCCTTAATAGCAAGGTAAAGTAAATCAATTGAGTTGGGAAAGTTGCATTCATTTCTTATCATATACTGTATACCAGAGGGCCAGTTCTAGTCGTATTTAAATATCATCCTGCCGATGATAATTCATTGACAGGCCTGATTTGGCCCCTGGGCCTTGAGTTTGACATATGTGGTCTAGAACATGTACATCATTATTTCGAAAGATATCCCCCAAAAATGTGCATTTTTTATTTATTAGAATTATTTTACATTTGCATATTATTATTCTTATTATTCTTATTATTCTTCTTCTTCTTATTATTATTATTATTAGTAGTTGTAGTAGTAGTAGTAGTAGTACTAGTTTATTTTTAAACACATATCGGTGTATTTCTTTTTTATGTCCATATTAATTTCTTTTTTGTGGTTGTTAAAAAAGGGGTGTCAAAACCATCTTAATACCCACCCAGCACAGTGAGGTTGAAGCTCTAGGTATTAATGTGTGAGTATGTACCCACCCAGCACAGTGAGGTTGAAGCTCTTGGTATTAATGTGTGAGTATGTACCCACCCAGCACAGTGAGGTTGAAGCTCTTGGTATTAATGTGTGAGTATGTACCCACCCAGCACAGTGAGGTTGAAGCTCTAGGTATTAATGTGTGAGTATGTACCCACCCAGCACAGTGAGGTTGAAGCTCTTGGTATTAATGTGTGAGTACAGTATATACCCACCCAGCACAGTGAGGTTGAAGCTCTAGGTATTAATGTGTGAGTACAGTATGTACCCACCCAGCACAGTGAGGTTGAAGCTCTAGGTATTAATGTGTGAGTACAGTATATACCCACCCAGCACAGTGAGGTTGAAGCTCTAGGTATTAATGTGTGAGTACAGTATGTACCCACCCAGCACAGTGAGGTTGAAGCTCTAGGTATTAATGTGTGAGTACAGTATGTACCCACCCAGCACAGTGAGGTTGAAGCTCTAGGTATTAATGTGTAGTATGTACCCACCCAGCACAGTGAGGTTGAAGCTCTAGGTATTAATGTGTGAGTACAGTATGTACCCACCCAGCACAGTGAGGTTGAAGCTCTAGGTATTAATGTGTGAGTATGTACCCACCCAGCACAGTGAGGTTGAAGCTCTTGGTGCTGCTCCCAGCCTGGTTGCTGGCCACACAGCTGTACAGTCCTGCGTCGGCCGCTGCCACGTCGGCCAGCTGCAGCCGTGTCTCCTGTCCGTCCAGCAGCAGGTTGCGGTGCAGGGACAGCGGCTGGCCGTCCTTCAGCCAGGTCAGGGAGGGAGGAGGCACGCCCCGGGCCTCACACGTCAGCGTCACCAGGGACCCCTGGACCACCGTCAGAGGCTCCACCGGCTCCACGTGGTCCACGGCCGGAGGCACTGGGGGGAGACAAACGCATCAGGATAGTTGTATAGCAGGGGGTTTCAACTAGCATGGGGTTTCAAGTAATTTAGATGTCTAAATATAACTTCAGAGTGTAAAAATAGTTACAGATCTATAAAGGTCTATGTGGTTACCAACTGTCCATCATATAGCCTGAGGACCACCTGGAATCGTCTCAGGGACCACTGGTGGTCCCCGGACCAGCTGTTGAAAACCCCTGTTGTATAGCATAGTGGATGTGATACTTAAAGGGTGAGTTTTTGTGGTTTGTAACACCTTTGCGTTAAAGGTAATATAGAACAACTGTAGTGTGGACTAAATCTGTTTTTGTAAACAGGTTTGAATCTAACTCCCCTCCCCCAACACAGTAGCACTGCCTTGTCATGACCCCGACGAAAAGGATTTGTTGACCACAACAAGAGTTGTGGAACGGCTCCAGGGCAAAGCAAGTGTCTGTCTGCAGGGAAACAACTGCAGCATCAAAGTAGGCAAAAAGACAAAAATACCATACATTTTGATTTTTGGTCAAAACGTTGCCTATAATACCTTTAAAGCAGAGGTTTTCAACAGGTGGTCCGAGGACCACCAGTGGTCCTTGAGAGGGTTCCAGGTGGTCCCCAGGCTAAATGACGGAAAGCTTATGTACCAGATGTAACTCTTGAGAGTGTAAAAATGAAACCAAATGGACCCGCAAGGGTTTTTACACTCTCAAGAGTTAAAATATTCATCATCTGAATTAGCACCACTTAATTAAGAAGTCTACACTGTTTTGTTTGCAAAATCAAGCCAGGAATTGTGGACAAAACCAAAAGAATTCTTTACTTTTAGGTCTTTGGGGTGAAAATGTAATCAAATGGTGGTCCGTGGCTCAAATGCTGAATAAACGGTGGTCCCTGGTGTCAAAAAGGTTGAAAACCCCTGCTTTAAAGGTATGTAAAAGGTCTGTTTTTGTTTCCATTGCAAATGGGTACCTTGGACTTGAAGGTCGTAGATGAGCTCTGCAAGACCAGCCCGGCTGCGAGCCACGCAGGTGTACACGCCGGAGTCGGACAACTGTACGGGAGAGATCCTGGACAGGACAGAAATGGAACAATATCCATCAACAGGACAACTGGAAACAGCCGACTCTTCACACAATTAAAGGATATGGTTCTGTTTGTTTGGTTTGCTTCAGGTTGTTTTTTCCCCATTTTCTCCCCAATTTAATTCCAAATGCGGTTCCTGTTACTGCCAAACCTCCCGCTGTTTGCTGGGCTAGATAACATGATCTTCTCTATACACCAGACAGACAGTTTCACTAGGAGAGTGCCATTCAATTATCAGATTCCCTAATGATCCAGCAGGGGTCGCTAGTGCAGCAACAAGGACATTATTTGTCTCCTTGAACACTGCTGGGTGGCAAGCTGCAGGCATTGTTGCCAAGAATTGGTTTGGGGTCTCTGTGGTGGCCAGTGTTTTATTTATTTATTATATTATAAAACTTTGAATTTTGTCCCCTAATTTAGTCATTAACAATTCCTTTCATTTGCGTTGTCCCTGCCACTGCCAAACACCCCCTGTTCCTCCTTTTCACCCGACACTGAAGAGTTTCACTATAAGGTCGTGCCACGCCTGCTTCTCCTCCCTGCTGAACAGGTGCACCATCCAACCTGTAGGGGGGTTTGCTATCACAGCAGCCTCACCTCTGAACGTCGGCAAATGTGTTTTTGTCCAAGCCCAGCCTGGAGGCACCGCGGCAAGAGTAATCTAGACCCCGGTCTCTCCACAGCGGCAGACAGGAACTTTCCCCACTGCGCCACCCGGACACCCCTAGGTGGGAGTGTTTTATGTCTATGCCACCCAGGCCCCCACGAGCAAAAAGAATGTTATATTTAAAGTACTGTACCGAAGCACGGAGTCAGCAGAGAGGAGGCGCGTGCGGGGAGACAGGAGCAGAGGCCGTCCATTCTTCAACCAGCTGATCTGGGGTGGAGGGTTGCCCTCGGCGTGACATTCCAGGGTCACCACGCTGTCCTGGGTGGTTTGGACCTCTCGCGGCACGGTGGTCTCGCCGGAGATGGATGGGGGCACTGTGACGGGAATGTCATATTGATTAACGCAGCGCGGAAAGTTCGAGACTGCTCAAATACCATTAACCTATGCCATGTGTTTGTACGCTTGAACCTGAAAGCACAGGGTTTTTTGCATTTAATCATTGTATATTTTTAGCGTGTGTGGTCTCCCCGTGTTAATTGAGCCCCCAAACCCTGGCAGAGGTAATGGAGCCGTGTATTATTTATTGAACCCTGCAGGACGGGACAATGCATCAATACAGTCGTTCCTTTACAGAAAGAAGAAAAAAACAACTGACCCAGGACGAAGAGGGTGTAGATTTTGCTCTCCTGGCCGGCGGGGCTCATAGCCAGACAGGTGTATGTCCCAGAGTCCTCTGGGCTCAGCGCCAGTAAGGTTAAGGTGGTGCCATCTGGAGTTATACTGTTGGAAAAACACATCACTACTGTAATTATTTATGTACACAACAATAACGCTGCCTCTGTGTGTGTGTGTGATCTACCAGCTCACAATGTTAACAAAAATACAGTTCTTAAAGGGATTAAAGGGATCACTTTCAAAAAACTTTTTATGGTCTACGTAGGGTCATGTGAACACCACAGACAATTTGTAAGTTAAGTAAGTAAGAAAGAAAGTGTTTTTTTTTATTACAAATTGATTCCCATGTTCATGTCTGCTTTGGATCAGTTGAAACCGTAACTTCATTATTCTGTGAGCGTACATCTAATCTATTTCAGACTGTCTTTGAGATTTACAAGACCATGTTGTGACAACTGCATTCGCTACTGGTCGATCGCAAAGTAAATCAGAGGCTGTGAATGACGAAGGCCTTACGCTATATGCCGAGTGTCCGATCCCTCCAGAGTCAGTCCGTTCTTTAGCCAGCTGAGTTGAGGCGTGGGAGACCCAGATGCTTTGCACTCCAGAGTTAGTGTCTCTCCCATTGGAGCACTCAGCTCTGTCGGGTGGCCGGAATCCATGATGGTTGGAGATACTGATGGAGGATGTGGAGCAGTGTTAAAAAATAACAAATGTAACAAGCCCAGATGTAACATTTCCAAATTTGGGCAGCTGGTGAAAATGGTATCTAACATTTTCTTATATTAGGCAGGTAAGCATCAATAATAAGATCAGTTGTTGTTGAAGTTGCAACAGACATAAAGCTAAAGGTCTGACTCAGAGAGTTTTCTGATTTCAATGATGAAATGGTGTCGGTTTAGTGGTGTGACAACTGTAGTTAGTTAATAGCAGTAGTAGTAGTGTTTCAAATCATTTTAATTATAAGCAATTATTTATAAGAAATATCTTTTAAATTTGGGTTGTTTTGCATGCCATCGTGTTTGTGGGGCCTTCAGGACATTTAGAGGGTCATTGCCCCCCATGCCCATGCCTTGATCTGGCCCTGAAATTCATTCTGTTTCAAAGGAACAATATAACTTTATAAGTACAATTGCGAGGACAGTCCTTTACCCTGCACAGTGAGCGTATAGTCCTTCTGGGTCATCCCCCCTCCGTTCTTGGCTACACAGCTGTATGTCCCTGCGTGGGACAGCGTCAAAGGCCCCAGCTCCAGCCTGTTGCCCCGAACAGACCACTGCCAGTGTAGACTGCTTTCTGGGGGGTAAAAATCATAAAATTATACTAAGCATAGGCGATTATAGGCTCTCCCAGCAGGGGAGGGGGCACTTTTTTTAGGCTACGTTTTTGTGTCAAACACACAGCTAAATGATGGACCATTGGTAACCTAATGGACCCTTAAAAATCTGTAACTCTCGACCCTTACGGGTTGATTTGGTTTCATTTTACACTCTCAAGAGTTAAATTACCTGTATATTCAAACATTTGAATTTTCTAGAGTCGACACAATTAGAAAATGTAGAAGAACTGTTATTTTGACCAACATTTTGCCAGTTATCTCTGCTAAATTGTGGGAGACTAAACTATACAACTTTTTTCCACCTTTTGTGCCAACAGGGGGGACAAGTGCCCCCCCTGGCACCCTTCTAAAATCACCAATGATAGTAAGTATATAATCATTTTCATCAACACTAATATGCAGTTTCACTTCCACTCCTCTTACCGATGGGAGTTCCATCCTTGAGCCATGTGACGCTGGGGACAGGGACCCCGGAGGCCTCACACAGCAGGGTGACTCGGGAGCCCATGGTCTTGACCAGCGTCTCATGGAGAGGTCCATCCAGGACGGGAGGAACTATGGTGACAGGGATGATGTGAGTAAAAACGGAATCTGAAACCGAAACCGGTCTCCCTTGTTGCACCACCTTGAGTTATTGAATAATAGCAGCGGTGCTCACTCTGACTCATCAGAAGAGGTGGGTAGGAGAAGATTGAAAGTAAAAGCTTCCATATGCACAGCAAACATACTGAAAAAACACTCCCACACACTGTCCTCAGATGCAAGAAAAATATGTCAAAAAAACAATCGCTGATGCCTGTCTCACCATGAACTGTTAATCTGAAGGTCCGGTCCACCTGTCCTGCCACATTGGACACCTTGCAGGTATAGGTGCCACCATCGGCCACCTATGGGGCAGAAAAACAGGACAGAATAATAATTGACCATGTAAAACATCTGTTTTTAACCAGGGTTTCCCCAGGCTTCTATACTTGGTCTGAACCTTTTTTCCTAGACTACCCCAAAATGTATTTGCCACGCAACATGCAATTGCAATAACAGAGGTGACAGTACAGTGTCTTTATGTGCAGTGATGTCTTCCCTTTGTATTTAGGGTCTCTTCCTGGAGGCTGAAACCTTTCCAGTCAAACGTGCCAATGAAAAGACTGCAATGTAGTGACATCACATTATAAAGCCCCTCCCCTAACTCCTCCCCCTTTATCACACAACTACAGCTGTGGGCGTGGCTTCAGTTCAGGTGGATCTCCACCCATCTCCATCCACCAGGCAAACCAGGTATACTGAATGAATGAACTGGAGGGGGTGACCACATAAAAACAACATTTTATAATACTGTACACGTTTTTGAAACAATATCCTCCTCATATAACAACAATACCTGATGATCATGTTTTAGGGTGAAAAAAAAATAATGCTCTGTTCTGTTCTATTCTAGATATGGTATTTTTTGGCAACACATTACTTGCAACACTGACCTGCACTCCGACGATCTCCAGAAGGTGATCGTCCATCCTCAGGCCGTTCCCCGGTACCAGCTGCTGCCCGTTCCTGTACCAGGTGACCTCGGGTTTGGGCAGACCCCTGGCCTCGCAGCGCAGGGTGACCGAGGAGCCCACCTGGGGAGTCTCCAGCTCTGACTCAGTGTCCAGACGTGGCTTCAGAGTGGGCAGAACTATCGGAAAAGACGACGACAGGACAAGTGAGATGATCTCACCCGTGACTCATTTCATAGAAGCATTACTCACCCCTTAACCAACTGCTGTCACATCTGTTTTTGCGGTGCAACAAGGAGTCATAGCGCCATTGTCCTGTCCTGCCTGCCTCCAGGGACTGTTCCGTGGGGTCATATATATTATACGGCTCGGCGGTGTTTGGAGATTAGATCATCTCTGTGAGTGTCGCTGTAACTGTGCAGATGCTACTATAAGTGCGTCTACTTACCGTAGACGCTCAGCAGGATGCTCTTCTGATCCTGTCCGGCCGAGTTGGTGGCCGTGCAGACGTACTGCCCCGCGTCCTCCACCCTGGCCCGGGGCAACTGCAGCATCTGACCACCTGCACAATGCAACCACAGCCAGGGCACATTGTAAAATTTAGATTTAATATTTGTGCGGTAATCTAATGGAACTTACAATTGCATTCTCTCGGGTGGCTCAAAATAGACCGGACTAAAGACAGATGGCTTTAGTCTTTAAGGGACAGGAAACAGGCCGAGCCGAATGTCCAATGACAACAGTGGGGGGATCATGGCGAAAAGGGTCGGCAGTGATTCAAGTGTTCAAATCTCACTGTATTCGAGAGGTAAATGGTGCATTTATAGAGCGCCTTTATCCAAGGCACTTTACGTAGATTGTGCATCACATTCACCCATTCACAGACACATAGCGGCGGAAACCAAGCGTGCACAACCAGCACATCAGGAGCAAGTGTCTTGCTCAAGGACGGTAACCTTGCAGTTACCATCCAGTGACTCTACCCCTGAGCCACCTCTCCTACTAAGTAGGCTGAGACGATATATAGCAAAAAAAACATTTTGGAGTAATGAAAATAGAATTTGAACAACATTTGAACCCCATTCTAAGCTTGTGGTTGTGTATGGAAAACAGACAATTTATTTTTCACAAAATAACTGGACCACTTTTTTTTTTTAATTAATTGCAAATAAAGGTAAGAAAGTCTTCTAGGGTGACATTCTCCTTTAAGAGACTACAGGCTGACTCATATTTAAACAGATTCCTTACTTCTTCTATGAGACACAAAGCTCACTATGCCAATGTTTTCAGACGACGGTCTTCAAAATGGTAAAAAAAAAAGTCAAAGAAGTTTAGGCATAAGGGGTTTAGCGTGACGAAAACGGAGCCCTAAGTGGACGGTGCTCAATGTTTCTGACCTGGCAGGATGTGGATGCCTGTGCTGAACTGGAGGATCTGTCCATCTCTGGTCCAGGTGATCTCTGGAGGAGGGTAGGCCTGAGGGACCTCACACAACAGAGACACCATGTGACCCTCGATCACACTCACCCCCTCCTCCTTCTGACCGCTTATCCTCGGAGGAACTGGGGAAGGAGAAGGAGAAGAAAACTGCATTTACATCTTTCTTTCTTTTCCAGTCTGCAGAGACTGACTGGCCCTCTGTTTGTATGATAACAGAAATCATATTATGTAAATAAGTCATTTTAAATATTATAATATATTCTCCACAGTATGAATAGGGAGCTGAATGGGAGTGAGTTGAATAAAGAGAAAGAGATACCCTGCTGGCCTGAATATGAGACCAATATCTTTTTTTGCCAATGGAAATATCCTAAAAGAACGGGGTTGTATATTGGAAACTAGACCTTCTTTTTCCTTGAAAAATGGGGGGTCGTCTTCACCTTTCAGTATACTCGGGACAACACAGTATTCTTCACTGTTCCAAAAGCCGTCGGATAAATAATAACGGTAAAAATCGACAAATTGCGTCACTCACCTTGAACGGTCAGACTGAAGTGTTTCTCCACCGTTCCAACTTTGTTCTCGGCAACACAGGCGTACTCGGCCATGTCAAACACCTGGACACTGAGCAGCTGAAAGAGGAGAGGAAAGGTAAACACTAATGTTTTCCGCTGTATGAAAGGCCAACAGCAGAAAACATGGTTGAACTCGTCGACGTTTGACTACGGTATGTGTCACTTACAGCCGTATTTCATTTGGTATTTGTGCAATTATTTGGTAGTTGTATAAATTCCACCACTTCTATGTTGTATTACTATTGTTTACAGGGGAGGATTCCCCAACTGGGGCCAGAACCAGGGGTCCCTGAGTTTGGGGGGCTCTGAACATGAGTGAGACTCAAGCTCAGGGCCCCCCAAAAAGAGATAAAAGTGTTATATATTAGTTATATCTTGTATAAAGGTACATATGAGTAAAACTTACAGTATTTTGGTTTGGCCTCCTTCAGACAGCATAGAAAATAACAACAGTAGGACAATTTTTAGCAAGCACAGAAAGGGGAAAAAGAAGATTCAAGAGCATAATCAAATCAAACGCAAAGTGTATATAGTCTTATATAGTCATATTGTTAATACTGTAGTTCTTGTATAGTTCTAATAATTCTATCAGCAGGCAGCGTTTTTATTTCTTAACGAACACAAAGCACTGCGCACCAATCGCCTTACTTGCACTCACTCAGCTCAACGCAAGTCATTATTTTTGCCAGGTGCTTGAAAAGCACCTAGACTGCATTTGAACACACCACTACTGCCTGTCTGCCTCCTGTAGCAACCTTATCAACTTTGACCTGAACAGCATAAGACCCTGAATGCCACAGCCTCAGAGCGAGTGGCAAACTGGAGCTGGAACCAAACACTGTAAGTGAACCAGCAAAATAATGTCGGAACCAAATGCAAGTGAGCAGTACAAGAGCTTGTTCCACCTGGCGGTTATGACTGAGTCATTCTCGTTTCCCCAGTGGCTGCTACCTAGCTTAGTACAAACAGCTTGATCACTGGAGACGGCCAGCTGCTGTTCTCTCCACCGATTGGCTGGCTCTAATCACCCCCATGGCGCCTACGCGGTGGATTGGCCGGGGGCCACTAAGGCTCACTCATGAGTGACCGTCAGCTTTGGCAGTGGGAAATCGGTCCCCCCTGAGTCTGACTGTGACTTAGCCTGACAATTAGTCTGAATTATCATTTAGTTTCAATTCATTATTCCCCAGGAGAAATAATTTAAGGTGGTGATTCAGGGGTGGATCCAGGCAAACTGTGACTGACTGTTGAGAGACATTTGATTTCTCAGTTGTGAAGCTTTTGACTTTTTCTGATCATTATTTGATGCTTGGTTGAGCTAACTATGGGATTGTGCGAATCCCCTCAGTGTTGTTTGGTCGGGTTGAGAGAGCAGAGTTAGAGATCAGTGTAAGCCCATATATGGTGATCCCTGATCTCAATAATGGCCAGCAACTCTATAACTGCCATACTGTTTATATTGGTTTATAGGGTTCTGTCAGTTAAATTAGGTGTTGCTTTGTTTATATCCATTGTCTAAGATTTTTGTAATTATGTGTTTATCACATTAATAAATATGTTTATTTTATTTGTATTCAAGTGTAGCTTTCTGTCTTTATGTCGTAGCCTTAGAATAAAGGCTGTATCACTAAATGAGTATAATATATGAAACAGACCAGAGCATCATTGAATGAAGCAATACTTCCCAAGATGCCATGGTTTACAGATATTGTTTAAATTGCATGGCTTATTGCTTACATAAAGCGTCTACTATATTACTGGGCAATGTTTCATGAGATAAAAACAGCATTAAAAAGTGCAATTTATAGATAGCACGTTATTCTGCCAAATAGATGTGGTCCTTCGGTGACATTTAGCAGAATCGTTGCCGAGCAACAGACACAGCAACACAGAGAGGCAGTGGAAAGCATGCTTACAGCAGCAGCTATTCTGGGGCCAGATATACCCAATCTACAAGATACACAAAGACATTCTGAGGAAAGGAGAGGAAAGGAAAGGAAAGGAAAGGAAAGGAAAGGAAAGGAAAGGAAAGGAAAGGAAAGGAAAGGAAAGGAAAGGAAAGGAAAGGAAAGGAAAGGAAAGGAAAGGAAAGGAAAGGAAAGGAAACAGGGGCGGCTCTAGGCATGGGCATGGGGGGGCAGTGCCCCCCTAAATACCCAGTCTGCCCCCCCAAACACGATGCCATGCAAAACAACCCAAGATATTTCAAATTAAAGTGCTTATATTTAAAATGATTTGAAACACTACTACTGCTATACTAACTAACTACAGCAGTTGTGTCACCACTAAACCAACAGCATTTCATCATTGAAAACAGAAAACTCTCTGAGTCAGACCTTTAGCTTTATGCATGCTGCGTGTCTGTTGCAACTTCAACAACAACTGATGTTATTATTGAAGTTTTACTTGACTAATAAAAGTCCTGTAACCGAAAATGGTATGGGTGCGGCTTCATCGCCCGTGGCGCGAAGCGACACGGGCGATGAAGCCGCACCCATACCATTTTCTCTTGCCCCTCCAACATGTTCTCTTGCCCCACCAAATGGGACATGTTACATCCGCCCCTGAAAGGAAAGGAAGTGCGGAGCCACATACCTATCCAGTAAGTCAAAATTCTCAGCTCAATATGCCATTTTGAAACAATCTGTTTGGCGCCGTAATGCTGATGTAATGCAGTCACAGGTGTGTGATTACATGAGTCATTTACAACTATCCATTTTATAAGTCCAGCATAAATCCCTGATTGGCCACTAAAACAAATATCTTCACAGAGCGTTCTTTCCCAGGGATTTCCTACTTTAATTAACATTTTTGCTTAAAACAGCACACGTCTTACGTAACGCTGCCTCACTCACCTGGAGTTGGGTTCCGTCCCCAGTGACGTGATGCTGCGTGTCCGTGTGTACCGGCCGTCCGCCCTTCAGCCAGGAGATGGCCGGCGCTGGTGACCGGTCACATCGCAGTGCAGGATGACGGTGCTGTTCACCACCGCTCCGATCTCCTCCCTGAACTCTTCAGACGCACCCATGATGACTGGAGGGACTGGTCAAGGAGAAAGGAAACACAGCAATCCATCACATTTCATTGTCTACTGGGGTCCCAGAGATCTAATTCATATCAAAGGGGAAGTATGCGTAAATGACTGGGATAGACATGTCATAAGCTTACCCAAGACCTCCAGCTCAAAGTGCATGTGGTCCTCCCCGGCCTCATTGACAGCCTGACAGGTGTATTTTCCACCGTCGTCTCTCTGCACCCGGGGGATCTGTATCTGTCCTCCTGAGAACGCAAATCCACATTGCGATTACTGTAAACCAGTGGTTTTCAGCACCAAGTGTTGGGTGAACTCCGAACAAAGTTTATGGGAGGTTCATGCGGCGCTCCATTGTTATTTTTTTGTACATTCTCTAATTCTTTTAGATTCTTGAACATTATAAATTCAGATAGTGCGCTTAAAGTTGAACTGTAAGGGTCCATTTGGTTTCATTTTACGGTCTCAAAAGTTAAATATCTGTCCATTCGATTACCAACTCTCCATCATTCAACTGGGGACCACCTGTAACCCTCTCAAGGACCACTGGTGGCCTCCGGACAACTAGTTGAAGACCACTGCTGTAAACCATGGCCCCTTGAGACTTCTTGCTTCATTACATAACAGCAACTTTTGCTGGTCAAGTTGATATGGAAGTGTTAAAGCATTTCCGCTGACCTGGGAGCAGCATCACTCCATCAGCAGCAGTGAGCTGGCGTCCCTCTCTGAACCAGCTGAGTTTGGGTGGTGGGATGGCGTTGCTCTCGCAGGACAGGGTGATGGGATGGTTCAGGACCACTTCCATCTTCTCTGTCATGCCTTCGTCGTCGTCATCGTCTTCTTCGTCTCTCAGGCCAAACGCTGCTTCCCTGTTGTTGTTTGGCCGCTGGAAGATTGGAGGAACTGACAAGAAAAAAATGTCTGATAAATTAGGTCACTGTACCTGTATACTGTGATATTTACTCATTCAATATGAAAAGAGTTTGTTTCTGTAATAAACTCCATGCTTGGTTTTGGTGTAATGATTATTTTAAGTACCGTACTATGGTAAGTAAGTACTATGCCAGCTATGTTTGATGTACGAAAACAAAACAAGAATGACTCAATCATAAGTGCCAAAAAGCTCTTGTAGTGCCCCTTTTGTTGATTCACTCACTGTTTTGTTATGGTTGTCCTCTAGCCCCATTTAGCTCTTAACATTAGCTTCTGTTCTGAGCTTTTGTTGCAATTCGCTCTGCATTAGGTGGAGTATTAGGAGGCGGCCGATTATGACTAGGTCGCAAGTAAGGCAGCGAATCACGACTAGGTCATTAGTAAGGTCGTCTTTGCAGTCGTCAGTAGTGGTGGGATCAAATGTAGTCCGGTTGCATTTCAAGCACAATGTATTTGTCAGCCTGGTTCATCCACGTTTTAGTGTGTTCAAGTGGAGGCTATGTGATTATAGTGTGAGAAAACGAGCTGATCACTCACCCTGAATGGTAACATGAAAGTCTCTCTTGTCCTCTCCTGCAGTGTTGGTGACCACACAGGTGTACAGGCCTTCATGGGACAGCATGGCATTTTCTATGTGCAGAACTTGTTCGTTCACTTGAACGCCAGCATGGAAGATTCCATTCAGCAACTAATAAAACAAAACATTGAAGAAATAACTTTCCTTTTCCTCTGCCTCTTACATGTGCAGTAATTAACACACAACTGTTTAAGCTTAACAGATCCACAAGCCAACCTGTCCATCTTTAAACCACTGAGTCTTGGGTTCAGGGAAGCCTTTGGCAAGGCAGGATAGCGTTAAAGTCCCGTTGATCCGTACTTTCTCCTCCCTGCCACCGAAGGTCAAAGATGTGGAGTCTCCTTCTATCTGTGGGGGAACTGATGAGAAAACAGATTATTAATAATTACACAAGGATGATCCCAAAAAGGTGAGACCATGACCAGTGGTGTAGTGGTAGTTTTAGAAGTGGGGGGACGCCTCTTAAAGGGGAATTCCACCCATTTTCTTTTTTTTTCTAAGGGTGTACAAATGTGAACCCAATGGACCCTAGCGGGTCCATTTGGTTCCATTTGTACACTCTCAGAAAAAAAGGAAACTCATTAACATGGTGAAACACATCTTGATGATGTCATCATCAAGATGCCATGCTAATGATTTTTTTTTTCAGACCTCCATTTCTAGGAAACACAGAATGGGGGGAACTTTTTTATCATGTCCACACAACATCTCTAAGGCATATTAATGACAGTAAAATATACGGTGGGCCTACTTTTGCCCCAAAAATATTTTAGATATGAGAAGTGGGGGGGACGCCGTCCCCCCACGTCCCCCCTCCACTACACCCCTGACCATGACTCGTGCAGTGCTTATCTCTCACCCAGGACCCTGAGTGAATAATGTCTCAGGGCTGTTCCAGCTGGGTTGGTTGCCCGGCACGTATAGAAGCCCGTGCTGTCCCCCTGCGCCGAGCCGAGTCGCAGGGCCTGCCCGCCGCGGGTGTAGGTCAGCTGAGTGCTGGACACGATGGGATGGTTGTCTTTCAGCCAGGTGATAGTGGGAGCGGGAGAGCCCTCCACGTCGCAGGCCAGCACCGTGGGGAAACCCAGCACCACCGACACCTCTGTGGTCTCGTTGGGGCCGTTGATGGTGGGGGGAGCTGTTGGAGAGACAGAGGTACAGGACTAGATGGATGGTCCCATGGCGCCGCCCTGGTGGTCAGGGAACTTCCACTGAGAGTGAAAACAGGAAGTAAACAAAGCTTCCGCAAGAGTTACATTGATTTGTGTGCTCTCGTATCAATCGGTGGAATCTTGTGTGCGATGCAGTCAAAAATCACAATTATTAGGATCTAAATTTGGGATGCTTTCCTCAGGAGAATGGATTAGTTTGAGAAAACAGCATTGGAAGTTTTCGATTTGAATGGATCCCAATGGAGTGGAGGCGGACGTTATGGGATACAAGATGGATAATAGCAACCGCCTAGCAACCGGGACGTTATATCGGTGAGTGTGGGCTGCGGCCGCTCGCTTATATACATGACTAGTAGATGCCACTATACGCGGCTCTGGAGTCAGCCAGGTGGCGCTTTTAGCGCTAATGGTATTAAATGAACTGCTTTTATGATTGTGAACTTCAAGGCAAGCGGTTTAACCTTGCACGGTGAGCCTGAACTGCCGCATCTGAGTCCCTGCGTTGTTCCTGGCCAGACACTGGTACAGTCCCTGGTCCCTCAGCCTGGCAGACTTCACCCTCAACACCTGGCCGTCCTCCAAGAACTCCACGTGGGGGTCCCCGTCACGGGACAGAACCCTGGAGAAAGAAGCCAGAGTCAAATCACTGTTAGGTCCTGTGCGTTATGCTGCAGGTCTGTTGGCGGGCGGGTCAGGGCCGGATATAGAGGGGGGCAGGGGTGGGCAGAGCCCACCCAAACGTGCATCCTGCCCACCCAATGAGAGGTAATATCAGTGGTTTTCAACCAGTGGTCCTTGAGAGAGTTCCAGGTGGTCCCCAGGCTAAATGGTGCATGGACAGTTGGTTAATAAGATGTAACCCTTTGAGAGCGTAAAAAATGAAACCAAATGGACCCGGTTTCATTTTTACACTCTCAAGAGTTAAAATATTCACCATCTGAATTAGCACAAGTCTTCACAACTACAGAGAATGTGGAAGATTAATGGTCATTTTAATCTGTATGTTTGACTGTTTCTTTCCCCAAATCCAGCCTAGTGTTGTAGACAAAAGCAACAGAATTCTTTTTCTAGTTCTGTAGGGCTAGTTTTATAGGGCTAGTAGGGCTGGCTAAATCCGGCCCTGGGACGTGTCGTCGTGGAGCAAACCGTTGGCACTTACTCTCCGTCTCGGCTCCATTCCACCCGGGGAGCCGGCCTGCCGCTGACGCGACACTGGAACTCCACCTCCTGTCCCAGAACCACAGACAGCTCCTGTAGCCTGGATGTTCCTGAGATCACCGGTGGGGCTGTGGAACAGAATGCCAGAGAGGCTGGTTAAAAACCAGGCGACTGTTACCACAGGGAATCGCAGCTCATTAAACAGCAGAAAGTGTACCCACCTTGCACCACTATGTTGTATTCTCTGCGAGCCTCTCCTGCCGTGTTCTCGGCCTTACAGGCAAACTGGCCCGCATGTTCATGCTCTACTCTGTAGATTCTCAGCAGTCTCTTGCCATTCTCCAGATATACTCCAGGACTTGCATCCACCTAGACACAGCCATTCAAGAACAGTGTCGTTGTATTTATTAAGTTGGCCACTTGGTGGCATTGCACAGCTAGATTATGGGAACCCTCATACTAAGGGTGAGTTATATCTCACTGCTTTTGCCGTCCGTTGATAACAGTAAATGTGTTCCGTTTAGTTACTGTTGCGGTATTGGTCAAGTACATTTTCACATAACAAATTTGTCCTCCAAATCTAAGGATCACACACAGCAGACAATACTGCAGTTCAATGATTTATTTTTGATATGAGATGCATAGGACATCTGATCTTCCTCAGTATGAATGGCTGAAATGTATGTCCCATATCAAGAATAAAACATTGCGTGCAACCCTTATGTTTCATTCTGATTTGATTTTCAATGGATAGTGCACCTAAGTCTGAACGCTGTGGTTTAAAGAAAAGTCCTCCAAATCTAATCCATCAGCAGTTGGCAGCTATTGAACAGCCCGCGTGGAGCAGGTGTGGTTCCGTGTCTTGCTCAAGGACACTAAACGAAGCCAGGAGGAGGCGGGGATCGAACAGGGAACGTTTTATGTTCCTAAATGACCCCTCGACCGCTCCTGACAGGTTGTCCTGATACAGCCTTGTCCTGTTTGTATTGAAATACTGTATACTGCATTACACCAGGGGTTTTCAACATTTTAGCTCCACAGAGCCCTCAACTAAAGTTTTCTCTTACTTTTGTCCACAATGATGAATATTTTAACTCTTGAGAGTGTAAAAAATGAAACCAAATGGACCCGCAAGGGTCCGTTTGGTTTCGTTTTTACGCTCTCAAAGAGTTACACCCGGTTACACACTGATGCTTCACTAAAATAAAAAGGTGTTCGTGACTTTAAAAGAAAGGCAGGGGATATAATTGTAAACAAGCGTCTGTGATTGAAGTGCAACCTTCGTTACTATAATTAGCTGAGGTGACCCGCTGCAAGCGATTGTGATGCAAAACCTCATCAGTGCCAATATTGAGTTCTCTTCAGAATGCAGGGCTGTCATTGCCGGACCTCAATCAGCATGTAATCCTGTGTAAAATGTTCATATTGTTTCTTGGGCAAAACTGTAATAGTCAATGCTATTTGTACATACAGTATGTATTGTCCTTCTACGGTGTTAACGTGTACAGAATGTAGAGAATATAATGATAACCTTTCAGTATGTACAACGTTGTATGTTCTGTATATTTTCCTTTTACACCGCAACAGCATGCAGACATATACTACCTCAATAAGAAGGTAAGAAGCAAATATAGTATTGTATATCCTCAGATGGAATTCTAAATGTAGAGACCTGATGCTCACTCACCACATTTATCATGTTTGTATCCTTTATCACTTCTGATAAATTGTATGTACTACTACTCCTACGTTCTACTACATTATGTTCTATTACTTTATATGTTGGATGTGACTTGTAGCAGTTTGGCAGAGTCACGGCTGACATATATGTGACCCAAGAAATGTTTTTTGAAATATTGAGTGTAATCCCTCTCTGGTCTTCATGTGATTCATGTGATTTTTTTTTTTTCGTCTGTGATGCTTGTGGCTTTAGCCTTGACATGAGAACTCACAGGGAGGCCATCTTTAGTCCAAGTGATTGACGGAGAAGGGATCCCCAAAGCATCGCAGCCGAGGGTGAGAGGCTGCTTGAAGGTGACAGTCAAATTCCGGGGCTGGCCGTCATCTTGGATCTCAGGGGGGACTGCGGAGACAAAAAGGAAGTAACATGGAAAATGTGTTTCAGTTGTCACCATCCGAATTCACTATCACAGGGCAATCTGTCACGTGTGAACAGAAACAGAAACAGCTGACAACAGTTTTCTGAGAGCGTACAAATACAACCAAATGAACCCTAACGGGTTCATTTGGTTCCATTTGTACGCTCTCAGAAAAAAAGAAGCGTCTAAAGAAATCCATTAACATGGTGAAAATACATCTTGCTGATGTCATCAAGATGTTTCACCATGTTAGTGGTTTTCTTCATACCTCCATTTCTTGGGAACACAGAATGGGGGAACTTTTTTGTATCATGTCCACACAACACCTCGAAGGTACATGACATAGTACATGACATAGTAAAATATTGAAAACGGCTCACCGTTGACTTTCAACCTGGTCTTCCTCTCGGTGGATCCCGCCTCATTACTCGCAATGCATTTGAAGTCTCCGCTGTGGCTGGCAGATGCCGAGGCGATCACCAGGGAGCCGTCCTGGGCCATGGCAAGCTCAGTCTGGTCACGGTGTACCTCCAGACCGTTCTTGAACCAGCGCACCTTGGGAGGTGGTGAACCTGCAGATGGAGAAACAAGAGGGGGGGTGGGGTGGATTTCAATGAGGCTTAAGGAAATCAGCTTTATCGATCACGCCCCTGACAGAAAAGAAAAGTTACTTCCGTCTCTGTGCATCTCCGCGGGAGGATTTCACGGGCAGGCGGCCCAGAATTGAAAAAGCAGGCTGTACATTTATCTGCTGGACAGGAGGACAGTTGGGGGAAACCATGCCAAAATGGTTACTGAGAGGCCTGTCACTTCACAAACTCAAGATTTTCAAGGTCACAGGCGCACACACACACGCGCGCACACGTACACACACACGAAAAAAAAAAAAAAAAAGCAAAACACAATATATCGAGGGGAGATGTCAGATTTAAAGTGCAGGCATAAAGATTTATTACCGGAATCAGAGGTGAGGGCCTTTTGCAGCAGGCATAAGAATGGTGCGACTAGCAGTTCAAAGGCACTGGTGCGTACACTCAAGCACCTAAAACAGATGTGTTTCTGCGGATTACAGTGTGGAAAAGAACTGCAAATGGGGATGAACGGCACGGCGAGTGATGGGTTGGAGGGAAAGAGAAAGGTGCAAAGGGAGGAAACCTCTAACCCGACAGGACAGAGCTGCAGTACAGCATTGCCATCCTCTCTGCTCTAGTTATAGTTAGGGCAAGTTATGAAAATCTGGGAACTAAATCGATACCAAGAAATGTCTTCAATGTGTTTCTAATGCTACCAGTCACACCCTATAGAAGGGAAAACAAAATCTCATCATGCTCTATGTAGCATGTGATATGTCTATTTCATGATGCTGAATCCATTCCAAGTATTAGTTTTGCTCAGAAAACACTCCCTGGGCTAAAACAGTCATACACATCATCATACTGTAAATGTGTTTAGTCAGCACATTTGAGCAAGTGGTATGGCCATTTTCAGCCCAATGAGTGTTTTTGTTTCTCTTAATGGATGAATAGATTTAGCATCATGAAAAACCCCAAGCTAGACATATCACATGCTACATAAAGCAAGATGAAACTTTGCATATTTTGCCTTCTATAGGTTGTGACTAGTACCCAGACTTTGACCTGTTTTATTGGGAAATTTCATATAAAAACAGTTTAAAGTACTCAGTACTCACTTTCAATCATTTAACATATGTTATTAGACACCATTAGAAACGCATTGGTTGAAGAATGTGCTTGGTAGCGATTTAGTCCCCAGATTGGTCAAATATCTGATAAAATGCCCTAACTATTAGTCTCTGGGTGACATAACATGGAGGAACAGAGACCTAAATACCATTTGCTCTGTCTATTTCCAGAGGTGCTACATATTCACACGCCCACAGAGGACGGCAGGGGAAACCCAGCACTACTATCATTCCCCCGATCCAAAAATACTGAACCCAAAGAGATGCAGGGGGAAATGAAGGTGATGTTTATCACCGCCAGCCATCCCTTGGAACAACATGTTTACAGACAGAGACTTCATATAAAATATCTCATTGGTTTGTGTGTGTGTGGGGGGAGCAAAACAGATACATATGTTTTAGATGCTAAAACCATTTCATTAGAAAGCTTTGAATTGATTCCGCCGGAGCTAACAGGGGTTTGATCTGCCGGCCCCTCCATGGCGTTTTTTCATGACTAGACTACCTAACACGATGTTCTCATTTTGCGCATTAACAGTGTCCTTATGGAGGCCGGCATTCATCTCCCCCCCTGTGCTTGCTTGACACATCTCCCACAAATCGATGATGTGCCGGCTTGCCTTCTTCGAGGAACAAAGACCTTTCCACATAAGAGAGGGGGGGCTGTTACTGCCCACCAGCCTGCTCCCCCCTGTCTGTCTGTCTGCCTGCCTTCTTGCTTGCCTGTGTGTGTGACTTCCAAGGGGGTGCACACAGTACACGACGTATTCTCCTTCTTCCTGCGCTCCATGTTGCATCTCAGACAACTGTGTCCATTATCTGCCAGCAGCAGCCTGTAATTAGGATTCCTCTCCCAGCAGGCCCTGCTCGCCAGAGGAAAGCAGATGTGGCTCACAGAGGCAGCAGAATGATGTTCCAGCTGTTGCTATCCCCATTTAGTCATGGTCCTCACCTTCTCAAACATAAGCCTGTGTTACCATGGCATGGCTCCCATACAAACAATGCCTATTTACACTGTCCTGTCAGAAAAGGGGGGGCGGCTCGGTCGAGGTCTCTCATCGCCCCGTGGAAAAGCTAAGAGCGCACCCAATCGTCGTCTGCTGACGGAACGCGGTCGTACGTACACACACGCACATACACACAAAAGAAACACGCATTCTTCAATCGCAATAAAGAATGGATGCTTTCCCCATCTCGGCAGGGTGGCGTGCTTCGTGATCTCATGAGTGTGTTGAAATAAAACTGACAATGGTTTACAGAGCGCTACAGAGAGAATTTGTCTTGATGATGTTTTTCTGTTTTGGCATCTGCGAGCTTAAGGCGATAGCTGAGCGTGTCTTTGATCGCGGCACAAACAAGTAGCGTTTGTCGTGGAAATAAGAAGAAAACATGTCCTCGGAAAAAAATCATACCTCGAGAAAGAGCAACTGCAGCATCAATTTACTTTCACCACACATATGTGTACATTTTCTATTAAAAAAAAAACTGTCAATGTATCCTCGGCTGAGTCACCCATGAATAACTTCCTACCTTCAGCGGGGCAAGGAATGACGACCTTATTGTTAGCAACTCTCTCCATGATGGTGTCTCCAGGCTCGGAAAAAGACGGGGCCTCTGTTGGGAACAAATAAAGCAAAATTTAGCTGCCATGAAAAAAGTACAAAGGCATTTTGCCAGCCTGCCCTGCTCTCTTTAGTCGGGGGTTGCTTGATTAACCTCACAACCCAAAAAATCACAGCAACAGCAATTATATATGTTTTTGTATGTCGCTTATGGATACTTGGGTCTGTAGCTTTAAATCCCCCACACAGACACGCCCGCCTCCTACCCCCGCAATCCCGAGGGTGCAGAGGGGTCACTGCCAGCCGATCGGCAAAAATATCTGGATGAATTACCCATGGTCATTGCTTTTTGCTGTTGCAAAAAGCAATGACCATGAAGTGAAATCAACATCAATCTGGTCTGACGATTGTCACATTATTATTATTATTATTTATTTTTTTTATATTTTATCCCACGATTTTGTAACCCATTTTTTCACCCAGTGCCAATTCCTAATGTGATCCTGGGCTCTACACATCCTCCGCCACACATCCTCCATCCACGATTGTCACATTATGCTCAGATATGGACCTAAATACCACACGTATGCGCATGCACCCCCGTATTTTGGACATGACTTAGGTGAAAACTATCCCAACGTTAGCCGAAGATACTAATTTGGTTAGCGTCGACCGTGACTGGAGTGGATTAAACAAAACTCATCTCTACGCCCCTGGCACACGAGCTGTTAAAACAAGAAATGAAAATGATACGATGATTATTATAATAAGGTCGTGATGCTCTGCTGTTCAAAGGTACCCACAGAGGGGGGGTGTGGAGAATCCCTTTGGGCATCTCTCTATGTGTAGGCCTAGGTGTCAAGATTTGAGACCTTTCCCTGACAGGTTTGAGTCGAGTCCGTCTGACTAACTACAACGTCAATCTCCGGTTAAGCATTTAGCGGAAAGGTCAATCTGCGATGTTACGGCGGGGTAAAAGATGTCCTAATTGTGCTGACAACATGAGTCATGGGTCTTCACTTCTGCCCCCCCACCAGCTCTCTTGCTTAAAGCTTAAAGCTCGGACTTCCTCCACCAAACCCTTAGTGAATCAATCGCTTGAGTGACCTTTGAGGGGTCAAACGGGACCCTCAATCAACTCCAGCAGCCCCCAACCTGGCTGACCCACTACACCGGTCAGATAAAGTGGGCTTTAAAGGCATGCTTGTGTCCACAGGCAGCGCAGAGCTGCACCCGAGAGGATAAAACCATAAAGACTCGAGTCTAAAACTGGGCCATGACACGCTTATGTCCAAACACTCAAAGCACCCGATGTAGGTCAAGGTTACTTTTACAGATGTTGCTGTGCAAGCACATTTCCCCTATTGTGCGTTATAATCGCTGTGTGCTGCTTCTTTATTCAGTATTCCCCTTTGAATAGGTCTTTTGGGGATAAACAAAAGGAAATCCTGAGGATGGAAAAAAAATCACCTAGAACTTGCAGATCGATCTCCAGCGCGTCCTGTCCGGCGCTGTTCTCGGCCACGCACCGGTAGGCACCCCGATCCGAACGGCCGACCTGCTGGATCCTGAGTGTGTTGGCGGCGTCCCGGACCTCGACGGGCAGCCCGTTGTGGAACCAACGGACCTGGGGGCTGGGCTCACCGTGGACCACGCAGGGCAGGGTCACCGTCTGGCCGCTCAGGGCCTTCAGCAAGGTGGGAGCTGCTTGGATCCGAGGCTTAGCTGGAGTGGTAGAGAAACAAAATCAGTATTAAAGGAGAAGTCCACCCCAAAACACATTTGGCATCCATCTACCTTGATCGCTGTGATGTATATCATATATATTGCACTTGATTTTTGTCATAGATGTCCCTTTTTCTACATTTCCGTCTTGAGGTCCCCGTCCCTTCCAACAGTCTGCATTGGTGCAGGTCCTCTTTACTCTAATGCTGGTATTTTGTAGCTCTAAACTTTTTCTTTTTCACACATCCCATTTAAAAACTATACTGCTACTCATGCAGGAGTTTTATGTCACTCTGGGTAAGCCTTTACATGTAATACAGGTAATCTATTCCTCATCCCTTCTGCCACTCTCCTCTCCAATCACCCCGGTTGAAACTCCTGTCGCACGGATGCCACCTGACTTTTTAAAAATCATGTCGTGGTCGATTTATCTTGTAGTGTATGCTTTGATGTGATGTGTGCAAAATATGAGTTTGGAGCTACTAAACTACTTGCATTAGAATAAAGGAAACCTGCAGCAATACAAACTGCGTTGGAGGGAGGGAGTCCTCAGGGTGAAATGTAGAAATTGGGGCATCTATGACAAAAATTAAGGGCATTATGTATCATGTCACAGGGATCAAGGTAAGATGGATGCCCAATGTGTTTTGGTGTGGAATTCTCCTTTAACCCTTTATGTTGAACACGTATTTTTTGCATTGATGTATTCATCCATATAGAATCTATCAACATGACAGAATTGTGAGGAGAGGGGAAAAAAGGTGTCTGACAAGTTCGTAAACTTTCCAGCTACGTGGTTTACCTTGAACCTGCAAATTGTAGCTTAGGGACACGTTGCCTGCTGGGTTTTCGGCGGTACAGGTGTACAGTTTACTATCAATCAGTCGCACATCAGTGATCTTTAGGGAGCCCGAAGGTAGAACCGTGAACCTAGGGAGTGTTTAAAGGGTCAAAGGGTGAAGGAAGGGGATGGAAAAAACACAACACATGTCAAGTGTCAGCGGAGATCTACGGCCCTGTTTGTGTTTAGGGAATATACGAGTATCTCTCCAAATCGAGTGAGAACATTCTGAGCGTTAACGATCCGCCACAAACAACTGGTTGCCCAGGGAAACCGTGGTGATGTCACTCAAATGGGTTCTGTCAGACCAACATGGTCGCTTTGCGGGAAAACGTTTGATCTGGTTTTAGCTGTTGAAGACACAAAACAAATTGTTTCCATGTTATAAACAAGTAAAACACGTAGTGGTTTGTGAACGCTGTTCGCAAACAATCCAGTGAGATAACTATGTACACTAGCTGGCCATATATGGCCCAAATACCAAGCAATTGCTCATATCTTTCACTGTTTCATCTTTAAAATATTAAAATTGACTAATGGAAGACAAGTGCCCTGGCAGATGACAGGTGAACAATCAGGCGGGTGGACTTTGGTCACGCCACTGAAACATAATCGAAAACAAACCCAGTATGCCCACATATAGGCAGGATTATTAACGCCCATGTCACTGTGACTTGGACATGACCGTAAGCAAACGTAGTATAGGTGTGAGTGCATGTATTGGCCAGAACTTTGGATGTGAGGTCTGTGTAGTCTCCCGTAGTCTCTTTACAAATGTACACATCCGTAATTGATATGTATCCTAATATACATATCCTCAAAGGTAAAAACATCAACATAAGAACAAATGTACCAGTAGGTTAGTGCTTTTCAAAGGACTAGGTAGACTGCTATTGGACATTTGTCACGTATCCATTGTAATGTGACGCAGGGTCCGATTGAAGTAAAACATTAGCTAGAGCTGCGCTTCAAAGAGTAGACAGCCACGATCCGTATTGTGCCAGAAGCCATCCAGCTGTGCAAATTCATAATGTGAGCAAATATAAACAGAGCCTCTTTGCGATTTATCTGAGATAAGTGTTTCTGCGAAGGAACTGAATTATAACAATAACAAATTCGTTTAAGTGGAAAACGACGAGCTGGAAGCACAAAGAGCTCTGCATTTCAGCCCCACACACGGCTGAAATGCCTCCCCACACAGACACACCTCTTTACATGTAGACTGGCTAGCAAGAAACAGTAGCATGCATCATGCGGACCAAGTGACGTCTCCTGCAGTGGTCAAGCAATCCACTAACCCAGGGCCCACTATTTATTCAGAATTTGAGCCACGGACCACCCTTTGATCTCATTTTAGCCCCACAGACCCCAAAGGCAAAAGTAAAGATTTGCTTTTGCTTTTGTGCACAATTCCAGGCTTGATTTGGGAAACCAAGCAGTCAAAGATACAGATCAAAATGACCATTAATCTGCTACATTCTCTAGTTGTGTAGACTTGGGGCTAATTCAGGTGATGAAAATTTTAACTTTTGAGAGTGTAAAAATTTCTCTCAAAGAGTTACATCTGGTTAACCAACTTTCCCATCTGATCATTTAGCCTGGGGACCATCTGGAATCCTCTTAGGGACCACTGGTGGACCCCGGATCCACTAACACCAAACTGCACCAAATTGCATGACAAACTGCACCAAATTGCCAATTTCGACGCGTGTTGTTCGACAGAAACGATGTATATTATTTTTCAAAGCATTGACACGGGGGGAAAGGGTCACTCACGTGACAACTAACAAACAAGCCTCTAGCGAAGCTGGAACTCAGAAGCAATGAGCCGGTGACTTCAGACTCATCTTATCTGCCCCACCCCCACCCCCGTGCCCCTCGGGGGTCTGAGTTACACTCGGTTGCACTCGAGCATACATTGCCCCGACCTAGATGCTCAGGCGACGTGGTGCAGTGACGCCTTGGCGAGCTTGTAGATCGGTTCGCTTCGGCTACGCGCGCGACACCGGCGGCGGATACAGTCTACATCTCAGGCTTCGCTTTGCTGTGTCCAGTCATCTGTGGACATATCGGCCAGCCTGCCCTCCGATGATGCACTGACAGGGGGGACAAATCGGCCTAATCGGGAGATGCGCCGGTCTGAACAGTTGAAATGACCCTGTCGCTGTCCCTCTACAAGTCTGGGGTTTCTCTTTGCTCCTCTTCCACGCTATAATCAGTCTCCTCCTCGTGTCGCTTCTCCCACATACTCTATACCACGTGTATCCTATGCCCTCCTTTCTTTTCCTCTCACACTCCCTTTCTCTCCTGCTCCCTTCTTACCCCTGCCCTTCTCTCTCTCTTCCTCTCCTCTTTGCACAAGCCTTAAAGGCGGGACAAACGACCGTGAGATCTCTCTTAACACCCATGTACCGAGTCATTCCAACAGTCACACAATCTGTTCCCGGTGAAATACATCAGGGCCTGGTTAACCAGGGAGAGAAAGGAATCTCCTCTTTCCACCACTTGTCAGTTTCCACAGTGCCAGTATAAGCAAACCGTGTGTGTGTGTGTGTGTGTGTGTGTGTGTGTGTGTGTGTGTGTGTGTGTGTGTGTGTGTGTGTGTGTGTGTGTGTGTGTGTGTGTGTGTGTGTGGAGGGGTAGGTACTTGGTGGATATGTGTTATTCTCATCAGGCAAGACTAGTAAAGCGTCAACATGTTGTTTTACAGCCCAAAAGCCCCCCTGGGGGGGAACCCCAACGTCAGAGCTAAGCGCCACTTCTACCTCATGTTCGTACGTCTTTTTCTTCCCTCCTCCCTCCCTTCTTCCCGGCACACTAACGCTCTTCCCCCCACTATTCCTCCTAGTTCCTGCCCCCACCCCCACGCAAGCAGTGATGGGCAATATTACTTAGGAGAGTAATGCATTACTTTTTACCCCTTTAGGAAAGTAAGTGATATTTATATTACTGTCATTTCAAACCCCTAGAATCTAGTACAACATGACAGACAACAGTAACGCGTGTAAAGCGTGTCTGCCGTAAAGCGGGTTGACATGTCAGCACAGCAGCAGCAGCATGGGGCCAGTCCAGTGGTGGCTCTCAATAGAAGTCCATTGAGAAACGGGACCATATAAAGGGACAACATGCTGCATGAACAACTCTCGAGCCTTCAGTTCCTCAATGTCGCAACTATGACACTAAGATGGCTTTGTACGTCTGACTGTAAAAATAGTACAATGCAGGTGGAAGCCTGTTCATTCCACTTTTTTACTTTTAAAGTGGCATAAGCTCATCTCCCCTCACCAACGCAATGCTGTTGAAAGCAGCAGCATGACCAAAGTAATATTAGTAGAAGTAACTGTAATATTATTACTGTTTCATAGGACATGATCCTGCTACGTTTACCGAGAAAGGTAATGATATTCAGGGGCGGATGTAACATGTCCCATTTTTTTTTTTTTGGGGGGGGGGGGGGGGGGGGGGGGGGGGGGGGGGGCAAGAGAACATGTTGGAGGGGCAAGAGAAAATGGTATGGGGGCGGCTTCATGAAGCGATGAAGCCGCACCCATACCATTTTCGGTTACAGGACTTTCATTAGTCAAGTAAAGCATCAATAATAACATCAGTTGTTGTTGAAGTTGCAACAGACACGCAGCATGCATAAAGCTAAAGGTCTGACTCAGAGAGTTTTCTGTTTTCAATGATGAAATGCTGTTGGTTTAGTGGTGCCAACATTGTAGTTAGTAGCAGTAGATGCCCATGCCCATGCCTAGATCCGCCCCTGATGATATTACTGTAATATTATTTTGTATTACATGTTTCACCCATCTTTGCACGCAAGTGATTCATCCCCCACCACAGTTCTAAGTCTGTTCTACTCTATCTAACCCCAAAGCCATACAATCTGGTCTGGAGGAGGAGGAGGGGGTGGGGGACAGGGGGGTCTCTTGTGTCCCCTAGCAGCAGACTGCGGGCTGAAACACCAGCCTGCCTCGTCTGAACCCCAGAGTGACCACACCAGAGAGCGGCGGCGGAGCACTGAGCCGTGTGGGACCAGATGTTCCTCTGCACAGAGCCCGCCGCCCGCCCGCCTGCCGCTGCTGCTGCAGCATTTACTGCAGCGACCACTGATGTCTGCAATGCGCCGGGCTGTCTGTCTTCAAAAGGCTCCACTAAATGAACCCCAACCGTTAACGTCAGCCCGACATGACAGCCGGCTTCAATCAAAGGTCCCTTGTAAAAAAAAAAAAAAAAAAAACAAGTGTGTGGGGGGTTGGTTAAAGTCTGGGGTACGGTATGGTGAGAACCAGGTCCTTTTTACAGGCTGTTTACCTGTTTTTTAACTGCACTCTGTGACTACATTGTGAGAAACGTCTCTCTTACCAGGCGGTGACTGGAGGGATGGGCTGGCCGTTCCGGCTCCAGGAGACCAGCGGAGGCGGACTGCCCCGGACCTCGCACGGCAGGACCACTTCCGTGCCCACCTCGGCGGCCATCTTCACCGTGTTGTCGTGCCCGCTCACGCCCATTATTGTGGGCAAGGCTGTTAGGGGGGGGGAGAGGAAGATGTAACCAAAACAGTAAGCACTCCTATTAAAGGAGAATTGCCTTTATATTTTTAGTACAGTTGTCATTTTGTGGAAGAAAAATAATCCTGACTAATGGATGTTTCCGCTATCCCACCATGAGCTTAGGACGGGGCTATGGGATGTTGTTTAAATTCACTTTTTCCATCGCTCTAAAAGCATTTTTTGCAATATATAGTGGCTCTCCAGCATGTCAATAGTGTGCTCCCACTCCACACTTTCACTTTTGGTTCAGCCGTGGTTCAGCCATGGTTCAGTGGGGTGTGTGCCATGCCTCCTGCCATGGTTGAGAGACAAAATATGGCCAAAAAAAGGTATTTTGAAGCAATGGAAATAGGTGAATTTGAACAACATCCTATCGCCCCATTCTAAACTCACGCTGGAGGCAATAAGTACTTTTTCCCCCCACAAAATAACAACTGGACCACTTTTGGGGAAATAAATGAACTGCCAATCAAGGTAAGAGAGCCTTTTGGGGTGGAATTTGTGGAATATTTGACTCAGAATCTCACCTCGTGCTGGACAGAGAGGGCAGTTGTTATTGTTATTGCGACATTCTGTAGGAACGCCGTTATGTTTAGGTGAATGCGGTGGAACGTGGAATGTGTTTGGGTCTTACTGTTAACAGTGAGCTGGACCTCTCGGCTGGCGTAGCCCACAGGGCTGGTGGCGGTGCACATGTAGATGCCAGCGTCCTCCGCCGTGGGGTGGGCGATGTGGAGCAGCCCGTCATCAGCCTCAGACTGAGGGAAGGTGTTCTTCTCTCTGGCCAGGGGCTGTCTTCCCTGTGGGGAGGGGGAAGGGGGTTAGCAGGGGAACAAAGGCAACACAACAAAAGCCAGAGGTTTTATGCAGGGGCGGATCTAGGTATGGGCATGGCGGGGCAATGCCCCCCCTAAACGCCCTGACTGCCCCACCAAGCACGATGGCAAGCAAAACGACCGGAGATATTTCAAATTAAAGTGTTTATATTTAAAATGATTTGAAACACTACTACTGCCATACTAACTAACTACAGCTGTGGCACCACTAAACCAACAGCATTTCATCATTGAAAACATAAAACTCTCTGAGTCAGACCTTTAGCTTTATGCCTGTTGCAACTTCAACAAACAACTGATGTTATTATTGATGCTTTGCCTAATAAAAGTCCTGTAACTGAAAATGGTATGGGGGCGGCTTCATCGCCCGTGGCGATGAAGCCGCCCCCATACCATTTTCTCCTGCCCCTCCAACGTGTTCTCCTGCCCCCCCCCCCCCCCCCCCCCCCCCCCCCCCAATTGGCAAATGTTATATCCGCCCCTGGTTTTATGTATGAACAACAGCACAGGGACGCTACAACTAGGCTAAAGGGTCCAAGTCCAAGAGCCCTTTGACGTGTTGTGTAATTACCGCGATCCACTTAAAGCTCCCTTTTCCAAAACACGCGCACACAGGGGAGCACACAGCACAGCCTGCGGTGCACTCACTTCCTTTCAAGCCCGAAGATGGCTTTTGCAGATTCATTTTTTATCTGACAAGAATAGAAATTTACTTCGCTCCAGAGCGACGACCTGGAGAACGCTTAGAAGAGGGGATTGTAAAAATAGCTTAGCTAGACACGCAACGCAAGCAACCCACACCAGACAGCAGATCTACAAGCTCACAATACATACGTTGATCTTCCATCATACATCATCTCCTGGGAATTGACTGTGCAGGATACGCACAATACATAGACTAATAAATTGAGTTGATAAAAAAATCCTTTTCTTGGCAATATGTGCACTCAGTAAACCCATGATATCATCTCCAGCAAAGCAATCAATTTAAAATAATCTAGGACACAGAGTGGATGATTAAGTTGCTGGATCGCATTGCAAAACAGATAGATGGTTATTAGTTCAATCAGAAAACAATGTAATTAGTCCAAAAGTGTTTTGTTTTTCGTTTGCTTCTATTTGACATTTAATTTAGCATCGCCTCGGAGCGATCAGTCTTACAACAAAATGGCCAAAACAATGATTTCCCTTTAGATTCTGGTTGAGGAAAACAGCGCCGCTCCATTAGTCATGTATGGATTCATGGGACGCGTCCAAAGCGGTCATTAAAGATGGATTGCCATGATTTTTTTCCACCCTAAAACATAATCATCAGGTATTGTTGTTACATAAGGAGGACGAATTCTTTGAAAAAAGAAGTATACAGTATTTGTTAAAATGTTGTTTTATGTGGGCTCCCCCACCAGTTCATTAACTATGCCTGGTTTGCCTGGTGGGTGGTGATGGGTGGGTCGCACCCTAGTGTCTAGTACAACATGACAGACAACAGTAACGTAAAGTGTGTCTGCCCTAAAGCGGGTTGACATGTCAGCACAGCAGCAGCATGGGGCCAGCCCAATGGTGACTCTGACCCTTCAATGTCGCAACTATGACACTAGCTACATGGCTTTGTACGCCTGACTGTAAAAATAGTAGGTTGCAGCCTGTTCATCGCACATTAAAATGTAATTTTTACTGTATGTGGACTCCCCCACCAGTATGGCTGGTTTGCCTGGTGGGTGACATTTTCTCAGCCTCCATGAAGAAACTAGTGTTGTAGTCGAGACCACTTAAATCGAGACCAAGACAAGACCAAGACAACCACGGACTTGATCGAGACGAGATCGAGACGAGACTAGCACCTAGAGGGTCGAGATCAAGACAAGACCAAGACCTAGCGGGGCCGAGAACAAGACAAGACCAAGGCCTAGAGGGGCCGCGAACAAGACAAGACCAAGACTGGTCAAGACCGAGGCCAAGACCTAGTCTTGTCATGCCCATAACGTTCCTAATGATTTTCAATCTTCTATTATTAGTAACACTGAATTTGATTGTTTTGCCCCCGTCCACCATTACATTTTTAAACAAAACTACTAATAATATAATAGGGCTGGGGCGATATGGTTGATAACAAGAATATAAAAAATCCCTAATCAGACACATCCCAGTGTCTGTCTTCTTTCTTTTCAATATTTACAGAAGAAAAAAGTATATTGCTATTTGTGCCTGCAGCTGTCTTTATGAATGGGTCCTCGCTCTGCACAATGAATAGAACTTTTCCTTTGCATTGTCTTGTCTCGAGAGGTCTTGTTGGCGATCGAGACCCGAGACAATGGCTCCGAGGTCGAGACAAGACCAAGACAAAATTATACGAGAACAAGACGAGACCGCAAGACAAATAAAGTGGAGAGCCACAAGGTCGAGACAAGACCAAGACAAAACAAAGCGAGACAAAAACAAGACCAAGACAGTGAAAATTTGTCTTGAGACTGGTCTCGAGACGAGACAATGTCTCGAGAAATACAACACTAGAAGAAACCCTAAATACAAGATAAACATACAGTATTGTGCTAATAATAATAATAATAAGTATAATAATAAATATTATAATAAATATAATATAATAAGTATAATCCTTACCTTAGACCAGACAACAGCTGGCTTAGGCACTCCGCTGGCCTCACAGGACAGTGTGATGGCTACGCCCTCATTGGCCACGTAGAGGTTGGGACCGGCGTTGATCTCGGGCGGCGCTGTGTGTGTGCGGGGAGTAAAGTAGGTCAGAAAACACAGCTGTCCGGCCGGCAAACACGAGCGGGCGGGTGGGCACTGACTGAATTATCGCCGGGGGTCTAAGTCTACCGGGCCCGACTGCATGAAAACATTTCTTCATTACAAACTGATGATGAACCATAATCGCGCCCCGTCTGTCATTACGGAGCTCATGAAGAGAACGACCCCCTTTCATCGAAACATGTGCTACACGGGGAGGGTACTCATTACTATGACAGCAGGTGGTCAAGTCATCACTGACAGGCTGCCTCCCATGCCGAGTCAGCGCATTCTTGCCACGATTGTCTCTAGATGAGCCTCCCCACTCGTTCTGTAGAAAACAGTGGGGGGACTACGCGTGCACCTCTCAGAGATGCCCACAAGTCTCTAGTCGCGAGACGAGTCAGAGACAGAGTCTTTGGGGGCGTGTTGAGTCAGAGTCTTTGGGGGTGCGAGTCTGAGTCGAGTGGCAAGTCTTTGACCTGAGCGGGTTCCATGTGGTCCCCAGGCTAAATGTGGGAAAGTTGGTTAACCAGATGAAAGTTGGTTAACCAGATGAAACCCTTGCGGGTCCATTTGGTTTCATTTTTACACACTAAAGAGTTAAAATATTCATCATCTGATTTAGCCCAAGTCTACAGAGAATGTAGAAGATTAATGGTCATTTTGATCTGTATGTTTGACTGTTTTGTTTCCGATCCAGCCTGGAATTGTTGACGAGCAAAATAAATCTTTAGTTTTGGGGTCTGTGGAGCTAAAATGTTATCAAATGGTAGTCCGTGGCTGAAATTCTGAATAAATAGTGGGCCCTGGTATGAAAAGGGTTGAAAACGTCTGCTTTACATCAATCAGCCTCTCTCTCAAACACTCTTGTTGAATGCGTAACGCGCGCCGTGCCGACTACTAGAGTCGGACTCGAGCGACAGTCTTCAGCTGGAGTCGTGGTCTTACCTTGGACCTCCAGGGTGACCGTGACGTTCATGGTGCCGGCGACGTTGACGGCGGTACAGACGTATTTCCCAGCATCCTCTGGGAGTGTTCTCTCCACATACAGGCTGCCGTCGCTCCTCTGAAAAGCTCTCCCCGTTTGCTGCACCTAAAACAAAAAAAAAGTGTTTGGCAAACAACGATAAACACATGCACGCCGCATGACGGGCCACACGTAAATATTTAATGCTCCCTGAACTTACAGGTTTTCCATCTTTGGACCAATGCCGTTCGGGCAGAGGTATTCCGTCCAATAGCATGCAGGGAATGCTCAGCGACTGACCAATCCCGGAGGTGATGACCGGGGCGCCCTGGGCCAGAAGAGGGGGCTCTGTGGGCAGAGGCAGAGGGGGTGGAGAGGGGCATCATAGACAGCTGGATATTAAATAGACAGCTGGATATAAATAGACAAGCGCTGGACATAAATACTTGTATAGAGAGTAAACGGCCGTCGTGAAAATAGAAAGGAGCGCCGGACATTGTTATGGATACGACTAAGGCCGCGGCCACGTGTTTGAGATTGGAAAAAGCGAAGCAGTTTGACTAGGCGGCGCCCAATGAATATGTAATAGGTCCGCGATGCGGGAAGCCGAGATAGCGAGTCAGCAAAGCTCGCCTGAGGAGCTGCTACGCAAACGTCAGCGAATTGACGGCGTGTGACAAATGACGGTGCATGAAAACTACTACATATGATGATTAAATAATGGCGTGTAGACAGGGGGAGGGAAATAAGAGACTAAACAATCCTACCCAGTCCACCGACGCTGACTCTGGCCTCGGTCCTGACGTTTCCAAACTGGTTCCTGGCCTCACATATGTATACGCCTTCGTCGTCCAACCAGAGACCTGCAGAGAAACGCACGGGTTGGCATGGAAAAGGCACACACTCATCACTCTGTAAAGTAGCCCCTGAGCGTAGACATCCACGCTCACTGGGGAAAGGAAACCCAGTATTTAATATGGTTGACAAGTGTACACTAACAACAGATATATCATTCTGTCCGTAGATCATCCACTCAACGTGGATACGGTGTTATTGGTTTGGCCGTGCCGTAATTAGAGTCATAAATAGAGCATAATAGGATTAATGGGTTTGCTTCAGCTGTCTGCCGGACTAACACACATATCCTGCACAGTCAATTCCCCTGGAGATTATATGATGGAAGATCAACATATGATTCAATTCTTCTATTTGGAGAGCGGGGACTTAAATAGTGTTTAAAATAGGTGATGACAACGTGTGTAAACACCAAAGAAACGAGGGAGAGGGGCAGAGAGGGCATGTGTGGAAGTGACACAACTCCATTAGGTTCCGTTTAAACAGGTGAAAGTGGAGCCATCTGCAACAGATTGAGCAAACTGGGTCAGATGGCAAGCCACAGACGGGATCAGCGATGGAAGCAGACCACTTCTGCGTGCAAATACTACTGTTCTCCTCCAATATAATATTACACACACTATAAATGTTTAAAGGGAGAGCAGCACATAGGATCTCCTCCAGGGGCCACGATTAGTCGTTTTATATTATTCAAGGTCTTCCCAGAGTTCACAGCTGAAATTCACTTCAGCTTGATTTGAATGTGAGCCCCGACTTCGCCGAGTGACGGAGAAACACGAGAAGGACGAAATTATTAAGGGCAATTTATGAACATTAATCTTTGTTTGAAGCATTTCCCTTGCTAATATTTTTCTTTTCTTTTTTTTTTTTTTTTACAAATCATCAGTATTATAGTAGATGATGAAGAAACCGTTTACCATTCATTCCTTTTCCCCCCTCATAAACTACTTCTTCCTTTATTTTTATCTCCCCATTCATTTGTGATTGAATCACTGTCTGCGGTCTGTAGGAGTGTGGGTCTGTGGGGTTTGTTGTGGTGGGAGGATTGTACTGCTATGTGGGTTGCAATTGGATTATTGACAATGACTGATGATTTGTTTTATTTTGTTCATGGATATTGTATTTTTGCAATTATGGTCTTTTTCCTTTCTTTGGTTGTTGAGTGATTTGTCAGTTTTTCGATTGGCACGTCGTAAATGTTTTCTCCTCGCTGGTGTCATTATATCAATTCCCCTCCACGACAACAGACCAATCCGCAAATTGGCCTTCATAACTGTGGTGTCAATCGGCACAGTTTGACTACACATGTTATGACTGAATAAAGGGCAACTCTCTGAGGGTTTGACTATAAAACTCTATATAGTCACTGTCAACCCCTGGTCTATGGGAGGGGGTAGACAACCACAAGTCTCCTCCAATACACAAGTAACAAGACATTTTGTTTCTCCCAAAATAAGGAGGATGGGGCCCTATGTTTGTTGGTGCCTTACCTCTTATAGATGTGGCATGATATCAGATATTTGACCAATCTGTCAACTAAATAATTACCAAGAAACCTCTTCACCAATGTGTTTCCAATGGTGTCTAATGACATGTGATAAAAGATTGAAATTCAACTCCTGTGGGGAAACCTCAGGAGTCCAAAAACAGGTCAAAGTCTGGGTACTAGTCACAACCTATAGAAGGCAAAACATGCAAAGTTTTATCATGCTTTGTGTAGCATGTGATATGACTAGGAGGTTCTCCTGATGCTGAAAGCGGCTATAGCACTTGCCCACATGTACTGACTAAGCACATTTATTATGACAGGTATGGCTGTTTAGCCCAAGGAGTGTTTTCTGAGTAAAACCAATGTGTCGAGTGGAATCAGCATCTTGAAACCTCCCAAGTAAGACATATCAGAATGCTACATAAACAATGAAATTTAGCATGTTTTGTCTTCTATAGGTTATGACTAGTAGCATACAATGACTCGATTATTAATCACCATTACGAACACATTGGTGGACAAATTCTCGGTAACGATTTAGTTCTCCGATTTTTATAACTTGCCCTAGCTAATAAACTTCTTTGCCATTTTTTTCTCTTTTGAAAAACATTTTTAATAGTTCGAATAGCTGATCTACAAGCTTGTAACATGTCGATATAATATTGGCACGCTGAACAGCGTTTATTTTTTAAATATATTTCAAAGTAGTAAAATTTATACTATAGTAGATATTTAGGGATAAGAGGTAAGGAGGCACTGACAAAAATAGTGCCCTATGTGTGCAGAGGAACAGGCGATCGGCCTCCCTTGCTGGCTTCCCACCCACCAACATGGCCAAACATGGCCAATTCGGTGCGTTTGATCGCCCCGGCCAGCCTGGATGCAATGTGAAGGAATCAAAGCCCCAGTCCGCATGGTGGTGGGTTAGGAACTTTAATCCTGTACACGATGAATGAATCTCACCCCCCCCTGATGAGCGGCTCATCAGGGGGCGAGGGGATGAGCCTCTGCGAAGCAAATTCTTAACGGCATGTTTATTCCCTTCACTGGTGTCAATCAGTCTATTGTGTGCTTTTTAGAGTCGCTGCTCTTAGACGGGTGACTCACTGTGGATCAGAAGATGTCCGTTCTCCAGCTGCATGGTTCTGCTCTGGCTGTCGCTCTTCGCCAGGATCTGTCTGCCGTCCTGTCTGCGCCAGGTCACCGCGGGTAGCGGGAAACCCCGGGCGGCGCAGGGGAGCGTGATGTTCTCGCCTACATTAGCCGTGATGTCGACGGGCGCTTCAGAAAACAAGGGGCCTCCTGTAGTGGAGAGAGTAGTGCCAAACAATTAGGTGTTGGGTTTCGCTGTCGGATGCTGAAACATGAACATGCTGTATATATGAAAGCATGACAGTGAAAATATACGAGGGGATACAATCCCCCCCGCCCTTCATCATTTACAAGTGCAGACTTTACGGTCCCAAGTGAGAGATTTGGCTTTGTAGCCGGTTGTATATAAAACATAATGCATGCCCTCATCAGACAAAATATGCATCCTGGAATCCAGACGGACTGTTCTACAGTTGTTATGTGTATCCAGGATTCAAGGATACAAAATATCCCGCCAAAAACTCACAAAAAGGGCGTCATCTTTAATAAAAAGGTGTCACACACATTTGGAAACTTGAAAACTTGCAAAATCACTGCATCCGATTCTAACCCAATCAACACCTTAGTAAAGTATAAGCTTAAAATTGGGCTGTGGGATGTTGTTCAAATTCACCTACTTTCTACACTCCAACTTTTATACTGTTGTTATATATTCAAGGTTCAAGGTTCTTTTTTTGTCACTCAAGTGTATGTCAAAACATATACAGGGATGAAATAACGTTTACATTGTATTTCTATTGTCTCTCCACCATGTCAATAGTGTGTCGACACTGTCACGTTGACTTTCACTTTGGGTTCAGCGGTGGTTCAGCCATAATCCTCACCTCCGACCTCCAGAGCGACAGTGCCGCTGAAAGAGCCGGCAGAGTTTCTCGCCACGCAGGTATACTCCCCAGCATCCACCTCCACCACCTCACGAATATGCAACGTCCCGCGGTGCACGTCCTGGGTGACGAACGGAGCAGAGCCCACCTCCAGATCACCTGGACACACACACACACACACACACACACACACACACACACACACACACACACACACACACACACACACACACACACACACACACACACACACACACACACACACACACACACACACACAGTTTGGTTTTAAATCCCATCAACCGGTTCCTGTCTGAATAATGTGATGAAAAAAAGGATTCCAATGCATTACATGCAAATTATAAATAATGTACCACTGCTAAGTAACCGCGCTACCCTCGTTGCAACACACTTACAACTGCATATGGAATGGAACACATTTAACATTGCACTTAAATAATGCACATATATACCACATGACTGTAGCGTTACCTTTGTACCACTGTATGAGTGGAGGGGGGACGCCTGTGGCCTGACACTGCAGGGTGGCATCACCTCCGATGGCCACTAGAACAGTCTGCTGGACCACTGTTACACTGGGGGACTCTGGAGACGGGATCAAGGATCGAGGATTAATCGAAATGGCACATTAATAATACATAAAAATGGGTACAACAAATCATTTTGGTCACTCTGTCATATTTTGCCTCACCTAGGAAGACAACAAATGCCACATAGTCTGGAAGTAGACCTTCCAAAGTCCGAGTAAGGAAGCCGCCATTTCCGTTCATGACATTACATTTTGAAATATCGTTACATTTGACATTTTTATTTCCTTTTCTGCTAGGCAGTAAGCTATGTATGCTTCGGTGAGTTCTATTTGTACACCTCCGCTATGCTGACGAAACAGAAGAGGGGAGGAGGATATTCCGCTTCCGCTTCATCGCTTCGCCGTGATAAGAGTTTCCGTTGCTCCAAAATGTAGGAAAGGAGCATTCGAAAAATGTGCTGACAACGCAAGTCAATGTCAATGTCAATGGAACGAGTCAGTCCTTATAAGGCAGGCTTCGCCCATACTCTGCCCATTTTTCATTTTTCCCCATCCAGTAAGTACAGTCAGGAGTGAAGGCAATGTCACAGTCACAGTAGTGACGTCTTGATTGTGGCCAGATCAAGGCACTCCTTCAAGGCAGATCAAGGCACTCCAAGACTAGTCAAATCTGGCCCAGAATATCACCTGATTCCATCCGACGCAAATCCTGCCCAGCAGCAGTGTCCACTATAGATGGACATCCCTGAATGAATCAGATAAAATCAGAGTGAAGCCAGACTAATTTAAATCATCCATAACAAGTGGCCCAGAATAAGCTTCATTATTTCAGCTGGTGAAGACGTCCTATAGCTATAGCTAAGCGATTCTGGGCCAGATCTGACTAGATATGATTGATTTAAGTTATTCTGGCCTCAAACAGACTCTCTTTCTGGTTCATCTGGGGACGTCCATCTCTAGTGGACAGGATTCGTGTTGGTTGAAATCAGGGGATTTTCTGGGTCAGATTTGACTAATCTTTGATTGCCTTAATCTGGACACAATCAAGACGTCCGTAATTCCTGACCGTGTTTACTGTGTACATTATATTTAACATACTCTGCCATAAAGCTGGCAGGAAATAACTAAAATTAAATTTTACGTTCATTCATTAGAATCGTTTCCGGAATGCAGCTTTAAGGTCGACCCGGGCCTCAATTGTAATACTGATGCGTGGCAAATATAGCAGTTGACATTTCGGCACGATCTGCGTGTCAACAACAGAGCCGCGATGAGACGCTATTGGCGCAGGGAGACAGCTGAGCTGAGAGGGTGAGATGATGTCGACCGCCAGGCTCTCTGTGCCGTCGTGACACATCAGTGTTGTTGGAAATAACCAGCCGGGGAGGAGGGAGGGAGGGAGGGAGGGGTGGCCTGGTGGCTCGGCCAGTTAGTGCCACAGACCATATGCTTCTACAGAGAGAGAGAGAGAACCTGACCCCCTGACTTGTCTCTCTCTCCTCTCTCTCTATCTCTCTCTCTGTTCTTGCTTTTCCTGCCTACTCTGACAACAAAGCCTAGAGCTGTCTCCCCACCAGGGGCGGATCTAGGCATGGGCATGGGGGCATGGCAATGCCCCCCTAAATGCCCTGTCTGCCCCACCAAACATGATGGCATGCAAAACAACCCAAGATATTTCAAATTAAACGGTTTATATTTAAAATGATTTGACACACTGCTACTGCTACTAATTAACTAGAATTGTGGCACCACTCAACCAACAGCATTTCATCATTGAAAACAGAAAACTCTCTGAGTCAGACCTTTAGCTTTATCCATGCTGCGTGTCTGTTGCAACTTCAACAACAACTGGTGTTATTATTGATGCTTTACTTGCCTAATAAAAGTCCTGTAACCCAAAATCGTATGGGTGCAACATGGGCGATGAAGCCGCCCCCATACCATTTTCTCCTGCCCCCCACCATTGGGAAATGTTACATCCGCCCATGCTCCCCACCCCAAAAAATAAAATAAAAAAACAACAGTCAGAGACAGCAGAGCACTGTGTATAACACCAGCATGCCTTGGGGAGAGGCTGTCTGTCGCTGTCCATCACGGTTCAAGTCGCTGTCAACCGCAAACTGACATTCTCAGGCTTAAACGTCATGGCTGTGATTTCCAGCCCTCCTCCCACCACCACACCAGGACCCCGCTCTGTGGTGTGGTGGTGTGTTTCCACTTCAATTTAAGATCACCAGTGACACTTTGAATCATTCACACATTCCTTCGAGTCACTTGCTGCTGAATGAAAGTCAGCGGGACAACAAGTAATGAAAATGAACTGCAGTATCGGGGTCCGAGGATCAATTCTGAAAATCCCTGGACTCTTATTCGCTGCACAGACCACACACTGCTAGAACGGCTGGGTTTCACACTGACTTGAACTAGCATCGGTACCCAGGCTTTCATTTTCAGCTGCACAAAAGTTGAAAGCCTGGAGGAATGCATTGGCCGCTCTGGTGTAGAAGTGGGAGTCAAACCTTTGACCAACTCTGAACTGAAAGAATTACATGCATAACTTTTCCACTGGTGAACAAGGCAGGCGTGCCAACAGTGAGACCCTGAGGAAACCTACTATAAGCGAGGGAGTGCCCACACAGACAGATACACGAGGTATGGAATAGGCTATTATTGTCTGCATTAGGCCAAAGGCCTGGTGAAGAGTATGTTTTGCACTCCATCCATGTGTGTGTGTGTCCGTCCATCTGTGCACAGCTAATCTCCGGCACCGTTAATCCGGTCGATGCCAAAATTTGCAAGCACAAATCCCTGCATGCCAACGATGAACCTCTGCCCCACATTTTCTAGAACCAACAGGAGGCTGATGTTTGTAAAATACATCATTTCATATTGCTCCTCCATATTCTGTTCCAAAATACTGCAAATTGTTACACCGTATTGCTACAGTTATGTGCTCAAGACTGATCTGAGCTATATTCCATATTTCATCCTATTTGTCTATAACTGGCTTTCAAAGTTTGCAGGATTGGCTCGTTTTGAACAAAAAGCATCAAACCAAGAACGCAGCGTGCAATTCATGTGAAATCTTGAACGCTCTTTCCTACTAGGTGGACAAATACAACTGCACCCTTTTCACATTGGCCTATTATAGCGCCACCAGGAGGCCACAACGTGACCTGGTGGAAACCATAATTTCCTAGTTATCACCTGTTTTTAAAATGCACACAGGAAGTCAAGTGAAACAAAACAAAACACACACGCTCCTGTCCTCTCCTGGCTTACCTGCGTAGGTGAGAGAGACCGACTGAGAGGCGGTCCCGGCCTCGTTGGTCGCCAAGCACGTGTAATTCCCCGCGTCGCTTGGGACGGCTCCCTTGATGACCATGAGGCCGTGTTGGTTTTGACTCAATCTGTGTAAGAGACAGAGAAAGAGGAATGCATGTTTTAGGTGATTGCATATGCAGGCGTCTCGGCAAAAGAAACATATGAATTTGCTCGAGGCAGGAGGGGGGGGGGGTATGCATTGAAATAGTCACAAAATGTACAGTACTTGTGGCCTGGAATGGAGACATTGCATTGTTAGACATGTAAATGAGACAGGGGTGATGCAAACAAGATGTGGCAATCGAAACATTTCTAGCAGGCAATTTAAGTGGAATCCAACGACTCTCCCCAGCTCTCCGGAGGACTGCCGTCCGGAGGTGTTGAGTGGGCAGAGTGGAGTTACTTTACCTCGGCCGATTAGTGAGGAACATGTTTCCATGGCTCCAGTGGAGGGAGGGGGGCGGGGAGCCGGACGCTGTGCAGACGAGGCGGATCTCTTCCCCCCGGGAGAATACCTGGCTCTGGGGACTGACTGCCACGGAAGGAGCCTCTGAGAGGGGAAAGAAAAAAGGTTGAGTCAGGGCAGTTTGTCGCAGATATTAGACCAACACTGCAGCGTCATGATTCGCTCCTATCGGCAACGATGCGATGACAAACCTCTCAACATCACTTGTGAATATCTGATGTTACGGAGCAGAGGTTTTCAACAGGTGGTCCGGGGACCACCAGTGGTCCTTGACAGGGTTCCAGGTGGTCCCCCAGCTAAGATGGTTAACCAGATGTAACTCTTGAGAGCGTAAAAATGAAACCAAATGAACCCTTGCGGGTCCATTTGGTTTCATTCTTACACTTACTTACTTACTGCCCTTTATGCCGGCTGGCATGTAGGGCAGCAACAAAGGATCTCCACTTCAGTCGATTCTTACACTCTCAAGAGTTAAAATATACATCATGTAGAATGTAGAAGATTAATGGCAATTTTTTATCTGTATGTTTTCCTGTGTTGTTTTCCAAACCCAGCCTGGTATTGTGGACAAAAGAAAATCTTTAGTTTTGGGGTCAGTGGGGCTAAAAAGTCCTCAAATGGTGGTCCGTGGCTAAAATGCTGAATAAATAGTGGGCCCTGGTATCAAAAAACATCATTGTTACGGAGCAACAGATCTCAGAGTTTCACATTTGGGGATTTGTTTTTCTTTTTCGTAAAGTTTTCAGAAACATGACAAACGTCTGAACCCGTGCCCACGACGGGGAAGGAAAAGCCGCAATTCTCAACATGCATCGTTTCTGGGGGCCGAGCGGCTGGCTGAGTCCTGACTGGGGATAATGGCCTAAACAGAGGTATAACGTGGGCCCCGGGTGTGTTAAGCATTTAACCAGATGACCTGCGTGTGTGTTTTCAGTCTTCTATAAGCAGTACCAGTACCTGGGACGAGGAGCCACACGGTGATCCTGCTGCTCCCGTGGGCGTTGGTGGCCACACAGTGGTACTCCCCGGCGTCCTGCGGCCGCACCCCGCTGATCTGCAGGGAGGAGCCGTCGTCGGGGGGCAGCAGCCTGACCCTGCTGCCGCTCCGGGGCTGGAGGGGGCGTCCCGCGCGGTGCCACGTCAGGTTGTGGCGCACGGAGCCCTCCACCCGGCACGACAGCACCGCCACGGAGCCCACCGACGTGCTCACGTTGACGGGGGGCCGGAGGACGGGAGGGGGCTCTGGGGAGGAGGAGGAGGAGGAGGGGGAGGCAACGCGACGAGGAGGAAAACAGAGACGAGAAGGAGATCAAAAGGGAAGCACTATCAACAGTGAACAAACAGTCGAGGGAAATGGTTTACCCTTAATACAAATGTTTGGAGCGGCGTGTTTTCTATCGCATTGATGTGCTGAGCTATAAATCCCAGATAAGGCTTCTTTGTCGGAAAGTATTCCAAACCTTCTATTTCCGAGGCTGTGATGTATGATTGCATGAGGACCTTGAGGATGGGTGTGGGGGGCGTGTGAAGACGGTCCCGGGTGCATCTCTGCGTGTTTGTGTGTATGTGTGCACGTGTGTGTGCGTGCGTGTGTAGATGCTGTAGGTAAACTGGACCACATGAGTTTGGAAAAAAAAAATTTCATTGATTGGTCACCTTTACAACAACGTATGGCTTGTAAAGATCGGCCATTCCTGGAATCAGTGACACTGCTAAACATGTGGGTTGCAACCTCAAAAATGTTAAAATTAAATGTTCTTCTGTTGGCATTCACTCTTGTTTTGAATTTCAAGTGCTGACAGATGTGTGACAGTCACAGGTGTGTGCAACCTTGTCACAGGTGTGTGCCAGGCACCATGGGTCCTGTCACTTTCTAGGCTTTTTCATGCTTCAGAATATGTCTCAAAGCAAGGTTGAATTTGCCATTTTGACAAAGTTTTGAGGGGTGCAACCCACACCTTGGAAATGTCCGATCTCTACCAGCCATACCATGTTGCAAGGGCGATTAATTAATGATCAAAACGATATTAAAGATATTAAGCTGGAGAAAATAATTTCTAAAGAACTTGTGTGGGCCAGTTTATATGCACGTGTACCGTGTATGTAAATGACGTACTTGTTTGCCTTTGCCTCTGTTTGTGTGTTACCTTGTCTGTGTTAGTGGGAGTGTATGGCCGTGCATATGGGTGTTTGTCCAGGCAGATGTGCAGCTGCTGCTGCGCATGCATATGTGGCACACATACCTTTGACAGTCAGCTGCGTCCTGGCCTGACCCAGTCCCGCGGTGCTTTGCGCTAGGCACTCGTACGGGCCCTCGTCTTCGCCCGAGGCGTGGACTATTTCCCATGATGCTCTCGCCGACGTCCTGAGACGAAAAAAACAGACATTAACGGATACCGTAGCTGGCAGGCGCATGACGGAAACAGGGCTCTTATTTTTTAGATAACGTACGGCTAGTATTCCCTGGCACACGCGAGCGGCTCGCAATACCTTTCACCTGAAGTCACTTTACGAACGTAATTCACTACAGAGCGCCAGGCCCGACGCCGGCAAAGAAAACACGCGTTGGTATTTTTCCAGGACGAATATGTAACGTAGTCAAAATTGATTATCGTGTGCCAGTTTTCCCTGACTGATGAAGCAATAAAAACGCAGTGCACTCAAACTAACTCTAATGCTTTACAGCCTTGCTAACTGGTAGGTGACCTAATCAGTGTTTTTTTTTTTTCTTTTTTACAGTGGGGAATGAGTGCATGACGCCGTAGCATCCAGAGAAAGGGGCGAGCCAAGTGTCACCGAGAGAGTACCGAGTGCGTGTGAACGGAGGGGGTGAGATACTCACTGAAATCGCCTTTCCTCTCCCAGGGCGACCCCGTTCCTGGCGAACCTCAACCTGTAGGGAATGTCGCTCTCCACCGAGCAGCTGATTGCGACCGGCCGCATGTAGAAGCCGTGCACGACCTCCGGCATGCTCACCGTGGGGGGATCTGCAAGAACGAAGGGGATGTGAAGGTCAGAGATCACAAAGAAAGCTGACGACATGAGAGAGAGAGGGTTGGGTGCAACAAGTAGCTAGTAATATTACTTTCCTCTGTGAGGAGTAGCATAACGTGGTTGCATCCTACGAAACAGTAATAATATTACAATTACTTCTGCTAATATTACTAGATCCTTTCGGCATGATGCTGCTTTCAACAGTATTGAGTTGGTGAAGGGAGATGAGCTAATGCCATTTTACTTTGACCTATAAAAAGTGCGATGGACAGCAAAATGATTGTTATTATTACAGTCAGACGTACAAAGCCATCTTAGTGACATAGTTGCAACATTGAGGGGTCACAAACTGAACGCTCAAGAGCTGTTCGCACAGCATGTTGTCCCTATATATTGTCCTGATTCTCAATAGAAGTTTATGTAGATGAGCCACCAATGGACTGGCCCCATGTTGCTGCTGCTGCTACTGTGCTGATGTCAACCTGCTTTATGGCAGACGTGCTTTATGTTACTGTTGTCTGTCATGTTGTACTAGACTCTAGCGGTGCGTCTAAAACTAATGTCAGAGTTGTGACATCGAAACACAAAGAAAAATCTTGTGTGTAATAGGATTATAAAGGTTTGTAGACGCGTTGGTTGTGCATGTTGGTTGTCACAGAGGCTCTTCTTGCCTGGAACAACGTTGGTATAGCTGACGCTGGACAGCCTCTGGAAGCGGTATCCCTCCTCGTCCTTCCCGGTGGCCTTGATGAAGAAGCTCTGGGTCGGGGTGCGGAACTCTGGGAGGCTCCACAGCCCTCGGCTGCCCAGGTCCGAGGGCATGGGCACGGGGAGGGTGCGGAGGGAGCGCCCTGCGCCGGACATCAGCTCCACGTGGCTGAGCTGGCCTGGCGGCCGCAGGCCGGTGCACTTCAACAGAACGTGTGCTGGAACTCCTGAGAGAGGGGGAGAGAGAGAGAGAGAGAGAGAGAGAGAGAGAGAGAGGCGGGGGGATGAAAGGACATGATGAGTCACCTTTTCTTCTTCCCACACATGATCTCAGCTAAATGAGATTTAGCCAAACGCACACACACACACACACACACACACACACACACACACACACACACACACACACACACACACACACACACACACACACACACACACACACACACACACACACAGGGATCAACGCGCACACACGACTGCAACAACACACAGCAGCACCTTTTATAGGCCTCTCCCTGGTGGAGCTGAAGTCGGGGGCGGGGACGCTAGAGAAGCCGGCACGGAAGTCTAGGTTGCTGACGCCCGTCACCCTCAGAGTGTGCCGTCCACTGCAGCTGACCTGAGGAAAAAGAAGGCGTAGATAGCGGTATGTATTGGCCGTGTCATCGCCTGTTGGTCTACTGGTACAGTACAATTAGGATACTACAATACAATTAGGATACATCAGTATCACTGTATATAATTATTTTCTGGTAGCCAAAGAGATACTAGTCTTTTTTTTTTTATTAAAAATAAAATAATAAAATAATGCGTCCAGGTTGCAAATAAATCTGGTTGGCCGTCATCATTTCAACCATGAAATTTGAAGTCCTTCCACAATTCAGAGGGGCAAGAGTTAATACGCACTGCAAAGGCAGATGAAGTGTGGCTACGCAAGGCAAGGATGTTAGTATATTGTTTTACTACCTTGAGTCTTTGTGGGTACAATATGTATTGTTTAGAACATCAATATGCACAATATTACTACACACTGTACAGTACAAACATAGGTGAGTGAATGCATTGGGATCTTGCAGTTGAATGAAGCCACCTTGAAGTAAGGTAAATAATAACAATACCCAGGGACATGAAAGGGACAGCAAATAACTTTAGATTCTCTGCACTTTATATTTATATTTAGCACAGTGTTGTTAGTGTGTTGTTGTTATATGTAAAAAAAAAAAAAAAAAAAAAAAAAAAAAAGAAGAACTGTATGTAACAGGTACACATGTAAATGCCAAAGCAAATTCCTACCGTATGTGTCTTACACAGTGGCAAATAAAGGAATCTGAATCTGAAATCTGAACAAACTGTCCGATCCAACAGGCACGTCATACTTACTGCCCCGTTACGTTACTGACAATGAATGTAAAGCTATCACATCCTGTGAGAAAACTGGGGAACAGCAAATCCCATGGAGTTAAACAGTCTTATTTCAGCAGTCTCACTGCATCAAACCTCTGCCATCGTACAAAATATGCTTCAGAAGCAACCGGTGACTAATATTTGTATTTCTCAGAAAATTGAAATGAAAGCGCAGTCTTTCAATTACACCAAATAGCTCCCGCTCAAGGGGCTGGGGATTTGTAAAATTGTCCTGTGATTTTGAAAGGCTGTGTTGCTCACAGTGTGTCACTATTTTTGGATCTGGCACACATCTGTTTTTTTTTTATTTAATCCGATTATTTCCAGGGGTTCTACCTTCAGATTCCAGGCTCCAGGTCTGGGGAACTTCAGGTTGACGACACGAGCTGAGTTGGGGATGTTCAACAGCTCAGTGAGACCCTGCTCCACACCAACAATACGGCCTACAGAAAAAAACAACACAAGTAATTATCTTTTTGAGTAAGAAAATGTTTATTCTGGCATGGGAAACGTCATAAATCTTCACATTTTCAGCACGTCATCTCCTTTACGTGACAGTGGTGAGGGTCCACTCCATTTAATGCTGACGTGTTTGTGATTTAACACCTTAAAGGGTCACTTCAGAACTTTTCAATGTATCTTCATATATATATGAGGTCCTCACTAATGTACTGATAAAATACCACTATTTTTTTCTACTTAGTCTCTGTCTCGCAGGAGGGCCGAGGGTAGTTCAGAAACCCGTCTTCCAACCCAAGCTAAGAGAAACTGCAGGCTTTCTATGCCTGAAAAGTTCCAATGCAAAAATGGAAGGCATCGTTCTCCCGATAATAAAAATATAAACATGTATATTTTTAAAATATATCTCATTATATATGACATCGTTCGAAAGATGTCACTGGTAGACACTGGTCTTCTGAACTGCCCACAGCCCTACTATAAATGGGAAAATAGTGGTAATTTATTACCCTATGTACATTAGTAAGGTGAAGACCTATTATATGAAGCTACTTTGAAAGTCGTGAAGTCGTCCTTTAATTAAACATTGCCCACACAAAATATCTTTCACAACACTGTGCTATGGATGCCTGTGTTATACGGATGCTACGGTTCATCATGCGGTTATAAAATGGTGCTATACCTCCCTATAAAGACATTATAGAGATAAATGGACCTGTTCTTTCCTTAGAGCAGCCGACGTACTGTAATAAAAGATGTTACGGCATGCCATAAACACACTCGTCCATTATGGTAACAAAAATCGCCAGGAAGTTTATATATACTGTATATATATGAAGTAGAGTATGTGTATAAATCATAAGGCCCAAAGGCATTAACAGCGGACTAGACAATAAGCAGTAAAATGGGAGTTAGGAAGGCTCCACGCATACGGTGGACATTGTTTAATCAAACGCTGGGCTTGAATGAATGGTTGTCCCTACCGAGGGGATCGGTGAGCTGGATCTGCGGCGCCGGTCCGCTGAGCGACACGGTGACCTCTCTGAGGCTGGGGTCCACAGGGACCTCCCAGGTGTTCTCCTGAGCACTGTCGTGGTTGGAGGAAAGCAGATGAACCTTCAGGGCCTGGACCGTCTCCTCCACCCACTTCAGAACCTGGAAGAATGCAGGGGGACAAGTTGGTCAAAAACAGTCAAAAAACAGCGACACTGCCAGGCCTGGGTGTAACATTTCCTGATTTGGGGGGGTGCAGGTGAAAATGGCATGAGAGCAGCTTCATCGCCCGTGGGGCGAAGCGAGTTATAGGCAAGTAAGCATCAATTAATAACATCTGTTGTTGTTGTTGAAGTTGCAACAGACACGCAGCATGGCATAAAGCTAAAGGTCTGACTCAGAGAGTTTTCCGTTTTCAATGATGAAATGCTGTTGGTTTAGTGGCGCCACAATTGTAGTTAGTTAGTAGCAGTAGTAGTGTTTCAAATCATTTTAATTATAAGCACTTTAATTTGTTTTAATTTGTCTTTAAAATTTTGGGTTATTTGCATGCCATCATGTTTGGTGGGGCAGTCAGGGCATTTAGGGGGGCAGATCCGGCCCTGGACACTACCCCTTCGCCTAGAAACACCAGGGCCAGGACAGGAAGGATGTGACAGTGACCTTGCACTGAAACCCAAAGCACCCCCCACCCCCACCCCCCCCCCCCCCCCAGCACTCTGCACTTTGTATTTAGACTATTCTTTCATCACAGAAGCATTCCTCCGGGGGGAGTTTCTTTTGCCTAAACAAAAAGGAAAGTGAAACAGCACCACTGTCAAAATGATAACACACAGTTTTCTGCACTCCCAAGCATGAATTCCCAGCAGACCCGTCTCTCGCAGTGGAAGTCTGTCAGGCAGGCTGTCTCTCTTCCTGCTCAAACACATGCAGTCTTCATGAATCACGGGACAACGTTCCCTCGGAACTCCGAGACGTGGAGGAGATGCGCCGTATAGGCCTGTGCGGATTAGTCATTCCATTACCGGCAGGCCAATGTGCGGGATCAATTAAGGACAGAAAAGGAAAGGAAGGCCCTTTTCCACTTTTGCTATCTGCTGAGTTGGCTTGAAACAGCGGACGAGGTCGGGGAGGGGGGCAGCGATGTGTTGGGACAGAGAGAGAGAAACTCGCTCCTAAATGAGACTCATTATCTACCGTCGCAGGGCAAAGATTACCCAAACCCTGAAGTAATGGCTGGGACAACTTGATTACACTTAATGGCAGGAGCAATCACCACACAGAGTTTGATTTCCTCCAGTGGCCATTGGAAGGGAATATTTCACCTTATTGTATTTCAAGTTTTTGGCACCGTGCATTAAGATTACTTTGGCAGCTTTCGGCTTTTATTAGATAGAAGAGTGTCGGGAGACAGGAAACCGAGGGAGATGGGAGACCGTGTGAGTCGATTTGCAAAAAACTTGGGGTCCTCGCAAACTCACACAGGATTACGCGGTCTCTTCGGTAACGGCGCAATCCACCAGGCACGTCGTAATTATTGCTCCGTTATTGACAATGAAAGTAAATCTATCACATCGTTTCCTGTGAGAAAACCGGGGAACAGCAAAGCCTGTGGAGTTAAACAGGGTTTTTATTTCAGCAGTCTCGCCGGACCAAAACCTCTGCCATCTTACAAAATACGCCTCAGAAGCAACTTGCTGACTAGTATTTGTATTTCTCATATAATTGAAAGTGCAGACTGCGGAGTCGCGGATGCATTGTGTCCATGATAGCGATTCCAACTGAAAACACGGCTTCATGGCGGACAGAGGGAGAGCCAAATCAAACACGTTTAACATATTTACGCATTACGGGAGTAAAGTGAAACAAGTATGGCCTTTGATAATTTAATTAGCAGGCCTACCCCAAGCCCCCCCCCTTTCTCTCTCTCTCTCTGCACATTGGGCCCAGTGGGTGCTGACAGCAGCTGGTTCCTCTCCTTTACTTTACAACTGGAAACAGCTGTAATGTGTGCCACATGTGTAGCAGCAGCATCCCCAACAGAGCAGGAAACTGCTACAAGGTGACCTACATCTGCCCCCGGGATAGAGAGAGAGAGATTTCAGATTTCATCCACCAACTGTTTGGAAGAGCAGCAGACGTGGAGCCCCATGAATCAACCCCCTTAAATAAAAGAAATGAGAACATATGTATGCGGATATCCCGGATGTGAATAAAACCGTCATAAATGAAGTTAACGCTTCGTGGGCATCTGATGTAGATCTAGGGGGAATCTTCTCCACTTTGCTGCTCCAGAGACCAAACCAAGACGTCTGTTGTGTTGTGGTGTGGGGACCAGGGAGGGCCGGGGAGGGCGAGGGAGGGTGTGTCTCGGCGAACATGCTGAGCGCTGCAGCCAGCCGCTCCCTGCCGGAGCCACGGGGGGAACGCAAGAAGTACACAGTCCTGTGAAACCTCATCCGGCGTGTTGCAGTTGAGCAGGGGGGTGTCAGGAAGGACCCCCTCCCCCTTCTATTCTTAGAAGCATAAAAGAGAGCATGGGCAGTGGAAGGTTAGATCGGCCGAGGATGGAGCGATGCTTGCCCCTCCCAGCTGTCCGGCAATCTTCTGGGACGCGTTGAAGGCTTTGAACGCCCCCAGCGGGCGACCAGCATTTGCAATATGAGGTCCCCATGGGGTTTTAGGGTAGGGCTAGAGACCTCCCGGTGGGTTCGGGGTCAGCTTAGACCTATATAAGACCCCCGGCTGAAACGCAAACGTTAGCAGCGGGGTTTCATGGGACGCTGTGGCGCTATAGGAACCCGGAGTTGTTGGGATGAATCAGTCCCAGATGGACCCCCCCTTGTTCCTCCTCCGCAAAGAAAAGTGCAAAACACCTGTCCAGCCGATTCCTCCTCTCAGGACGTCTCTCCACCACATCTGTCTTCCTGCGTCTGGGAGCCAGCTATATAGACTGTAGGCGAAGCCTTTGTTCGGCCCGTCTCCGTAACATGATAGAGGACACAGGTTAACCGGGTTTCACTTTACCCGTGACAAGCCCACCGACTGGATCCACCTGATGAGGAAACCATTAGGGCCGCTGACTCTTACAAATGACTCTTCCCAGGGGTGGATATAGGCATGGGCATGGGGGGCAATGCCCTCCTAAATACCCAGTCTGCCCCCCCAAACACAATGCCATGCAAAACAACCAAAGATATTTCAAATTAAAGTGCTTATATTTAAAATAATTTGAAACTAATGCTACTAACTAACTACAGCTGTGTCACCACTAAACCAACAGCATTTCATCATTGAAAACAGAAAACTCTCTGAGTCAGACCTTTAGCTTTATGCATGCTGCGTGTCTGTTGCAACTTCTACAACAACAACTGATGTTATTATTGATGCTTTACTTGACTAATAAAAGTCCTGTAACTGAAGCCGCACCCATACCATTTTCTCTTGCCCCTCCAACATGTTCTCTTGCCCCCCCAAATGGGACATGTTACATCCGCTGCCTGACTCTTCCACGAAATAGGAAATCAAGGCAACTTGCGTTGAGGATACGTGGAGTGGTGTTGTGTGTTATGTGGGAATGAATGAATGCTGCGCCGACTTGCCAAAAGGTGACCAGGAAAGCTCGAGGCGAGCCAAATCCTGTATAACAAAAAAAGGATCTGTGTCCTCATAACAAACTTCTTTATTATCCCTGTTTTCTGCCTGAATGCTGATGTCACAGCAGACGCGGCTCAGCGGCGGATTTGGAGGCTAGATTAAAACCGTCTGTTACAGCGGATCAGGAGAACGCCATTGCCATAATAAGACCAACAATCGAGACGATTTAGCACCAGTGACCGGCAGCGTTAGTGTTGTTATCTAGCTCGAGGACTTGACCGATCTCATCGTTGATTATGTCCAGTCTCGGAGGAGTGTGTGTGACACACACAGTGCTTGACAATGAGCTGTTGTGCGAGGACTTGTGAGCCAGCAGAGCACAGGGCAGCTGTGTTGGAAAAGGGGGAAGCCATGACAGATCATATCCTGGGATTAGAGAGTAAAATAAGCAGTCTGTTTTCTCTCCACTATCCACTGGGGGCCACAAAAGAGACTTGAGTATATTTGTTTTGGCCCCCGCTTTATTAAATTGCTATTAACGGGGAAGATTTGAGTGAGATTGGTAGCACTTTTAAGGATTACGGGAGTTGCGCTAATGCTATAAAAGCATGCCACCCAAGCACTGTAATCACACGGGTCTGAATGTGGATGAAATGGCATTGCTTTGATGTAGAAAGCTGAACCAGAAGCTTGTCTAGAAGTGTATGAATTTGTTTTAAATGTAAGATTAGAAACATGTGAGGACCCACTAATTTAGATGGTCCACACTGGCCAGCAAATGGTCCCTTATTCCCAAACTAAAGACCACTAATGGTCCAGTGACCATTAGTATTCATTTCAATCGCACGTTACCAGACCTAGTTACAGGTCTGGCTGTGCTGATTATATACTTTTAACTACATACAGTGAGACAATAGACCCATACACATGTCACACGCGTGTGTACACACTATCAGGGTTCAGGGGTTCAGTAGGCCACCAGTGCGCCTTGCCTCCGACTCAGACCTGCCCTCTGCTTCAGCCCAGGCATATCCTGTGTTGACACGCAGGATACCAATGTCTCCCTGAGAGGAAACTCTGGCTTCTTCTAAGTCTGACTTATGCCTAATTTATACTTTGTCGTGCAACGAATTAGGCGCTAAGAGGTACCGAGCCTGGCCGGCTTTGGCTTCTCACACATAGGATTCTCTGAAGGAGGCACTCATCCATCTCAACCCACCAGTGAATTCAGAGTCATTTTTCATCCTGTGATCTATGTCTATAGGTCAGGTCATAGAGTAATAGCTGGTTTGTTCTCTTCAGGGCTGTGTCCGCTCTACCGAACGACCGCACCACTTACTTGGCAGTGCTTCGCGTGGCTCAGGTTTGGTAGAGACGGCACCCCCCGTCTTTGTCAATAGGGAAGTATTGCAATGTCATGTTTACGGATTTTGGGGTCTTTTAGTCATTTAACAACTGAATTGCAATCTCATTCATACAGTATACTATTTTATGTGTGATCGGGTTGCCTAGGCAGATATTATTTGATCTTCCATTTTTACCTTTTGTAATCATTCTAACCTTTGCTAATGTCATGTTTTGTTTCTTTTTTTTGTCTTTTTGAAATGTGATCATTTCCTTACCTGGGATCAATAAAGAGCGGCCTGTCCGCTACCCACTCACCTCATTGACTTGCTGCTTGTCCAGGTGAAAGATCTGTCCAGAGGAGGTGGCTGCGATCTCCTCGTAGGCTCTGTAGCCGGGCTGAGTTCGGTCCCCGCAGTCCCCCGTCAGTACAAACACCACCTTGGAACCCACAAAGTGAACAGAACGAGGATTAGCGGGGGATTACAAACCACTGTTTACTTGAGCGTGTGGAACTAATGCTCATTATCACATTTCGTACACATGTTGACACAGAGCAGCTCGCCAGAAATGCCTCCTGGCTGTGCTGAGCGTGATACTCCCCGGCTCGGATGAATGGAATCTGGATCATAAAACTAGCAGTTCATTCTTTACTTGTGCGAACAGAGCGAGCGAGTGCAAGTAAAGTGATCGGTTTGCGATTGTCGACCAGCGTCCGTCGGTCATCCCTCGAAGTACTTGCCCGGTTTAGGTTTTGACGCAATGGTGACGTAATTAAGAGATCTCTATAAGTATTGTCACAAGTATTATCTACCAGAAGTGTCGGGGTACTTGCTCTCTGGTCATGCACAAGTAAGCCATGACTTACTTGTGTGCGATGCTCAAGTTGGCGCTCTACAGAGTGCAGTTCTAGTCATCACAGGATGTGATGTATTCAAGTAGCTGGTTTACAATACTGTTTACAGACAGTTTTCGTTTTTTATCTTGTTTTTTTTGGCTTGCATTTCCAGAGACCATGTACCTGATCTGTGTATGACAGGTGTTTTCAACTGATTGTGAACCAGGGACCACCACCCTGGCTATGAATCAACCTAGGGACCACCACGCTTACCCTTATTCCATTCTGTTACTTTATCCAACCTCCATTAAAAATAAGCGATATACAGTACAGTATTGATAGACACATGATGACATTATTATACGGGCACTTCTTCTCCTTTCCACAAATGACGCTTTCTTGAGATGCAAACTCCCTTTTCTGTGGATCGATGAGTCTTCTCAGTAACTAACAACACTGACTCACTTCCATGGAACATTGCTGAGTATACTGTATGCTGTTCCGTGGAAGAAAATACAAAATCTTCACTGCTTAGTTTACTACAAAATGCAAGTTCAGGGACCACATGGAATACCTTCATGGACCACCAGTAGTCCACAGACTACTGAGAACCCCTGGTGTATGAGCATGCTTGACATTGAAAACCAAGGCAACTCACAGTGCCCTCTACTATGGCGAAATCTATTCACCAAAAAATAACTGATCTACAAGCTCACAGCATTTCATAAATGTATATTTTTTTCCTTGGAAAAGGGATGCTAAAGTATAGTTGAATAAGTCCCTTGTGCCGTACATACCTGTGACTGTCGCAGCTGCACCAGACGCAGCACGTCTCGTTTGAGGCGATAGTCCTTGGCCCTGGCGTCGGTGAAGACGTAGATGAAGGAGCCGGGAAGCGAAACCTCCAGGGCCTTCTTTATGGCTCCTATGCTCATCTCAGGACAGTCCCCTCCGCCCTGTCACATCCAGTCAAAAGGCCACCGATTAAATCACTGTGACGAACCACTGTTCTGTGAAATGCACTCATTTAAATGGAGGAGGGAGCGTGTCAGCAGTAAACCATTGTCGACCAACGTCCCTAGATTTATTCCATTAAGAGACCTGTGTTGCAAGCTTACCGTTAGCCCTCTGTCTCTATACACTCTCCAAAGAGATATGAGACAGGAAAAGTCATGAGGACATCAGTTGTTAACTTGTTATACAGTGTAGAAGCTATTTAGACAGCCAAACAGTCCATCATGAAACAAGGTTCGCTCTAGCCTCTAATAGGAACTTAATGTTTGTGTAAGCCACAAATACCGATCTGCTCAAACACATCTCACGTAAATTTTCTGCCCGGTGTCAATGGCATTTAACGCTTGCGTTAGGACAAAACTGTACACTATGGCCGAAAGTAGGAGGCGCTAGCCCACCCTAAAAAACATCAACAACCTAGTGAATGGAATAGTGTGGACGTCGGTGGATAGGGCCTCTAGGTTTGGACCTGCATGGTACTCACCTGGACAAACAGCTCCTGTAGGTCCTGCTGGAATTTTGTTGGGTCTGTCGTGATGGACACTGGACCAATATCTGTGAGGAAGGCATAAAAGTTGATTAGGCCTATTAATCATATGGTTTGTCATTTGGTCTGGAATAGAATAGAACCCAAACTGCTGTGGTCCAATCACAGCTAAGCAAAACGTGTGATAGGCAAGATTTTGAAGGTCTGGTTCCAAAAATGAGCCAGTATTTAATGTGTAGTGTGCATGATATTTACATTGGAATGAATGAGCCTGTCTGGAAAGTGTCCAACCCATGGTTGGACACTGTACGGTATATTTCTTCTTTAAGACTCAAATACAGGTATTTAATCCGCCGTTCCTTTGCCAGGTCAAACAATACGGCTTCCAACATTGGAATTGCAATACAGAACGTACACATTTTAGGGGAGTTTTTCAATTGCAGCACAACAATATGGTGTGCAGTATTGTAGTGCAGGTTTGAAACAATCACTGATCTTGTGACAAATTGACAAATTAAAACAGGACTGCCAGATGTTCGATACTTTGCTTCCCACGATTCTGCCAATTATCATATTATTTGAGACGCACATCAGGGTGATGTTGACGATCCCCTTCATCTATTATTCTCTCAATCTATAGGACATGATTTGACGTACAGTGTAGCCAGAAGATATATCAAAAATAATCATTAGTGTACATTCTCTCATTGTATGCATGTAATAAAGATCATCAGTCAATCATTTAGGTGGGGACAACACAATCCTATATCATTATGTCTGACTGCTGCTGCAGTCAGCATTTTCTACAGGGCAACTTCATCCCAATTTGTGCCACAATGGACCCCCCTCCTGCCACAGCAGGACCAATAAGACCCTGCCCGGAGCTGATCAATGGAGCAGTAAACATGAACAACATGCACAGAGAACATATTGTGCCCCACTGGACATAAATGAGACTCTTTCACTATAGAGATTTCTGAGCAGATCCCTTTTAGTTTAGGGTGTGTATGCATGCATAGTTTAGGGTGTGTATGCATGCAGGGCTGGGAAATGTCCGTGTGTGCGCCTGTATGTGTGTACGTGTGCGTATGTGTTTGTGTGTGTGTGTGCGATAAGAGTAGGATATCAAATGGAACACAAGTATCCTAAAGAATAACCATTGTTTGTTGTGTACTCTTAAACCGATTGATCTTGGTATATAGAAATTGATTTATTGAAGACTCTGACTTTCAAATGTTCATATTTTAAGTTTGAGCTATTGTTGTAGCCTACTGTTGTATTGTGCTTTTTCTTCACAATATAAACATATGTTTTCTTGTGTGTGTGTGTGTGTGTGTGTGTGTGTGTGTGTGTGTGTGTGTGTGTGTGTGTGTGCGTGCGTGCGTGCGTGCGTGCGTGCGTGCGTGCGTGCGTGCGTGCGTGCGTGCGTGTGTGTGTGTGTGTGTGTGTCAATATGTGTAGGTGTGTATGGGCTTGTAAATCGCTCAATTGAAAAATTGCTAAATTGAAAATCAAGTTTAAAGTGAAAGGTAATAGCCAGCTGGTGTATGTGCGCATGTGATTCGATTTACTTCCTGAGCTTGAATGAAACAATTTCTGCCTGGCTAAATAAATCAGTCTAAAGTACCATGTCCTTTAAAAAAAATACTAAAATACCTGCAGCCATGTGTCAAAGTGATAATTCTCATTTACTAGTCTCCCCGTGTCTTTTCTGACAGTAAGGCCTTCAGTGCATTCTGACGCCTGCTCTATGGGAGCCTGCGTGGCTCCCACTGACAGTGCCGTCACTCCTTTTCGTCAGTCACACAGCTTCCTTTGCAATCTTGGAGGTTTACAAGGTTCCCCCCAGGGGCAGGGCACATTAAACACAGACAGAATGCGTGGTGTTAGTTAAGCCCACCATCCCCCCCACCCCTGACTGGCTAACTGACAGTGGGGCTGCTATAGGCATTCGGGCTTTCCAGAGAGAGGCTTTGGATGGGGTGGGGGCTGGGGTGGGGGGTGATTGGGGTAATTACATACAAGCAGACAGCATATGCTTCTCATCATTCAGTGCTCAAACACCCTCCCCCATTTACTCTTATTTTCAGTTTCAGGTCCCAGCTTTCCCATATAGGCTTGTTGGTAAATTGTAGCCTATAGGTGGTACACAAGTCTACCTGCTATGATTCATGAATCAAAAAGCCTTGAGACATGGCTCCTCAGTCCTCACACTTTAAAAGAGGGGTACAGGGACCCTCAGGGCACCTATAGTACCTCAGTGAGTGGGTGCCAAGCAAGATCCAACACTTAAAGGTTGGCTTTGTAACTCTAAAGAGTTATGGGGGTCATTCATTGCAATGAAAAGTTTGAGCAAGCCTCTGGCTTTGAAGCAAAGTGTAGGCTATGCTCCCCCTGCTGTTCTAGGCCACTCATGGTCGTGCTCGCAATTGCTGGTGCTCTTCTTTGTTGCCACTTAAAACATTTAACATGTGATCCAGGCTTTCAGATGTTTTACATTGAGCTGTTCAATAAACCTTTACAGCCTACTGTAGAACTTTCTCACAAAACGTTGCAGCAATTTAGCAAAAAATGTTGTCCCCATAGAGTCTAGACTAAATGTCAAAGTTTCATGATACATCATTGCGGCTAGAAGTTAGTTACAACTGTGTAATTGAAAATGCTGCCAAACATTCAAGAACAATTAACTAATGGGTTCTGGGCCCACTCGTTTGGTTGCATGCTACAATTAAGCTTAAGTATGATCATTTGGTCCACCAGATTATTTGCTAAAGATATGTGAATCGTCATCATCAGGAAATTATGCGTGTCTAACTGTATTCATGTGCGGAGGGGGGAAAGTGCCAATAATGTGTAACAGGGAAAACATTTGTTCCACTTTAATTGCCGGCATGTTTAACTGAAGGCTATATACCTGGGTCGTGAAACGGCACCAGCACAAAGTTTTTGATGGGTCTGGTCCTCCGGCTGAGCGTCTTCTCCAGGATTCGAGAGGCGCCCTCGATCACCTGTTTCAAGTCGTCGTACATGGAGCCGGTCACATCGAACACAAAGGCCAGGGTAGAGGCACTGTCACTGGAATCCACATCATCCTCTGCTGCTGCTTCTGCTGCATGGACCCGGCTGGGCGCGTTGATCGTACAAAGCGCCCAGACCACCACCACCAGGCAATGAAACACCAAACCAGTCATTGTAAAAAATACTACTACTGCATCTGTAAGGCTATACTTGTAGAAAACGAGGTGACTGAAACACAATCAAAGTGTTAAAAAAAATCTATACTTAAAAAAAAAATTAAAGTGTCCCAAAGGCTAATGTTGATCTTATATTCAACCGCCAAGTAGTTTTTCCCAGCTGTTTTCCCAGCGCAGTAGAATCCAATACTCCCCCAGAAAAAAGGCTACATCCGTGCGCAACAGTTTGGAGGGACGGGAGAGTAGTGTGGTCTGGCCGGTCTCTAGCAGTAGTAGTAAGACAATGCTGGAGCTTTGAGGTGGAGACGGAGAGCCCACCACGAGTAGAACTGGGACGCTGACGCTCCAACACGGGGGCGGAGATGGGTATTAAAAGGGTTCCCGAGAAACAACCTGAGGTTGTGTGTGTGTGCGTGTGTAACTTGACCCGACTGTGACTTTTCCGCATTGACCATTCAATGCTTTCCCACTTAGATTAAACGATTCTCAGCGAGTGATTGATTCGCGGGGAGAGAGAGGCGAGATAAACTCTCCAGGAATGTTGTGACCAACTTTACGCATCTATTAAAGCCACGCCGGACCACCGCTGTGTCTTTGTTTTGGTCAAAGAGTCGAGATCATTGTCTCAATAACACTTTCGCTGTCATAAACAGTAGCCTACGGCCTTCCTTCGTTTATACCAGGGGGTTTCAACTTTATTTTTGATACCAGGACCCACTAGTTATTCAGCATTTGAGCCACGGACGACCATTGACATTTTTAGTTCTACATACCCCAAAACTAAAGATTTCTTTAGCTTCTGTCCAAAAATGACCATTAATCTTGTAGTTGTGTAAACTTGGGCTAGTTCAGATGAATATTGAATGAATATTTTAACTCTTGAGAGTGTAAACATTGAAAGCAAAGGGGCCAGCAAGGGTCCATTTGGTTTCATCTTTATGCCCTCAAGAGTTACATCTGGTTAGCAGGGGGGCACCTGGAACCCTCTCCGGGACCGGACCACTGGTTGAAAACCACTGGTTTATATTCAACCGGCACGCATCTAATTTTATACGCTGCGCGCCGCACGTACGGACAAACACCAACATTTATGTGAATGGACGGGCTTAGCACGCCACGCCGCCGTCTTTTATTGTTGGTGTCGATGCAAATGTAGTGTGGGCTTGTAGGCTAATGTCTATTTGTGTAGCTAAGACTTTGTAAAACATGTTTGCTAGATAGCTTTTCACTGCCCTGGAATAGTTTAGGAGCAGAGAGGCTGCTTTCAATTTAATTTACACCCATAGTTTGCACGTGTTTGGGCGGCGTGTGACGAATGCGCAGCGGTGAAACTTAGACTGTAGTAGCCAATCAGTAAACAGAAGCTCAACTTTAAACAGCCAGGATATATAAAATATTAAAGTTGTAATTCAAAGGTGTACCTCAATGGTTTTCAACGACTATTTATTCAGCATTTTAGCCATGGACCACCATTATTTTGATGACAATTTTAGCCAGACAACCCCAAAATTAAAGATTTATTTTGTTTTTGTCCACAATTCCAGGCTGGATTTCAAAAACAAAACAAACAGGCCTACATATGAAAATGACATCTTCTACATTCTGTAGTTGTGTAGATTTGGGCTAATTCACATGTTGAATGAAACCAAATGGATCCTTGCAGGTCCATTTGGTTTCATTTTACACTCAAGAGTTACGTCTGGTTAACCAACTTTCCATCATTTAGCCTGGGGACCACCTGGAACCCTCTCAAGGACAACACTGGTTGAAAACCACTGGTGTAGCTTAAAAATGAATTCTGGCCTGCACAGTTTGAAACAAGTCAGCTCCTAAACTAAGCACATTATAGCCTACACACACACACACACACACACACACACACACACACACACACACACACACACACACACACACACACACACACACACACACACACACACACACACACACACACACACACACACACAAAATTCTTGCCTTGAATAGAAAGCCTATCACCTGCTGAATCAATCCTTGATAGTGACTATCTAACAAGTGATTGTTGGTATTCATATCAGAGCTTTAAATCAAGCCAACTGAGCCTTGGAGATGAACCATCTCATTAAGACAGACACACACGCACACACACACACACACACACAACACACACACACGGTTCTTCAAGCAGCTACAGTGTATACTGTATATGGCAAACACTTATAGATTGGACTGAGTTGGCATTTAAAGAGTGTATTTTCAAAGAATAAAACAAGCACTAAAGCTTAACAAATACATTGCTCCAATTAGTGCAATACCCCAGTGCAACACTTAATTGATAAATAAGTATTCAAACTTAATAACAAAGCAGTGGATTGAGAGCTATCTTTGAGCATATTAAAGTGGATTAACATGAGAGCAGTTAATCATTCATTATACAAATACACGCCGGAACAATAATCCCATTTATGCATTTTGACAGTTTAACAAATCATCACAACGTACAGTACATAAATAAAATCCATGGAATCCATCCACATAGAAAATCCACAAATAAAAGATAAAAGAATACTAATTTTAAAAAGTGACACTTAAATGCATTTTATTCTGTGCTCTTATACTGTTAGTAAACAGGTGAATGACCTTCATAATTTACCAAACATCATTTGCATAAGGCTATACCAGACAGCGAAGCTGATAAAAACCTCTTGATGTTTAAACAAAAAAAATCAAGTGTCAAGCAAAAACAAAAAGGCATCATCATCACATGCTCTGTCTGAAGACGAACACAAAGAGGACTGCTGCAGCCACACAGCTCGCAAAAGCGTTTTACAACCAGAATTGATGCCCGTTTGTGGCTTTCAGAGGGCTGTGTGTGCGAAGTGTGTGTGTGTGTGTGTGTGTGTGTGTGCGAAGTGTGTGTGTGTGTGTGTGTGTGTGTGTGTGTGTGTGTGTGTGTGCTCGCGCACAGAAGGTGGAGTATGATGTAATCAAAGAAAAAAACAAGCCTCAATTCAGATGTGAATGAAGAGAACGTGCTCTGCGTTGCCTGGACATGTCCAGGATGCGACTGTGTGACATTAGTAGGCATTAATGCACAGTGAGACCCTCTTGTGTGAATTTATATATTTGTACCATTTGAACAAATGTAACCAAATGGCCTAATACGCAGGATTTTATAGAGTAGGCGCTGGCTGGCACTATCAGGGAATGAAAAACACAAGGTTACAAAGTTCTGAAACATAGTGAAAGAAACCAAACAAGATTCCTCACTCATTTAACTTTCTGCAAATAAAAATGAAAAGGAACAAGCTCCTCAGGAAAAGGAACCATAGAAGGTGCAAGAAAAAATAAATAAATTGGGAATTATCTAATATAAAGATGACCCCTCCCACCCCTCCAACCTCAGGATGCAATTCATTTGAACACCTTCAATAAAAACATTTAAATTCAAACCTCTTTCCCCTCTTCCAGAAACAGCAAAGCATAAAATAAAATAAAAACAATCATATTTACATTAATACAATATACACAATATGGCTATATAACTTAGGTCACACCTGGTTTATTCTTAGTTGCGCTGTGTGCCTTGCACTGAAAACTGCAAATCTGTAGACTCATCATGTGCTGCGCTCAGTGCATTGTGACGCAGCATGAGTTTGTAGATCTGCTATTTTCGCTATTTGCAGGATACAATCCACAACCAAGCGTAAACCAGGCTTTAATCTTCACACTGTCATAAAAGAATACTTTTCTCCGGCCCCTGCAGGGAGTCTCTCCACAGCGGTGAAGATGCAGTGCAGTTCATTTCTGTTCTGGTCAAACACACATTTCCTGTGTGATATCAGCCAGACACGCTACACCCCACGATAAAAGGAAAAGATCCTCAGTCAAGACTGTCGACGGTTCAACCACAACACTGTGTTTGCGGACATTGCTCTTAACTGAAGTCCTAGGGCGCACACAAATGCCACGCAGTTTAGAAGCACAGATAAATGAGCGAGGGTTCACTTACTGTACATGGGTTGTCGTTTTTTTTTCTTTTATTACTCCACTGTGACGCTGTAGGATATAGTTGTTTACCGTCCGCAGTTATACATGACAATGTTGCAGTTAATGTCACCAAAGGCCATAACGACAGTGCAACAGAAACAAATGGTCTTCACACGCAGTCCCCGTCCAGGTGAGCAGGTATTATGGGAGGGCAGGAGGTGTGTGTCCTCGCGTTGCAGGTGTGATGGTGCTGGATTGGTACATCATGTGTTCGAAGAAACTGGACTAGAACCATCTGAGAAATTGGAATGATGACGAAAAATGTTCTGTAGGCATGTTCACACGTGCCGACAGTAAAATCCTGGAAATGTGTACAATTGCAACACTGAGAGTGTGAAAATGTGATGAAGCTGAACTCACATCATTAACTTAACACTGATGATTTTATTGTTTTTAAGAATACATCAGGCAGACTTCATCACCATTTTCCTAAGTTACTCACTAAACAGTATAGTCCATTACTACTCCATGCATGGTCTCACACCTCAAAGGGCCACATGTTGAGCAGGATGTCATCAACAATTGCCAATGCAATACATTAGCTTAGTGGGAGGGGAGCGCTCTGAACCCCTCTCCACTTAACGCGGCACGGCTGTTTGATTGCCAGTAGTCAAGTAGGGCCTCTGAATAATTCACAAGGACAAACTGGGAGATAACAAAGGCTTCATTTTATAACCCAATCTACCATCTGAATATCCTGCTTTTCATCGTCTTCTCAGAATACTTAAGGGTGATCAAGTATCATTCAGTGGGAGCATAGACTACAACTGAACAGTGCATCCAGATGGTGTAGTTGCTAGATGATGGTTAACACAATCCAACTCACCTGGCTTTCCTACACCAGTCCATCGTAGAGCGATAGTGCCTGAACAATGGACGGATCTGCCTTTGACCCTTCCTGGAACTCCTGCAGAGTCAGCTTGCCATCCGCATTCTGATTTAAGAGCAAACAAAATGACAAGGTGTGAAACTCAAAGGCACTGACCAATTGAAGACGTTTGCACACTTTATCGCCAGCAGAGGGCAAAAGAGATTTCTGAAGTCGAGTCACTTGTCAGTCCCGTTCCACCCTGTTAGACCGATCCAGCTCAATGGACTTGGACACTACAGCAGCCCCCCCCTTCCCCCGCTCCACCCGTACAAATGAAATGACTGAGCGCTGCTGTGTTGTATAGAGCCGTTCCAATGGGCTGAGCTTGGCACTGGTTGAGACATGCAACTGACATACACAACACGCGCACGCACACGCGCACGCACACGCACACACACACACACACAATCAGACTCTGTCTCATCTTTCACTAGGCTAAGGAGGCTCTCGGATCCGAGGGACTTTGGCATTAGCAGTCGACATTGGTAGTGGAGGAAGGTATCTGTGACGTTTATACACCGCAGGCAGAGTTAGTGACACTGCGGTGACTACAGCTAACAGCTCTTAATTTTACGGTGCCAGTATCAAGCCCCAAGAGTGGCAGTGGAAGGCACATTCAGTTCTCTTCATTGCTAAATGAACACACATTACGGCAAGACCATCACAGCGGTTGTGTAAAAGCCTTTTTTTAATGGTTTAAAAACATGTTTCATTCGAGTGTTTGAGCATGCAACTACTGCATTAATCACCTTTGGTATTTTTGTGTGATATTACGCTACCTCATTGTTGTAAATCACTGACCTTGTCCATCATAGCGAAAATACGGTCCACTCGCTTCTCTGGAGTGTTCTCCTCCTCTGGTAACTCCACAGTGTTCCCCTGGGAAAGAAAAGCTTCACAGTATATACCCTCTATAGCCTCATGATCATTCTTTATCCAAGGCAAATATTAAACAGTCAACGTTTGGCATAACTTACCACCATCTGATAAATGGCATCCACGATGTTGAGCATCTCATCACGGGTGATGTAACCGTCGTTATCGAGGTCGTATAACTTGAAGGCCCCTGCATAGAGGAAATCACTTGAGTGGAAAATAGCTGAGTTTTGGAAGCGCACTGTAATGCAACGTTTTAAAAGATGATTTTGTGAGTTGACCCCAAATGGAGAAGGGAACAAATAAAAATGCATATGCCTGCCAGTTTAAACGTAATTGCTTAATTACAGTGTGCTTTACAGAGCAATAACACAGAGTCATTTGTTTTTGTAAAGTAATAAAAGGCATTTGCGGGCACTGCTTTAAGAGATGGAGAGAAAACTTGATATCGCTGTGGACACTATTTGAGTCATGATGGAAAGTCACTACTAAGACTTGTAAAACTCAGAGGGAATAGCTTGCCTATCACCAATCTGGTCGCTGCTAAAGATGGACAGATTGAATCATAATGTTTCTGAATAACAAATCTGTTTCATGCAAAGTAATTCATGTACCTTGTTGATGACAAGAGAATGCAGACCATGTTTTGTGAACTACCGTAACTAACTAAGCCTACGCCTAACTTTTACTGAAATCTTAACCAACTGTACTAAGCCTTACCTTAATTTCAGAACTGCATATTAGAGTTTGCATGGTCCACGTTGGTTTAGATTCAGAAATGTTTGAGATTCAACATTTCTGTGGTTTACAAAAATGTACAATGCCAACATTTCATGCTGGCGTTGGGTTGCTTTAACAGTGCAATCTATCCTGGGACCAGAATTATATTAAAGGACCACTTCACCCAATTTCTAACCCAGATCTTATTTTAATGGCAGATATGGCAAATGGTAGTTATTTTAGTATTTCAAAGTATCTTTGATGTCATGGACCCACACATTTTTGACTGGATAACCACTTTCAAAATGCCAAGCTAAATGAGATCTACCCACCCAAAAAAAAAGAGTTATCCCATTGCTGAAAACTGGAATAGTGGCGCTGATGTTACATATAATAGAAGGGTGGAAATGGAACAGTGACATCGATGTTACATTACAATAGCTTGGCTAATAAGCCAGACTAATATCCCAGCAGGCTCTTTTTTCCCCTTTTCCCAATAGCTGATTCGTGACTGGCTTTAGCCAGGCTAGCATTGCAATAGATAGGAAATGGAATAGAGGCGCTGATGTCGCATAATGAAGGGTGTAAATTGATTTTAGGGTGGCTTTGGCTCAGGAGGCAGAGCAGGTCGTCCAATGACCCAAGGGGTTGGCGGATTTGCTTCACCTCCCAATGTATGAATGAATGGACCATTGTAAAGCGCTCTGAGTACGCACATAGTGCATAGAAAAGCGCTATAAAAATGCAAATCATGCAATCCATTTCTTTCTTTGCATTGTGGGTTTAAGCTGACAGGCTTTTTTGTGTCAACCAATCAAGTCGCCTTAATTCAAGTGAATTCGAAACTATAGTGTATATTTAGGGGCATGTCATGTGATATACCTGCACAGTCTGTGATCTATTGGTACCTTTTGGGCACCCCTGGGACATGGACACTGGTCTTGATGCTGGATTACTACATTGTCCATAATGCTTTGCTGCATGCTAGGGTTAAGTTTAGCTATAGTCTTACTGGGGTTGGGGTTAGGTTTAGATTTAGGCTGTCAATCACAGCGACTGGCCAGTCACGGCGCACACACCTCAACGTCACCATTTTACTCAACCGCAGACAATGCCATGCTCACGTCTCCATGACAATCACTGGCACTTTGAAATACGATATCTAAAAGCATGTATTGCACACATACAAACCCCCAGGAAAATGTTCTCTCCCCCCCAAAACTCCTTAATATAAGATCTGCTTGCAAAAGGGGTGAAGTGGCCCTCTTAAGGAGCCCCAATTCTCACAGCAGGGGGTCCCTGCTGTAGCCTTTCTTTAGCCACCTTTAATGCATAGCAATCTAGCCTGAATCCTGTCATTTAAGCGTCAAGACGGCCTAAGCCAGGGGGTGTGATGGTAATGGAAGAGGTCCAAGGTCCTTACATCTCAGCTTCTCATCCAGGGTCCCCCGAGAGGTTACTGACAAGGCCTGGATAAACTCTGAGAACTCGATGCGGCCATCCTGCAGTGACAGAGTGACAGAAAGAAGAAGGGGACAGCAAGAGAGAGAAAGGCAGAATGTCAGATGGAAAGTGTAAGCGAATGGCCCAAAGACGAGAACGCCTTACTTTGCCGCACTTTAGTTTTCGACCGACTCATTGCTGTTTTTTGCTGAAAATGGGGCCAGACGTTTGCACCATGTAAAGCTGCTATTTCTGCCCCGCACCTGGCTCTCTCCTGAGGCTTAAATATGTCACCTCTGGTCATTAGTAAGATTGATACTGCTGGTTCACAGCAAAGTTAAAGCGCGCACAGTCAACCACAGTATAACGCCAAGATTGCTTTCATTGATTGTACATCAGAAACGGACTTCAAAGACGCCACTATAGGGTCAAACATGTTCTATTCAGACTTTGTTTACTCTTAGTTTTGTTGGAAAGGCATACAAAACCACTTTCCTAAAATCATAGCCTGCAGCATACTACTGAGTCTATAATGATGTAAGATGTACAAATAAACGCTGCTGAACACAGAGCAACTGGATAAGAATGAACTAGAAAAGTAGCAGTTGTACAGATTTAAATTTCAAAACAACCCCGCAATAGTATGTACAGTAACACACCAAACAAAGCAACTCTAAAGAACGGTATACGGTCAATTATTACATCTTACTACTTGAAAAGATAACATTGTTCCCGAATCCCAATTTACAATTTAGGCATTTAGCAGACGCTCTTGATCCAGAGCGACTTACAATGGTGAAAAGTTTACAATTTAATCATCCCAATGGATGAATAATTATACTCACCTTTTTTATCATTTAATTACTATACCACTTACTTGCGTTAAATAATTTGCTCCTGTTTGACATGCACGGTGCTATTACATACAGTATGTGGGTTTGACATACTACACTGATTATCTTTAATATAATATATAATACATCACTAATAATTCAATTGTTTCTCTCGACTTTTCACAAAGAAGAATTGGACGGATGGCTTGTATACTAAGGAACGTGTGCAAACCTAATAATAAAATCATCTTCTGAACGGTTGACTCCATCTTAACAGACGTGTGGCCTATTCTTTTCTTCACAGGCTAACCATGCAGGTCTAATTTTAGTCACATAACAAACGCTATTCCAGCATCTTAATTCCTGTACATAGGCCTATTGCCAGGAATCATAAGGCCTGAGGCAAGCTATGACTCTTGTCTCGACAGCAACCTTAAATCTCTGCCAAAGGCCAGGCTGGCTATCTCTCAGACATCTGGCTAGCAAGCCATTGTTAAACAGACAATGTATTTTCTTCTGTAAGTCAGAAAAAAATAGAACTTAAAAGAATAACCGAGCTCTCTAACTATAGGGTGCCTATCACTAATGAAGGTCACAGATAAACATCAGCCAGAGGGTTTGTCTCCCCGACTCAAAACCAATAATGCCTATAGAGGTAGTGACATACCATGTGCCACAGAAAAGGTTTGATTCATCCAGATTTACACCATTCACATTTATTTGGAAATGAATATGGCAGTTTGAGAGCCCTTTCAATGCTTCAACATGAAGTCATGAGCCTTCTTAAGATATTTGAGCCATCTTAAGATATTTGCTTACGGAACAGTTAAGTTGTGGAAGAGAGAGACATCTGTGTTTTTGTACAAAGAAAAAAAAGGAAATACATTACACCAAGCTGACAGCATACAATTTACAAAGTACAAAGGGCTCAGACAGCCCAAGTAATTAAGGCAGCGCAATGAGCAGCACTTCAGTATTTGTTATGAACAACAAGAGAAGCGTCTAGTCGTTTCCTTCTGCGAAACGTACAGTTGACCAGAGAGTAGGTGCTCATGTTCTCGCATGGCGCCTTATTAAAGACCCTTAAATAAACACAATTATGCTTTTAACAACCCACATCGAACAGCCAACCCATATCTAATCACTTTCCAATGGATGGAAGACCAACTCCTAGCTAATTAAAGAACTACATATACAAAACAACAACCTTATTTTCATCAAACACGTTGAAGACGAAGGAAGCAAATTTTGTGGGATCTCCAAAGGGGAAGAACTGTTTATAGATCTTCTGGAAGCCCACGGCGTCTAGCTGCCCGCTTGGACAGTCCTTGATGAATCCTTTGTACCTGAGAGGAAAAGAAAAACAGAAGGAAACATACAGAATTCATTCAAAAAATATTTTATAATGCAAGCGAGTACACAGAGCTACACTGAAACTGGAGATTTATTAAATTATTAATGGCTTACACTACAGCTTGTTTGCAGCATAGTACAAGCATTACTGATCCATTTTGATATAGCAGTCCAGATAAAAAAAGAACAAAATTTACAGCACAAAACTATTTGCCTGGTTAGAAAGAAGATAAGACGCACACGCTAATCCAATAGTGCGGGCAAAGAGTGTTTAAATCTAATGAAATTACACTCTATATAGTCTTCTCTTGATATGCATAACTGATAGACGGCCTATGAGCTTCCTCCAGCCCCTGGAGATGGCCTATCTAGAGAGTGACTTAACATCTCAGTTCTGCCTAAATATAGAAGCATTTCATAAGCAATTTCAAGCACAGTCACTCAAAGGCAGGCAATTTCCCCCGTACAGCTCAATACAAAAACACTGCATTAGTGGTAATGGGTCCAGGGGAAAAAGGAGGAAGGTGTTGAGAGAAATAATAAATGTGAAGAGGAGATAGAGATAGTAGGAAATTGACAGAGAAACAATAATAACCTGTCTAGTAAAAAAATAAACTGAAATAAACTGCCTCTGTGTAAATGCAGCGGTAAGTTCAAACGGTTAGCTTTACTTTTCTCATCTGTGATTGAAACGAGGCGGTCCAGAATGAGGCTAGGCTGTAATTAAGGCCAGATAGAGAGAGAGAGAGAGAGAGAGAGAGAGAGAGAGAGAGAGAGAGAGAGAGAGAGAGAGAGAGAGAGAGAGAGAGAGAGAGAGAGAGAGAGAGAGAGAGAGAAAGAGAGAGAGAGAAATGGAGGAGTCTAATGGAGAATGACGGCCAGGATAGATCTCTTTCCTCTTACAGTCTAGCTGGCTTCTCACTATAAACTCTTTACTTTTAATCTGCCTGGTAGATAATGAAGGCAGATCCATGGTCAAAGAGACAGAGAAAAGCTCGGTGGAACAGCTGGGAAAAGGCAGTTGAGCGAGGAGAGAAGGGAACCATGTATAAGTAATTCTCACATTCTCATTGTCTGATGATACACAGGGAAATTAAAGCCTTGGCTAGGACTGCACGGAATTAATTGGGGCTCAAACTGCAGGATGCACAGTAGTGCATATACTATAATCCAAACGTGGACAATTTGACCTGATTATTTGTCTCCCTTTCTCTTTTTTTGTGAACGTTCCCTCCATAAATGCGTGAAAGGCTCCATGAGGGACTCTCTTCTGATGTGGACACAACTGCACTGCGTTTGAATGAAAGACAGAACGAATAAATTCATAGCACCTGCCAAGTGCCGCCTAAATTAATTCATGTGAAAACTCTCTACATTGTTGACAAATACCCACATTAATTCCCATTTCCCACTGTTAATCTCCTGCATTAGTCAGCCCTGCTGGGTGCAACAAAATGCTTAGTGCCTGTATTTGAAAGTATTTCTTTGATGTGGGTTTGCACATCCACCCCCTTAATTGGCAGACTACAGACAAAGATCTGTACCACTAATTAAGAGAACATTTAATGTATGAAGTAAAACATATGGTACCGTAATTACATATTTCATGTGAGCTGTAAGAAGGACACACAGTTGGCATGCGCAGTACAATTATTCATTAGTGTGCCAGCATAAAGATAACATATTAATTACTGGATATAGCTTCTATTACCTGGCATAATGTGGCATAATGTGGTGGTTGCTAAAGTGTTGTGCAGGACATTTTTCTTGTGCTGTCGAGTTGGCAGGAACATCACAGTGCCATGGCAATCTATTAGTGATTTCAGGTGAGTCCCGAGCATACTAATGATGTTCTCTTCCAAGAGAGAATTAGAATAGTTCAGCCCTATAACGCTCGGCACAGGCATTTATCTAACTATGCTAATTCTCCTATATCTATGCCTCTAATCACACACCATCTGGTATTTCCCCTGGTATAATGTCATCTCATCGCTCACACTCGGACATGGTGCGATAGCTGCGGCGAATCATCTAGTAAGGAGTACAGGCAGACCAAAGATCTGTCCCGAGACAAAACCACTTTAAATCCAATTCATTTTATACAAAAGAAAAATTATCTGGAGTGTTATAAATCGACCCAAATGTCTCCTCTTTCTCATGCCAAGGGAAAATCTGGGAACTAAATCATTACCAGGAAATGTCTTCACCAATGTGTTTCTAATGGTGTCTATACTGACCTGATGATCTAGTGAGATTGAAACGTTGTCATTTTTCAATAAAGTAATTCATTGCCATAAGACTGGTGTGCGGGCTCTACTCTACTTTCTGCTTCTAATGGTGTCTGTCTAATAATGTTTACTAAAAGATTGAAACTCAACCCCTATGGGAAACCTCACAAGTGGTCAGGCAAATAACTAGGGGATTTTCATGATAATTAATCCATTCCAAGCATTAGTTTTGCACAGAAAACATTCCTTGGGCTAAAAACACCCTACCCATCATCATAAATGTGCTTAGTCAGCACATTTTAGCAAGTAACATGGTTGAGTGTTTACTATTATTATTATTATTTTGCAAAACTAATGGAGGATTCAGCATAATGCACATATCACATGCTACATGAAGCACAATTAAATTGGAATGTTTTGCCTTCTATAGGTTGTGACTGCGACTGTTTTTTATGAGGTTTGAGTCGAATTTCCATCATTACTTTACACCATTAGAAACACAAATGTGTTTTAATGGTGTAGGGATTACTTGATATGGATTTAGCTTCCAGATTGGTTTTCAACCAGTGGTCTGCGGACCACCAGTGGTCCTTGAGAGGGTTCCATGTGGTCCCCAGGCTAAATGATGGACATTTGGTTAACCAGATGTAACTCTTTGAGAGTGTACACTCTCAAGAGTTGAAATATTCATCATGTGAATTAGCCCAAGTCTACACAACTTGAGAACGTAGAAGATTAATGTTCATTTCCATCTGTATGTTTGACTGTTTTACCAAAATCAGCCTGGTATTGTGGACAAAAACAAAAGAAATGTTTAATTTTGGGGGTCTGTGGGGCTAAAATGTCATCCAATGGTGGTCTGTGGATCAAATGCTGAATGGCCCTGGTATGAAAAAAGGTTGAAAAACACTGAAATACCTGATAAAACCCTGGTAAAAATCCTGATACCTTAACTATCAGGATTTTTACAAGCAGCCCCTGATGAGACAGGCTGGTGTTAGCCCTTAGCACTGAGGCTGGGGCTGGTAGACCAGTGTGTAGGCCGGGTGGCGGTGTTGCTGCTGTGTGTGACTGTGAGCTGTGTCCTGCCTGGCTCCTTTCTCTCCTCTGAGGGCATGAACAGTAGCAAGCAGCTCTAGCTTATAGAAGTGAGGCTGCAGCTCCTTTCATGCATGCAGTGTCAGGTCATGGTAGGCAAAGCCAAAGCCAAAGCTTTGGAGCACTGGAGTGTGTTCCTTGTTTTAAGCTTGGGTCATCATCAGCATAATGATGATGAAACGTCTCTAGCCCCTGTGCCTGCTGTGGAATTCGCGCCGTCCGTGCTTACGGTGCTAAAAAATAAATGTATGTGCCAAGCAGCATACGACATCGACTGTAATTTATGAGTCTCAACAATGACCCCATGTCCTGCCGCTTGCCCCGGTCAGAGATTTCGTTATGTTAATTAATATGTAACATATAAATCTTTCGTGACATATTACAACAAGTGAGACACGCTTGAATAACCTTGTGTTGGAATAGATCAAATGTGCTCACATTTATTTTAAAAAAAGGAAGAGGAAAAACATCCGGAGATACAAGGTTTCTGGCCAACAGTGACGATAACGGCAGGCTCAAAAGCAGAGAAGAAAGTGCTGACTTCTGCACATTGATTAGGCCATGGCACAGATGAATGGACAGCATGTACGTTTGTAGGTATTTCACAGTTAGTTACACACATCAACAACCTTATGGAGTCTCTGTCGCCACGGAGTTAAGTGGCCAAAAGAAAAATGTCCCTTCAAGCGCCCTGGCCCTGCATACTACTGCTATCAGTATGAGGAAATTGAGCGAAAAGGGTGTTGGGGAATGATGCATCATGGGGGTGTTAGTAGTGAATCAGTGTTACCAGGCTTCAAAGTCACTCAATTCTGGCATCATGAAGGCATCAAAGTCACTCTTATTTTCTGACTGGCTTGTATTCGGCACTGCCGTATGTGGGTGAAAACAGCTTGCTTCAAGTCCAAAAACACTATCAAGGACACAAATATTTAATTCTTAGGGCGGTACCGTCAGACAATTAGTGGCCCCACGGTATTTGTTAGCCGCAAGAACCAAAGTTTTTTTTTTTTTTTATCAAACTCCTATTATGTCTTGCATGTCTCTCTACTTCACTCTCCTCCCTAAATAAAGCATAAAAATGCCCCAAAAAGAATCTTTTCAGTAAGTAAATAAATCATGAGCAACATTTTGTGAATAGCCAAGTGGGTCAACATAAGACCCTGGCTATTCCCGATTTTTGCCAGAGAAGACAGCGCAGCAACTCACTGTTCAGGCAATAGGAGGAATGGATGTACAGTATGCAGTAATGGAGGAAATCATCATAAAAAATGAATGCTTACCACTGCTGTACTTCTTTCTCTGTAACTGCAAGAGAAATGAAGAGTGACATTAGCTTTGACAGGAAAACTTTGGGTGGCCTAGAACAAAATGTTGCTTTCTATTGTTAGAAGCAACAGTAACGGCCAAGTAGTCAGATCGTTGATCATCTTGGCCCAATCCTTTCTCACAGCTACTGTCATCTTTTAAAGTGCACCAAAACCACAATTCTATGTTATTATGAGATGCAGAGAGTCCCACCGTCTATCCGAATGCAAACTTGTCAAATTCAGAACACGCTCATGGAGTCTGATTGATGCTGAGTGACATTGGTGTGTGTCTTGTATAGTAAGCCCTACATATTACAGTACATGTACCATTAAGACGCCTGGGGGCGAGAAGCGACCTTGCCCTTTTAGGGCGACCTCGCATGTGCATAGCACGCATCCGCCTGGGTGACAGCGGACTGCTTTTGGAACGGTTTGGGTCAGATCAACGCATATCCGGCTGAATGGAAGAGGACTGCTAGGCGAGTGCTGGCGCTTTTGAATGGAAGGGGGTCAGATCAACATTTGCACCTGAACGATTTTCAGTCCTGTTGACAAGTCTAGTTGTTTGCCAGGTATTAACAACATGCACTAATAACACTGGGGCAGGCCCATCTAGAGCTTAAATGGACACGTATCAATCAAAACGGACATGACATGGAGTATCAGAAGAGGTCAGCTACATAATATTGACAACAATAAAACGTGATGTCACAAGGCATGACCAACAATACAACTAACTGGACGGGAACAAGTGACAGGAAATGGCGTGACTTGATGATGAACTGCGACATGCGGTCAGATGGCTAGATGGCTAAGGTAGAGCAGCAGCAGATTAGCGTTCCGATATTAAAATACTAGGCAATATCTAAACAACAATATCTTATCAAATGATCATTAAAAACAACAGTAGTTTTGAAAAGGTAAAAAGGTGACCCTAGAGTGGACTGTGGAACTGAACAGTGATACAGTATATTCCCACACAACAGACCAAACGGAATTTAAAACGATCTCTTGGTCGGACTATAATAAATGATCCAAGCAGTAGTGGACAAGCGAAAAGAAAATGCAAGGGAAAAGAAGGTCAGCGAAAGATTAAAGAAAAGAGAACAGTTAAGGAACCAGGATGTGTTATGCCCACACAAGCATTCTATTATCTTCCCCCAGTAGCTAATCAAGCAACCCCCCCCCTCTCCACTCTTAACTCTTTCTCAAGTAACCAAAAGCAATTTTCCTCCTCTGTCAACCCCTGGGCAAACGGCTGAAAACAAGCCCTGGAAATCAATGCCATTAGTTTAACCCGGTGGTCCGATGGGAGTGGCTGTTTGAATACAACCTGCTCTAAGGCCTCGGATAAATGGCCTCCATTAGCGCCTATGTTGATCATGATTACATGCAGGGTCACCTTCTGCACGCCAATCTGGAGGCCTGACGTGGGCAGAAATGCGTTCGAGGTGCAGTGCAGGCTGGCATGCAGGAATATCCTGAGGGATCAACTTTACTAGATGCTACCAATACAAATAGAAGCTCATCATCATGGTCACTAAAGGATTATTTTCAGTTTAAAGAAGACACTGCTGTGGGATAGATATACCCTTTGAATCCATTCCATAATCCATATATATAGTTTGGCAAAATAAAGTGGAGATGTGTGTTCTGTTTACTGGTCTATTGAGGCACTACAGTACACTGAACTCATTCTGCTTATCTAACTGCTGAAGATTCTTTACACACAATTTTCTTTTTATAATGTGACTAATGATCTTTACACTGGCTCCCTGTTTGTAAATAGGATCAAATAATTGATTTCAAAATAGCCTATAGCCTATATATTTCAATATAACTATTGAATAGTTAGTTTGAATAGGGCTAGAATACCATGATGACTTCTCATGATGACGTCACGTTGGTTTCAGAACCCACAACCCAGAGTCAGAAGAACTGCATGAGTAGAACCATCACTCCATTTAAATCTTTGCACCACGCTATCTGGATTCTGGAACAAATTCTAGTCCGAAAAGTCTAGTAAACTCTAAGTAAGTTCTACCTTTCTGTTTGCTGCTGTATTTTACTATGACTTATGGTTCATCGCTAGAGCTTGTTTATTGTGTCTCTTAAGTGTTTCAATTACGCTCATTATGCCATTCACTCTTATTATGTTTATTTTCCATGTCTCAGTGTTCCGTCCCAATGTCTTTATGCTTAGTGTTGTTGAACTGTGCTGAATAAACTCACCATGCTTTTACCTAATGCAGTGGGGAGCAGAACAATACAGAGACTATAAATAAGGTAACCAGGTCAGGTAATATCTGCATACATTTTGGCCTCAATTTGCTTTGCTCAGCGTTTCAAACCGAAAGTGAGTGACCAATTCCTAGCAAATGCCAGGGTCAATCTCACGACTGTCCGCCAAGGCAAGCAACCATTAAATTGGCCTAAAACGTCAATGCAGCCAGAAAATGGGGGCAATTCACCAAAGCTAAAACAATTTAACCAGAATGTATTACATAAGTCAGAGGCAGTGGTCAGTAACGTAATAATCAGCGCTATGCAGGAAAACCCACTCCCTGCCTGTTGGCGCTGCAGGGTGTGTTAGCTGCAGTAGCTACACCGCTCAAATTTAGATCTGGGGATCATCACAAGAACTTCCGAGTGATTTACACTTAGTTATGAAATAGCTGAGCTTGCAGATCTGCTATTTTTGGTGCACTCCAGTAATAATAATGCAAGTGTAAATGAAATTACGCATTAGACTTTGCATTGCCATTCCAATACATGAATGTACTCTACATCATGTGGTCGGTTTAATAGCATGGTGGGGCATTCCACAAGATTCAAGGCCACAAATTAGGTACACCATTTTTCAGCTGGGGTAGCCTGGCTTTAAGCACACGTGATGTAAAAATAATCATAACTTGCTTTCACTAGGAGCATGAAAACATTAGCTAACTAAGGTCTAAGCTTTGGTTTGTTTCTGAGTAGGCAAAGGCAACTGTTGCTATGGTTCATTGCATGACCAAACTAATAGGTCATACAGGTGTTTCAAGCTTTTACAAAACCTCCACAAGTGGAAGGACAGAAATGAGCAGCAGATACTGTGTGTAATAGCTATTAGCTATTAGAGTCAGAATGCAAAGTACCCACCCAGAAAGGTGAGAGGAATAGCAGCCTGAATTTATTTTCTTTATTTTTTTACTTGTTGGTTGGCTGCTGTAACCCAGGGGCATTGTTTACCAGGGAAAAAGTTACTTTTAAGTTCCTGCCAGTGGCCAAGCTTTTACCATCAAAAAGAAAGTATAGGCTAAAATGGCAGCCCACACGAGAGAAAGAGGCAACGGGATACAGGGAGGATTTAAAATGATAAAGGTTCACAGTCACACCGGGCCAGAGCAAGGGAGACTGATCATGCTGGAAGGGGAAGCTCGAAGCAATACTAACCCGATAACATCCTAATGATACTATTCCATTCCCTGCTCAAAGAGGGTAATTAGGAGATAAAGGCAGAGATAGAAGGTGAAAGGCTAAAAGGAAGAGACAGAGAGAGAGAATAGAAAGCGAGACGGATGGACAGAAAGAGAGAGAGACAGCCAGGCATAACGCAGGAGATGAGAGAGAGGGAGAAAGAGCAAGTAAAAGGATAGTAGCAAACGCCACATCTCAGCACGAAGCCCAATCTTCCTCCACAGTAATTTCCTGCCACAACAGCCTTCCTTCGTTGCACCACGGAGAGAGAGAGCCACCACGCAAAGAACACTGTTATTAAGCAGCCATTGGCTGTCAACTCCCACCCAGCACCTGCACACTGCAGAGCGATAAAAGCAACGGGAATAACAAAAGCAACTGATTGATATCATTTTTTGCTCTTGTCTTGAACACAAAATGTATAGATGCAATCATGATTTTTCTTTTTTTTTATATCTGAGTCGGGACAACAATGGACGAGGAAAACCGTCACATAATGGCAAAACCGGTCTATTTTTAACGCTGTCATTTTGGTGTGAGACAACCCACTTTGTAAATTGTTCTCTCTATTCATCTCATCGTCTCTATCACTCTCCAGACTTCGTTATACAACTAAACATGAATACCATAATTGAAAGATATATTATGCGAAAGTACTGTTTTTGATCATTAGCTACATGCTCCAAAGGCTTCAGTGTCTCAATATTCATAGATCACTTCAGCATGATTGAAAAACAGCTGATGAAAACTTTTGCCAAACCCGAACTAATGAAAAATTGTTACACAAGTGATTTCTTTTTAAAGTCTGCAGAGTCAGCCTATTCCCTGTTGACAATTATAGCCTTGGTCTGCAAATAATGATTCTCCAGACATCGCACAAATTGGCTTGAATATCTTAATTACAATTCATGCCTGCAGTTAGGCCTGCACCAAGCACACCTGTTTGAAGAGCAACTGGCAGAATGTAGCAACATTTGGAAAATGTTACAGTACACACTACTGGCACAGTACTTTTGATGACCTCACATACTGTACTTGCAGTAAGCTTCTTGCATCATTATGAGTAGTGACTTTATAGTATAAACCTTCTAACTGTGTTGGCTTTCTTGACACTGCCTGGTTTAACAGAAAATTGCACTTCTTTGGATGACACGCTCAACATGGAAAGGTACAGGATGCTACTCACAGTAGGTTTTCCTTGTCAACTCCTCCACAACCTCGGGTTTGAGCTTGCTGTTTGATTTTCCCATTGTCACCTCTCCTCCACGCCTCCGGCTCCACCGTGGCACACAGCGCGCTTACTACCTCCACTCCAGTCTGAAGCTCTGCCAAACACATACAAAAATGTGGGCCGGTTTAGGCGCAAAAACGACAGGGAGCAAAACAAGAGAAACGCCTTATTTTTTTCCTGCTTTGGGTAGCAAAAACAAAACCAAAAAAACTCCTAGTCTCTCACTCAACCTAGATAAGTCTGATGTAGTCAGTGTAGTCCAGTGTGGTTGTAGCCATGGTGTTGGAAAAGATTTCAGCCTTGACACCTCCCCACAGAGAGTCAAGTCAAACCCCAGGGGCTCTAAGAAGTGACAGCAAGTTGTTGAGCCTAGAAGTGTCGAGTGCCTGTCTTCTGCGTCTCCTTTCCTTCACAGCCATCCGTGGGCGAGAGAGAAGCTATAGCGCTTGTGATGCGTTGCCACCTTCGTGCCTGGTTACAGGAGTCACTCTGTCGCTGGGCTCTGCGCGCTCACAGCTATTACAGTCCTTCTCTGTTCCTCTCTCAGCCTACCCCGCCCCCCCCCTCCTTCCCCACACACGCGCACACACACACACACACACACACACACACACACACACACACACACACACACACACACACACACACACACACACACACACACACACACACACACACACACACACACGCGCACACACACACACACACACACTCTCCCACCCACCACTGTCTCCTTTTCCTTTGCTCTGGTGAACTTACTGTATAAGTGAATCCTCCCTGTAGACAGCTGAGATAAGGAGGTGTGTGTACTGTCACTGACATAATAAATGAACAGAGGTAGGATCTATTCCTGGAATACCCGCAGACATAATACCTTACAGAAACAACAAATAGAGAAATTAAAAAAAGCTTTGAAAAGGTACGGGAAGAAGAAGAAAGAAAAACATCTGCTCATTTCAAATTAAAATGCAAATTGAAGAGTGAAAAAAATAGATCCGGTCTGGCTCTTAAAATAAGCATGTGAGCTGTCTCCTCAGCTTGTAGGCAGAGGGATTTAAAGGTTGACAGTTCTCTTGTCTCCTCCATTCTGACTCATAATTCTCCCTCCTTCCTGGCCTCACGGCACCACAGTATGATGATTTCCTCCTCTCTGTCACAGCAGACAGGAGATGAGGGATAATGGAATTTCTTTGTGTCGCAGGCCTGCCTCTCTCCTGCGTGCCTTGATGCCAATAACCACAGCAACTGCCTGAGAAAGCCCGAATGTGTAAGGAAATGATGTACCAACCACCGCATCTGCTGTTTTGTCTGTTCATCCGTGGCTGAGGTTGGTCTTGTCACTCTGGAACTCAGCACCTTGTATTTTTTTCGTCAATCCAGTGGCACGGCGTGTTATAACAAAATCGATATGACACGAAAGGAGATGAAACACCCACGTGGGTGCTTGATGCAGAGAGTGAAAGTTGACTTTCTGTCTATCAGAAGACATGTGTCGCTAGCTGTAAGCTATAGTATTTTGTGTAACACCTTTGCAAATTAAAAATCCTTCCTAGCATTGCACATGTGTCGTTGAAACAACAGTTAAGTATTTGTGTAGCTCTAAACATTGCATATTTTTTGTGTTTTCATTATGTCTTTGCTGGTGTAGCACACAAACACACAAACCACACAAGAAGTCAGATGGATAGTGCTGTTCTGTGGCGTGTGTGTGTGTGTGTGTGGGGGGGGGGGGCACACTGTGTGCTATTATAACCCAGAGCCTCTGGCACTAAAGAGTCATCAACGTGCACACTTGAATGACAACGACCTTTGATTCTCTGTTGCATCTGTGTGTGTGGAGACTGTATGGTAACGTAACGGACATGCTGGGTTACCTATTTGAGCGTTGCATGCTTAAAGAGGAACTCCACCCATGTCATTAATATACCTTAGAGATGTTGTGTGGACATGATAAAAAAAAAGATTCCCCAATTCTGTATTTCCTAAAAATGGAGGTCTGATGACATCAACTGTATTTCACCATGTTAATGTTTTTTCTTTCAGACCACTTTTTCCTGAGAGGGTACAAATGGAACCAAATGGACCTGCTAGGGTCCATTTGGTTCACATTTGTATCCTCTCAGGAACATTTTGAAAATGGGTGGAATTCCCCTTTAATTAGATAGATAGATAGATAGATAGATAGATAGATAGATAGATAGATAGATAGATAGATAGATAGATAGATAGATAGATAGATAGATAGATAGATAGATAGATAGATAGATAGATAGATAGATTCATGAATAAATAAATAAAACTCATAACTGACTAAACATAAGTATGCACTGAATGGCAATCCACCTTTAGGTGTTAACGCGAACTACGTTGCTGTTGGTTTACTCACATAGCCGCCCTATTCCAGTCAAACAATAAAAGACTGGGGAAAATAGATGAACAAGCGACCGGTAGGATTAAAAATATATCATGATTTTACTTTTGCCGATGAAAAGCGCGCTTTTTGCCTGTGTAGGATCATGACATGCATGTGTAACAAAGACATGCGGTTGCAGCAGGTGGTGGTGGGATGGGATGTTGTTGCCTTGCAGCGCCATAGCAACGAACCGAACACACAGTTTTACTCCGACCACCGTGAACAGCTACAGACAGCACTGAACTGGTCGCTCGGGGTCTATAAGGTGACAAAGAAAACAGCAAAACGCGCAGAACCAGAAGGTTAATAAATACGGACTGCGCGTCGTATTATTAACGTGATATTACCTGTGGTTTGGGCTACCCGTAGAAAGTAAAGCGCTCCCTTTATCCCGACCCGACCAGCCCCAGACAGTGAGTGAAAACGTGTCCAATGTTGTCTTCCTTCCGCGATCCTGCCAGGCGGTGCAGCCAGTCAGTGCCTCTTTGCAGTGGGACTGCTGTGGATGTTGTCCGGACCGTTGCTCACCAATGTGCGATGGGAAGCTGCTGCTGCTGCGCTTGAACACAACGTTACACCAAAGCGTGTAACCTACTGAATGCGGTGACTGTAGAGGGAGCACACGACACGTTTTGCATTAAGGGAGAATCCTGCAAGGCTTTCTGACATTTATTTGCAGTTGCAAATAAATGTCACAACTGTAAGCTTAGAATGGGGCTATGGGATGTTGTTCAAATTCACATCTATTTCCATTTCTCCTAAATGCATTTTTTTCTATATATTGTCTATCCACCATTTCAATAGTGTGTTGACACTCACACACAGTGACAGCACTTTCACTTTTGGTTCAGAATTGGTTTAGCCATAAACTGTGCGCCCCCTCCCCTCTTGAGACGGCTGAAAAGTGTGAAAAGTGTAAATGCCAAGGATTTCCCCCCCACAAAATAAGTAGTTGAATTCCTGAGACTTGGATGCATTTACATGCCATTAAGGTGTTACAGACAGGTTTACTAGCTAGACTATTTGATGCATCACAGTTGGGAATACTTGGGATTGGGAACAGCCTGGAGACAAAGCTAACCAGCGAATTGTAGACACATAATTCATTAGAACACGGGTTACGGTGTAACTCGCTACCGGTGAATGAAGTGACGTGGATAGCTCAGGTCAGGGGAGAGAGAACAGGAGGAGACTGACGACGACGTCGCATTTACCGCTTCTTTGATCCCTCTCAGTCCAGTCTGCATCGTAGCTTGTTGTTTAATACAATACTACACCAAATTGAGACCACATGCACGTGTTTACTTGTAAACAACCTATACTATAAAAAGCCTGCATTGATTACAGGGAAAGGACCGGTAACAACAAGTCACCTTCTACTCCTGCACGACAATCAACTTCCAAGAGAGTGGGTTGAAAACATCCGAGTGAATGGGTTCAACATGTACCAAACACGACCAAGTTTACCGACCAACCGGGTGGCACTCGGAAGAGGGCAGATCAAAGCAACTCTGGTTAGTCTGGGAACAATAAACACCATTAATTCACTGTGTGACACTAAACTAGCATTTAGTCATCCTTCAGGTCAGGGAATAGGTCTACTTTATAATCCCAACTGTCAACGTAGGCTAATTGATTCATTGAAAATAACAGTAGGCCTACATGTCAGGCATGTCATGCACACTTCAATACAAGGTGGCTCCATAAAACATTTCCAATTGTCTACAAACATTTATACAGTAGAGAAATGCAAGTATTCACTTCTGTATAGCCAACAGCAGGAAATAATAGTGGATGTAAAATAAAAATATAGACCTACATTTTGGGCAAAAAAGAGGTGGGTGGGGAATCAGATTTTACAGAGCCCAGAGGAGTGGGATGTTCTGAAGCCAGAATGAAATTCGTAACATTTTTTGTGGAAATTTTCAACCTGTTTATTCATCCCGTTTTAGATGGAACAATCTTAAGGTAGGCCTACCTGTCCCTGTTTGATGGAGAGGTTTACTACATGGGTGATGATTTGCACTATAGAGTTGTCTGAGATGTGTGAGAAATTTGGAGGGAATGTGGCCTAGGTCAGTGGCCAATTGGGTTTGAAGGGCATTCAGTTGTCTCACTCATCTGTGCAAACACAGGTTTTTATAGAAGGCTTTGATATGCACTACACACCATTAACCTTCTTCGGCACACATACAAACACTGGTCCGTTATTGCAGTTCAATATTCTCTCAGGGTCAATGAAAGAGGGAGAACAGCCTGGTCAAGGGAGAATAATAGATGATTAAAACACATTTTTGATGTGAATGACATCACCCCACTCCCCTCTCTCTCTTTCTCTTTCTCTCTCTCTCTCACACACACACACACACACACACACTGAGGGTAGTTTTATAACCAGGGTAGTCTTCTATTTGGGACAATATAGTACCGTATATTGCTAAATCTGCCACTGTTTCAAATTCCTATACAAAGAAATTATAAATGAGTCCAAAAGAGGTTGAATTGTGCAATGGTTGTGAGAGTTCCATCCTGTTTAAGTAATAGGAACTATGATTCCTGACTCTGAGTCATGTAGCCCACAGGTGTGGAGCCTATCTCCTGGCTTTTCCTGGAGTGTGAGGCAGCTTAATGTACAAGTACAGCCCCGGACCTAAGCTGGTACAGTATGTGTCACAGGGACGTATAGGTAAAAATAATACATCTTTGGTGTGAGCCCGACCTTCTATATCTATAGTCTATGGGTGGAAACTCTATCCACAAGGCCACTGTATAACTGCTCTGTTATCTGTTGATAGCTCTATGCAACAATGAGCTCATTTGCAATAAGCAATGTGGTGTGTTTTGGTGGAGTAACATTACATTTTACCCATTTTGGTGTAATTTGGAGTAATATAATATTCTTACACTATTTTGCTGGAAAAGGTAATAATATTGCTGTAATATGTAATTCGTGCCCAACTCTGATAATCAATAGCTTGTGACAGTTTTCTGGGGGAGATTACATCAAATCTCAAATGGCAGCCAAGGGTATGGAATTTATAATGTTTGTTTAGAGCACTCCATGGACTCACTTGTAATTGTGATGGAGGATGTCACAATTCCAAGTTTGTTTAGACAAACTCGAAAGTAACCCGGTGACCTAGTGAAACCTCACTGAGGATACGCCCCAGGTGCATCCATGTAATGTAGTTTTGTTCTTAGAGCTAGCCAAGTCTATGAGCGTTAATGTTTGTTTTAGAGCACTCACTGGTATGGTGTAAATTGTTTGCCAGTGAGTCAAATATGGACCTTAATGTTTGTTTAGGGCATTAAGTCATGTGGATGATATACCACCCCTCAGTTCATTTTAATTTATTTCTGAGTTTGGCAAATACAAACTAAAGCCAATGCTCTCAAAGCTGGTACTGTAATGACATAAGTCTACAGTATCTCTACACTATGTATCACGGTTGTCTTGCGATTTATTGATATACAGTACACAATCAAAAAGCAGTTGTTGTGGCCTGTGATTCCATTAACCATCCAGCTTTTAATTTTTCTCAGACCAGAGCATTCCACCCACATCACATCATAACCATGTTTCTCTAACAAGGCAACTAACTGGGGTGGGTCCATTCTTGGCACACACCAGTGTATCGCCACAGGCCTCCCCCATATCCTCTACCCCCCGTAACTCCTCTTCCTCTTCCATACCCCCCGTCTCCCCTTCTCCATGTCCTCTACCACCCATACCTCCACATCCCCCTTCTTTTCCTTCATCTCTCCTTCCTCCTTCATGTCCTCTACCGCCCAACCTCCCACCATCTCCCTCCCCTTTCTCCCACACCCCTTCTTCCACCTCCACACATGCTTACAGATCTGAAAAATGCTTAAACGTCTTGCTCTGTTCTTTGCTCACTGGCCCGTTTCTATTGCCGTTTATTCAGACATTCTTCTTTTTTTTTTTTACTTCAGTTGACGTGTTAAAGTACATAATGAAGTGCAGGCGCTGATTTATTGACTGAACAATTTTGCAATTAGCACTCGTTCTGTGTTGTCTGATTTACTAACCGGTCTGTCATCAAAATGCTGGAAAAAAAGTGCAATCGCATGTGGTTGAAAGGAAAATAGTTAAATGAAAATGGAACAATAAATGGATCCGTCTGAACAGAGTAGTGCTGCTGCACTACTGTACTGTACCCACGACCCAGGCTGCCAGGAACGCAACCATGGGGTGTTTTTGGTAATTCAGCCCGCATCCGAAACAGTCAAGTGGCTGCATCACTCAAAAACTGTGACCAACAGTTTTACCCAGACAAACTGGCATACTGGTGTGGTGGAGTTTAGAGTAGTCAGTGGTTCCATATCTATATGTCTCTGTCTTTGTATCTCTTATCAGATGTCTGTCTGTCTGTCTGTCTGTCTGTCTGTCTCTCTCATCGTCCTTTTCTCTCCACCATTATCTTGTCTCACTCCTCACTCATTCTCTCTGCTCTGTCTTTTCTGTACTTTCTGCGTCTTTATCTCGTTCCATTGATTATGAATGGAAATCAAGACAGGAGGTCAACCTTTGGCCAATACTGTTAATGGATTCCAAATGTAATCTGTGCCTCTTGCACTATTTATGAGGCAATTCCTCGATGGTCGATGGTTATGTGAGGCAGCCAGCTTCATTCAATGTCTAGCAGCATTTGGCTGGTGTCTGAATTCAAGACAGAGATGCAGCAATAGGTCGGCCTGGTTCTTTTGTTGTGTTTGTATTATCACTATGGTGCGTGGGCAGGCTGGAAAAGAGGAGAACTAAGCATAGTAGTAGTCTAGACCACAGGGAAAGATCAATCCACAGCGCGAAATATGACACCATCAATGGTCTCGGGCCACACAGCAAGGAAAGGGAAGGGATCGAGGGAATAAGGAAATGTTACAAAGATTCTCACTTCGTTTACTTTTGGAGGCGTCTAATTTTCTGGATTTGGGCTGGCGGTATACCGCCCTTCTGTGTGGAGTTTACATGTTCTCCCTGTGTCCTCTAGTACAGAGGTCCCCAACTGTATACGGATGGTACTTGTATACTTGACCTTCCCTCTGGCAGAGTCACTTGACTGATTTGAAAACGGATTAATCACATTATAAGTATCATCAGTTGTGCTAAACAGTGATTGGTGATTTGATTAGACAGAGATTTGTTATGGTGGTACTAGCCAAATATAGCCAAATATTTTCTGAGGTGCTACTTCAGTATAAAAAGGTTGGGAACTCAATGCCCTAGTTAGGTACTGTCACAAATAATGCAGTAATCCTAGTCTCTATAGTCTATACTACCCCCCTGATCAGCCGGGGCGCCTGATGGAGGGGAAATTAACTTGTACGAATATCATGTTCCATCCACACGCAGCCCTGAGCTCAGTTCGGGGCTCTTGGAAGGTTGGCAGAGGAAGAGTAGTGCCCAGGTAGGGTTGAATGATGAATATGTATATGATGAATATTGTATCATGATCGTATTGTAATACTTCATTAGCCAAAATGAAGACGTAGATTTCTCTAAATGTTCTGTTACTCCCTGTAGGTGTAAAGGACCACCTCACCACTCATAACACTCATAAGTTCTACTGTATGTGAACCAATGTCATGATTAGTGATGGTGTGTCTCTGTGCCAAGTTGTCATTTGCTTAGGATCAGTCATTATGGCAGCTTCATAAATAGTCAATAGCAAAACTTTCCATAATAATGCAGCTTTAATGAGTCTGACATGAAAGATCCCGATTTAGGCTAGGAAGTGGCTCCTGGGCAAAATGCTGAGGAAAAAAAGAAAGATTGAAAACAAAACACAAAAACATTGCCGGGTCAAGCCAGGGGAATTCAATATTTAGTTATTCTGTGCTCACTAGGCAGAGTTTCCATGTGAGCTGTAAAAGATAGAAAATGCTGTGCCATCTCAGGATTAAATTGATCACAGATAATGTATTGTTATGGCTTCGCCTTTCACCGATGCTTATTATTTATACAACGTATGAGGCCAAAAGGATTAGGTGTACTGTACTGAATATTGTACAGGAAAAGTGTGTGCACTGTTAGAGTTCTGTGATTCTCCAGGACCAGTGTGACAGATGGAGGCAGAAAACAAGGGCAGCTGATAAATGAGAATGCCTTATATGTACGCAGTGCAAAACAGGTCCTCTGCAGTGCAGGAAAACGTTTCAACAGAGTGCTGTCTTGAAACAAACCAAAAGTATGGTCAAGACCTGATCTTATATTATATGTTAAAGCAAGTGGGTACAGTTAAAAAACAAATGAAATAAACTAACTGCCTAGTCTTAGTGCCACCACACATAAATGCAACAATTAACTCTGATCAACATTTCCCCTTTTCAGTAATTGCTGCCCGAACAACATGTTTTGGAAGACATCAACTAGAAGTGTCAGTTGGATGCAACACTCGGGCATCCCATATGGCTGCATTTATAATTCAGACCATCATGAATACACAATTCACAGCTTCTTCCTCTCATAAAGTGTGGGCATGCAGATACAATGACATATATCACAGCCCGCCTTTGCTCTGGAATTCGGACTGGGAACGCGGACACGGGAGGTTTTTTAGTGGAACATTAACGCTGGTTTAATGCCTGCGAAACGCAGCTGTTAATTGAGAGTGACAACAGACAGATATCGGACAGACGAATGGCAGATGGGGCCTGAAATCCCTGCCCTGGCATTATGGAGATAAAGCATACCCCTCAGGAAAGAGAGGATGGGCAGAGATGGAGAGAGAGAGAGAGAGAGAGAGAGGCACAGGGAAGGAAGACAAGACAACGATTGGACATATTAACTTGGCTCAACTTTTATCTGGAAACTGGGACCATTTTTAAGAGGGTTTTTTAGCTTGTTATCAGAGGAAATGCGTTTAATTGCCTATCATCAAGAATAGAAAAGGATGGGCATAGAAAGTAGTTCAGCTATGACGGATAAAGTAAATTGCTTGTGACGGACAGAATAGTGAGCACATAAACTCAGTTTGAAATGCAAGATTGACTATGATTATGACACCAGTCTGATCCTCCAGAGTGTCACGTCATAAGTGTAATCATCAGCATGTTGTGTGATAATCATTACGTTTTTATTTTTGTTTATGGTTGAAAAAGTGTTTGAACACTTCATCTGTTGTTGTTACCTTCTTGAACTCCAGTGCATGTGAAAGGTCTGAGAGGCCTAGCACAAATAGAAGCATGTTGCCCTCTAGTGGTCATATAGTGGAATGGACTAACACTGTGGTTTTTGACCCTTTTCATATCAAGGCCTGCTGCTATTTAATTCTGCATCTGATCCACAGACTACCATTTGATGACATTTAGCCTCTCAGCCCCAAGACTAAAGAATATTTTGTTGCCGTTTCATAAGTTGCACAATTCCTCTACATTTGTACCTTTGTAAATTAAGTAATTCAGATGTTTTAAATATGGAGGATCATGATTTTCCACCCTAAAACACGATCATCAGATATTGTTATGTGGAGGAATAGTTTTTTTTTTTTTTTTTTTTTTTCCAAAAGAGTGTAGGCCCTACAGTATTTGTTAAAATGTCATTTTTCTGTGGGCTTCCCCACCAGTTCATTAAGTGTGCCGTGGAGATCCACCTGAACTGAAGCCACACCCACAGCTGTAGTTGTATGATAAAGGGGGAGGAGATAGGGGAGGGGCTGATGTGTGATGTCACTATATTACGTTATTTTTCAATGACACGTTTGACCAGAAAGGTTTCAGCCCCCAAGAAGAAACCCTAAATACAAAGGGAAAGCATCATTGCACATAAAAACACACCAAGGAGTCTAATGAAGTACTGTCACCTCCTATGGTGTCACACCCCATATATGGCTGGCATCATAAGTGTTAAACATGTACAAAAATCCAAAATCACAGTACTCCATCTTTAGCAAGATCTCTAGCAACTTTCCATCATTTAGCTGGGGACTGCCTGGAACCTCCTCTCAATACAGTAGTGTGTATTAAATCATTCACTGCTGTATCACTACCGGTACATGATTATTGGAGCAAAAAAGGTTCAGTTCAGTATTGTTCATAAAGCTACCAGTGACATCCTCTCAAATTAATGCATTCATGAATCTTCATGAATCTTTATGGTCTTCCTTCAGCCCAAAATGACTATTAAGAAAAATACCGCTGAACAACTTGCCACAGAATATTGATTTGTATTTACAATCACACAGGAAGTGACTAATGTATTAGTCAAAGCACCCATAAATGAACCCATTCCTTTTCCATTGATCTTTTCCTCTTGGCAAACACGCGCACGTACACACACACACACACACACACACACGGGCCCGCGCACGCCCGCACACACACGCGTGCACTGAGTGACGTGTGCCACAGATCAACTTTGTCCCTAGCAGTGTTTTGGTAAACACACTGTCCACTTCCCCTGCTAGGCTGGCTCCAGTGTGACTGAGAGCCGGAGGTGAACCACCACGTACACGGTATCTCCCAGACATTAAAGCAGGTCGTCAGCCAGGCAGACCAACAGCAGGAAGGACAGGGGAGGACATATCATGGCGTTTATGATGCTGCTGTGTCTGCTGTCACTGCTGCCTGGCTCCACGGCCCTAATGAGATCTCCATTGGCGGAGGAGGAGGAGGTAGGTCGCAAAAAATACAGTGTGTGCGTGTGTATGGGGCGGGAAGGGGGGGGGGGGCACATGCACAGGAGCCACAGTAGTGCTTCATGATGCCTCTGCTTGGGACATCTGCAAAGTACATTGAACTCTTCAACTTTAAACTGTTTATTGTCCTCGTGGTACATGTACCTACAGAGAGACATAACTGCATTTTAACATGATCTCAGGGCCTATATACTTACAATATACATACTGTACATTCAAATAACCTTTTGTTTGTGATGTGAAATGAGATTAACGGACACAAGCCAAAAAAAGGGCAACTGCTGCTGTTGTTCTTATGAAGATCTAAAAAAAAAAAAAACATACTACGTATATTTCACTGTGCTTTCTTTCTAGGTTTTTCAAAACTCTCACAATCAAAGGGATATGGGATCTCAACCTGACACTGCCTCAGGTACATTCGTTTGGCTGAACTATAAAGCCTAATTTATGCTCTGTAGTGTGACAGTGTCGGCCAACGAGCTATTAGCTTTTACACCAGCACTTTTTGGCACCCGTGTGCGATGGAGCGTAAAGGAAACTTAACAACTGTTTGAATTCAATGCCGTGGCGACTGTCTTGCTATTGCTGTCATAAGGAACCACTGCGGTATACGGCACAGTTTGCATCTGAGGACGCGTTAGCTCATTTACATATGATAAGGCACTCTGGACAAGTAGTAGCACTGCTGTGAAGTCTGAGAGAAACATCCAGGCACTCAGGAAAGAAATAGCTGTTGGTTTTCATCAGGACAAGGATGAATAAATGACTCTGGTCTTTTTAACAAGCTTAATTCCACTTCACTCTTTTGGCAAAAAACATATAACCTATTAATCATACAGTTTAGAACACTTTCCTGGGATTCTTTATTTGTGTAATATGTGGTTTTAGATAATTGAGAGCCTGAGCCCAGGTTCTCTCATGTCATGGACACTGGGCTCACGTCCTGGACTGCATTTCCCATAATGCTTTGGAGCATTGCTTGTCCTTGTGTATAGCGGGTGGGCTATCTGACAGCACAAGCACACTTGGGATTTCATGTGCGGCCTAAAGGCGCTGTTTGCTGGCTTCACTTCCTGTTTGTTTAAACACCTGGTGGATGGAAAGAGAAGCTTTGATACAGCTTCCATTTTGCCCCAAGGGCAAGCAAATCCCTGGAATCTGGCCGACGCGGAATTCTGCCACGTGGGTGGAGCTTATTTTCTATCCACCAGCTGTCTAAAACCCCGGAAGAGAACAGAGTGCACAGATTCTTTATTCTGCGCATGGAATCCCAAGTGTACCCATATCCTTACTAGACAGCATGTAGTCCAGAAAGTAAGTGAGGCCAATGTCTATGGCATCAGAGACACTGGATTCAGTCCTAAAATCTAATAATTATCTAAAACCACACAGTACACACATAAAGACCACCAGGGAAGTGTTCTGAATCTTCTAAATGTGTCATACAGTATATTGTTTTTGCAAAAAAGGTGAAGTGTCCCTTAATAAAATCACTGTTTTTCATGTTTCCTACATTTTTTCCTGGATCTTTCTCATCATTTTACATTCTTGTTGATCCAGGAGAACCTGCATTCTTGTCTATAATCTCTCTTTAACCACAGTCAGCAGGCGGTTTCGCAGGGCCAATGTGATGCCTGATGTTACTCACCTGGAACTACTGGTGGTTGTTGGTCCTGATGTCCAAGAGGCTCACAAGCAGGACACTGAGAGATACATCCTCACCAACCTCAACATCGTGAGCTCCTGCTACGCAAACACATGCACGCGCAGACACACGCACACAATCCTTTGTCAAAATAAAAACAGGGCAGTCGTTTTCTTAGCCAATATCTAGAAAGCTCACAACATGTGCCATTGTGGTGCATTGTGAGTTTGTAGATGTGCTCTACAAAAACACTTCAGGAGTCAGATTACCAGGGCCAGTAGAGAGCTCCAGAATGTCCTTTCCCGGGCAACACTAACTACTTCATCCTGGGAGATCCCCATGCATCCCAAGGCCAGCATGGAGATATAATCCCCCCACCTGGCCCTTGGTCTGCCAGGGCGCTCTCCTCCCAGAGGGACGTGCCAGAGGACCTCAGGAATACTAGACACCCAAACCACCTTTAAATAGTTCAATTGTGATATTTGCAAACATACCAGGAGAGGGAAAAATATGTTGGCAATCAAAAATACCACCAGAGCAGGATACCAAAACCAGAGGCATGTACATATACGCACACACCCACACAAAGACACACACACCTGTTGCATGATTCAAAGACTGGCCTGTCTGCTCTGCACTCTGCACATGTAATTTCCCCACAGGCCTCGGAGCTGTTGAGGGACATGACCTTAGGGGCCAACATGAGGGTGCACCTGGTACGCATGATCATCCTGTCAGAGCCAGAGGTCTGTCCTCTTCACCCACAGTCACGGTCAAGTTCACTGTCACATGCACCACATAGCACGACAACACACTGTAAGACATAAACCGTATACTTCAAAACAGTACTTCTATGATACAGCATGTTCAGATTATAATTATATAGACATACACATCTACCTAATAATTAAGCAAAAGGTAGGGGAAGTGATTTCACTTTTGTCAGATATCACCCAAAAAATATTTTTTTTTCTGTTAAAATGCTCTATTATAAGGTGTGGAAACCACATATGGAGTTTCCCCCTCCCCCACGTTAGCAGAGGAGCTAATAAAAGTTCCCCAGGTCACCACAATTCTCCTCCAATCAGGAGAGAGCAGCAGGTTCACATAGTGTAGCTACTTTTGGGGGCCCCTAGTGGACCAGGCTGGTACTACACCATGAATTTCAAATCACTTCCCCTACCTTTAAGCAAAATGTCTGTAACCAACTAAGCACTGTTCCTACTCACTGGCTGCACCAATCGCTCTGACTTAATGATTGAAATTAATGTACAAATGTAATGATTCAATCCATGGGCCCCATGGTTGCACTATAACCAACCACTTTACATTTTCCTTACAACTCTTGAGCGGACAAGAGTTAAAATCAAATTGTCACTTTCCCTGGATTCCTTGGGTCATAACACATCTCTTATTAACGTATCTTCAAATACTTTAATAAGATCAGTAATAAGATAATAAGTAATAATAAGTAATAAGATAATAAGTAATAAGATAAGTTCAAATACACTTTAGGCTCTTCCACCTACAGCTTTTGTGCAAATCTCACAAAAAAAACTGTACACATTATCTCTGGACCTATTCAACAACCCCACACCACAGGTAGAATTTTCATAGTCCATATCATTCAGCTGTAATCTACTTCCAAACTTAGTGGGGGGGGGGGGGGGGACGACTGATGTGGGCCAGATCTGACACAAACTGATGTGTCCACTCCACCCCAAATTTTATTGCAAAATATGGTTTATTTATAGCGTAACCTACATGACAACTCCCTCCTAAGTTTCTAGTGTACAACATTTTAAGGGAACAATTTAAAACATGTGCATGAACATGTAGTACAACGTAGTACAGAAAATGAACAGCGAGATTGGGACATTAGGATGATTATGACTATGATCATTGTGCTTACAGCACATAAGGATAAGAATAATTTAGTTGTTTAGTGGTGCATTATTTATCACTATACATTAGCCCACACGTGAAATTCATCCTCTTTGTATTCACCCATTTAAACTATTAGTAGCAGTGGGTGCTATTTATACAGCACTAAGGGGGCATTTAGGGGTTAAGTGCCTTGCTCAGGGACACTTCAACACGCAGCCTGGGAGCAGCGGGGGCCCAGAGGACCTCTCTCTACACACTTGGCTACTAATTCTTTCCTCTCTCCTCTAGCCAGAGATCCAAATGTCTGCCGACATTACTGCTTCTCTTAGGAGTGTGTGTGACTGGGGGCGAAGGATCAACCCTTCCAATGACACAGACCCATTACATGCAGACCTTCTGCTTTATATTACCAGGTATATACATTCTACTGGCTCTAGATGTGTCTGGCTTTACTCATAGGTTTTGTTGTGAGCGGAGTATTCTAAGCACAGGTCATTGTGGATCATTTTAAATTTGTTTTTTCCGTATTACCATATTGCTGCTGTTGGGTTGTAATGTCCAAAAATAACCTTTGTTCCAACAGACCCAGACTTATAGACCCCCCGGACATAACCACTTTCACATTAATTGGGCATCCCACCCATTTTCAACACTATGTCATAGGCCCTATGACAGTGTTGAATAGTTGATTCAATAATTGATAGTGTATTATTTCCACACAATATCTCTAAGGTAGGTAACCTTAAAGATATTGTGTGGAAAAAGAAAAAAAAAAATCAACACAAATGGAACCAAATGGATCTCAGAAAAATGCTATAAATGGGTGGAATTTTCCATTAAATACTTTAGTTTTAACAGATAGCAGCCTTAATTGTTGTGATGCAAAACATGGTGAGCTCATAAAGCACATATTTTACTTTTACTTTTGTGCGACGCTCAATGGCTGGCTGCCAACAGTATTGTAGCTGTAGCCTCCAGTCATTGGAGCAGTTTGGCACCACTCAAAAACATTATGTCATGTGGGAAATGCACATATATTGTATACACTCCAACATAATATTGTTATTCTATCAACAGGTATGACCTGGCGCTGCCTGATGGGAACAAACTGGTCAGGGGTGTGGCACAGCTGGGCGGGGCTTGCACCAGTGACTGGAGCTGTGTGGTCACAGAGGACACAGGCTTTGATCTGGGTATCACCATTGCACACGAGATTGGACATAGGTAGAACTCTAATCAACCTGGCATCCGATTTTGGGAATGTACTAATGATAGATTACATATGATTGTTAAAACATGAAAATATTTGTACATTCTAAAATAGTGGAAATAGACAATCTAGAAGCTGATGATGATGATTGAAACAAAGCCTCAACATCCTGCTATTGACTTTTCTGAGTGTCATGGTGTATTTTCCACCCAGTTTTGGAATAAACCACGATGGTGTAGGAAACACCTGCAGCATGAGTGGGTTCATGATGGCCACTGATGGAGGATACAACAGTGTGGATCTCACCTGGTCTCAGTGCAGCAGGCAGCAGATGCACACCTTCTTCAGGTGGGACCACCGACGTTATTATGCAGCTGTTTGAATCACGTGTGCTGCCACTGTTCAAAGTGGCATTGTTCTTCAGCATTTCACCTATTTAAGGAAAACACAGTCAGGGACAAACTCAAACTTACTACTTGTAAAAGAACAAAACAGCAGATTTTTTTTTATCTCAAGTATATCCTAAATAACAGACAAAAGTTGTCTGGAATTGTCTGAGGGCAAAGGTTTGAAAATGGCCTTTACAGTTTGTCCACCATCCCATATAAAGTCTAAATTTTCTAAATTTCATTATGATTTAAGTATCATGTGACCTAAAGTATCAAACAAGGGGTTTTCATCACTCTATTTTTGGAATTCAGAAAGGTGTCTGTTACAGTTTGCCATGGTGACAAACTGTAACAGACCCTTCCCCTCAGTCAATTCCATCCTTTTTCTGCTATTCGATATATATTGAAGATAAAACTCAGCTGATTTTAGCAATTAGTTTGAATTCAAATTGCATTCAGCATACACAGTACCACAGCACTCTCGGAGATAGTACGGGCCAATTTGGTTATTATTGTACTTCTAAAGCAGTGTTTTGGCTGAAACCGCTCTCTTCCCCTTGAAAAGCACTAGCAGACCCCCAACACATAGGCAGAATTAAAGTGTGGAACACCATTAGGCAGTAGAAGCTTAAACGATATAAAATGACACATTTCCTGTGCTGCATTTCATTGGATGCTTTCACTAAGCTGCTCTTAACATCCAGGGTTGGGATCACTGTCCTCAGGAGGTGCCATCACTCACTTATCGTACACACATTTAGTAAGGCTCAAATAGTAGCTCTACTCTTAAGTTCAGAGAACGCAATGCCCATAATTCATCTGGTTTATTTGTTGTACCTGTTGCACTTGTGTGGGCTTTTCATGTGACACACATTCATAGACTGTTTATGTCAACTGTTTATGTAGACAGCACTTGTCTCAATTTAAAAGTGTACCTACCTTTGTGAGGCACATTTAGCAATAAGCAATAAGAATTCAGTGTATTAGACGTGTTGGAACTAACAACCTTAAAGTAACATTAAGTTACTCTTCAGTAACGCCATTACAGTTACTGTGTTTTTATTGAGGGAGTTAGTAGCTATCCAAATTATTATATCCATATCAGACTGAAAATTGTCTGTGATTTGGCATATTGTATTATTGGCCTAAGTGTTCTGCTGCTGTTTTCTTCCTCTGTATCGGAAAGTAGTGCTTAAAACAGACCACAACTGGACCAGTGACATTAGGGAATATTCTTTCCTTAAAAACAAAGTGTCTGAATTGGAAAATGTTATACTGTACTGTATATACTAGTATAAATAGTAAATAGTTATTTTTATAATTTAGTAACTAGTAAAGTAATAGTGTTACTTTTTCATATGTGAACGGTGTTCCCAAATGCAGTCAAGGAAAGGCTCAATGTGTAGAAGATTTGCCTGCCATGGGAGGCTCCCTGCAAGACTGGAAACCAGGGCTGTACTATGGAGTGGATGACCAGTGTCGCATAGCTTTCGGCAACACGGCCAGGGCCTGCTCTTTCACCAACACTGACATGGTAAGGAGGATCACACACACACCAGGCCCAGAGCCTGAGGTCACACTGAGCATATCACTCATTATGTTGCCAAAAGCAATCACAGATCTACGAGCTCACGTCGGCCTGCGTCACATTGCGGCGTGTCGTGAGGCAACGCAGCACGGTATTGATGTTTTGTTTGTGTGTGTGTGTGTGTGTGTGTGTGTTCAGCCAGTGTGTCGCGTCCTGTCCTGCCACGTTAACCCCGGCGATGACAGCTCCTGCAAACGCCTTCTGGTCCCACTGCTGGACGGAACGGAGTGTGGACCCGATCAGGTGGTGATCTATTATTAACAGTGGTGTAAGAGCAAGTACATTTACTCAAGTACTGTACTCGAGAACATGTTTGATGACATCTTACTTTACTGGAATATTTCAAAACTTTCAATTACTTTTCTACTCCACTACACCTGAGAGGCAAATATTGTACTGGTTAATTCACAGCAATTATTTGAAAACTTTTGAAAATCTTTATTATTATCATTACAAAAATACTTTTCCCACCACTGCTTATTACCAGCAAATGAGGTGACCATATCTTTTGCTGTGAAGATTTGTTTTTGGGGCTTTTATATCTGACAGTAGGTAGACAGGGAAGGAGAGAGAGAGAGAGATAGGGAGCGACACGCGGCAAAGGCCGTCAGGCTCGGGAGTCGAACCCACAGCACGCCGTCGGCCCGGCTTGGCAGCCTATATGTGCTCAGACGGTTGAGCTAACCGTCTGGGCCACAGGTGAGGTTTTTAATGAAAGGATATCTTTCCCCCTACAGTGGTGTGTGAAGGGGCGCTGCGTGGCCCCACACCAGCTGAGCTCGGCGGTGGTTGTGGTGCATGGTTCCTGGTCCAGCTGGTCCTCTATGACCCCTTGCTCACGGACCTGTGGTGGGGGAGTCCGGCATCGCCTGAGGCAGTGCAACAACCCAAGGTAACAAGCAGGGGCAGATGTAACATTTCCGAATTGGGGGGGGCAGGAGAAAATGGTATGGGGGCGACTTCGATGAAGTCACCCCCATACCATTTTCGGTTACAGGACTTATTTTTTTTTAGGCAAGAAAAGCATCAATAACAGCATCAGTTGTTGTTGAAGTTGCAACAGACACATGTGATGGTTGGTGATGGTTACAATGATGAAATGCTGTTGGTTTAGTTGTAGTTAGTAGCATAGTGTTTCAAATCATTTTAATTATAAGCACTTTAATTTGAAATATTTGAGAATTGGGTTATTTCCATGCCAACATTTTTGGTGGGGCAGTCATGGCATTTATGGGGGCATTGCACCACCCCCCCCCCCCCCCCCCCCGCCCCCCGCCCCCATGCCCATGCCTAGATCTGCCCCTGGTAACAAGCAAGACGCCAAGGTTACTCCAGTACTAACAATGCAACGACAGTAGTAGTAGTACTACTTTATTTGATATAACTAAATATATGGGATTTATGCACCACGATACTTGTCCTGTGTAATGTTCCAGACCTGCGTTTGGGGGGAAGGATTGCGAAGGCCAGGACATTGAAGCTGAACTTTGTAATTTGCAGGTAAGTGCCCACTGGTTATGTTGACAGTGGGCCTCTATACAGTCAATAGGGATTACATTACAATTTAGACTGATAGACATGACAAGGATTTTAGCTGCTGCTCACGGTGACACTGACAAATCAATCTCAGACACCTCACTTCACCTTATACTCCTGACCCTCTCCTCTGTCCTCGGCTGGCACTGGACCTGATTTTACCTATATAGAATTTTTAGCGTTTGAGGTCATGCTTACAATCTATGCTTCGGAATTGTGTCTTTTTTTTACCTTGTGATTGCAGCCATGTGAGAGCACCCAGTTGGACTTCATGGCAGAACAGTGTTCCCAGACAGACTCCCAGCCTCTCCTCTATCTGTTGCCAAACGTTGCTTCTCTGTACACCTGGACTCCTGCTGTAGGCTTTGTCACAGGTGAGAACATGGCATAACAGAACATGTACTTTACTGCTCCCATCCAGCATCTCAGTAACAAAGAATATTATAAAACATACAAGACATAAAAGGTAATGAATATAATAAACAAAATGACAGACCAACTTTACTTAAAGGGACCTCATTTCAGTATTTACATATGTGATATGAAAAACTAAATTAAAATAGCCACAAGCACTGCTATTTACAAAGTATATTGGTGTGGATGATACTAGTAGTATAGTCTTGATGTATTGGACCCGCTGTGTGTCGTCACCACAGGGGATGAGCAGTGCAGACACATGTGCCAGTCTGAGGGAGAAAACTTCATAGTAAGTCGTGGGTCTCAGTTTGTGGATGGAACGCGCTGTGAGCCACTCGTGGCAGCACCCCACGGCTCTACAGCTGCTTGTTTACAGGGGAAATGCCAGGTAAAGCCAGTATGCCAGTGGTGGAAGATGTACTTATTTTTGAGCGGTGCCAACCACCTCCATTAAGTGACTTTGTGTGTATGTCTGTCTGTCTTACCCATTGACCCCTGTTTGGGTCAATGCGTCCCCCTGATTCGGGGTTAATCGGTACACACATACATACAACGAATACAAGTATAAAATATGAATAAAAATATTGAACTGAGGTCTGGTTTGATGTCAGAATTACATGTCATACTGTGATGCTCTTAATCCAATCATTTTGATGAATCGACTGGCCTCCCTAACAAGCTCTTCGGCTGCGATGGAGTGCTGCATTCTGGGAAAGTGGAGGACATCTGTGGAGTGTGTGGTGGAGACGACTCGTCCTGCACTCTCACTTCCAACGCCTACAATGGCGGCCGGGCCAGAGGTACAGCGTGAAACCGATTATTTAACAAAAACTTGCCATTTCTTACTGTGTTAATTCCTACAACAATTAACCGCATCTCGTCCTTCCTGTCAAGAGTACGTTACCTTCCTGTCTCTGCCAGTGAACGCCACGCGGGTACACGTGGTCAACATGGCGCCCGTCTTCACTCATATGGGTGAGCAGCAGGTTTATATCTGAGGGAGGGATTCAGAGGGTATTACCACCGGTATTAATAGAACAGAACAAAAGGAGCCGGTGTTTTACCGTTACAGCCGTGGTGCTGGGGGACCACCAGTATGTCGTGGCTGGGACTGGCGGCACGGCTCTCAACACCACCCACCCCTCCCCGCTGGATGACCGCCATCTGGCATACAGCCTGTATCTGACCCCTGACCTTTTGCCCCACATGGAGGAGCTTTGGCTGCCTGGACCGCTGCAGCAGGAGACACACATACAGGTCAGGATGATAAATAGGGCACTGGAGTTATTACTGACAAACTGCAGGTTGGGCTCAGCTGATGATCATGTTCAGTAATATTAAATCCAGGAATTGGATTTAACCACATTAACGCTGACATCCCTATTTTGAAATAATAATAAAAAGAAAACAAACGCAGCTGATCCACAGGTTGACAAGGTTGAGAGCTTAACCACTGGCTAGTGTAAAATAGGGCTTAGGGATATTTCACTTTCAAAAAGAAAACATTTGGTCATTTTAAAGTCTAGGCATGTCAGGCTCATGTGAACACCCCAGACAAGTTACTCAATTCAGAAATAACTATTATTTTTACTATTTGATGTTCATTTTAGCTCCCCCACCCCCTTGTCACACAAACCAATATGAATTAAAACTACATATTAACCATAATAGATTATTTTTGGGGGTGACCGAAATTGCCCTCTTAATTTCATTTAATGTTTTCATTTATTTTTAAAATATTGTTTTAATCTTTCTTGCTCACCGATGTGGAGCATTTCGTGGACATTTTCCAAAACAATGAATGAAGTAAATGAATCATCTTAGGATGACAATATCAGTACCAGAAAAGGATTGGGTGTTTTTGATGAATCTATTATGGTTAAAATGGAGTTTTAAGTTATAAGTGGTGGTAAAGGAGCGGGCGGGCAGATCAAATATATGAACAGTACTGAAGCAGGCAGCTTATAAACTGTCTGGGGTGTTCACATGAACCTACATAGACCACAAACTCACCCAAAGTTTTTTCTTCTTTTATTAAGTGAAATATTGGTTCAAGCGGTTAAATTGTACGTGTGAAACATCTACCGGTAATATATGATGTTGATGACGGCGTCTCCTGTCAACCCAACAGATGAGTAGACAAGCACTTATTTTCCTTTTAGTCATTTTCCTTTTAGACTCCTCATGTAGGAGTGTGGCTGTCATATATCATTGTTAGTGTCACGTTTCAGGTCTATCGCAAGTATGGAAAAGAATACGGAGAGAAAACGAATCCAAACATCACCTACCAGTACTATGTGCCCAATAACAATGATGCTCAAACAGAGATCAAACCCATCAGGAAATGGGTTGTCCTGCCGACACCCTGTTCTGTCACTTGCGGCTCAGGTAAGAATCCAACAAAATAGAAAACCACACAATATGGTCTAATGTGGTCTAGAATGAAGTGTAAAAGCACTTCCCAGTTGTTTTTTGGTACATTTCCAAACAGGAGATACCCAAATCAAACTGCGGGACCCGAACAAACAATGTAGGAATTGATCTGATAATGTTTATGCCATCATTTCTACAAAATTAGACGACTTACTTTTCACATTTGCATTACAAAATGACAGTAGAAATGACATTGTCATTTTGTGAAATCAAATGATGATTTCTACATGATCCACCAACACAAGCTCCAATCTGGTTTGGTCTAGTCACGACCAAACGATTAAACAGATCATGCTGCAGCAGAGCCACCAACCAATTTTTCTGCTCTCTTTCCTCACAGGCATACAGAAAAATATCTATGTGTGTGTGGATGAGGATACTGGCAAACATCTAGAGGAGCAGTATTGTACTGATCCTCCTCCGTCCCAGCCTCTGCAGACAGCATGCCAGCTCCCAGCCTGCCCTGCAAGGTTCACTGACACACACATGCACTCTCTCTACACTACTCAGGGATACAACTACCAGTTTTTTTTTAATACACATTTGTTTTGGGCATTTTGTGCTTTTATTGATAGTTACAGGGTTGTTGTGTTTCAGCACCCTCTAGTGGACAGACACATCTAAAGACCTAACATTCACAGACAGCATCACTATTCCAAGTCACTTTGGAAATCACTTTGGAAACGAATTAACTAGGGACAGCAGTGAGAATCATGTCATACAGAATGAATTGTGCTTAAGGCTGGGACAAAACACAACTGTGATGTTTAATTGGCGAGAGTCTGAGTGATGATTTGTTAGTCTTATGAGTCCAGGTGGGAGACGGGGGAGTTTGGGCCTTGTAGCGCTTCATGCGGTGGAGGAGAGAGAGAGCGCCCTGTGAGGTGTGTCCAGGAGCAAGGAACAGATATTCTACAGGTACCAGCCTCTGAATGCCCGCCTGATTCAGCCCCAAAGACCGTTCAGCAATGTAATATCCAGGACTGCCCGGCCAGGTATATATAATATAAACGCCTCCGAAAGTGTGTATTAACATACAACACCCAACAAAAGTGACTGTACTATGGTGGAAAGTTCTGTAGAAGTTATGTTTTTTAAAAAAAAAACGTCCATATTTTTGACAGATGGAACGTGTCAGAGCCAGGGGCGTGTTCGGCCGTGTGCGGGCCGGGCGAAGCGAAACGCGTGGTGTCGTGTGTGCAGTCGAAAGGCGGGCAGGACGTCACAGTGGATAACAGCCTCTGTCCAGAGCCAACCAAACCCGCCGAGGCCGTGCCTTGTGTGGTGGATGTGTGTCCTATTGGCTGGGAGTCTACAGGGCAGGTACAGTATGTGCAGTAGAATATTGCTCAAGTCTATGCTTTCTGCTGAATCTTAAAGAGTTTTGTGACATTCATTTTTTAGTTTTTGATCTCAATTACTCCCATAAAACCTGAACTAGTGGTCCCCCAAATCCCTCCATTTTGTTTTTTGGGCTTTTTGTGAAGACAGACAGGCAATAAGGAAGGAGAGAAAGGGAGAGGGTCCGTGTACTTTTCGGCCATTCAGGATTCTGTTTTATACTTGTTAAATTTAAAATCAGAATACACTCCAAAACGGCCCGTTTCGGTATTCTGTTTTGAAAACAAAATGTAGAGTTGTGAATTGTAAGAGCAACATACGACCCGTTTCCAGGTTCTAATTGTTGTGGTTCGAATCAAGAATGACAAAATTTAAAAACGCTGCTGCTCTGGCGAGGTGGCGAGCAAAACCTGAAATCTGTTTTGTGTCCGCTGCTCCCCCCCCCTCCCTCCTCCGTGCTGAGGGCGGAGGCGTGGCACGGAGCTCTTGATTGACAGCTCGGTTACTGCTGCAGTTACTACAAGGAGACACACGCGGCGCTGTTGGTTCTGGCAGATGATATTATGAATTATTGAATTAGAGTAGACAATATTATTATACATTTATCCTGCCGTAATTTCAAATAAATTACCCCACTTTTTGGTTGCATATTTACACAGGGCTGTTATTACATTCATGTCAACTCTTAAGTAATTAAAAAAATTAATAGAGACAGACAGACGAACAGACAAGACAGACAGACAATGAATACTAAACTTTTTAATTAATTAACATCCTAAAGTAAGTCTACTTTGTATTCAACATATAGGGTAAGTGTCCCACCATCATCATGTGTGTCATTGTTATGCAACCCGCTATGTTTATAGTGTATTCGTTATTCAATTAAGTGTTTATGAGGTGCGCCAATTGGGCCGCCAAGGTGCCAACCGAACTAGGCATTGAAGTAAATGAATAGGAGTAATGCCTCACCGGGGCTCATCATCAGATTGTTTTCAACATTCTAGCCAACTTTGTGGAAGATGGTAGGGTATAGATAGTGTCTATAAAATCAAGTGAGTGTGTGTGTGTGTGTGTGTGTGTGTGTGTGTGTGTGTGTGTGTGTGTGTGTGTGTGTGTGTGTGTGTGTATACCTAGTGAATGAATACAGGAACCTACATTTGAATTAAATATTAAATACATCATCATTGAATTTGAATGAGTTTGGACGTGCACATCCGCAACAACCAGGGGAACCACTTGATGCTGTTTTGCAATTGTCCTAGCCAATTGCATCTCCTCGGACTACTGTAGGCCTACTGTCTGTCACTGTGGTCCATCCGTGACACCATGATCACGCCCTCGCTGCAGTGTGCGCTGTATAGGCTACCAGTAGGTAGAAATAATAGCTCTGTGGCTGGTTATGACCCGTTAAGATTCAATCAAAATGCCGCTAACGCCAATGTATTTGTAATGACAGCAGCAGTCATAAATATAATCTAAATGATAAAGGATAAATGTATACAGACTACATTACTTCAATGATTAGTTTGGCACCTTGTTTGGCACCATGTCGGCCCAAAACACTTAATTGAACAAATAAACAGGCCTACCTGTAACATAACGCGTTGCATAATAATGATTAATGACACAGATGACGAGGTCCCGGGTAGGCCTCTTTAAAATGTCTATCTGTCTGTATTACTTTATTAATTAAGAGTTGACACAGAGGAGGATGCATCAATCATCAATGTCTAATCAGAATGTAATAACAGCACTGTATTAATATGCATTAAATGCAGACTAATTTATTCAATTTATTAACGGCAGTGCTAAATGGTATAAATAAAATCTAAATATAAAGGATAAATGTATAATAACTACTCTAATTCAATAATTCATAATATCATCTGCCAGTACCAACAGCGCCGCGTGTGTCTCCTTGTAGTAACTGCAGCAGTAACCGAGCTGTCAATCAAGAGCTCCGTGCCACGCCTCCGCCCTCAGCACGGAGGAGGGAGGGGGGGGGGAGCAGCGGACACAAAACAGATTTCAGGTTTTGCTCGCCACCTCGCCAGAGCAGCAGCGTTTTTAAATTTTGTCATTCTTGATTCGAACCACAACAATTAGAACCTGGAAACGGGTCGTATGTTGCTCTTACAATTCACAACTCTACATTTTGTTTTCAAAACAGAATACCGAAACGGGCCGTTTTGGAGTGTATTCTGATTTTAAATTTAACAAGTATAAAACAGAATCCTGAATGGCCGAAAAGTACACGGACCGGAGAGACACGCAGCAAGACACGCAGGTTGTCATTTTGTATTTGCAGAATGTGACATCACATTCAGCAGAAAAGTCAGAGCACTTGTTTGCGCCAGAAAAACCCAGACCACAGAAAATCAGCTGAATGTGAAAGGTTCAGGTTTTTTGGGTGCAATTCAGCTCAGAAAACATAAAAATATAAGAAAAAATATAAAATGTTATTTTTTTTAATCTCCCAATCCCTTTAAACAAAACACCTTATGTTGTCATTAGCAGGAAACACAGCTTATAAAGTCGTCCGGTGTGCAGCCACGCTCCAGACAGGCCCCCGTGTACGTCTGGAGTCCTGTCATCAGCCGCTGTTCAAAGAACTGTGCCAATGGTAAGTGAGGGCACCGCTTTCCTCATTTTGACGCAACCCCCCAACAACACTTTGGGGGAACCAGTGAGCTATATAAAGATCAACCCCAAAGCCTGATGCTTGTGTAGGAACCCTGCAGGTGTGGTTTTCCTGTGTGAACCACCAGACCAGACTGGGGGTGGCTGAGTTCCACTGTGACAGCTCCAGCAAACCCCAGCCTTACTCTGAGCCCTGCAACACCTCGCCGTGCCCTGCCATGTGAGTCACCACCACTGCAATCACAACACATAGCGGTGTATTTAACAATAATATGTACTATAACCAACATAAATCATACTGTAAGTGTCCATACATAGGGTACATATCAATGTAATGTCAGTCGTGGAAAAGTACTTTTACTTAAGTACAAGCGTTGAGGTATTTGTACTGTACTTTAGTATTTTCAATTTCTAGGACTTTTACTTCTTTGCCAATACATCCAAGAAGTTTCCAAAATTTGTACTTTTACTTCACTACAATTACTAGTTACTTTGTCCGTTTGGTTGGTTGGTTGTTGGTGATTTTAACTTTGAGTAGAAAACACCTACATTAACCAGTATAGCCTATATGTTTTGGCCATTTGAAAATAGCAGGTCTACACACTGTGCAGCAACGTGGTGCGTGATGGGTTGCAAATCTGCTAATTATAATAGATTCTGTACACCATGAACTTGCAAAACGGGATGTTCTTGCAATACGAGTACTTTTACTTTCAGTATTTTAAGTACGTTTCGATGCCGATCTCTTTGTACTTTTACTCAAGCCCATTTCCAATTCCGTACTTTCACTTTTAACAGAGCAGTGCTAATTTGCAGCATTGGTACTCTTACCAGTTATTAAGAGTGCTTTTTCCACCACTGAGCAACATATCAAGGTAATGCTGCCATGGGCATTGTGTAACACAAAAACAGCAGCAGAGGCGTGTGTGTGTCGGCAGATGGCGGTCTAAGCCAGGAGCGTGCAGCGTGACGTGTGGGGGAGGGGTGGAGAACAGAGTGCTGTACTGCACCCGAGAGACGGGAGGAGGAGGAGGAGGGGAGGAGAGGGGCGAGGAGGGGGAGGAGGAGGAGGTGGTGGAGGACGAGGAGTGCGGTGCTTCTCACAAGCCCACAGCAGTGGTTACGTGCAACACCAATAGTTGCCCGGCGAGGTAAATCACACACAGTACACAGAGACGTTACTCGCAAAATGCCACAGAGATATAATAATAAAAAACAGCAGAGATGGGCTTGAAGCCTTGCAGCTAGCACACACGCACGCACACACACACAAACAGTACAGCACAAAGCACATCAGGATAATATCTAGTGGTGCACCGAATATTCAGCTGCAGAAAATGGCCATTTTTTGGACATTTTTGGTTCATAATGTATTCGGATTCGGCCCAAAATGGCAGAAAATAATACATCACCAAATAGTGTGTGCGATTTATGCAGTCAAAAGTGCTGTATAAATGTTTTATGGACTCATAATAGTGATTAGGTTCAGTTTTACCACAATCATGTCTTTTGCCAGGGACACAGTATTCAAATATGTTTTACATACTGTTTGGGCCACCCCAATTTTCTGGAGTAGGAAATAGGGGTACCACTGAGCTAATCCAGACCAATTTGTGGACAGGCATGTTTTTTGCTAACAGCTGATTCAGTCTGGATTCATCCGAGTCTAATAGTTGGGTACCTTTTAAGGTGAGGCTATGACAGCAATGGTAATACAAAAAAGTAATATTAAGCAGATTTGGCTATTTGTTCGGCCAAGAATGGCCCGTTCGGTGCATCCCTAATAACAAGCCCTCCCGATACCATAACATACCATAACATCATCTCACTGTGCCCCATCCAGGTGGAAGGTTTTCGGTACGTTGCCTTGCTCGGCGTCCTGCGACCTGGGCGTGGCTCAGAGGGCCGTGTCCTGCGTCCAGTTCGTCCAGGGGAAGGAGAGGGTGGTGTCCGAGGAGACCTGTCACTCGGCCGTGAAGCCGGCCACCACGGTGCCCTGCCTGATGCGAGTCTGCACCTTCAGATGGGAATTCAAAGACTGGAGCCCGGTAATGCTTTCTGTAGGAGACAAAATGGAAGCATGCGGTGGTGGAGGAGACATAAAGTGGAAAAAGGCTTCCTTATAACAATACCTGATGATCATATTTTAGGGTGGAAAACAATTACCTCACTCCATTTTAAAAGCATATTATTGAATCTAGGACCACCCTATAGGTTCCTATACAGCCCTATAGCCTTATTGTTCCACAAACAGCAATACAACCCTAAACTCTCCCCACATTTTCTGATGAAATGAAATGGAAACTAACGTCAAATTTGACATTATTCATCTCCAGTGTTCAGTGACGTGTGGATACGGGATCCAGTCCAGGGCCGTGTCCTGCATGGGGCCCTCTAGCCCCGAGCCCCTCAGCCCCCTGTTCTGCATGCACATGCCCAAGCCCATCACCATCCAGGGCTGCTCCACGGCCAGCTGCAGAGACCCGGAGCCCAGCCCCCGCACCCACACAACACCCTCCACACCGGAGGAGGAGGAGGAGGAGGAGGAGGAGGGGGCTGCACCCACCGAGAAGGAACCTCTGACATCTCCTGCACCAGTGTTGGTCACCATCACCACCACCCCACAGACCGCCTTACCCACCCCCACACCTAAAACAAGTTAGGTCACACTGAAATGTAGGGGTGGGAAAAAAAAGGCAATGTGCCAATATATTGCGATTCTTGATGCCATATCAATGTGGAATCGTCAGGTTCAAAATCGATTTTTTTGATATTTATGGAGGCCTATTCGTTAACTTGTTCATGTCAGAACGACTGACTGATGTTATCAGGCTGCATTGATGTGTAGGATAAACGTTTTGTCAATTATAGTTTAAAATTGCTTTAAAATGTTGTAGTTGATTGAACTTGTTGTGGTGAAACAAACTTGATGACATCATCAAGTTGCGTTTGTGTCGTGTTTCTTTTTTCTGAGTGCGTACAAATGGAACCAAATGGACCCGTCAGGGTCCATTTGGTTCCATTTGTATGCTCTCAGAAAAAATCTTGAAAATGGGTGGAATACCCCTTTAAAATGTTCTAGCATAATAAAAGCCATTTGTGGGAAAAAATGTGATATATCGACATATCAAATCAAATCGCAGCATAATTAAGAATCGCAATAGAAATCGATTCCCTAAATATCAATATTGTATCGTATCGTGAAGCAAGTGAATCGTCCCACCTCTACTGAAATGCTAGTGAAGCTAATGGGTGTGACGCCGTCGTTGTTTTCTTCTCTCCAGGTGTGTGTGGCCAGCTGCTGCTGGAAGAGACGGGAACGCTGGACCTGAGGAACGTGACGGGGCGCTGCACCGTGTCCATAGGCCGACCTCTGGACGAGGTCATTCACGTCAACGTGGAGTCCAGCTCGCTGAGCTGCAAGAGGAGTTGAGTATGGTACACACGGCAATCCCTCATAGCAGACACCGATGTATTATTGATGTTATGCCTTTGCGCTATAGACACGGCTGACACCAACGTGACCACTTGAGGCAATGCAACAAAAAGTTCAGCAGACTTAAAGAGCCTCCACCATGAATTAAAAATAAAATAAAATCGAATGTATCGTATAGGTGTTGCCTTTTAACACCTTATAATACACTGCAGCCTAAACAACCACTCAGATAATTATTTACTGCATATATTCTCTCAGGGTGTTATTCCAACGCATTTTGGCTGCAGTACCAAAAATGTTCACAAAAACAGCACGTCTCCCTCTGCACTGCTTTCCCCCGCCGACCTCATTGTTATTCCGCGTTTCATTAGAATATGTATGATCTGTTAAAGATTAAAGGGAGGAGTATTCAAATGTTCCCTGAATATGATGTCATATTAGGAAAGGATCTGAGCAGGTCCTGTGATGTTACCCTGCAGCAGCACAGATGTTTTTGTAGCTTTAGTTGTTAATAGAATGAACACAGCACAAGAATAATGCTGTGTTTCGCATGCAGAGGAGTTCCTGGCCTTCTTTGACCGGCTGGTGTTTGTGAGAAAATGCGATCTGGTGGCAAATACTGCACTGATCTCCAGAACCAACGTCCTGTTGGTGCGCCAGAACCTCCTCACAGCAGGAAACGGGGTTCACCTCACATACAGCTCTCAGAAGAACTCTAAGAAGACCCATCATGGTAAGATTTCATTAAGTGACGGTGCAGACCGAATGTGGCAGCCAGTAGCCCATGTATAGGGATGCAGAAAAAATAAAGTGAAGACATCTACTCCCGGTGATGCAGTGTTGCCAACTTGCCGCATTATTTAGCTTTTTTCCAGAACCCCTAGCACCAAAATTAGTGTAAAAACTCCTGGTGGAAAATCTAGTGCTTTTTTGCTGGCAAGTTGGGGTGAAATTGTTTGATAGGTGCCAGAGATAAAACCCTCGTTTTTCACCATTTTTCCTCCTATGTGACAGTCCTCCTCACTTCCTAGAAAGGACCACTGGTAACCAAATCCTTATAGATCTGTAACTCTTGAAAGAGCAATGTTTTGCCAGTTATTTCTCTTAAATTAGTACGACTAAACTCATCAAATGGTGGTCCTCCTTGGTTAAAATGCAGAATAAATAGTGGGCCCTGGTATGAAAATAGTTGAAAACCACTGCTCTAGTGCATTTTGGCAGTTGGCAACACTACGGTGCAGTGGTCCCATTCGTGGTTGTGACCGCTTATATTGCTTATGCCTAAAACCCTGACCCTGCGTGGAAAAAATGACCCTGGGTAGTAAAAAAAAAACGGGAGAGGAAAAAAAATAGCTTCTGTGTTGGCAGTGGTGCAAGTGTTGATGTGTCCAGTTGTCCACTCACCTTTAACCCAAGTGATGCAGGAAGTGCTCTTCCATTACAACCCCATAAACACTGGTGATTCTTGGGTGGGGCAGGGAGAGAGAGGGAGAGTACCTGGCCAACACAGTGGAGACTTCAGGTTCGAATCCTCTGCCGTTCCTCCAGCTTGTGCCAAACATGATTGGCCATGGTACTGGGAGGGAGAGGCTGGGTGGGGAGACCAATCGTTGTCCCTGCATCAGCGACTCCTCAAGGGCACCTGTCAGCAGAGCTGTGGAACCGTGAGGAATAGTGCAGTCCTCCATACATGCTATGTTCTCACAGTGAAATTCCTCACTGTCAGGTGAAAAGCGGCAAGCTTATCCAGGCCATGTGCATCAGAGGAAGCAGTTTCAATACCATGCCTATAGAACCAATCTGCATTGAACATCAACCAGTAGGGGTCAGCAGTGGCACAATTATTTGGAAAATTAGCACGCTATATAAATATGTGACATCAATTATAACTTAATGCCAGTTGGCCCTAGAGATGCCTTATGTAGTTTTGTTTTTATCCAGACTGTGACGTTCAGCTGTTTGCACCCAACGGTGTCTTTGAAAACCCCACGACGTCCAACAGGAACCACACCTGTCGAGTTCTGATCAATGCCCCGCCCTCTGTGAAGATCAGAATCCAGGCGCTGAGCGTTGGACTCACCTTCAACAGGACCAACTCCCACTCCACATACATCATGGTGAGAGGAACCGGTTCTGGGATCGATAATGTGTGGCGTGTTGAATTTCACTGTAAAAAAATTTTTTATATATAATAATCATTTTTTTCCTCCATTGACATGACTCAGATCCGTGACATGGATGTCTTGAAGACCACTGTGTTTAAAGGCCCCCAGCTCTTCCTCTGGCGCTCCACTGGGAACATGGCGGAGATAGAATTCCACGGAGAATACCTGCATTCCAAAGGGAGCTTCACGGCTCAATACTCATTTGTGTAGTTTTGACGTGGGGATTCAGCAGCAGCTGAGGAAAACAGGAATTTGCATAGTATACTTTAAGAAACCAAACGTTGTTTTTTTTAGTCTGAATAGTCATGTTTGTTTAAAATGTATTCCATCCTTTCCATCGAGTTTTTCCACTTTTGATTCAAAATGACATACTTTAATAAATATTAAAGAAAACAAACCAAGCAACCCCTTAAGTAAATGCAGCAACAACGAATCAATATAATAATGTAGAACTATACAGTTTAACAATACAAAATATAATTTCTGTCAAGACGGCAGTGCTTTGACAGTGCTTTACACACTATGTACTTCTCATAGGCCTTTTGTACAGTGATAGACTCCCTCAAGTCAAAAGCAAGTGCAATTTGCTTTTCAGTTCTGACTGTCAAGAGGTTTATGGCGATGCGTCATTGTGACACCAACTCCACTGCAAGGTGCAGTTGCACCTTCCGCACAGGGCCGACGGGTCAACCCCCATGCCAGGCCTCTGTGTGGGCTCAGTGCTTGGCCCCGTTTCCATCCTCCAGGAGAGCTCTCATGTCCAACAGAGCGTCCTCTACGGCCCTGGAAAACTTGGCTGCATGGGTGTCCTCGCAGCTGTTGAAGGCAGTGATCGCAATGTTGATGTGATCGTCCATTGGGTTGTAGCACACGCCGTAGCCATCTGGCACCATCGGACCGAAGCACATCGCGCAGTCTGTCTTAGACCCGACCTGGACGTCACAGAGACATGGATGATCATTTAACAAGTACAATGATTGGACTAAAAAAAAAGGGGAAAAAAAGAAACATCATGGAACTTTGTTAGTATAAAAAAGGTCAACCAGTGGAGTTTTCACCAGGGTTAAAGTACTGCACTACAGCACACCATTACTTCTGTTAACAGCTTTACACATAAGATTACCTGGCTGGTCAAGAGGTTGTAATGCTGAGCCACAGCATAGGAAGTATCCATGAATATATCGGGCATAGAGGTCAGGTCTTTAATGCCCTGAAGCTTCAACCCGAGAAGATGTCTGTCAATGGCTTGCCCGTGAATTGCCTGGTCAGAAAAATAACAAAAAACATTACAATGAATACCCGATATCTGAATAAATTATCAATAAGATCTGTAAATGATGGACAGTCAATGGTCATCCAATGGACCCTTATAGATATGTAACTCTTGAGAGTGTAACATTTCATGCTCTCCAGATTATATTTAAAACATCTGAATGACTTACTTTGGATGTATTCTCCCTGTGAGTCTGAACAGCTTTCTGCAGCAAGGCTACTCTTTCTGTGTTCTGTTGGAAAAAGTGTGGATGAAATAAATACTTTGCCAAATAAATATACACACACACATAAACATCACATCCAGGCCCCGGGTGTTGTTTTACCGGTTTGGCCGGGTCTTCCATGGCCTGGACGAATCTCAGTGCATCCATGGTAGTTGAATGGATCACGTCTGTTCGGCCATATTTGAACATTCGCAAGGACGCTGTCTCATACGTGGGGCAGCAAAATTTATACATCCTGAAAAGTGAAAAAAATAGTATGGTGAATATCTGATTGCAATTCACAAAAATAGAACAGAAAAGGGGGGAAAACAAATACAAGGGCTAGCAAAACTCACCTGAAGTAGGCAAGCTGAAGAGCCATTTGTATAAACGCATCAGCACTTGTCTTTTGTTCTCGGAGGAACGTTCTTCCAAAATGAGAAAACAGTAGCACATTCACATCCAGATCCTGGACCATCCTAATAACGTCAAGAAAAGATCGAGTTACATAGAAATGTAATTTTGACTTAATTTTAATGTTGAAAAAAAAGGGGGAGGAATTCCAGATTTTACTATTAATATACCTGAATGAGATGTTATTTTCATGTACATGGAAATAAATAAAAGCCCCCCCCCCTCATTCTGTGGGAGGTAGAACTGAAAATAATCTGCAGAAATTAAAAGAATCATTAACATAACAAGATGATATCATCAAGATGTGATTCACCATGTTAATTATTCTTTTCTTTCAGAACTCCATTTGTATTATTTCCACACAACATCACTAAAAGTATATTAATATGCAGGGTGGAATAACCGCTCATAATCGCCCCTATACTTACATATTCATGTTTTGTTTGGCATTTTCAATGTCCCTCTTAACCTCAGGAGTAATGTTAAATCGCAGCTTCTCAGGCATGGCCAGGGGAATCAGGGGAGTGCGCCTCATTTCAGGTTCACGCCTATTCAAGATGTTAGAAAATAAAGTCAAATAAATTAAAAAGAACGGTCCCCCAGCTAAAAATAGATAATGGTTGTTGTGTAACCAATAAGTGAACATTACATGAAGTTGACGACATAATCAATGAGATACACGATGGGCGGCCCTTCAGCAGCAGCATGTTCATACACCAGTCCACATGTCCCATCTTCACCAACGATGAACTGAGGAGGATTTACAAATGTATAAAAATAAAGTACTCTCAAGCTCATTCATCACCATTGACAGATTGTAATCCAACTGAATGAGCATTCAAACATATGCAGGGCTGACTTTTCTGGGAAGTATATCGACTTAACCGGAGATATATATAAGAAAGGATACGTGGCTCACTACGTGGCAGCCATCTTACTTTGGGAGACATGAGATTATGTCTATGGGTTATGTAACCATAACTAGCTCAATTTTCACCCGATTTAAATGGTTCGATTTGTTGTAAACGTCAGAGACGTCCACATGCTTATATGCTTTTATATGATTATGACAGTCAAATAATAAAAAGCAAATAAGCTTCCTGAATCATAGCCACATTTATAACGTTGAACTGCTTTAGAGACTCCGGCTTGAGCCATCTACGCTTTATAAATGTCCATGCATACTGGAATTGTAATATACTGTAGCTTCAACCTACGGATGTCTGCCACTTGCCTGCAACGTTTTGTCAAACCAACGGTTGCCACTGTTCCAGCGAGCTCCTCCTCCATGAAGCATCTGGGCTGCCACACGGCTGTGATACAGGTTATCAGAGACGCGTGGCATTGGTGCATCCAATGCCACTATGAAGATGCTTTTCTGGATGGCACGGACAGACTCCTTGTTTGTTTTATCTGGAGAGAAAAATATTAAGCGTCATAACATCCAATCGACACACTTTGTACAGTTTTATGATTGCCGTCTGCTAGTACCGATATAGCACGGACAGGTCAATAAGGCAGCATCTGTGACGAACAGATTACCATATTTCTTTCACTTATATTGAAGCAATAGTAATGTAACCATTAATGGCTTACACGAAAACAAAACCAAAAACGATGTATATCAGTATCAGACGATTTGATACTCCTTATCGGATCTGACACAATGTCATGCATCTGTACTTTCTGTTTTTCTCCAGCCTCACCCTTCAGAAGGTTGTTGTAGGCCTTGTACCAGGTGTTGCGGTGCTGAGATGTCAGAATGCCAATGGGCTCCTTGTTGGTCTGCAGGGAGGAGTTCCAGATCTTCTCAAGTTGCATGGCAATCTGGTCCACCGTCAGCCGGGATCCGTTGCTGTTGTACACTTCCAGTACAAAGAACTGGAGGGGCAAACCCATGAGGGTGATTTAAGACCTATTCAACGGGTTACCAAAACCAATATTAGTGGAATTTAGGGGCAAATGCGATTTATATTTCTGTTGGGGAACATTGTCGCTTGCTGAAAATGTTCAGTATATGTTACAAATATGCTTTAAAGGGATTAGTTCAGATTTTTTTAAGCTAAGCTCTATGAAATAGTGGTTATACTGGTTTCAACTGTATTAATTGCTTGCCAGAGTGCCATGGTGGAAGTTCTGTTCTGGTTTTGGTGAAATATTAAGTAGTTCCAGTGATTTTGTGGGGGGCACTGGGGCCACACTTTAAAAGAAAAGGAATACGGAAAAAACATTAAAAAACATTGTTGATCTATTTGTAAAATATTAGCACAGGTGTTCATTTTTGACCCCTCTATCACAGGGAACTACGTCTATGTGCCCATGTCACTGCGCCCAAAAAGTAGTTCCATATGAAAGTATTTCATACAACTTAGATTGTATCCCTTTAAGGCTGGCCACAGTTTGTGCTGTTAAAATGTACTGCCGGTATTTTGGACGGGATAGAACAGGGGGAAAAACAGTGCCATCTAGAGTACCTGGAAATTGTGTACCACGGTGATGTGAGCCTCAGGTGAATTTCCAATAACATGATGTACTACGGTATCTCTCTTTTGTCCGGGGATTCGGCAGGAGGACAGGATCTGATAATACTGGTCCATGCACAGAGGTTTGCCACCCAGGTATTCCACTGGCAGCGTGTTACTGCAAACAGTTTTATTCCACTGTGTACATTCAGGCTTATATAGCATATAACATTGAAAAATAACATGATTTGTCATAAGCTGATTGGATGTGCATTAAAGACATTCAGTGAAACTCACGTGTCAATCAATTTCTTAAAATCCAAAACTCCTGCGATCAGCTTTGCGGCAAATCTACAAAGGAGAATTATTATTATTATTGACATACAGATGGCCGTGACCTTTTCTCTTATATTATAGAAATATACAAAATAGTCATACAACACCATGCGGTAAAGAATCAGTGGCCAACAAATGTACTACTGATCTACTGACAAAGACTGTGACATGTTTATGTCATAGTCTCCCTGACTGACAATGAGAAATAGCCTATCCTTGAACTCCAAACCTTTGACAGCTGTAAAAGAAAAGGTAGGAGTATTTCTTGGTGGGACCATAATGTTCACTGTAAATATCCCTAGGGTCACAGTAGTCAACGAGAGAGAGAGAGCGGAGGAAAAAAAAAAAAAAAAGCTGAGCAATGCTACACTGTGCCAAAGGCCCAAAAATAGCCGGCAAGAGGAGGAAATGTCTGTGTAAAGGTCAGATGCAAACTGTATATATAGTGTAGTACCAAGTTGTAACTTCACTGCGTTAGACAGAGAATGGTTGTATTTATTGTACTGGATTGAAAATAAACATGCCTTATTAAAAGCAAACTGATTTTTATTTGCTGGCTAGTCATAAAGAAGATTTTACTTATCTGTGTTGCAGTGTCTCGGAAAACATACATGCGAACGATCTACAAGATCACAATGTGCAGTGATTTTTGGTGTGCAACACTAGTGGTGTATGAAATATTTTGATATCGCAATATATGGATGATAGATATATCAATCGAGAGACTGTATATGATATGGCAAAAAACAGGTTCATAACCCCTTTGTAAATTGCAAGAACCCTTGTTAGGTTGTTTAGTCATTTTATTTTAGTGTAAAGATCTGTGAGCCTGCACGTGTTTTATTGTGTTTGTGAGACATGACCATTATTTTTGAATGAGATTTTTGAGTGAGACTGCGCGCAATATCCACCACTGTGCAACACCCACCACCAACACGGCACATCTTGTATAACAGGGGCCTTATTAGACCTAGTGAACTGTGGCAGCCGGATGCCCACCGTATCTGTCCTTGGCGATCTTCAAAGCGCATGCGGGGCAGGACGACCCCGGGGCTGGTGTAGACCGCCACAGGCATGCGACACTCCAGATAGGCCGACTGCATCCACCACTCTGACAGCTGCAAGAAAATACAACACACAGACGCACACATGAACACAGGCAGCCAGTCGGGCAGTGTTTCCCCGACAACCACCGATCCTGGTTCAGGATCCAGCATTGTTCTGATCAGGTTACAGAAATGCAGGGCTTGACACTAACACTTGCCCGCTTGCCCGGGGCAAGTAAAAAAAAAATGGTCAGGCAAGTAAAGACTGCTACCTGGTTGCCCGATCGGGCAAGTGTGCAACTTAGTGCACTATAACACAACACAAGATAAATTTGTCTTGAAGGCAGTCATTGCACTCTACCTCTGTGTCTTTCCCTGCTTTCTAGCTATCCACAATTCCAGGCTGGATTTGGGAAACAAAACAGGCAAATTAACATTCACATCAAAATTACCTAATCTTCTACATTCTCTAGTTGTGTAGATCTGGGCTAATTAAGATGATGAATTTTAACTCTTGAGAGTGTAAAAATGAAACCAAATGGACCCGCAAGGGTAGAACCTGACTTGCACTTGCCTGATGGGCAAGTGCCTCCGAGACCTTAGTGTCAACCCCTGGAATTGGTATTAGTTGTGCTTCTAAAGCCCGTTTGTCACTGCGTCCCACAATGCCATCACATTGCTGAACGTAGGCAATCTACAAGCTCAGAGCGCAACATGGACTGGTAGAACCTTGCTTGGTAGAGCTGCCGTTTGTTTTGCTCAACAGGGTACGGTTGAGCATAAGCTTGTTGCTGCAGCTGAACTGGGCACACTTCTAAGTTGTCTTCTGTGATATAGGCTTTGTTAGTAGGCTTTGTTCCAGTGAATGCACAGCCACTGCATTAGAGGGTGTTATTCATGTCAGCTTGGGATTCTGGGCTTTTTATGCACAAAAAAGTAGGCATAATTCAGCTACATCTCTTTTCATTCAACATTACCATGCTTGCTCATACCCAAACCTAATCCACTTCTACAGACTACTTCTCTGCTTCCCATTACTTTTGTGTTTTACTATTTAATGATGGAGAAGGAGGTAGGGGAAGACCAAAAGAGGGCCCAAACATAATTACCATGTGGTTTTGTCATCTCATCGTCACATTACATTCGATGTATTTTACTTATTTGTTCTGTTGACAAGTTTTATAGCTGGTGAACAACTATAAAACAATATTTCTTTCTGAACATGTATCTTGCATTGTAGTGGGGGGCAACAGCTTCCAGCATCAAATGCATGCCATTGCTTTTGCATGCATTTGATTAACACGTTCATCACTGTTCAATTAACCAGATATCTCAGTGGGAAAGAATTGGCCGTTTGCATAATCAAACAGATTATGAAAGCTCTTGCAACCGTCATAATGAGGAACAGTCTAAGGAAGGCGCTTGTGTTTAGGCAATGCTTTATTAGCCTGTATCCTGGTCCTGCTTGTCTGTAATTAAGACTACCGTTTTATTAGAAACCATATGTTTTCTGGTTTTGACTTAACCTTCATTAGAATGGGGCTTGTATTGCGGTTTTGCTCATGCAAACTGTGGTGTGGTATGTATGCAACTTGTGTTCTAAATGGGACTAGGTCTGCTTCAATAAAAAGGGTAAATAATAACAGAAAAATAATATCTTGGAATACCCACCCAGTTCTCTGTCTTCTGTGATCGTCTCTCCAGTTCTCTCTGTAGCCTCTCCCCTACACCGCCATTTAGAAACTCGTCTATCATTTGCCGGGTGTGTTCCAACTCCTCCTCGCTGACGATGGGCTCCAGCATGGCCAAGTAACGCTCGCAGGTCTGCCGCAAAGGTGGGACAGGCAACTTCGGAAGATCATCCTGGTGAGGATGCTCCGGGGCTACCACGACAAGGCACCTCTTGGGGATTCGTGTCACCGGTTTGACCATTCGAGAGGGCTTCACCATGCACGGCCTCAGCTGGAAAAAACATCAAGTCAGTCAGTACTCGCAGCTCTCATGACTGAACCGAACACAACAAATTAAGTATCATAGTGACCGTGTGTACAAGAAGTTGGTCATACTAGAAAGAACATTTACATGAGCGAGAGTCAATACAAATCATGTTCATAGATTCAAGGTGAGGCCACGGATCATTTTAAATGATGGGACATTCAAATGAGAAAGAACTCATATTGCCATAAACAATTAGTTTTAATCATTTTTGATTTTAAGATTGTATTGTGCGCCTTTAAAGTTATTATAGGCAACGTACCGTTTGTAAACAGATTTGAATATAACTCCACCTCACCTCCACTCTATTGGCTCTTTATGAAACTGCTGGAGATTGCTGCGCTGTGAAGCAAGTGCTGTGAGGCAAAGCAAGTGTCTGTCTGCAGGGGAACAGCTGCAGCATCAAAGTAGAAGCAATGTTGAGGTTTTGGCTATGATTTGCCTACAATACTTTTAAAATCTCTTAACAGTTTGTAACCTCAGTATCTCTTCGGCCTCGATCAAGGCCATTGCAGTCTAAAGGCCAGTTGAAACTTGAGGCCACATTGAAGACATGTTTAGAGACAAGAGGTGACCAAGCCTTTTTTTGTCATAGAATGGCATGAATGAGCTCCCCTCTTACGTCAAACTGGCCTCCACCACCAAGGCTTTTAAATCTTGCTTTAGACCCAACTTTACACCTCATCTTTGTGTTTAGCTTTGTTTTGTTTTTACTGTGTGTTGTAGCTCTTGCCTTTGTTTTAGTTCAGTAATACAATCTTTAATACAAGCGCCTTTTTTAATGTTCCATACAGCACTTTGTGAATCTAGAGTTGTGAAATGTGCCATAGAAATAAAGCGAATTGGGTTAGTTCAGGAAAAATGTGTGAACAGCTAAATCTGCCCCACCCCACAGTTATGATTAGGGCTGGGACGATATGGGTACCTCACGATACGATACATATCACGATATTAGGGCCTCGACAGGGGTGGACTGACAGTCTGGCATACAGGGCATTTTCCCGGTGGGCCGACCCCCCCCGGGGGGCCGTTAATGTCGTGTTTTAATTTTAAAAAAAAAATCTGCACAAAACCGGCCCACGAATCAGTGCTGGCGGCCCTCTGTCCTCTTCAAATGAGACTGCCTATTGCAAGGTTTTTATAGTTAACTAAAACTAACTAACTAATTTTAGTTAGCCCGAGCCCCAGAGCCCCTTATGTCTTAAATTCTCATGGGGGCTCAGGCCCCGGAGCCCCCACAAAGATTCAGAGGGCCGCTCTGAGGGCCGCTCTGAGACAAAATTGCCCGGTACGTTTTGAGCTCCCAGTCCACCCCTGGGCCTCGATAACGAATATATCACGATATTCAATATATTGCGATATTTGTGATATATTGCCTGAACTTCATCAATGATATATCACGATACCTGTAATTGCAAAAAAAAATAAACATATGAATAAAAGGCGAAACAGAAATTACTAGAGTACATCCTCAACTTTTGTATATTTTATTCTGATACCTAACTTTTTATTCTACTTCTTATAAGCAGCTAAAGCTTATATTTCTACTTTTCAAACCGATCATAATTCATAACTCATATTTTGTGTCATTTAGAACCAATGGAATCTAATCAGCTCATGTGTTAAAGCCAATTCCCCAGTGCAGTAGCAGGTGCTCATGGTAATTTTAACCTTTTAAGTCAGCACACTATAGGGAGGATTATTAAAAAAGATATATAAAAACGTAGTAAAAATCACTGTATATACCTGAAGAATAAAAGGAAATCCCTAATCAGACACGTTCCAGACCTGTCTTCTTCATTTTCAATATTTACAGAAGAAAAAATTATATTGCCTGATAATTATTTTCAAGGGGAAAAAATACCCTATGCAGTGTGCTGCCGCTCCGTGCAGGCACTATGCAGAAGTGTTGCTGTTGTGCTACAAGCATGGAGAAAGACAAAGTTAGACTAAAGTTTAGTTTACAAGAAGACTTTCTGCTTTATGCTATGAGGATACTACAATTATTCTAAGAGAAGAGTTCCTACAACATCTAAAGCCATGGAATATGTGTTGCTTTTTCGTTTGGAGCGTGGGACTTTCACTTTTCACTTTTCTGACGGAATTACTTTTAACAGCTACACATAACAGACAGAGTGGATATCACAACGTAAGGTAGGTGATTAATCAATATGCGAATGCTGCGGTGAATGGAACATGCAGATTTGAGACTCTCTGACTCCGTCTCTCTTTCAATGTTAAGAGAAGCGCTGCGCTGTCGGATCATATTACAACTGTGTGTGTGTGTGTGTGTGTGTGGGGGGGGGGGGGTGCAGACGGAGAGAGAGAGAGAGACAGGGGGAGAGAGAGTGTGGTGGTCCGTGCACGACTGCAACATAGAGCTGCTTTTTCCTCTCTCTCCTGCTATATTGCTATGTATGCTGCGTGTGTTTGTGCGTGGTGATTGTGAAGAGGGAGCGTTCAGTGCTCTGTTCAGTGCAATCCTCCTCAATTTATCCCCATTACGGACGCTCCGCGTCGCGTTTTTTTCCTCACAGATTTATCGATATCTGCCGACGGCATATCGATTATTTATTGCGGGAGGAAGTATTGCGATATATCGATATATCGATATTTCAGCACACCCCTAGTTATGATGTCATGAGTGGAGGTAGTGCACCATGGCAAACTCACCTAAACTCCCTAAACAAGTACCCTATTGGCCTGAATATAAGACTATGTTTTTTCCCAATGGAAATATTCCAAAAAAAATGGAGTCGTCTTATATTCAGGGGCTATACTATTTGACATTCAATGTTCTTTTTTTCTGTAAATGGGTCTTGAAAAATGGGGGTCGTCTTATAAACGAGTCGTCTTATATTCGGGACAATACAGTATTTTCTCTTCTGTTGGGCACATCTTTTAACACATATTTTTCTAGTTTTTATTTAAACAGTAGTTCCTCCACTCGTGTTCCATTTTACTACCTTAGCATCACCTTTTAAAAACAATGTTCATACAATTAAACTAAATGTATCGGTATTTAAATATAAAAATGAATCATTAATGGTTATTAAAAAACAGTGGCGTTTGGAATATTACGTAGGATTACCTCAACACTGAGTGATGACTACCATCAGAGTTAATCCAACTTTGATCACCTCAGAGTTCAGACAATGCAATCCATGCACTGAATAGAATGGTGGAGCTAAAGCCCCTTTGAATAGATCTTTATGAGTGAAAGGCACACTCCACTAAAAGAAACTTATGGCTGGCTACAGTAACTTGACACCAAAAACAAATGATTCATATAATAGTTGTTTGGGGGCCACCTGGTGTTAACACGAACAGTTTATAAATAGAAACTCAGCACACTTCCTGAACCTTTGGAATGAAAGCTAAAACAAACACACACACTGCAATGCATTGCATGTTGGCCCACACTATGCTTTGCAAGCCAGTCTAGTAAAATCACTGTTGGTAAAGTTGACACCGCCAGTGTGTACTGAAGGCGTGTCAACCTTTTGAACGTGACATTGAAGTAACACCTTTGAAATTGACATTTAGGGTGACACCGTGCGGTACAGCTAGTGGCTACATAAAGTAGGGTAGTGCTGTCCAAAGAAATCAAAGCAATGAAAGCATACTACGGTTCAAATTTGGAGTATACGAAGCAATAAAGCGTGTCTGCTGCCTCCATAGTGCTACTGTCCCAAATCCATATTAGAGAATATGCAGAGTTGCGCGAACTCCGTTCACTTCATGGGGCCAGTCCAATGGCGGCTCTTCTACATAGACTTCTATCGCGAATGGGGACATGAACAAATACGGAAGTAGCAGAAATGCATTGGACTCAGACCCAGCTTAAAATGATCTTAAATCCCTTTATTTTAAATTGTTTTATAGTAATAGTAGCCTACCAAAAATAACATTACAGAGACTTCAGTTGTAACCCCTTCTACAATAACTGTTGGCATGATGTTACTCTTCTTTTGGGAAAACAATGTATCCCCATCTCCAGCTTGTCAAGGCTGCATGGACAGCGCTCGAGCGATCCGTGTCTGATCCTTCAATGTCGCAACTCTTCTACTAGATGGCTCTGTGTTGTCCTAGTATCCAACCTGGTGCCCCACCCCCTTCCCATCTGCAGTGTACAATACTAGCATAATAACAAACGAGCCGAGCTTTTCTGCTACCACGTTAGCGCGTTGAAACGGATGCAACCATAACACAACACGACAACGCCCGCAAATATAAAACCAAAAAATGCACAAACACTCACCGCCGTTCTCACGAAAAGACCCAACATCATGGTTGTGTAAAATCAACGCGCTTCTTGCAGGGGTTCTGACTTGTCCCGAGAATAAACAGCATGAAGCCGAGGCTGCAGTGGAGCCCCTCGGGCTGTCATGTCTCAAGGACAAGCACTAAAGAGCTTTAAAGAAGAAATGAACTGGATGAGTTTGTCAGCTTTCCGCCCCCCTCTGGACTTTACGAGACGCACAGCTGAACTCCACATGCACGCACGCACAAGCACGCACGCCCACAATCATTCATAATCCAAATAACAGTGCATGTGCGTGCATGCGCACGAGCGTGTGCCATTTCAAATCCTATGACAGTGGTTTCCAATCTTTTTTGGGATAAAGCCCATACCAGGGCCTACTATTTATTCAGAATTTGAGCCACGGACCACCATTTGAAAAATGACCATTAATCTTCTACAGTTTCTAGTTGCCTAGTTGACTGGGGCTTCAGGAGATGAATGTTTTAACTTTGGAAAGTGTAAAGATGTTGGTTTCATGTTTACGCTCTCAAAAAGTTACATCTGGTTAACCAACCTTCCATCATTTGACCACCTGGAACTCTCTCAAGGGCCACTGATGGTCCCTGGACCACTGTTTGAAAACCACTGTCATGAAACTCTCTCTCTCTCTCTCTCTCTCTCTCTCTCTCTCTCTCTCTCTCTCTCTCTCTCTCTCACACACACACACACGCACACACACACGCACGCACGCACGCACGCACGCACGCACGCACACACACACACACACACACACACACACACACACACACACACACACACACACACACACACACACACACACACAGTAAAGAACTCAAGACATTTCGTCTCGTAGTTTAATTCCCCCTTTATTGTGATACATGAAAACCATGAAACATGTTTGCCTTTTATAGCCAATAATGCATCAATCTTAAAATAACATCGTTTTGTTTTCTATTATCATTGATTAAGTAAGAAAGAAGGCCCTGATATGAATAATAATACACTTTTGCAATAGGATCAAGTGGGTTTGGTGCATGGAGTTGTACAGCTCTCCACCAGCCACATGGTGGAGCTCGTCCAACATCTCACTATGGAAACAGCAATAAATAACTGATATTCTTTGGAGAAAATACAAATAAAACACACACTTCCAATATTCTAAACCAGTGGGTTTCAGCCATTTTGCTACCAGGGACCACTATTCATTCAACATTTAAACCACGGACCACCATTTGTTGACATTTAGCCTTTCCCAGACCCAGAACTAACAGATTTTTGGTCACAATCCCATGCTGTATTTAGGAGAGACAACAGGGAAACTTTGACACAATATAACAATTCCTGGTGATCCCCGGACCACTGGTTGAAACCAACTGGCCTAAACGAACCATAATAGAGCTCACCGTGAAACAAGGTTTAAATGAGAGGTGCTGTTTATTAATCAGTAGAGTTATATTGAGTCTTATATGTGGCAATAACCTTACGTGATGCGCAGAGTAAGTGTTCAGCGTGTGCAAAAAAGTAATGCCCTGCAATGGGTAGCCTATGCTCCATATGGATCCACATTTCATTTCAATAGCAATTTTCAATAACAGAACAGAGAGGGAATTACAGTCGCGTCATGTTTTATTTGAAAGGAACCAAAAAGAAATGATAGTGAAACGATAACACATAACACACAACGCACAAATCAAAACGCTTCAATAGCTCTGGTCCAAGCACTGCCTGTTAACAACGTATGTCTCAAACAAATCGTTTGAGCTGTGAATATTTGCTCAAGGTCCGTGTGCTGCCAACTCATAAACTCAGTGAGTCCACCTGAACCCAGCACCGAGATCAGGTTAGAGATGTTCGTTGTGTCCAACTGTTCCGAATCCGAATGTGACTCGTCTTCAGTCCTCATCCTTTTACTCGGCCATGATGGCCCTAAGTCTGGCCAGTAAAACTCTGGGTCAACAATATGATAACTCGAGTCCAGCTTTCGCTTCTTGTTACAGTAAGCCTGTGCGCCCTGCGGCTTGATCGCCGGCGCGCAACAGTCCGAGTGGAAGTATCCGTTGGTGACCGTGGTCACCACATGCGTGTCCAAGTCCAGGACAGTCTTTTGGTTGGCTTGTTGCTGCTGCTGCTGTGCGATCGGTGCGGGTATTAAGTCCCAAGCATTGGACACCTTGTCTCCACAACTCCAGCACGACGACGAAGCCTCCGACGACAGCATGATGTTGTTCGAGCTGGAGGAGACCGAGTCGCCGCTCAGAGAAGCAGCCATGGCGCAGGCTGATGCGTCTTGGTGCGCCGCCGCCGCCTCTGCATGGTGGCCGCCGTGCGCTCCTCCGCAGTGCCAGGAGTCCGACTCGTCGTCCGCAGCCTCGCCAAAGTTGCAGTAGAAGTCATCGGCCAACTCCGTAAAGCTCCCCGTCAGTTCCAAGTAGTCTGGCTTTTCCCGAGTAGTCGCGATCACGTCCTCGTACTGCTGCGCCCTGCTCTGCGCTTGCACAAAGTCTTTGCTCATGTAAAACTGCCGGGCGTTTCGAAGTACGTACGTTACCAGCAAGTTCTTGTGGAGCTTGATGCCTCCTCGCTGCGTCCTGGAGCTTTGGATTTTCCTCAGAGAAATGGAGATCAGATTCTGTGCCTCAAATGCACACTCCATCCTCGAACGGGGACCACCCTTCTTCTTTATCTCTTCTTTACTCTCTTAAAATACTTATTCCTATTCGAAGAAATGTGTATGTTGAGCTGAGATTTCCACTCGATTCGTGTAGACTGTGCTCATAGCGCTCCATGTCTTCCCAGTAAGGGCATGGATTTGCAACTCTCATCTTTCCTCGCCACGCCTTCGAATACGCACCGTCCAATAGGAAGGAGGCGGCGCTTCTGTTAGAAGCAAATATCACTACTAGCCTCATTCAGGATGCACATAGGAGTGGGCATGCTGCATTTCACTAAATGGGTTCTATAGCGTCTTAATAGTGCCCAGAAAACTGTCAGTGTTTTATATAGAATAGAATAAAACAAAGCAATGCAAAATAGAAGAGAATACAGCAGTACAGAACAGAAAAGGGCAAAATAGAACGGAAGAACAGAATAGAAACGCAATGTGATAGGATAGAACGGGCTTTCTCAGATGGGGTACTTGCTACACCTAGGGGTACTTTCGGGTACTCCACCCCAAAACTAAACTCGGAAAGTTTTGTGTGTGTGTGTGTGTGTGTGTGTGTGTGTGTGTGTGTGTGTGTGTGTGTGTGTGTGTGTGTGTGTGTGTGTGTGTGTGTGTGTGTGTGTGTGTGTGTGTGTGTGTGTGTGTGTGTGATGGGGGGGTTATTGGTAATGAACAATTTATTCCACAACACATACATATCAGTTAAATATGGATATACATTTATTTGTGTGTTTGTTTGTTTATGCATTAATTTATTTAAATATAGCGGAAAATCACACTCATGTGAAGCATGGTGCACAGTGAAGGCATTATTTATATATACCAGATGACTACTGCCCTAAATAAACATTAAAGTCAATATACTGGGGGTCACAATGGCACAGCTGGTAGTGCTGTTGCCTCACAGCCAGAAGGTCCTGGGTCCGATATCCACTGGGGGCCGTATGTGGGTGCTGGTGGTGTGTTCCTTTACTCCCCCGCGTCATCAGTTCCCATGCCTGAGGCAGGGTTGGAGAAAATTGCCTTTTGGTGGGGAGTTTGCATGTTCTCTCCACGTCCCCTCACAAAAATGCAGTGACCCTTTTTTCTAAACTGCCTCCCCCTGGCCAGCCAGGATTTGTGATGGAGGGGAAAGTGTTCCTTCAAAGCGCTATGTCCAACCAGGGAAACGGCATGGAAGCATGAGGTCAGTCTGTTGCCTCTGGATGTATAAAGTCCAGGATCACATTTAATAATTGTTACAAGGGGGAAAATGGGTTACAAAATTGTGGGATGAAAAAAAAATCAATAGACAAGTCAATAGACAATAGCCAAAATAAACAGTTAAGTCCATAGACTTGGAAGTGCCCGCTGGTCCAGGCAGATGCATGCCACATACCGGCTTAGGACAGACAGTGTGTCGCATGTTCGAGTTCCACTCATGTCTCTTCCATTCCTTCTCTGTCCCTGTTTCCTGTCTATCTTCACTTGATACTATCAATAATGGCAGAAACGCAAATACAAATCTTTAGAAAAGTCCATAGACTTAGCTGGCAACCTGTTATTTTTGAAGGGCGTCCTATGCTCAGCTTTCTGGGGTCGTGTAAACACAAACATTGACGATAATATGACACATGACATCATTTTGGAAAGCCATGCATTGGAGTGGCATTGGCATGTGCCCCTCAAAAAACGAAGGGGAAAAAACAAAGAAAAGAAAAACTGTATGGCATGCGTACACACAGAAGATGACATCAAAAATGTGTCAAAATCACAGACTGGTTTCTCCTGTGAATTCATTTCTGTTCTCGTATTGCACAAGATCAAAACGTAAAGGTGAAATAACATGAATTCAACTATTTTTTGTGTGTTTTTGGTTCTCCCACGTGTGGTTTCTATCCCCACAAATTATCTAGTTTGAACAATCAATCATATAGGAGATTTAATGTCAATTTCGCTCAGGAACAATTCGTTTGAATTTGGGATTTGGCCTCATGATGATGTCAACAATGCTCCCTGCTTTGTATAATTCCGCGTCTCCTTTAGTCGTTAGTTCCAAATTTGTATTTTCACTTTGTTTATAATGTCCAACATTGTTGATTTTCCAAGTTGACATGGAATTTAAACCTGGTTTTATCTAGCATCAGTATTATAATGACTCTACTAAAAAATATCCTCCATATCAGCATCACCACCAACTCAGGACATTGTGGTACTGCAGCTAAACTGTCCAGAAAGAAATGACAAGGACTGGCTATATCAGTGGTAGCCTGGCCTAGCCTGAAATGATTTTGGCCGAGGGGGGGGTGCCGTCCGTTTTTGGACGGCAGATGAGCTGATCTGATTTAATCTCATCAACATGTCGTTATCCCAGGCCCCTCCCCCGCGCCTCCACTACTGTGCTAGTCACATCATTTAGAGCGACGCCCACCCCAAGGTTGACTCCCACTTCTAGGCCACCGTGGCTAACAAAATAGTTCAGGTTTTCTGTTTTGCGCGCAATGCGGACAAAAATGAAAGGCTGGGTGTTGAGGTTATATCAGTGGTGATTGAGGCTCAAACCGTTTAAATAAGCTTGAGGGGCATAATACAATATGATATTAAGTACGTTGTATTAAAAACAATTTTAGGATTCCATGTTATTTGCGCTTTAATTCACAGCGGAAATCATTTTTTGTGATTCATGAACTATCCAGATCTCTCAGGTCGTCTGGGAAAGGTCTGCTTTCTGTCCCTAAAACCAAAAATAAACGAGGGGAAGCAGCATTTAGTTTTTTTGCACCATATATCTGGAACAAACTCCCAGAAAACTGTCAGTCTGATGCCACTCTTATTTATTTTAAAACACAACTAAAGACCTTTCTGTTTGCCTCTGCCTTTGATTGAGTTACTTTTCCTTCTTTTTTATTTTTCTTTCTCTTCCGCACTGTGTTGTATTTGTTCACAAATGTCATTTTTATATGTTGATTCCTTGATGTTTCGTGTACAGCACATTGAATTGCCTCATTGTAGAAATGTGCTGTACAAATCAAATGGCCTTGGCCATGCAAAGACGGCCAGCAGAAAGAATATTGGAGCAGGGAAACACTAGCAAAGAAAGTTTTAATGGAGGGAATAGATTACACTAAATAAAATGCACTAAACAGCACTATATTGACTATGCAAATTGCAAAACAATTATGTACAACTTCTAGAAGAGGCCATTTTAAATGTTAGTTATGCAGTCTTGAGTTTTGCATTTACCCACAAGCTTGCACATGCACGCACACACACATGCACGCGCGTGCGCACACACTATTATTAGTGCATTGTCTGCACCTGAGTATGATGTCATTAGGACTCCCACAGATCACGGAAAAACTGTCATTGCACTCAAATCTGCGAGGTAAGTGCTCTTCGTTGAGGGATGATCTGTCATCCATGCCCCACATCTGTTTGTGTGTAAACACACAGATGGCTGACATCACACTCAACACCTGGATGTGACTTTGATTTCCTGCCAAATAGGTGAATCAGGAGAACAGCCACTATTATGGTTTCCATGTCCTGGTAATGTACTGTACGCTGGCATGGCTACAAGTGCACAAAATGGCATGGCTACAAGCATGGCAAGACTGCTAATGTAGGCCCCTTCAGGGATTTAGTATGAATGGTGTTGTGCAGGGCTATTAGTGTTCAAATTGTACTTGTATTAACCGAGGTATTGATTCTAATGTCAATGTGAAAAGAAATATGAAAAGATATATACCAGTATACCCTGTGAAAATATATATATATTTTAAATGGAGTCGCCTTCTATTTGAGACTATATTATTTGACATTCAATGTTCTTTTTACACAAATGAGCCTTGAAAAAGCAGTGTCCTTCTAATCAGGGTCATTTTATATTCGGGACATACTGTACATAAATGCATATTACGTACATACATACACACACACACACACACACACACACACACACACACACACACACACACACACACACACACACACACACACACACACACACACACACACACACACACACACTTCTTTGCATGTTATTTTAAATTTAAAAAAAAAATCGAATGTTTCATAATCATTTTGGCTACAGTACCAGAAATGTCCACAAAACACCCCCCCCCCCCCCATCTCATTGTTATTCCCTGTCTCATTAGAATATGCATGGTCTGCTTGGTTTCAGCCGCTTTCATTGGGCTTCTTTGAGAGGGGGTGTGGATTCCATGCATACCATTGACGTAAAGGGTGAAAAGTTAAAGGGGAAGGTGTATTAAAATTGGAATTGGTACAAGTCCGTGACTGTTTAAAAAATAGCTTTTTGAGGGTGCAAAAATACATGTTAAAAACACCAAAAAACTTGATGTAATATTGATTACATTATTGATGTAAAATGTAATATTCATCATGATGGAGCCCCTTAAGTTTTGAAAAACAAGAATGACTGAAAGGTGGAGAAAGCTCTTGTTTATTAACGTCTACTTATGAGTTTGTGTGCCACAGCCTCTGCCTCAGCTCACGGCTTCACGTTCACATCATGGGTTTTCTGGGTAAGTCTCCCACTGGCATAGAGGCAGCCAATCATTAAAAAGTGCCCACTACGGTCGCTACTAGAGGTAGTAGCAAATGTAGTCTAGGTGCTGTTTAAGGCAAGCATCTGGCAAAAACTGATGGTGGAGGATGTTCTGAGTACCTAAGCATGTGTTAAAAATCTGACCCGTCTGAACTGAGCATTGCAGGCTGTGTATGCATGTGTGAGTGTTGCAGTGGTCAATGGGTGTGTGCGTGTGTGTTAGGCATAGAGTAATAAAATAACAGAGGCCGGACTGGAGCGATAGCCCCGCCCCCTTGTTATTCATTTCAATACAAGTTGCTCATTGGCGCTTTGAAGCACCCGGAAGACCGCCGGAAGTGCGCCTATTTCCGCATTGGGGCACCAAAATTTGGTGCCCCAATGCGGAAGTATTTCTCCATGAACGCGCCCGACGCAAGGGATTATGGGAACCATGAACGAGCGCCGTCGCGCACGAGCAAAGGAAAAAAACATCAAAAAGCATCAAAAAACAAGCTTGTGGGTTTGCATTGAGCTTATTATCTGTCATATAATACATCCGTTGTGTTTTGAGAGGTAGTATATGACGTGAGGACCGCTGGTTTATTCAGAAAACAACTTAAAAACAAACTGCCCTGTCCACGTGCACAAAGCAAACGAGCGTGCGTGCTCTCGGGGCGTTCGTGCATGAATTCCACCCGCCTGCAGTACCAAACTTGGCCACCAGCGCAGGGATCTTCAAGCCTGGAGGCGCTGTCTGCCGGTGTGGTGTTAGGCTGCTCAACAGTGACACTACAGCTCACCCAGTGTTATTGTCATGCATACATTCATACTGTACATACATACATACACACACATACATGCCTACATGAACACTTGTAGGTACTAAGCCATGAACACACAGCTCATTTTCTATACTCTCAAGGAAAAAAATAACAAAACTCAAAATGAATATAATAAGTATAATAGCTACTTGATGTTAAGTATTTGATTTTGACCATATAGGTGGAAGATTACTATGAAAACCTGCAAAACCAAAGTAATAGCCTTTATGTAAGCCCCTCCCCAAATTCCTATGGTCTAATCACAGCTAAACATAACATGTGATAGACAAACCTCTCCACCAATAGCTTTTCTATATGATAAAACATTGTTTTAAAAAAATAAATGTCACACACATTTTTCCACTCCATAGGGCATGCTTGTTGATGGATTTGGAAGAGATTTTCTGGTCTGGTTCCAAAAATGAACCAGTAGTTATTGTGTAGGGTCCATGATATTTACATTGGAATGAATGAGCCCGGCTGGGAAGGGTCCTAGGCTGGACAAGAGGGTGGGGCTTACCTAAAGGTCTATTAGCGCAGCTGCGCCTGGGAGTCGGCAAAAAATCAACAATGGGCCGGCCCTAACTGCCCCCCTAACTAACTAACTAACTAACTAACTAACTAAATATTTCACTTTCAAAAAATGTTTTTTTTTGTGTTTGATTTTATCATCTACTCAGCCTTATGGGAACAACCCAGAGAGTTTTTACGTTACTCCATTTAGCATTTAGACATTTGTTGTTCATTTTGCACCGGCCCTTCATATACAAACCCAGTATAACATAAAACTCTATTTTAACCATGATAGATTCATTTGTCTTTTTTTTCTTGTGAGTGCTAGTATCGTCCTATTATGTGAGGGGGCTGTGGAATTTCATTGACAGTTTTCATATATTTTGAAAATATTGTTTTGGACAATGTAGCCGCCTCGTGCCATGCTGGCTGCAGACAAACGAATAGAACGAAGATATATATTACATATTAGGAGGACAATATCAGTCACCCAACAAAAGACAACTGTTTTTGATGAATCTAGCATGGTTAAAATGGAGTTTTAACTTATATTGGGTTTGTATAGGAGGGGCACAGGGCACTGAATCAAGTAACAGCTGCTTGGGGTGTGCATATAATCAATCAATCAATCAATCAATCAAACTTTATTAAAGACGCATGGTCCGTAGTGACATGTAAACAGACAAACAAACGCATGCACAGACAGAAAAAAATAATAAACTCATAAAATCCTATTGTACAGAATAAACTCATATAATCCTACTATACAGTCTACCACGCCAATAGTTTCACAGTTTAGACACAAATCTGACTGAGCTCAATAGAGGGTTTGTCAGAAATAAAGCAATGCTGTTGTCAGAATCTGACAACCTACACATACATCTGTATATCCTCCATCCTATCTGTATATGTCCATCCTATCTGTTCCTCAGACTAGGCAATCAAAACGCAAAAAGTTTTTTGGAAGTGAAATATCCCTTTAACTATAACTCACTCACTCACTCACTCACTCACTCACTCACTCACTCACTCACTCACTCACTCACTCGAGCAACCCGTTCTGAAAGTATCTGATAGATCTTATACCGGTATCTCAACACAGACTGACTGGGTGTGGCAACATTGCTGGACACTCATTGGTCAACAGTACTAGCCCTCCCATTCAACTCGACCCAAACAAGGATAATGATTTAATGCAAACTGACCAATTTCAAGGGCAATTTAAATTAAATTTGGGGATTGTTTCTCAGGTGAGGATGGTCATAAATGGCTCCTATTTTTAAAAAAAATGTCAAAAATATATAACGCCTATGATCCATTTCATATTAATGCCATTATAATAACCGTGGTATTCCTCAGCACTAAAAGAAATAAAAAATGGGCCAGTGGTATACGTAGTTTGACAAAGTATTTTTGAGTTTTGGGGGGTACAGCAGCAAAGAGGAATCCCAACTATAAACAAAGAATTTAGGCCTTCCACAGAGTGCCCTCTTAAATACAAAACTGAGATATGTGGTTGTGAAGATGCACACAATTACTCCAGAGCCGGGGCGCTTTATTTACATATGCAATATGCATAAGCAAGGTTGCTGTGAGGGTGAAATAACCGGGAGATAGATGGGGAGGGAGGGAGAGAGACAGAGAGAGACAGAGAGAGGGAGGGTGTGTGTGTGTGTGTGTGTGTGTGTGTGTGTGTGTGTGTGTGTGGTAGTGGTGGTGATGGTGATGGTGGCGGTGGTGGTGGGCAGAAGGGGTGGGGCAGTCGGAGTATGGGGGTGGGGGGGGGGGGTTGGGGGATGCAGAAAATTGGTGTTATCAATATTTAACCAACCCTTCCAGCATATTTATGGCAGACAATAGAGCAGACATGCAACTGTCTCTTGTGAGTGGAAGTGTATTTATTACAGATTGAAATGGAGGCTGTAAATAGGATGTCCACTGATACGTCCCTTGCACACACACGCGCGCTCCGTGTGAAACCTGCAAAAAGTTCCTACAACCTCACGCGCCGCTCCTAAAAGTTCCTCTTTCGGCGAAACCAAACTATTTACATGATGACTAATTAATGTACATTGTAACCTGGAATACATCACAAATATTTATTAGGGAAATACTCCTACACATGGCAAACAGATGTATGTAATTCAATCAGTTACAGGAAGAAAAAAAAAAGTCCCCCCCAAAAAAAGCAATGAAAAGAGGGAAAAGAAATAAAATGTCTGGAGCGTTTCTTTTCTTTTTTTTTTCTTCTTTCGCAGACCCACGGCCTCTCAGAAAATGTTTCCATGTGTTGTGTCTGAGCACACTGAGAGCAAAGAAGGAAAACATTCTCTCCTCCAAACCACATGCAACAGATTCTTTCTGAAGCCAAATAAATCAACCCTGTGTTTCAGATCATGTGACACTTTTTTGTGCTTTGTGTTATTCCCGACATATCCTGTTTCAGCCCCCACCCCTCATCCCAACACACCCACATGCATGAACTTGCACACACGCATGCATGCGCCCGTGCACGCGCACACGCTCACGCGAGGGCACGCACACACTCAGAGTTTCCATTTCCTGTGCGTAAGATCACCTGTACAGACAGAATGGCGTGCTTCAATGCGACA
>CM076972.1:40577086-40587086 GCA_039105355.1 Benthosema pterotum
CACTGGTTGAAAACCACAAGTAAGCAAGAATACTTTCATGCTATGTCAACCGATGAAACTTAGGAACAAAAACATCCCACATCATATCTCACAGGATGAGACTATATAAAACACTGCTATCGTGAAGGAGCATAAACATGAGGCCTAGTAGTAGCATGTCGCTGGGATAGGAGCGGAGCTGACACCTGGGGTAGAATCAGTATGATGATGATGGTGGGGCTGCCCCAACAGGAATCAGAGATACAGGCCCACCCCCACTGAGATTAGTCCTATAGCCTGGGTGAACTGGCTGACCTGGGGCCATCCTTCAGAGCACACAGAGCCCCTCCACCCCACCCCACTCCACCCCCAACTCCAAGCTGTGTGTTTAGACTTGTCTGGGCTAGACTATAGTGGGGCTAGACGAAAACCTAATGTAATGAAGCAGAGCGTGTATTTCTGCTAGGGTGCACTGCAGACGCTATGCCAGTGATTTCAAAATCCCTTTTCATTTCAAGGACCCCCAAGTTTGATAATCGTTCGGCCATGGACTCCCCATTTGACATGGGGGAAAAGCCAAACTACACAGTGTTTATTTAACTCTGCGTACAAATGGCACCAAATGGTCTTGTGTGGATCCAGACCCATAAAGGCCCATTTGGAGTGTACAAATGGAATGCTGCGTGAACCATGGGGGTCCCCAGACCTGACATTGAAAAAATAGAGCTATATCTCAGTGGTTCGATATCTCAAATCGATATGCAGACGCCTGTTGGCCTGCGGAGCACATTTGAAAACATTTTGTGTAACAGAATGTCCGTCAAGATTTTTTGAAGAGTTGAAAAATAAAATTATAGGCCGTTTCCTGTTAGTTTTTGGTAAGCCATAGTTGTATTGTATGACATGGTATAATTAGGTGAAATACTGTATAGGCAAGTTCTATTACGTGAGACCACGAGAAAAATAAAATACATTTGTTATTTGTCTATTTCTTTTCTACCCTCCTTGCAGGCTTCTAAAGCAGAGCTCCACTACTGCCTCTCATTCTGCTGCCTCCCCTGGCTGCTGCCTCTACAGGCTCAGTGGAACATTACCCCTAAGTTCAAGAAGCACTATCCCTTCTATATATGATTCTAAAATCTTTTTTTATTTTTTTCATTTCAAGGACCCCCACTTTGATAAGCGTTAGGCCACGGACACACGTTGGTACTGTGACACCAATCTAGACTGTAAAATCTTGTGTTTATTTAAATAGAAATCCGCCATTTTTACAAAAACATAATATATTAATGACGTTTTAGTTATTTTAGATTTTAGCAGGGAGCCCAGTGTCTCCTACAGGTTGTCTCAGTAAGACAGGCCTCCCCTAATCCACAGGGAGGTGCAGTGCACCAAATCATTGTTGTCCAGGAGGTAGTGTCCATGTCATCAGACACACTGGGCTCACTGCTAAAATATAAAATATCTAAAACCACATATTAATGGCCGTCAGGAAAGTGTTTTAAATCTTTTCTAAATGTCGTTATTATGTTTCTTTTTTTTTTCTTTTCTTTTTTTTTATCAAAAAAGGTGAAATGTGCCTTTAACTCTTCAGCGTGTACAAATGGAACCAAATGAAGCTTTGAGGATCCAGACCCATGATGATGTCCCATTTGGAACCATGGCAGCACCCAGGCCCCACATTGAGAAACATTGCCATAGGTACACATACTGAATCCCAGTGGTTCTCAAACATTTCCATGTGAAGGCGCCCCAAATTGATAGGTATTGCACTGCGGAACCCATATGAAAACATTTTGTGCCAGGAGCGATTTTCAAATTATTGGAAAATAGGAAACGGTAGGTGTTTAAAACAGTTCCTCATTTTTTGCCCCTTCCAGAACCCATAAAGGCATTTCCAGCCCACACTTTGACAACCAACAGCCGCTATAGCGGTATAATAATACAAGAGTTGTGCCCCTACGGGGCACAGGTCTCCACCGTCCACACGTCATCATGACGTCATAGTTGGGAGGACGGACAGATCGCGGGCACACACGGGCTACGTGCACGGACAGGGGGCGTTTTATAGTCACCACCTACGGTGGAGACAATAATAATAATACACTCCCAGAATTGCAATAGTGTGATTGTCTACAGCCATGGCCAACTTGTCTTAGCAGAGTGAGCAAGTACCAGGCCACCTCCAGGAGATAATACTCTCGACAATACCATTATGTCATAACTTAAACCACCGGTGGTCGCACACCATCGCTTAACCTATGAGAGCTCCACTCACGCAAGTCACAATCATGTGAAGTGAAGGGCACAGCGAGGGCAATATTTATGCCAACCAGATGGCGTTGGATCTTATGTTGTCATTTACTACCCTAAACAAACATTGAAGTAAACTGGTCGTTCATGAATAAGGCACTCAGAGATGAGATGTCGTTGCCCACTGCACCCTTCAAAATTAGAGTGAACACACCCTAACAGTCCATAAATGGCTGCCACATGAAGTAATTTCAGAAAGCCATGAAAGCCTAAAGACACTAAACCAAAAGAAACAAAATTAGCTTCACTAGAAAAAATTTAATAATAAAAAAAATTGGTTAGTAATAACAAGAAATCATTGATGATGGATGATCAAAAAGTAATTGATGATGAATTCACATTTTTCTGCACAGCAGAAAAATGTAATGGTCTATTTCCAATTATATTACAAAATAGCAATTGAGGAACAGGTTGCTGACTTGTTTAAGGAACAGCATGCTGCTCAGTGCCTTGGGCAGCTCTGGACCCAACCGGCATTGGTTATACAGCAGATTACAAATACCAGTTGGTTAGGCCAGTAGTAAGGCAGCTTATAACAGCTGTTAACAAAGAATGGGGAGCTAGAAATATTCTGGGGGAGACTGAGCACTTATTGGCTGACACTTTTGGGGCAATGTTGATAATGGTGGAGCCAGATATCAAGGAGTAGAGAGGGTGGGAAGTTTTATTCCAATACTGATTCCATCTCTGTTGAGGATGGTACTTGGGGGTTAAAGGGCTATGATCAACCTCTGTAGTACGCTTATGTATATAACTTTTCCAGAGTCTGATATATCTCATCTGCCTTGATTTTGTCTTTGTGGTGTGAGGCGCAACGCAGGGTAAAACATGTTAGCATGTTATACTTTGGACTGTAAGTCCAGATGACAGTGTTCACAAAAGCATGTTATACTTTGGACTGTAAGTCCAGATGTGATCTGTCCTCAACCTTAAATGAGCAACTTCCATAGACTGTGCACAGTCTATGGAAGATATGACATCATTTTGACGTATTTGAATGCATCAGGCTAGTGTTCCGGAAGCACAGGACATGAAATAGAGTTGTGCCCCTACGGGGTATAGGTCCCCACTGTCTGGCTCAGGTATGAGATCTATGATGTCATCATTACATCACAAGCGGGACGGAATGACTGTGTACACCGGGACGGAATTACGGGGTGCGTTCCATAGTCCCCACCTTACGGTGGAGACAAATATATCCTACATACAGATTGAACCAAACCCCCAGTAAAGCTCTCCAATGTTGAACTCTAACCTAGTGGTTAGAGTGTGAACTGCAGTTGAACCCGTGGATTTATGACTCAGAAACCCTGTGCCGCTGGAGTTTAAAGGTAAGTGATTTCACTTAATTCAAATATTGCTATTTTTTTTTTCTTTTTTGGCTTTTTTCCCAAGTTCCTCCTTGTCCCCAGTGAGCCCCTAGGGTAACAAAAAACCCTAGTTTCACTTTCCTCCAATCAGGATCGAGGGGGGTGGGCCTTGATGTATATGATGTTGGCCTTTTGCACTTCCCTCACTGTAGAGTGTGTCTATATGCACATCTTGCTACTGGGGGGACAGAAGGGCCCAAATCACTTACTATACCTAACATTGAGCACTAGGTTGCACCAAATTTTGCTGTCCAAATCAAAAAATGTGGAAGTAGATAGTACTTCTGAGTGCTTCAAACTTATGGGTGTCCACAAATTTGGTCATAGGTTAGACATGTCCTGACCCATGTCCTATGTCCCGTCTACTCTGGGGTCTTCTGAAAATCATCCGCCACCCGTGCTGGGACACACCTGAGCAACCTCTATAGAGATGCGCAGTGACTTCACCGCCCCTGTTCCACTAGTGGATTCCCCATTCATTTTTCTCATAGACTTTTCGAAAATAATTTATATCAAGACGATTACACCGCGGACAAAGCCAACTCGAGTCGTGACGAATCATGATGACACACACAAACTTTTGGGACAGTAAAATAATTTCTAAGATGAAAAACGAAACAAAAAGTCTTGTATCATGCCGTTTTCTACTTCTTCCTAATTATATATTATATGACGATATTGTGTTTGTTGTCATGATTTGTCACGACCCGAGTTGGCTTTGGCCGTGGCGCAATCGTGTTTTTATTAACCATTTTCGAAAAGTCTATGAGGAAAATGAATGAGGAATCCACTAGTGGAACAGGGCTGGTGACGTCACTGCGCATCTCTATTGAGATGAACAGCAATGGAGGCGGGGCTATCGCTCGAGTTAAGCCTTGAGCACACCATCTCTGAACTGCATACAAAAGATGCAGCGTCTTGAGGTCACGTGACGTGTTTTATACAGGCGCTGGGTGGAAAGAGACGTTGGACGCAACATCCTTTTGCCGCAAGGCGTCCTCTGGACATAGGTCTTTGCCACAACGGCCATTTTTATTTCCCATCCACAGCCATTCAAAAGCTCCAAACATGGCGGCTTCGTCTGCGCCTTTTTTGCACTGTAATGTGCTTATGCCTTAAAAGGATCCCTGGCTTAAATCATTGCCCTCCGTAGCTAAAGTAAACAAATACAAACACATATAATTTTATTTCTTTAATAAACAGCTAAACTTTCACTCAATAGGGAATGCTCCTGTCACAGGTTGATGATGTCATAAGTCCCTGTGTGATCCAGCTCCATGGAATATGAAATGCATATGATAAAAAAACACAATACTTCATACATTTAATATGAGCATCAAATCAATATTTTTAAATATTTTTATTAGCATGAGCCAATGATTCTCTATTTATGAAAGAAATAAGATATTGAAGGTGTTTTTATCTTTACACTTCAGTTATAGAAGGCAAGTATAGTGTTTTAAGGCAAATGTGTCTCATTAGCCAGGGATCCTTTTAATGCTCTATGGTTTGAAGAGTTCCCATCACAGTTTAATATTAATGGTGATTAATTTGTGGACTAGATACATATAAGTATACCAGGATTCGTGTTATAACAGTAAAAGCCTGGTGAGAATTTCCTGTTATTCAACACTGGCTTGATATTAATGATCATTAATTTTGCTGTGTGACCCGTTAACTCCTCCAGAGCAATAGGACACAGTGCATTTTTTTCTGATGAGGTCACCACATCTGTGGTTATGAACACTCACAGTACTGTGTGCATTCAAATGTCTGCTCCCTCTCTCTCACGCTCTCTCTCACTCTCTTTCTGTTGCTTTTTTTCTGCTTCTCCCACTCTGTCTCTCTCCATGTCCTTCCTTTCCTTCTCTTTTTCTGTCAATCTCTTTTTTCGGGCCCTCTCACACTCACACGTTAACATGCGTGACATATACGGACATGCAACCACGCGCAAACCAATTCAGCAAATATTGTTTTGTCCCCATCTCTAGTTCTCTGTCTCTTTGTTTCAGCTCCTCTCCCTCTCTCTCGAATTCCTTGTATATATTCCTTTCATAGGACCACAATGGAAACAAACCCTCAGGGATTTTTGTGTTATCCTTTTAGTGTTGTTGAACAGTATATCTGTACATCTTTTCGCAAACTGTAAAGAAAGCAATCAAGTCAGAAATGTGTGTATGCACTCACAATGCACTGTCTGAAATGCCAAACATGCACATTCACATTTTCGAACTTCACACTACGACCCCCCACGCCAACCCTCAATGCTAACCATTTTGTCTATCCCTATTTTTCTTTTCTGTCTCGTTCTCTGTCCCAATCTCCCCCTCTCTCTCTGTCAGTCTCTCATTTTCCTTATAGTTCTATGTCTCAATCTGTCCACTGTCCTGTATCACTTTCTGTCTGTCCCCCGTCACTATATATACAGTATATAGTGAGAAAGATGTCTCACTCTCGCTCAGTCTCACGTCTCGCAATCACCCTTATTTTTAACAAAAAATGTCTTCTCTTTCTCTCTCGCCCCTCGTATGTCTGGCTCTGTCTTCATCCCTGCTTCTCTCTCTGTCCTTCTCTCTCTCCCTGTGTCTCTCCCTCCATATTGCTCTCTACCCCAATGTCTCCCTCTCCCTGTTTGTCTGCCACCCTTTGTACACATCTGCCTCCCTCAATCTCTTGTCTGTCCTCTAGCTCATTCTTTCTCTCCCAGTTTCTTTCTCGGCCGGTCTCTCTTCCTCGGTTTACCCCACACTGTCTATATTGCTCTCCAATCCCCTCGCACTTTCCTTTTCTCTGTATTTGTCCACTTTTCTCTCTCTCTCTCTAAATCTCTTATTATAGATCGGCCTGTCTCCATCAGTCTAGCTCTTTCTCTACCTTCGTTTTTCTTTCTGCTGCTTCTCTCTGTCTGTCTCTCTGCCCAAAGGGAGAGAGACAGGCAGTCTCCCTCTTTGTGCCTCTTCGTGTCTATTCCTCCCTATCCTCTCTTGCTATCTTTCCGTTTGTCTCTCTCGCGTTCTCTGTCCCCATTTCTATCTCCCCGGTGTCTATTTTTTTCCTGTCCGTCTCTCCTGCCCTGTAGTGCCTCTGTCTATCCCTGTTTTTCTGTCTCTCTCACCCTCTTCGTCTCAAACGGTCTCTCTTTCCATCTCACTGTTTCACTCTCCATTCTAACGTCTCGCCCTTCCAGTTTGTCTCTCTTTTTCTCTGCCTCTCTCTCTCTCATCACCCGTTTCCAACACACATGCACGCACCCGCTGCATGCACACACAGAGACATACGCACGTATGTACCAGCGAAATACGCATTCACCGTATGGGAAGCGCTACCCTCACATTGACCATTTTGTCTTCCGCTCTTTATTTGTCTCTTCTACTCCTCTTCCTGTTTATGTCTATATCTCTCTCCTGCCTCTGTTGCTCTGTCTATGCCCCTCTCTCTCTCTGTTGTCTCTCTATTCTCCCTCTATCCACCTCCTTCAATGTGTCTACTAGCTCTCTACCTCTCTCTCTCTCTCTCTCTCTCTCTCTGTCTTCTGTCTCCCTCTGTCTATATCTTCCACTTCCTGCTCTCATTCCCTCGATTATATTTTTCTCTAGTCTGTCTCCCTCCTCCCCTATAGTACTTTGTCTCCGCCGCTAGTCTGTCTCTTTCTTTCTGTCTCTCCCTCCTCCTCTGCTGCTGTCTAGTCGCTCTATAGCGCCTATCCCCTTTTCTCTTTCTCTCCCTCTGCATATCCCTCCCCTCTATCTATTCCTTGCTTTCTCTTAGTCAGTCTGGCCAGTTCTCTCTCTCTCTCTCTCTTGTTTGTCCCATTCCAATCTGAGAAACCGTCGTCAAAAACAACAAAAAAAGAAAAACAGCACCCCCTCTCCCTTTGAAATGTAGCGAGTCAACAGTCTGTCTCGAGAGACTGCTCCCCCGCCCCCACCCTCCCCCGTCTATCCTTCTGTCTCTTTTGTCTCTCCCCCCACTCTGTCTCTCCCTCTCTCTTTGTGTGTCTGCTGCTCTGTCCAGCCCTCTTCCATTGTCTCCGTCAGGCCAGCAGGCGTGGCAAAGAATGTGTTCTGCAGGCCGTCCGTTCCATCTGTGACCAGATAATCTCCGGCACCGCTGGCTTGAGCGCGACGAAACTGTGCGCGCACACACGCACCCCCCCTTCACACACACACACTCTCTCTCTCTCCCTGGATGTCAGAGCAGAACTTCTCGCTCAAATCTGTTTCACTGAGCAGTCCCGACCGTTTCGCGACTTAGCCTGTATTCCAGAAATGGATTCCCCCTTCATTTCCCTCATAGACTTTTCGAAAATGATTTATATGAAGACGAATATGCAAAGTATAGGCAAAGCCAACTTGGGTCATGACAAATCATGACAACACACACAGTGTTTTGGGACAATCAAATCATTTCTAATTGTGTATCCCACTGTTTTTTCTTCTTATTGCTATTTACCGTAGATATTGCATGTTAATGTTGTGTTTGTTGTCCTGATTTATCCACAGTATAATCGTCTTTCATAAATCTTTTTTGAAAAGTCTATGAGGAAAATGAATGAGGAATCCATTTATGAAACAAAGGTAAAGTCATGAAAAGGGTGGGAGTGCTCAGCTGTATAGCGCCACCAGGAGGCCATTTTTTGCCCATATCCTGACAGTAGGCTACTCAAACTCTTCTTGATAGTCATCTCGATAGTCATTATGCGAAACGTGACTTTCTGGACTAAAATTGACTTTCAAAGTTTGCAGGAGTGGCCCGAACAAAACATTTGAACAAAATGCCTTTTAATCATGAACACAGTGTCCAATATTTGCACGCACATCCCACTAAGAGATGCCACTTGAAAATGTTTAAATAAGCCTCATGGTGCCTCTAAAACAGGGTGATTCATGTTTTTACCAAAATTGCACTGATCTTTGTAAAACACTGCATGCCACAGAAAAAACAGCGTTTTTCACATCTGTCTTCTATTGCGTCACCAGGAGGCCGACTGGTGTAAAACATTTTGTTGACATTATGCCTTCAGATGTTATCCAAATCGCCCACAAATCTGTAAAAGTATCTCTATAGTCATGCGATCAAGATTTTTCATATTCTATCCTGATTGTCAAAGAAAGACAACTAAAGTGGCCTGAAACTACACTCACATTCAAATCATGAACATAGTCTCTCTCCCTCTCTTGTCTGTCCATGTTTGTGCCTCTTTCTCTGCTTCTCTCCGTCCATCTGCCTATTCCTCTATACTCGGCCTGCCTGTCTTTACGCTGGACTACAGTCTGTGTCTCTCCCTCTAGCTCTGTGTGTCTCTCTGTCTATCAGCCCATCGCTTTCTCTCTCTGTTTCTGTTCTCTCTCTCTCTCTCTCTCTCTCTCTCTCCCCCTCTCTCTCTCTTACACACACACATGCATGTGCGCGCACACGCACACACTATGTAACCCTTTCTCAACACACACTGCAGGCTCACATTAGCTCAGTCTCACAAATAGAATGGAACTAGTTAATAGATCATTCACATATTGTTAGTCAATGTATGGTAAAATATTTGTAAACCGTTAGTGAGGGAGCTATATAACCATATATGCAAATCGTTTAGAAATGTGAAATAAATATTTAATAATTATTAATGAAACCGTTAATAGTCACTCACTTACTAATAATTAGTTAAAGGGGATATAACATGGATTCCTAAAATTGTTTAAAATACTTAATATCATATTGTACTGTAGAAGTCCCTCAAGCTTTTTTCTAATGGTTTGAGCCTCAATCACCACAGATATCTTTATGGACAGTTTAGCTGCAGTACCACAATGTCCTGAGGTGGTGGGGGCGCTTGTATGGAGGATATTTTATACTAGAGTCATAATACTGATGCTAAATAAAACCAGGCTTGTTTAAATTCCATGCCAACTTGGAAAATCAACAACGGTGGACATTATAAAGAAAGTGGAAATACAAATTGATATTAAAGACTGTTCAAACTGGATAATTTGTGGAGGCAAGCACACATGGGAGAAACAAATTAAAAAGTTTGAATTTCATATTATGTCCCCTTTTAAGCATTTACTAAAGGACCACTTCACCACTTCTCAACATTCATATAATTGGTCCTCCTGATGTTCATGATAAAGTACCACAACGTGTTTCTACTCATAGGAGGGCTGTGGGCAGTTCAGACACCCGTCTACCATGTGCATCATCGTTAGGCAGATGAGACAAAGGGCTCCATTTTTGGCCATTTCAACAATTGAAAAATGTTTTTTTTTAATAGTTTAAAAAGGCAAAGAAGTTAAGGGATAAGGGGTTTAGCGGTAACTAAAATGGAGCCCAAAGACTGAGTAGAA
>CM076972.1:40594586-40799586 GCA_039105355.1 Benthosema pterotum
ATGCAGCACCACTGCCAATCAGTATGCCATTGGTTGGTTTATTATTGGTCCACTTTTATACAGTGAGAGAAGAAGACATAAATCTGGCATTTCACCATCCTTCACCAAAGTGTTGAGGACATAAAAAATGAATGACTTTCACTGTATCACAATAACTTTTACTGGGCAGAATGCAAATACCTATATCACCGTTCCTCACACCCTATACAATTTCCTAGCCGACAATGAAAAGCGCTGTGGGTTGCGCAAGAACAACATTGCCATCTGGTGGCGTCTGTACTGCATTACAAAGTACAGACTAGTTTTTAGGCTACCAGAACGTTGCTTGAAACATGAGCAGGCCCACGGAACCTTTTACCATATACTGTGTGTGTGTGTGTGTGTGTGTGTGTGTGTGTGTGTGTGTGTGTGTGTGTGTGTGTGTGTGTGTGTGTGTGTGTGTGCGCACACACACGGCACACTGTGTGTATGCCACACCATGGCATGTATGTGGTGATTTCATTGGCTGATTATGTGAATAGACTGAGAGGCTTAGCACCGTTTAATAAGACATTTAAGACACTGAGATACGGTTAGGGAAAAACAGTGGCCTATTCCTCCAACAAAAAAGGTCTCGGCGGGGCTTGCGCGTACTGACCTTACGCCAATAAATTAACATAAAAGTTAGCGTTAAGACACTTCTATCGGGGTATTGGCAGATATTAAGGCTCAGCCTTCACTCAACAGCGGTCTAAAATGGTCCCAGCCAGGCCTTGAGCTGTGCATGTGTTGAGGGAGGAGGAATTCTTTCAGTCTGTCTGGTAGGGGAAGCTCTTTTACCCGGTCTTCCAGCGGCCACGACGGCTGCAGGCGGGTCCTGATGAACGCCCTGCAGAGGAAGCGCAGCGGCGGAGGGCTGGCCTCTTGCTCCGCCACGCGCTTATGGAGGTCCAGCAGGGCCTGGGCGTGGGGACCGTCCCGGCCGGGCACGGGCAGCTCCAGCCCGGAGGAGGTGAGGGGCAGCGTCGGGTAGGATGCCCGGGCCAGGTCCAGCAGCACCTCGGCCTGCTCCAGAAGCTCGGAGGCCTGGCTCTCGTCCGAGCACCGGCGGAGTGCCGCCTGGAGCCTGCCGAAGACCAAGCCGTGGCCCGACCAGCAGGAGGCGCCGTGGCGTTCGCAGACGAAAGAGGCCCCCCCCTGAAGCAACAGCGCGGCCAGAGGGAAGAGCAGGTCGAAGTGCTCCAGGCTGGTCGGCGTCAGCGAGGGCTCGCCGTTCCTGCAGCCCGGCTCGGCGCCGTGGGCCAGCAGGAGCCGGGCGGCCCTGAGGCAGAAACGGCCGATCTCGGCGGCGGCCTCGGCGGTGGAGTCCAGAGCCTCCTTGACCAGAAACACCAGGGAAGACTCCGCGGTTTCTCCGTCTACGGTGATAGCGCGGACGTCGGCACCTACGCACGAGGAAATCTGTTATTATTCTACAACGCACACTTCTTCAGTCCAGGCCAACCAGGCACGGTTTTTACTGCTCCCACGGCACAGTCAGGGGTAAGAGGAAGGTCAGGGAGGCAGGGATGCAGGCAGGTCAGCAAAGAGGCGGTCATCCAACACAATGTTAAGGGAGCTGGGATGGTCCTAACTTTATACAGTTTAAAAGAGTTTTAAAACAGTGTTGTGGCACCATTTCCGGCTACTTTTTAACCATCTTTGTCTATAATGACTAGCCCAAAATATGGAAACCAGGTTCCAATGGGTTGACACATACAGTAATATAAACCTAACACATAAGTGTTTAGGTTTACAAACTGGTACAAACTATAAACAGTACAAACTGGTTTCATAAATGTGGGAATTATTTTCTCCGCCTTAATAATATCAATTGGTATTCTATCTCCTCACAACAAGGTATGGCTTGTAGAGATCAGACATTCCTGGAATGAGTAACACTTCTAAACGTGTGGGTTTGCATCCCCAAAATATTTGCCAAAATGTGCGTATTACTTTCTCCACTTTAACAATACCAATTTGTATTATATCTTATATGTTTTAGGCGTTGATTAGTCACTTTTACAAAAAGGTATGGAATGTAGAGATTGGACATTGTGTGTGGCAGGCATATAAGCATGGGTCCTGTCACTTTCTTGACTTTGTGCTGTTTACGACCCCATATCTTCAAAATCTGCCTCAAAGCAAGGTTGAATTTGCCATTTTGGCAATTTTTTTAGGAATGCAACCCACATGTTTAGCAGTGTTACTCATTCCAGGAATGGCCGATCTCTGCAATCCATACCTTGCTGTAAAGGTGACAAAGCAACAAGTAAAACAACACAACATACAATACCAATTGATATTATTAATGTTCGAGGAAATAATTCCCAAAGGTAGGTTTTCGATAGGGTTGCAACGATTAATCGATGAATCATAATCAAGTTGACAATTTGATTAGTTGTCAACTAAGTAATCAATTAATTGGATTGGTAACTAATCCATGGAGTTAAGGGTGTTATGGGAGTTACCATAGTTACTGTAAGTGTAACTAAACTAAAGAGCAGATCTCTTTTACAATGTGATGATAGTTGGACATGCACAGTATCATGCATAACCATGATTATAGTATCAAAAAGAAGGTGGAATAGTTATTTTGAAATTACCTACAGTATTTGAGTTCAGAGGACTGTTCCCTTTAGACTGTTCCCTTTAGACTGTTCCCTTTAGACTGACATGTGTAGATATTCTTTAATCAATTGTATGCAGTCGGAATAAGCAGCCTCATCAGCACCTAATCAATTGTATTTATTGGTAGTTAGAACATTTCTAAAAATATATATTTTTGTGAGGTCAAAGTTAAAGAAGTGTCGTAATCCAATGAATCGTTTAAATAATCAGCCGATGAATAGATTATGAAAATAATCATTAATTACAGCCCTAGTTTCCGAACTTATGTGGGCCAGTTTAATACCATGCATTTATGTTGAAAGAATATTGTGCATTCAAGTATTAAAGTTGACAGCACTGATGAGTTGGACTAGTGCTGGTGGGAGTGGCTAGTCGTCAGGGGGAAACTGTAGCATGAAGAAATAGAATGCTCAACAACGAAGTTCCAACCCGTCTCAGTCTCAACCACACTAGGCTACCTTCTGCCTGAAATTGAGTGACGGGGAGATATCCAAACTGACATGGCAGCAGAAGAGGCTTTTCATCCTCAGCTTGTAGACAGAGTGCCAGAAGCAAAATAGTGTATGGGAGCAGCAGTGCTTACTACTACTTCATGTACAAAGCCAAAGAGAATGACATGCCCGCCTAACAGGTGTCCTAGTATTTATAGTAGTTATGTAACCCGTCAAATGTATGCAGAGTATGAACGCAACTGATCTCATATACTACACCTTTCATAACAGATTAACAGCTAACATTTACTCAAGCTTACAACGTGAGGAAAACAAGGTTGTAATTTGTGTTACGATAACAAGCTACAGCTTTGCCAAGAGGTTTCAGGTATGTGTTACAGGGGTTGACACTAAGGTCTCAGAAGCACTTGCCCCTCGGGCACGTGCAAGTCAGGTTCTACTCGCCCTCAGCTCATGGTCACTTGCCCCCCAAAAATATATTGTAAATTTTGCAGATGTAACTCTTGAGTTAAAATTCATCACCTTAATTAGCCCAGGTCTGCACAACTAGAAAATGTAGAAGATTAATGGTCATTTTGATGTGTATGTTAATTTGCCTGTTTTGTTTCCCAAATCCAGCCTGGAGTTGTGGATAGCTAGAAAGCAGGAAAGACACAGAGGCAGAGTGCAATGACAAGCCTTCAAGACAAATATATCTTGTGTTGTGTTATAGTGCACCTTGCCCGATCGGGCAACCAGGTAGCAGTCTTCACTTGCCCAACCATTTTTTTTTTACTTTCCCCGGGCAAGCGGGCAAGTGTTACTGTCAAGCCCTGTGTTAGGATTCACATACAAGCTCATAGAACATTAGATAAATTAGCAGGATTAGTACATAGAGCCATGTATGCCTCCACTGCCAAGGATATGTAATCAATGCAAGTTTTGGCCCTGCATACACAGATAAGAAGGGCAGTGTGGTTTACAATGTAACTGGCAGCTGCTTGCTCACTAGTATGAAAGTACCCTAACCTTTCTGGTCATGGAGGGGTAGCCACAAACTTCCCCCCTCCTCTGTACTACACAGCAGGGATGCGCACGCACAAGTACAGTCGCACGCACACACACGTTAGCGCGCCTATGCCACATTTCTGGTGTGTTGAGGCTACTTGCTCACAGATCAATATGACGGTATAGGTAAAAAAAACACCACACAATCCTCTATCATTATCTCCCCACTAGTTATCATGGTCCTGTACACCCTCTGTGCCAAAGAGAGACTGACAACTACTGCAAATTATGTCACATTTTCACTCCACAAGAGATGCACATTGCCTGAACACTGCAAATATTGCTAGGTAATCCATACAGGATGACACAAAGCAATATTTGTGATTGTGTTTTAGGTTCACAGTGACATAATTTGGTACACAGTGACCTAATCTGGTACACGACATATCACCTTTTTAAAATTACATCTTACATTACATTGGTGATTTTAGGACTTTCTACCTTTGATAGTTAATATGGACAGTACAGAGGAAAATCAGTCACCAGAGGCGGCACAGCACTTATGGTTACATACAGTGAACAAATAAGAAAGTACTGAGGTATACAGATGGGGAGAGACATGCAGCAAAGGTCGTCAGGAACTGGACTCGAACCTGCGACACGCTGTCAGGCTGTATTATACCCTAAATGCTAGTGCTGGATATTGCTTGAAATCTCACAGGAGATATGCGTCACGATACAGAGGCCACAATTCACTATGTATTGATATAGTGTCCATGTTGTACAACAAATACAGTAACGTTTGTAATCACTGATCACCAAGATAATTCATGCGTTTATTGCCCTATCGATACAGCAGCCTCTTGACTCATCGTCCAGGTGTTCGATCAATATATTGTCATATTGATTAATTGAATGCAACACTAGTAAATGCCCGAACAATGGTCTGCATGGCTTCTTCAAAATTACCCCTTAGATTATGGGCATTATGGCATATCCATAGAGTATAATCCAGACTCACCACAGGCCTTCTGGCATAGGGGCAGTGGCGTTTCTAAGCAATTTGGAGCCCCAGGAATGAATCCCCCCCCCCCCCCCCCCCCCCCCCCCCCCCCCCCCCCCCCCCCATGGTGCCCCAGGCAACTGCCCTACCAAAAACGCCCTTACGGGTATGGTCCATACAATATCTTAAATGAACAGATGGACAGGGTGTTAAACTTACGTGTCGCTTCCATAGGTCTACTGTGGGTCTACTAATCAATAATAATAATAATAATTAAAGCTGCAAGCAGCGATCAACGGGCCCTCGGTCGTGCAAGTTTCAGGCAAATATCAATAAGCTACACCAATGAACGCCACGGACTCAAAACCAAGGCCAATGATACCACCCACGTCTCTCTACGACTTGAAAAGTTACAGTAGGAAATAGTATCGACCAATCAGGAAAGAGTACCGACCAATCAAAAGAGAAGACGGGGCTAAGTTACACCAATGAGCGCCAGGGACTCAAATCGAATCCAATGATACCACCCATATGTGTCTATGACATAGCATTGAGGAGTTATAGTAGAAAATAGTATCGACCAATTAGGTGTAAGTACCACTTCCTGTTTGGCAGCGAAGTTTGGTGCTCCGCCACGGTTACGCCATTTTATGAAAACTCACGATTGTGATAACTTTTCATCGTTAATGTCTTTTCTGCATGCTGTGCAATTTTTTTTCCAAACGGACCTTCCTGCTCCAAGGAGTTAGCCAAAATGCGACATGTGGAAATAGGCTAAATTGCAACAATATAGGAGAGGAGAGGATCCTACCACAGAGAGGGTTCCAATCATCTCCAAGCACCTGATCTACAAGCTAGATGTTTCTTCATAAACTCCACTTAAGACAATGGTAGAGTCCTGCTCTGTTTTGGCAGACTGAAGGGTGCCAGCACTGCAGGCCCATACAGGCAGACATGATTCAATTCACCATTTCCTCATTTCTCATTCAAGAAACCTTATGAACCACAGTTGATCAACTGAATCATAATGCATTCAAACATAAAGACAAAGAATTGTGTGTGTATAGGGCATGGGCTGCCCCGTGACAGTCATGACAAATGTCATATCATGAATTCTCATCATGATTCCTCATAGGTTGGGGCTGCACAGCAAAGACAGGCAACCGGGGATGGAGACAATACTAACTTTCATAATGGCCTAGCATCCCAGTCAAAGGTTCTAGATCTCAATAATAAGTTAATACCGGTATGTGTGCACTGTGCAGCGTGTGAATGAAGCAGCCATATCACGTATAAGAGAAGTCATAGTAACCTCCCTCTCAGCTTATCAGGCAAGTCAACATGCAAGCATTTAACCAAATGTTTCTCTGCAGGGAGACATTGCTGCTTAAAAGTTTTCTTAACAACCACAAGGGGATAATCAAAAGAAGGGTACTTTACCGCCCAGTAGCCTACCTCTCTTCAATAGAAGTTGGATGTTCTCTGTGTTGTCCACTGTGAAGCCATCGCTGCTCGCAAGGGCATGAAGTAGTGCTGTTTTTCCTACAATACATAAATATGAAACGTTCTTATTCCCACAACATGTACAATAATAGTAAATGCATATTTCATTGCAATATTTTCATCAAATTATCCCATTTAAATGTACCATTCTTATCCCTTGCGTTCACGTTGGCTCCAAGGTCCAGTAGAGCCAGCATGCATGGCAATCTCTCTGCTTCTTCACTGGCTAGGTCTAAGGGACTGCATCCATGGATCTAAAAACATTAATACAGTAGATACAGTATAATAAATATATAATACAGCTATATAAATGGCAGGAAATCATATGATATAGATATATATGCATGATATTGGATGGATATAGTGATAACAATATAAGACATATCTCAGTAGCCTTTTGCTATTAACACTCACTCTGTCCCGTTTGTCAATGTCAGCTCCATGTCCAACCAGCGGCCTCAACATGTTTGGCCTGTTCCTCACTACTGCTATGTGCAGTGGATTGTAGTACGACACTGGGTCTGGGGATTCAAACATTAATCCTCTATAAATGACAGACCTACAAGTTAACAACACATCACGATGAGACATGTGAGCTTGCAGGTCGACACCACTGTTCGGCCATCTAGCTCAAAACTTGTACAATGTACATTTAGTCTGTTAAAATGTCACTGTACACAGATAATATAACCATCTCAGTGGCCCTGACATGAGACTTGAAGGTCAGGGTTCAAAACAGAGCTGGGTCAACCAAAGACTGACAAAATGGGACCCAATGCCTCCCTGTTGGCACTCAGCATCAAGGGTTGGATTGGGCGTCTCAGTGGCATACAAGCTCCTGTCCAGGGAGTGCTCATCAAGGCTTCCTTATAGTTTACTTGTAAGGAACTTGAAAATACTATGAAACTGGGTGCTTGATCATTATAGTACTAAGTAATGATAAAACGTAACCCATACAACACTCCAAATGTGTACTTTTTGAATTGCACAGACCTTTAAAAAGTGTGTTTGGCAATTAAAACTCAAGGCCAGGATCAATTATGGCAGCAGTAATTACTGCTGTAATAATCCAAGAACAACTAAATCTCTCAAGTACACAAACATCCTTGTGGGGAAACAGAAACGTTTTATATGCATGCCATGGCACAATGTGTCTAAATGACTGGTGCATCACTAGAAACTCCAAGTATAACTTGAAGCACCAGAGTACTCTGGCACCAATCTGTACTTATGAACTGGGAGTCACTCACAATTCCACTTCCTTTATTGCATAATCACGGTCAGGTGCACTGTCAGCAGACAGTGGCTGCTCTGGCCAAAGGAGAACTGCAATATATGGTTGCTTAGAAAACCTTAATGTCGATCCTACCCTACAAAATCTCAACTTGCTGCAAATCTTGTTGCTCTGTCATACAGTGAACAGAACAGTTTTTTCAGGTCAAAGTTCGTCAGTCTTTAAAGTATCCTTCAAAGTATCCTAAGAATCTTTTGCAATTATTGTCTAAAATGAGAACGCACACATTTACATTGGCAATTCTGTTGACAGACAAGACTGATGGTATTAAGACATTATTTCTTTGTTATAATGAACATTCTGGAGTGATCACATATTTGTACATATATTTTGTGTTAGACATTACACAAAAACAGGTCACTGTATCCGTCTTCATAATTCAGTTCAAATAATGGAAAAATCTGCCCGCACCTTCAAAGTTGACATCAGCTCCGTAGCGCAGCAGGATTTCAGCTGCATACACAAGCCCAATCTCTGCCATCTTAAAGAGAGCATAGCTGATGCCCTCCTCAAACACATCAGACTGGGACTCTCTCTCCAGTAGCTCCTCCAGAGCCCTGCAGATGCTGTCCTGGTCATCAGTTCTGTTACCACTGGCAAGCAGAGGAGAGAGACAGTTACAGGTGCAGTTTACACACTATGTATGCCAGCAGTATGGTCTGTTCAACGGCTTCCAATGCTATCAATGCAATGGGACATTATCCCGTTTAATTAGACCACTGATGATCTCAATGATCCCAATGATCTCACTAGCCGTTGAATGACCAAGACCTCAGTAGCTGCATTCTGTGTGTTGATATATTTTTTTCTTTGCATGATCTGATAATAAGGAACATATCGGTGATAATCTGTTGATAACAGTGGTCTGGGTAACATTTTTGCCATAGGTTCTGTAATTATTTCAATTACGTGATGAGTCAAATTTGTAAACACATTAAGCCTGGGGTCCTACTAGGTTGTGCCATGTCATTAGTCCGAAGGTTCATTCCGTAACCCTAAACATAACTGCAAGCACAGGAATTGGGTATATTGGGTATATTTTTATTCTCAAATAGTTTGTTTAAAATGTTTTAGTCAAAATAATCATTTTTTCCACTTTTGGAGAAAATACCAGTCAGAAGAACATTGGTAATACATGGTATAAAAATACAGCATTATGAATTGTTCTATGCCAAGTAGATGGCAAGGGCATAGTTCAATATACAGTAGTTATTGCTATATTGCTCAGGGTGAATGACACAAACATAAAAAGCAGTCTTCACCCCTCTCCATGGGCATTAGTAACTCCCTCGTCCAGTCCCAGGACACTCAACACAGCATCCACCAGCGGCTGGTACTCGTAGATGATTCGTCTGAAGCCATGGAGGAAGGGCATCATGGGCAGTGGGTCTGGACATGCACAAATTAAATCGACAAACCAATAAATACATTAGGACAACTGAAAATGAAATTCACTACAAATGGAACCAAAAATGATATCAGTCTAGGGGTCAACTTTATTTTATTCATTTTGCATCTCAGTCTCAGGATAATAACAAGGTCCTTGAAATGATAAAGACATACATGACTGATTCTGCAGTGCTCAGGGGCGCCACAGGGCCTGGGCCCAGTTAAACTTTTAAGGCCAGGTTAAACATTTAAGAGTGGGCAGAAAAAAAACATCAAGCTGGCCTACTTAATTGACAGCCCTTGTGCATACAAATTTCGATTAGTATAACTACAGCATCTGATTCAAGTCGCCTTTGTTTTAAGTCATGACAACAAAACCATTTACACCTCGCCCCAAAATGCGCTGCACCCCCCCCGCCCCCAGCTGCAATGCTAATTGGCCTAGTCAATCGTTGTAGTTCTCGAGACATTGTCTCGAGACCAGTCTCAAGACAAATTTTCATTGTCTCGGTCTTGTTTTTGTCTCGCTTTGTTTTGTCTTGGTCTTGTCTCGACCTTGCGGCTCTCCACTTCATTTGTCTTGTGGTCTCGTCTTGTTCTCGTATAATTTTGTCTTGGTCTTGTCTCGACCTCGGAGCCATTGTCTCGGGTCTCGATCGCCAACAAGACCTCTCGAGACAAGACAATGCAAAGGAAAAGTTCTATTCATTGTGCGGAGCGAGGGCCCATTCATAAAGACAGCTGCAGACACAAATAGCAATATACTTTTTTCTTCTGTAAATATTGAAAAGAAAGAAGACACTGGGATGTGTCTGATTAGGGATTGTTTTCAGCCATATCGCCCCAGCCCTATTATCGCCCCAGCCCTATTATGTTATTAGTAGTTTTGTTTAAAAATGTAATGGTGGACGGGGGCAAAACAATCAAATTCAGTGTTGCTAATAATAGAAGATTGAAAATCTTTAAGAACGTTATTATATGTTAAAATGGGCATGACAAGACTAAGTCTTGGACTCGGTCTTGACCAGTCTTGGTCTTGTCTTGTTCTCGGCCCCTCTACGTCTTGGTCTTGTCTTGATCTCGGCCCCGCTAGGTCTTGGTCTTGTCTTGATCTCGACCCTCTAGGTCCTAGTCTCGCCTCGATCTCGTCTCGATCAAGTCCGTGGTTGTCTTGGTCTCGTCTTGGTCTCGATTTAAGTGGTCTCGACCACAGCAATACTAATTGGCCCAGTCAATCATTTTATCCACGCTACACGTCTGCCAGTGCTGACTCATGGCATGACTGTTGAGCAGAATCATGATATGAAGGGCTGGTCGTGCTTATCTGTCGTGACTCGCGAGTCGTGACCATAGATACTAAATGGATAGACCACGTTCGTTGTCTTGTCTATGGCTTGTTAACGCTTTGTTTCAGCTGCCAGCAGCAACCAAAAGTATTCAGAAACAGACAATGGGTGCAATTCCAGATCGCTTGGTGTAGCCAGGTATGGTGTAAGTCCTCTCATTGGCTGCATGGCAGCAAATCAGGTTTGGGGCCGTGCTCATTGGTTGCATGGCAGCAAATCAGGTCTGGGGCCTTGGGTAGGCCGAAAGCCTATACCACCAGCCCTGGGCCTGAGCTTACCAAATAATTACCCAGAATAATTAAAACCTGCAAGTCAAAAGGTTCAGAAATCACCTGACCCCCCCAATTAAAAATGTTACTGCACTCCCCTGCTTTGTTCATCATGATTTGAAGCTCTTGATGACTGGTTTTAATTATTCTGGATAACTATTTGGTAGGCCCAGGCCCAGGCCTGGTGGTATAGGCTTTCGGGCCTACCTCAAGGGCCCAGACCTGATTTGCCATGCAACCAATGAGCACGGCCCCAAACCTGATTTGCTGCCATGCAGCCAATGAGAGGACTTACACCATACCTGGCTACACCAAGCGATCCGGAAGCAAACAATGCCTGTTGACAAGACAGGTAAAGCTTTCATTGATTGATTGAGTGCAAGAGAATTACAGTATATTTCAAGCACAGCTCAAATACAGTGCTGTTATCTGTGATAGTCTGCCATGTTCATTTCATCAAAACATTTAGATACAAAACAAATCACTTCTGTATAAGCAAAAGCAGGAAACCATAGTAAAGGTAAAAGAAAAATACAAAAAGGGGAGAAAGGAGTTTGGGTGGGAGAAATCGCATTTTATGGAGGCCAGCTTTTAATTGCAGCCTTCCGTAGGTGCCCTTTGGGAGTGGTTTTGAAGGAGTCAAGGGATTTGCATGTCTTAATGACTGTTGGTAGGGTGTTCACCTCCACGTTTCTGGTGGCACAGGAGCGAAAAGAACTTAGTCCCTTGTTTATGCCGAATCTGGGTTGCACATGGTTTGTTGAACAGACTCCCTCTGGTGTTATGGGAGTGGACTTCGTTGACAACAGGAAGTATATTTTTTGGCAGTGTATCAAATTGAACACAACCACCCTAAAGAATAATCACTGTGTGTACTCTTACATTCCGACTTTCTTTTGTTTGTTTGTTTTTTGCTTTGGCTATGTTTCTCATGCCAATAAAGCCCCTTTGACTTGAATTGAATAATCTTGTGGACGACCACCAGACCCATTCTTAAAGGGGAATTCCAGCCATTTTAAAAAATTTCCTGCGAGGATACAAATGTGAACCAAATGGACCCGTTCCATTTGTACCCTCTCAGGAAATTCATGTTAATGATTTTTTCAGACCACCATTTTTTTTAGTTAATACAGAATTGGGGGAACTTTTTATCATCATCACACAACATCTCTAAGGTATTATTAATGACAATGGGTGGAGTTCCCCTTTAAGTCAGTCAGATAACTCTGTCGAGCCATTCTAGCCAGCCCATGCTCTCAAGTCTCGACATTATTTGCAACTTGGAGTCTAACTGATTATCTACACACAATATCATCACGAATGAGATGCTAGTCTGTACGATGGAATGATGGATCAATCAATGGACGCCGCTGCGCGTTTGTTGACATGACGTTGAGGACGTGTGTGTTCACAACTTTGGAAAGCAAAGCATGTTAGCGGACAATGCGACCACACCACACATACAACCAACAGCGCTGACTGACTGGCTGCGTTCCCGTTTAAAACAGGTTCTCCAATTCAAGAGTTTTGAAAGAATCAGCACTAAATAACAAGAAAATACAAGTAAATGCAATATAATGCAGCCTAGAGCTTACCGCTTTCACCACAGGAAGTTTCCTCTGTCCACGCCCCTAAAAGACTGGTCCTTCGCAGAGGCATCTAGTGGAGAGAAGAGTTGCGACATTGAGGGGTCAGAAACTGAGCGCTCGAGTGCTGTTCATGCCAATGCAGCCAGAATAGGCACAAACTGGAGTTGGATATGCATTGTTTTCAGAGAGGCGGCGCAAATATTGCTATTTTATGCATGTTTTCAATATGTCAACGGCATTCATTTTACTGTACAATAACGTTTATGTTGTAGGCTACCATTAGTAAAAACGATAATAAAGCGATTTAACATCATAACACTGAGGCTGGGCTGTTGCCTGAGTCCAATGCTTTTCTGCCTACTTCAAGTCCAGGACTTGTCCCTATTTGTTGTTCCCATTTTCCCTTTTAAGTCTAAGTAGAAGAGCCGCCATTTGACAGGCCCCATGAAGTGCACGGAGTTGTCATAACTCTCTATGGCTCTGATCCTTCGTCGTTTTGCGGTGTCGCGCATGCCAAATAGCAGACCTACAAGCTCACAAAGGCTTCGCAGCGACGCTTTTGTGAGCTTGTAGATCTACTATTCTTTCTGCGTTCTTCTTCTTCTTCTTATGGTGGATCGACTGTACGTCTTCGGTGCTTTCGCATTGTTGCCTCCCACTGGTGGCTTTGATGTACTGCATGACATGTTCTTATTTATTTATTTTTTTATTTATTATTTTTTTTTAGCATACTATGCAAACTGCCTGCAGATGTTAACCAGGAGAGCTAGAGGGGGGGGGGGCAGTGAGGTTGAGTGTCCGTGTGATCGCGGACAGTGAATAACAGTGGTGCACACTGTCCTTTTCACTGTTATTTACAAGGGGATTATTCATTTTGCCCCAATAAAATATAACCCAAAAGTCCTGAACTATCATGATATGGTAGCCTACATTACTGCAATGTACTGTATCATTATTTTTCAAGCAATCCCTTGCTGTAAATCCTACTGAAATGCAGGTGAATATCACAGGTCTATAGGCCTCAAAATTGATAATATGCATGTTTGCAGACACTATGAGCCGCATTTCAATTCAACAAATCAGCTTTATTGGTGAGAGAAAACAAACGTTTACAGCGTGAAATAAAATCAAGTGTCACAAATACAATACAATAAAGCAGTTGGATGGGGTACAGCATTTTAGAAACAGAGCTGAACAGAGATGTAACATCACATTGTTTTCTACATCTTTTAAGCGTCTTCCTTTCTTTCTGTAGCAGCTCTGTTTATATGGGCAACAAAAATCACTATCAAGAGCATCCCTGAAGAGGAGTAACCTAGTTTAGTGTTTTACAAAATAGGTCAAATATCCTCAAATCATCCCCAGTAGTCAGTTTAAACATTGTGTGTAGGCTGTAATGTGTAAGTACAACATTGAATTGCATTTTGAGAAACAGTTTTTCATTGTTGCTGGTGTGCCAAGATCATTAACTGTATTCTTTATGTCAGTATTGAGGTATTTCATAGTGGTTTTCATAGCAGTATGCAAACTGTGGTTGGATTGATGGTTCCCACAAGCGCCTTACCCTCTGAATGTGGAATATTTGGTCATCGAGGAAGATGTAGGAATTTAGCTTCTACAAGTAGGGATGGTCTACCAGACCATGGAGGTTTTGAAATATAATGAGCATTGTCACAGCAATGTATCCTGGTTTAAATTTATTGAATCACAATCAGACGGTGCACTTTTTTAACTGCTTGAACATACAGTACTGTATGACCCATATCATCTTCATATAAAGTAGCCAAATGTCTCATTGTGAATCCCTTTATTGCAATATTTTATTCAGTAGCCTACTGATGTTTAAGCCTAGTCTTGGGTAACTGCAAAGTATGATTGCACTTGTGGAAATCTTATAATCTGGTGGATTGATGGTTAACAGAATTTCCTCGGTAAGGATAAAATGTGGAATAAATTCTATACCTGACTCTTACAAAGATCTAGATCTGCACTTGGTATAGTGCCAACATTGGCCCATGGCCTACATGTGCGCAAGGAGAGCGAGCGACCAGAGAGAGATACTCATGGAGAGCTCTTAATTAAAGGTCCAGTGAAATGAAAAATATGTTTTTCACACTTTTAGACCACATCTGTGGTCATTATATGGCCATACCCGCAATGTATGCCAAAAATGTGAACATTTTCACTTTTGTGTATTCTATCACAACACCATAAAATTGATCTTTTCTGTAAACAAAAATGTGCTGTGTGATGACATATCCACTATCACATCAATAAATACAAATACAATACAAATGTTTTTTCATCCCATTTCTGAATGGCCCTCCACGAACACAGGTGCCATGATTACAGTGAGAAATACTCTGTTTTTAATCCCATTCTGACATCCAGAAGGGTATTACTCGTTTTAAACTCAATCATCACTTTAGAATACATATCTGAACGCATTATATGGTAGAAATAAGCCGCATAGCAGTAAAGTGGCAAAGTTTTGTGACGAATTGAAAACAAACAGTCCAATGGAAACAGTCCTGGCAGTCTTATTTCCCAGGGTCCTTGGAGAGGTAAGGCCTTCATGATGCTTTTCTCGTTTCTCACCATCTCATGCAGATGCTTTATGGCATAGTCAAACAAGACCAGTTTGATACAAATGATCAAACCATTTTGATACAACTGAAATACTGTATGTTTGGCATATTTAACGTGTGTCAACCTGAGCATAAGAGTACAATTTCATGCTGTCCACAGTAACTTATTGCTATTGTTGCTATTGGAAAGTTAATTAGGTTTGCAGTATCAAATGGGGGGGGGGTATTTCTATGCTCCACCTAATATAATATGTCATTCTCTACTCCTTTCTCAGTAAGGCTTCTGCACACAGTCTTTACAAAGTTTACATCATAATCTGCGCATACAGTAACTGAACATTTCACCTATCTAGGCAGAACTGTCAGACACAATGTGGAGAGAAGGCAGCGAGCGTGAGCGACATCATGAGCCAACTCAGCAAGGCCAAAAACACTGTACAGTTGATAAATAATGTCTTTGGCCCAGTACCAACACCAACCTGAGACTGTATCAGAGCTGGGTCCTGTCAAACCTGTTTGGAGAACTACAGAAAATGATCTTCACAACATTTAATGGTTAACCTTCCACAATGTCTACCAAAAATGCCAGTCAACAGATGATGAAGGTGGCTGACAACTGGCCTATAGGATAGTGGATGAAGACACTTTATCACTCCTCAGGTATTATAAAGACATTGACTGACACAGAACACACAGCACACAATTCCTTTGCTGCTGGTCCTAGTACTATATAGGCCTTCATTTTGCTTTTGAAAACCTTCAAATTCTTAAAGGGCCACTTCACCACCACCTTTCAAGGTATCTTCATATAATAGGTCCTAATGTACATGTACATGATAAAATACTACCATTTTTTCCCTAATCGGTCTGTGTCTCACAGGAGGGCTGCGGGCAGTTCAGAAACCTGTCTTCCAGTGACATCATCTCATGTAAAAAGGCAATGTTTGATCTGCTCTGTAATGGCTAAATTAGACAGCTGTTTTGAAGGCATTAAAACAAGCTCCCACTTCAATGTGGAGCCATCACTAATTGTGACTAATTATGTACTAATTATGAAATACTATTGAGAGATTGGGAACAGGGTCAAGACAGCAACTTCCAGTTTACTGGTGCCAGATGTCAGTGAATTTTGTCATCACTGCCTGCCTTACACAGGGCTGCCTGCAGAGGTCAGCAGCAGTTGGAACAATTTCACCTGTCATGGTTGTAGTGATTGTATATTATAACGTAATGAATGCATAATTAAAAACATAGTGCAAAATAGTATTATAGAAATGTTGAGATGTTTCTTTGGAAAAATAAATCCTAGTGTATCATTTAAGTAACTATCTGTAGGCTATCCTTTAGAAAATACTAAGTGGACCTCTGGTCCAGTTTTTCACCTTCTCTTTTCATCATCTTTTGTTTTTCCATGGTGATGTTTTATTAACTTTTTTTTTTCTTTTAACCTTGAGCGGTGTCACCTCAATTAGGGTAAGTTATGTTTTTGTATTTGTTGGCCAGCAATTTCTCTAGTGAGAAGATCTAAAACGTTACTGCCTGATGAACTCTGTATTTCAGTCATTCTGCATATATTTGCTTGCTTTTCTGGATAAGCCTTCTGTCAGACGACCATGCATTTAAAACCTCATAATGTTCACAATGTTTCATTTTTGTTTTGGCATGACATCGCAAACACAAGCTCTTCAATGTGTCAGTCTGAAACAGCAGCTGTTTTGGACATTTAATCTATTATATCCACAACTGGATCTAATTACTAAGCATAGACTATTTGTTCAGCTGACAAGCCTCTGTCGTGTGTACAGATGCAAACCAGAAATGGAAAAAAGTACAAATATCATCTATATATAAATTCCACAAATCTGTCTGCCAGCCTGCCTGCCTGTCTGTGTGCATGCATGCATGAGTGAGAGAGTAGTTTCTATTAGTTTGTCCAATCCCCAGATGATAGGCAGGCTGTAGGCCTATTCTGAATATGGAATAATGAGATGCAGAATTCTGCATTGCAGAGTGAGTAGAGCATTGGCGTTATAATGTAGGCCTACAGTATATAAATGGGAGAAGGTCCAATGAATAAATTCATATTAGAATTGATGCTTACTGCTACATTTTACGACAAAACACTAGTTTTGCTAGTTTTCTAATGACCTAAAGGTATACCATGTATCTTTTTCATTAAAACAAATCTTAAAGTTGATATTATTCATTATGACTGGCATATTTGTCACATAAGCCATGCATTTCAATCATCATGGCCTATTCTAATAATGTTTCTAAAAATGATGTCACACACATCAGATTGGTCCTACATTAAGGACCAATCAGAATGTGACTTAAACACGCATGGGATGCTGGGAAATTTGAGACTCGATCTAAAAACTGCAGGACCAGCAGTGACCACCAATCAAAATGAAAAAATTTGTGACTGAAGTCATTTCTACAAGCGTATTAAAAATGTCTTCATACTGTATGCAGCCATCTATGGTTATGTACGCCTCGTGACCAGCCCCACGTTTCATATTGTCAGAGACACACCATCAAGAGTTTTTTTTAATGTTAAGACAAACTGTCTTTAGATGGGTCTCTCTCTCTCTCTCTCTCTCTCTCTCTCTCTCTCTCTCTCTCTCTCTCTCTCTCTCTCTCTCTCTCTCTCTCTCTTTCCCAAATTAAATTTTCAAGAAACACCGTCTGATTGGCGGGAATTGAATGTAGATCCAAAGTCCCAACAAGTCCGAACATGCGCTGAAAAATCAACATCAGCATAATGGTTGGTCGCCTTGCTTTAAGCCCTGTGTCCACACTATGACATGTTATGTTATATGTATGATATGATATATGTTGAGGGTGAGGTTTAGAGATAGGGTTAGCAATTTCAGACCAATTGGAGTGTGCAACAGTATGATTGGTACGCCTGAAACTCGTCCAGTGAAACGTGCTGTGGTGCAAAATCTGTGCGATCCAAATGAGTTGAGAGATGAGTTTTAATCGTGTTATTGGTAGGATGATGTAAAACAAACTAGATCAGTGCCTTTCGTGGCACAGGTCTCCACCAGGCCAGATCAGGTTGTGGCTTCCTGGTGGCACTATAATAGGCCAACGTGAAAACGGTGCTATCTATCGCTATGCCTGATTAATGGGAACTGAAGAAGGTACTTTGAACCAACAAGGGGTGCTAGCACGAGTGGGGCCTTAAGATGGGGAAGGGTAGCAGTTGACGTAACGTCAATCCTGACGTCAACCCTGGCCTACTCGTACGCAGGGGTGGAATGGAGGGGGGACGTGGGGGGACGGCATCCCCCCACTTCTAAAAGTCCCACCACAACACTGCTTGTACGTGAGCGGAGAGAGCTAATATGATGACATCACCTAAACCGGCCAATCGGGTGCGGCCTGGACCGTGCACGGACAGACCGCACCTATAAACTAAAGTGCAATGAGTTTGCTTGCTTCTTTGATAATAAAATTTGCAATATTAGAGCTGATATTATGAATGCTGCCACTACCCTAAACCCTCAAACTGCAGCTAATGCAACCAGGATAGAGCCCTCCAGGGGGAGCTTATCGTCATTCTGCGCAATTGATGAAGACGAGCTCCGCAAAACCATATCACAGATGACATCCTCCTCTTGCTCATTAGATATAATTCCCACCACTTTTCTCAAAGAGGTTTTAGACAGTGTGATCAGTGATATCCTAAAGATTGTAAACAACTCTCTGCAATCAGGTGTCTTCCCTGACTCTCTGAAGACAGCTGTAGTAAGGCCCTTACTCAAGAAACACAATCTGGATCCCTCTGTGCTGGGTAACTATAGACCCATCTCTAATCTGCCCTTCCTGGGCAAGGTTTTAGAAAAATGTGTCTTTCATCAGTTGGATGTGTTTCTACAGATAAATAAGGTGCATAACAAATTCCAATCCGGCTTCAGACAAGGTCACAGCACAGAAACAGCTCTTGTAAAAGTAATCAATGATCTCAGGGTATCTGCTGACAAGAAAAATATATCTGTACTTTTACTTCTCGATCTTACGGCTGCATTTGACACAATCGATCATTCAATTTTAATTCACCGGCTGGAGCACTGGGTAGGTCTATCGGGGTCAGCCCTGTCTTGGTTCTCCTCCTATCTATCAAACAGAAACTATTATGTAAAGCTAGCTGAGTTTGACTCTGACAAACATGACATCAGTTCTGGTATCCCACAGGGCTCAATACTCGGTCCCCTTTTGTTCTCCCTATACATACTGCCGCTAGGAGAACTTATTACAAATCACAAAGTGAATTACCATTTCTATGCCGATGATACCCAGCTATATCTTTCCGTAGCCCCAAATGATCCCTGTGCCTTAGATCCATTGCTGACCTGTCTGTCTAGCATCAAATGCTGGATGAGTGAGAACTTTCTCAAACTAAACGAGGATAAAACAGAAGTTCTCATAATTGGCTCCAGCGACCAGAAAGAATCAATACTAAGCAGACTTGGCAATCTGATTGTAGAAAGTAATAGCACAGTAAAGAACTTGGGGGTCTTCATTGACTCCGAATTAAATTTTAATTCACACATTAATCATGTCACCAAGACTGCCTTTTTTCACCTTAGAAACATTGCACGAATCAGGGCCTATCTGTCAATGGATGATGCTAAAACCCTGATCCACGCCTTTGTATTTTCCCGGCTTGACTACTGCAATGCACTCTTCTCTGGCCTCCCCAAGAAAACAACTGACAGATTACAACTAGTCCAAAACGCGGCAGCCAGAGTTTTAACTAAAACTAAGATGAGAGAACATATTACTCCTGTCCTAGCCTCACTACATTGGCTACCGGTTGTGTTTAGAATTGATTTTAAAATTATTTTACTTGTCTATAAAGCGCTTAATGGTCTTGCACCTTCCTACCTACATGACTGCCTGCCTAAGTATGTCCCAGGCCGACCCCTCAGGTCTTCCACTGCAGGCCTGCTTGCGGTGCCTAAAATGGCAACTAAAAAACACGGTGAAGCAGCCTTTTGCTTCTATGGACCGACGGCGTGGAACAAACTCCCATTATACATTCGGCAGGCAGCCTCTGTAGACATTTTTAAAGCACAACTCAAGACGTACTTCTATGCACTTGCTTTTAACTGATTCTCTGTGATTCTATATTTTATGATTTTATATTTTATGCCTTATTTCAGGTCCTCACTGTACTGCTTCTTTGATGTATTTTAATGATCTCTTTAATTTATACCCACTTTTTTTTTGTCTTCTTCTCTATTGCAATGTAAAGCACTTTGAGCTGCATTTTATGTCATGAAAGGTGCTATACAAATAAAGATTATTATTATTATACAGACCTGAGACCCTATATAAGGTTGATGGACTATCCACAATCCTCTATTATTGTCCACACTCCACAATGTCGAGGTTCTTTACTACAGGAAGTGACAGTGATATTGAAGAGTCATCTGAAGAGGAGATTACCCCCAACGATGAAAAGGAAAAGAGAGTGGCACGCAGTGCCAAAGACAAAAGGTCTGACAAGCTCACCGACAACATCCAAAACATCCGCAAAGCCATGGAGATCCGTGACATGACCAAATGTTTGGAGGAATTTGAGAAGCTGTGTCGAAGCAAGACTTTAGTTGACAGAGAGGGACATTGTTTCTACATCCGCGTTTTGGCCGACCTGGATGATTATATCAACCAGATTTGGGAGGACAAAGAAGAAAAGATGTTAAACGAAAACAATGCCAAAGCCCTCAAAACACTCCGCAAATACAGTATGGAAATTGCAGCTTATAGGAAGAATCCACAAATATCTGTCGATGAGGAGGAGAATTTGCCCAAAGAGTCTGGTTCTTTAGACGTGAAGGTGAAAGGAGTGTCTCTAGTCAAGGAAAAGCCTGATATGTTTTCTAAAAGCGTCCAAGACATCAACACAGTGGACGTGGTGGAGAAGATGAAAGAGATCATGCAAGCTAGAGGTAAGAAGTCCTCCAACAGAGCTGCCCAGATTGAACAGCTCCATCACCTAGAGGCCATCTGCAATGAGAACAAGCTTGGGGAGGGAATTCTGTTCAAGATCAAGTACAATATGGTTGTCTCTGTTTGTGACTATAAACCCCTTGAGAAAAAGGCATGGTTGAAGTGCCTGAAATATATAGATGAGCTGTTGACCATTCTGTTCAAAAACAACATCTTGATTGGGGAAAACATCAAAGAAGACAATGAGATCCTGTCTAAGGTGTCTGAGTCTGATCAGCCTGACTACAGGATCCATGGGTGCATTCTGACACTTGTAGAGAGGTTGGATGAGGACTTCACCAAAATCATGCAGGACACTGACCCTCACTCGCAACAGTATGTTGACAACCTTAAACACGAAGACCGTGTTTTTGGCATAATCAAGCACTTGTTGACTTACTTGGAGAAGAAGGGCAATCCAGCGGAAGTGTGCCGCATCTACCTGCGCTACATCATGCATATCTACTACAAGTTTGACCACAAGGCTCACCAGCGCAGTCTTGGCCACCAGGAAGAGACCACGTTGGAGCAAGGCCAAGAGGATGAGATTGAGGGCGAGAATAGTGCCGCCGTCATAGACCGCCTCTGCAAGTTCATCTATGAAAACGACCGCACAGACCGTATCCGCACCTACGCTGTCCTCTGCCACATCTATCACCATGCCCTTCACTCACGTTGGTATAAGGCCCGGGACCTGATGCTTATGAGCCACTTGCAGGACAACATCCAATATTCTGACCCGCCCATACAAATTCTATATAACAGGGCCATGGTGCAACTGGGAATCTGTGCCTTCAACCAGGGCTTGATTAAGGATGCCCACAATGCACTGCTGGACATCCAGCCTCAAGCCAAGTTGCTGCTGGGCCAAGGCCTACAGACGAGGAACAATGCACAAGACAGGAATGCCGAGCAGGAGAAAATCGAGAAGAGGAGGCTAGTACCATTCCACATGCACATAAACATGGAGCTACTGGAATGTGTATACCTGGTTTCAGCCATGCTACTGGAAATCCCCTACATAGCCGCCCATGAGTTTGATGCCCGCAAGAAGACGATCAGCAAACAGTTGTACCACCAGCTCAGGCTGGGAGAGAAGCAGCCACTGCTGGGACCACCCGAGACCGTGAGGGAGCATGTAGTGGCAGCCAGCAAGGCCATGAAGATGAGCGACTGGCGCACCTGCCACTCCCTCATCATCAACGACAAGATGAACAACAGGGTCTGGCGCCTGTTCCCTGACCCACAGCAGGTACGGGACATGCTTACCAGGAAGATCCAGGAAGAGTCACTGAGGACTTACCTGTTCACATATAGCAGTGTATATGACTCCATCAGCATGGAGACTCTATCTGCGATGTTTGGACTGGAGCCGCCTATAGTCCACAGCATCATCAGCAAGATGATCATTAACAAAGAGCTTCTGGGATCTCTAGACCAGCCCACCCAGATGGTGGTGATGCACCGCACTACCCCCCTTCAGAACATGGTACTGCAGTTAGCTGAGAAGCTCAGTGCCCTGGTTGAGAACAACGATCGCCTTTCAAAGACCAGAGATCAAAAAGGTGGCTACCAACAGAAGCCAGGCTATCAGAGAGGTGGTTACCAACTACTAGGGATTGGACAGAATAACCGATTAATAACAGATCAATTAATTCCCTGCAGTCAAATTCTTTAACTGACCAATTAATTGGCTGACTGACAGGTATCTAAACATATGTATTCACTTAAAATGTTACTCATTCCAATGATGTGAGCTATTTATTATTGAATTCATGGTTCACAGGTCCAGATTTTCCTTTACTCATATATCTGGTTGAATATTAATGGTTTCATGACCTAAATTTTCAGTTCGTTTTTTTTTTCACAACCTCAATTACAACCCGAAATTTGTGTTTATACATGCACACACGCATACAATATAAAAGTAGATATGGCCTCCAACCAGCTATTTAAAGCGCTCATTACCTGCGCAAGCAGTTTTCCACGGCTGTACCCCAAATATGGAGGCTGCTACATTTTCCAAAATAATATTTTAAAAATACCGGTAAATGAAAACTGTAAATGAAAGTTTTAAGTTATAATGGGTTTGTATAGGAAGGAGGCAGGGCAGCTAAAATGAAATCAAATATCTAAATACTGAATGGAGTAACTTATAAACTGTCTGGGGTATTCACATGAGAGAGATTAAACCATAAAATGACCAGAAAAAAATTGAAAGTGGAATATCCCTTTAAGCCTGTATGTTCCACTCCTTTCTCATCATAATTAGCCTCTGTACACACTCTTTACGAATTTAACATCATATCTTGCCCATAACTGAAGATTTCACCTACCTAGGCAGCACTGTCACACATGATGGAGGAGCAGGCAGCAACAACATGAGCCAACTCAGCAACAGAAAAGCTGTATGGTAGCTAAATCTGGAAGTTGGCCCAGGACCAACATCAAGCTGAGACTGCAACAGAGCTGTGTCCTGTCAAACCCGTTTAGAGAATGACAGAAAATGATCTTCACAAATGCTTAACCTTCCACAATGTCTGCCCAAAATGTCAGTCACTGGATACAGGATGATAAAAATGTCTGACTGAAGAACACCTGGCCTAGGATAAGTAAGTAGAGTTCATCACCTTAAATTCCTTTGCTGCTGGTCCTACTGATGATTCAGATTTAATCCAGCTTTAATGACTTTAAAACCATTGTTGTTTTATAATAGTATAACAAATATTACAGAGACGGTAGTCGTGACTGAACGATACTTTAAAACAGTTGTCGTTACTTGTTTTGCATACGTGCCTAAAGTAGGTCTTATTTGTGCCGTTCTCGTTGAAAACAATGTATTCCCAACTGCAGCTAGGACAGAGAGGCTCTGTATAGTCACGTAGCGACTGGCTGCTCTGCTCTGCTTCCGGGTACACGAATATGTAAGGGATAACACCCGACGAACCGGTGATTTGTTTCCTAACTAACTGACCTCGGCTGCGCCTAGGTCAGTTATTAGGAAACAAATCACCGGTTCGAAGGGTGTTATCCCGCTTATTACATGGCTTACGTCAGTGGTTTTCAACCAGTGGTCCGAGTTGAGAGGGTTCCAGGTGGTCCCCAGACTAAATTCAGGCTGAATGGCAACGGCATGTAAACAACCAAATACGTAGCTAACCAAATGGCGTGCTGGAACTACTGTAAATCAAATGCGGAAGCGCACCGAGGATTGATATGAACACAGCTGTTTGGACGTTGGGGACCTTGATTATGCAGCGGTCCAATATAGAGCGGAGCGGTGAATTATAGTGTAATATGTTACCGCTCACGTGACCAGAACGCTGGCTTCTGATTGGAGCATTCATTCAAGCCATGTAATAACCCACTATAAGGCTCTGATTGGGACCTCGGAAGGGGGCTTAACAGGGAGGATGATGTAGGCCAATTACTTGCGTGAGCGGAGTGGCCGCACGTTAAGTCAAGTTAATCTGTGTACGGCGATGTGCGGTCGTCGGTGGTTGTCCCTCGGGCACTTCGATTGGCTGGTTTGGGTGATGATTTAATTGGGACCACAATTATGTCATCACCCATGGAGAGGGGAGAGGACCATGACGTAATGGTGATTGAGAACAATAGGAAATCTTAGATGGAGACCTGACCATAAAATGTCTTTGATGAAGTAATTATGAAACCTTAATAATTAATATTAAGAATTATTATTATTATTATTATTAAGAAATTGAGCATCTGAAAAACCGATGCTCCTTAAAGATTAGGTACGTGATAAACGATCGCCGTACCTCAAGAGTTTCAGATTAATTAATTAATCAGATTAATTTGGGGAGGGAGTGTGATCCGTACTACTTCCTACTTCAGAGGAATGAGAGTTTGTTTTTGTTGTCTCCTCCGTAAGGTGGTGACTATGTTTCGCCCTCCATCCGTCCGTACGCGTCCGTCTGTCCACGCGCGTCCGTCTGTCCACACGGCATCACCTTAACCGCGTGGACAGACCTGACAGGTCGTCACCACCTTACAGTGGTGACTCACCATACTGGTGAGTCACCACCTCTGACTGTTACGTCGCCCTCACAGGGTGACCTGACCCGAGCCGGTGGAGTATGCATTCGTATTCAAGTATGCATTCGCATTCGTATACGAATTAAAATGAAGAATGCATTCGTTTTAATTAGTTGAAAATGACTTTAACTGATTAATTTAGATTCATTTATTACAGAAACAATATTAATTTTTTTTTTTATTTTTTTTTTTACTTATTTTAATCACAGATAGATTTTGCACCACAGAACCTTCTCACTGGTCGAGTTACAGGCATACCAAACATACTGGTGCACACAATGGGAGAAGAAGCCAATCAGGGTAACCAATAAGTCTGACCTCCCATTGTTTCACCCTCCTATTGGTCAGAAATCTAACCCATCTCTAACCCTCACCCTCAACATAGCATGTAACAGTGGACACAGGGCTTTGCAAGGTGGCTAACCATTATGTTGATGGTGGATTTTCAGTGCATGTTCGGACTGATGGGACTCAGATCTACGGGCATTCCCCGCAAATCGGACGTCTTTGCTTGGCCCAGTGGATGGGGAAATGTAATTTGGAAAAACTCACTCACACACTACCAACCACTACCAACCTGCTTCTCGAGTCAAATATTGATATGTGATTAATTGAGATATGGTCTGTACTCAATTATAAGATAGATCCCACTTCAAGTAATGTATTATTTATATTAATGCCTGTATAAGAATTACTATTGAAGACCTAGTGAGGGAGTAACAGGGTCAAGACAGCAACTTCCAGCATCAGATGTCAGTGAATTTTCTCATCACTGCCTGCCTTTCACAAGGCTGCCTGCAGAGGTCAGCAGCAGTTGGAACAATTTCAGCTGTCATGGTTGTTGCTATTGTATAAAGTAATCCATGCATAATTCCCCTATTAAGAAAAAAGTCAGAGGCAGTGTCAGGATTTAAAAATATAGTGGAAAATATTATTCTAGAAATGCTGTTGTTTTCTGAGATGTTTCTTGGGAAAAATAAACCCTAGTCTTATAAGTAACTATATGTATGCTTTGAAAATACTACAGTGGACCTCCTGACCAGTTATTTTGCAATCTTCTTTCATCATCTATTGTATATCCATGGTGTTTTATTCATGCTTTTATTTGTATTTTTACCACAATTTGGGCAGGTTTTTTTTTAGCTTGGCAACCAATAGTGAGCAGAAAAAACTTACTGCCCAATGAACTCTGTATTTCATTCTCCCTGACACATTATTGTTACTTGCTTGATCTAAAATGCCTTAATGCATTAAAAGGGACATAACATAAAATTCAAACTTTTTAATTAGTTTCGTGTGTTTGTGTGTTTTTTATGTGTGTTTTCTGTCCCCACAAATCTATCTAGTTTGAACAATCAGTCTTTCACATCATATATAGCTTTAATGTAAATTGCCAGGCCTGTTTAAATTCCATACCAACTTGGACAAGTTGGTATGGAATTTAAACAGGCCTGGTTTTATCTAGCGTCAGTATTATGACTCTACTATAAAATCTCCACCACCACCTCAGGACATTTTGGTACTGCAGCTAATAAAGTGTCCATAAAGAAATGACAAGGGCTGGTTATATCAGTGGCAATCTGGGTACCCATCGGCATATATTTGGGAAAACAGCGCCACCGCTGTTGTTCCTCTAGGCAACTAGTCTGTCTTGAGAGACAGTGGTGATTGAGGCTCAAACCATTAGAAAAAAACTTGAGGGACATATACAGTATACAATATGGTATTAAGCATTAAAACATTTCAGGAATCCATGTTATATCCCCTTTAACAACTTAATAGGCATGCATGCACGCGCGCACACACACACACACACACACACACACACACACACACACACACACACACACACACACACACACACACACACACACACACACACACACCACGTAACTTTCATAGTTTTATTTTTTGTTTGTTTTCATCTGGCATGACAGACACCAGCTCTTCAACAGCAGCTGTCTGATTCTTTTGGACATTTAATGCATCCTCAACTGGATCTAATTACTAAGCATATAGACTATTTGTTCAGCTGACAAGCCTCTGTAGTGTGTAGAGATGTAAAAACCACAAACCTCAGTATGTGTGTGTGTGTGTGTGTGTGTGTGTGTGTGTGTGTGTGTGTGTGTGTGTGTGTGTGTGTGTGTGTGTGTGTGTGTGTGTGTGTGTGTGTGTGTGTGTGTGTGGGGGTGTGTGTGTGTGTGTGTGTGTGTGTGTGTGTGTGGCTGGATGATAACCACAAGGTTGTGGCTCAGGAGGTAGAGCAGGTCGTCCAATGACCCGTGGGTCGGCGGTTCGAATCCCGGCTCCTCCTGTCTACATGTCGAAGTGTCCTTGGGCAAGACACTGAACCCCAAGTTGCCTCCAATGAGTTGGTCAGGTGTGAGCTGGCCACCATTGGTGTGTGAATGTGGGAAGTGGGGACGCTGGCGTCGACTGTTCGCCGCTCTACTTCCCAATGTATGAATGAATGGACCATTGTAAAGCGCTTTGAGCACTTGGAAAAGCGCTATAAAAATGCAATCCATTATCAAGGTTGCCAGTGTGTGTCGTTGTGTCACTGAGCAACACACGTATGTTACGTAACCCCTAATTGACTCTATAGGCCTATTCTGTATATGGCAGCAATGATATGCAGAGTGAGTAGACAGAAGTTGTGTGTTCTGACTTCTGAAAAACAAAAAAACAAAACAAAAACCTCATAAAGGTACTGTTTTATATACATAAAAGACTAATTTCTATATAAAGTTTCTAATTTATGCGATACAGTATATAGCCATGTGATGGTTATGTAGGGATAGCATTGCTTTTCCAAACTCACAGTGTTATATTATATATATAGTGTTAGATTTTCTAACATAGAATGTTTGGAAACACCCAGGAATCTTCTTTCTTTCAATAAGAAAATTATCCAATAGGATTTTTTTTACTACAGACGCAACAAACTGCATGCATATGTCTTTTGGAAGTTGTAATCTGCTGCTCAGGGTTTAAGATATACCCTGCCTTTAGATTGAACCCAAATGTGTGGCACTAATGGCAGTCTTGGCAGACATCCATTCCTTCTCTTACACAAAACAGCAATCACACATAAAATGCAGTGAAACAAAAATCATTCACGTTTCTTATTTATTTATTTAGCGGTATGTATATTTAATTTATCATAATCACCCCTTTCAGAGTCTGTGCTGCCTTTCTCTGGACAAGAAAACAGAATGCAACACTTTAATCAAGATTTGATTAATAATTCTAATTTTGCTACTTCGAAACCAATTATTATTATCATATTATAAGCAGCCAATGAGCAAATCATTGTTCACTGCAGCGATGGCAGCTTGTGCAAAATTCCTATAATGTCTCAGTAGTCTCTTGCCATTTTACTCCCACACTCAATTTGCCCTCAGTTTTCAAGCCATGTGCTCATGAATAATCTCTTTCTCTTTCTTCCCTTAATTCTGCCACACTGATTGTACACACACCTGCCTTGGTTCTCTGCTGATTGAAGCAGGTGAGGCTATATTTTACCACTTTGAAGTAAATGTACCTTTGCCACCATATGCTGGGCAGGAGTTCAATATTGTTTGTTTCTGGTCGGACAGCTGTAATGGTAGGTGGTGGTGTGTGTAATTCACAAAGCATTTTGACCATAAGAAAACTACTTATCTCTGCTCTGGGACCTCCGCCTGGACCTTAGGTTCAGCGGTGTGTAGGGTAAGAGCTGGGAAAGCTTATGAAAATCTTTGTGGCCCATCGCGTACCTATACCAGTGTCTTTCACAAGCACTGCAAACATAACAGTGGAACTGGGTAAAGGTTATATTATGGCAACTTGTTTGGAGGCTTTCCACGAGGAAGATATGGACATAAACAAGCACGACCTGCAATGGCAAGCTTGAGTCTGATTCCTCTGTACCCGTTCCTATGGCTCAATTTTCAAAGACTGCTATACATAGCTTACAACTAAACAATGACAATATCAAAACAATTCAGGCGCGGCGTGGCCATCGGGAGCACCGGGACTTTTCCCGGTGGCCTGCGCCACTTAGTGGCCTGGACGGGGTACAAAAAAAAAAAAAATGTTTTTCTTTGAAACGTCCAGGGCAGGCCAGAGCGGCAGGCCCAGGCCAGCCCAGGCCAGGCAAACTAGTGTTTCTCCTTCCAAAAATAAAAGGTGTCCTAGTACTACAGAGTTTAGTTGAGCAGTGTGAGTGACTGGCTGTAACCTGATATCTTCCACCTGCATGATGCGTCGGACCGGAGAGAGCGAGGACAGTGAGAGACTGCGCTACGCAGCTCCCAGCTGGCCTGGGATCAGTGGGGGACACACCCCTGCCTGTCGCTTAGAGCATAGACAGAGATAGTTACGCAAACTCGGTTCACTTCATGGGGCCAGTCCAATGGAGGCTGTTCTATATAGACTTCTATTGAAAAAGGGGACAAGGTCGTCATTCAGGCTGCATGATCAGCGCCCGAGTGCTCAGTTTCTGACCCCTCAATGTCAGTTCTATTAGATGGCTCTGCCTTTGCTGCAGAAGCATGCCTGTCGCGTGTCGAGTGAGGAGGAGGAGTAGGAGGAGAGCGAGAGGCAATTGATCAGATTGACGACTAGAAAGTAATCAAAAAAGTAAACAACGGATAATGGATAAGAAAAAGAGGAAAGGTGGGCCTGAACGAGAGAGGGACAAGAGGAGAAAGGCCCTTGAAGAAGAAGGGGCAAAATGTTAAAAATTAACCGAAATGTTTGGCAGTCTCCCTCCTCTCCCCCAAAGCCAGCCGTCGTTATCTGACAAAGACGTGCAACCCCCATCAACAAGTAAGTAGCAGTAGTAATCACAACACACACTGCTGCGAGAGCTGAGAGGATAACAGACTATATTAAAACCAATGGAAAATATTGTTTTTTCGGGGACATATGTGCTCATTTCAGATTTGATAAATGGGCTGCCTATAATAGGCCTACGAAAATGAATTGCATCTTAATGCATGTTTTATATGTTCTTGTGTGTGTGGTGGCCAGTGTTGCCAACTGCCAACATCCAAAATGCACTAGTGGCACTTCAGAATGTATTAGAATGCGCTAGATGCTTGCCTGGAAGGTGTGTAGACTTGGGATAATTCACATGAGGAATATTTTTAATTCTTGAGAGTGTAAAAATGAAACCCTTGCGGGTCCATTTGGTTTCATTTTGTATGCTTTTGGTGGTGTGCACCCAGGCAAGAGGTCCAATTTAACCAAAGCACTTCCACTTGTTTTTTTTTTGCTTCTAAGGGAAACCTCAATCTGACTCTGATATGCAGTACCTAGACATAGACCTGCCTTTAGGCAGGTATATAGGCAGGTATATATGTTGTAGTCAGATGCCAGTGTGAGCAACTGATCAGTCTGTTATTTTTATTATTATCATCACTATTGCTATTTTCTTGTTATTATATTATTACTATTACTGTTATTGTTGCACACCATCTGCTTGTCTGTGTATTTTTGGTGGTGTGCACCCAGACAAGGAGGTCCAATTTAACCAAAGCACTTCCACTTGTTTTTTTTGCTTGACTCTGCATGACTCTGATATGCAGTACCTTTTTTAGATATCCAGTGCCTTTAGGCAGGTCTAGGCAGGTGTCCAGGGCTTCTTTGGTCTAATGTTGTCCAATGTAGAAGCTTATTTTGTGCCTCTTATAAAGGATAAGTAATATTTATCTAGAATCGCCATTTAGTGACGAACAATGGTAATGCACAGGTCCGTTTGAAAATAAACCTTTAAAGGAGTAGCCTTTAAAGGTTTGGGGGTTGGGGGTTGTGGCCTGGCAAAAGGCAAAGTCCAGATGGCCTGGCCAAGCCCACTCCGCCCCTGAAACAATTCGTCACATCAGTGTCATTGATGTGTATGAAATAGAAATAGTACTGTGTAAAGGCAAAAATATGGACTTTTCTTTCCTACGCATAATAATGACACAATATGTCAGAAATATCCTCATCCTTTGTTTGTCTCTTTCTTCCCATCTGTTTTGGAGCCAGATTGAGGAGGGAGAGAACGAGAGGGACGGGGGGAGATAACTGCAATTTCATTCCTATACCCCTTACAAGTAAATTGGCTCTTTATTAAATTTGGACCCAATCTATCAATAGAAAGACTGGTATCGAAATTACTTTGTTGGCCACAAATCGTTCTGAATAGATTGAACTCCTCTTGGAACAGGGCCGTCATTCATCTGGTTCACATTTCCTCCAGAGGTGAGAGGAATCGGGAGACAGTCAGACATTTATTTGTTCCCCGGATGATAGATGCGATCCCCCCTGATCTTGTGATTACCAGATTAGCCCAAGTAAAACAGTAATCTATTAAACATTTAGCCCTGCTCTGTCGGGTTCTCTCTATTTTTTATCAAATCGTGCTGCCAGGGGAGCTGCAGGCATGGGTGGAGCCTGCCAACTCCAAGGAGACTCCCAACAAAACTACAAAGTGTTCTCAAGCTATAAAGCTGTGTAATTTGTCCTTGGAGGGCAACGCATTAAGGAGAAGTTAATTACCACTGATACAAAGGGTTTAAGAAAGTAGGATCCCAATGCTCACGCTAAATGCGTCAGTTGTTCATATTAAAAGGTGGGAACAGTCAGGTGAAAGGTGACAGTGCTGAAATTGTGGATGAAGGATGTGGCAGTGAAATTATAATGGGGTGGCGGAGCATTTTGCTATGGTTTCTCTGAGTCCTGTTCAGGGAACAGGATTTTATCAGGCCACTGGGCCTGGGCTTAATATCCATTTGTGCTGGCAGCATATTGAAGAGAGAGAAGATTGAAGGTGGAAATAATCAGGCCTTTTTTTTTTTGAAAGGTCATAGAAAGTTAAGCACGCCCAAAGTAAGCCATGACATCCTGGCTGATAAGAAATAACTGTCTATGTAAGAAAGAATGAGCAGAGAGGTTCACCTTGTTCCATTTGCGCTATCGCGACTGCTGAACTGTCAGTCAAAAATAATAGCACATATGGAGTCGACTTCACCGATCAGAAACTCTGCTCCCAGGGTACGGCGCTTATTGAATTGGCACAATACTGCATTGAATTACTCCCACAGTGTGCTCACGGCGCAGCTTAGCATTATTGGTATGGACATACGTTATAAGATGCCAGAAGCACTTTATGTTCTCATGTAAGTCTAACGGTTCTTGAATAGTAGAAAATGCACTAAATGTAAATTAAACTGCCTGACAGTATAAGCCAACGTTGTTAACACTAGTTTTTCTCGTAAAATAAATGTGTAACTTAAAGGCAATCCTGTTTTCATTATATGCTGTTCTATTTGTGTTGTGTACGTATATGTTGAGTCATAGCATATTGAAATGTTGGGAGGCACTGGAATAAATATAAATATGTAACGGAAATAAAAGAAAACATTCATGCGGGAATGAGAAGTATAGCTTCCAGTGACTCCAGCCGCATTATTGTTGGCTATAGGAAGGTCATGTTTTTTTCCCTTCCCTGTGGGCACCAGCATTGCAAAAAGAATGATGGCCCCAGAGAGGCCCGATAAGTAAATACCGCTTTAATGGGTTGTGAATGGGCTGGTGATAATCTGCACAGGGTGGGAGTGGGCAGGGCTCAGAGGGCAGGCAGGCCATCAGAAGTTATTATTAATGCTATCATGGATCTGATAGTCTGCGAAGTAAAAATGAAGGCCGGTGATGAATTTGGGGCCTCCTGTCTGCCTATATAGCAGCTGACTGGAGGACAAGCAGGGGAAGCAAACTAAGGTCATGGATGAAGGATACCACCCAATAGCAGCCACAAGAGGCAATGCATTATGTATAATGTGGAGGATATATACCCAAGTATGTATACATGACACCCCAGAGACACCAAAGTGAAGGTCACAGGGTGGAAAAGAAATGCTCTGTCAGTGTGTGCACCTCAGCGGTTTAAGTGCAAATACACATATTGCATAGCCTAAAATTCTGCTCCAAAGCGTACAGCATGAATTTGGCAAATGGCTGAAATTGTATTTACTTTGAAAAAAACATACTGCAATATGGGAAATGAGAGTCCCAAGTGTAAAAGCTTGTGCTCATTGTACCTTTATGTGGTGATATTTCAATATCCAGACCTTTCACAACATGAAAGCCTTGAGACCTTTTTGAGGAGATGAAAGTCTTGAAACCTTTCTCAGAACATGAAAGTCTTTAAAACGCATCTTCAGAAATGTTTGCAGACCTAAACATCATAGCTAGTTCTACTATAATTAAATATATTTTAGACTCTGCCAAGACTATCCGATTTCACATTATCTATGCACGTATTCAGCCGCCTGTTCTCATCATTCTGAGTAAAGGGGATGCATGCAGGGTTTAATGCAACTACAGTCCCAGCCATTTAGTTTTGGCATAACAGACTTACCATGTGTGAGGAGGTCAATGATTGTGTGTGTGCATGTGTGTGTGCGTGTGCGTATGAGTGCATGCGTGTGTGTGCGCGCGCACGCGTCTGTGTGTGTGTGTTTTAAGACAAACTTTCAGCTCACAGACAAAGTAATCTGAGACATCTGTGCTCTGTCTCGTGCTCTCTCTCTGAGATTTTCAGGAGCTGAATGGACCTCAGTGTAAGCTGGGACTTGAGGGGTTTTGTCTGAGAGGCTGGCCACTGGAGTCAGGACTGATGGCTTTTGGACTGGCACCAGCCTTTGTGTGAATGACATTCCAGACCACCATTACAGCTTGGAAAGCAACTCCCAACACCAGCTTTTTAGTTCCCCTGTCTGCTCTAATGTGTTTTGCAGCTGTCCAAAAGTGAATTTCTGTCCTTACACGATCAAATTGCACACATTGGGGCAGGAAGGAGGAGGGAGGGGGGTGTCAGTGGAGTGTTCTCTGAGGGAAGGATGGAATTTGGACTGAAGCTGGAAACAGCTTCAGTCCAAAATTGGGGCAGTTGGCGATGCAGTGGTTGCTACTATGATTTAGAGGTTGCTGAGATTTTAAACTAGGTCAAAGATACTGTATGTAAACAGCTTGATAAACACAAACTATAGTGCATATTATACTTCTATTTGTGGCTCTGGCATGACAGACTACGCCTGTTGATGATTCCAATGCAAGACAAATTCTGAATAAATGCTATTATTCCACTTTTACTTAATTAATGTGCTTGCTTTTTTCCTTTGTTCTTCCCTGGCTCAAAATTCTGTGATTTGTTTTTAATCAACTTTGCCTTGTGAGTTTTTATTTATTTATTTTGTATATGAAAGCAGTCCGTTATGATAGCTGTCAAGTAAACGATGTATCCTTTTTCAGCTCCATGATAATGATGACTATTACTGAACACTGATTGATCAATTTCGCTCTGCGCCAAGACGTGGCCGATTGATTGTAATAATAGATGTGGTTGAGCTATCTTTTCCTACATAATCACAGCATGATACTGGCAGATATAATGCAGCTCACATTGAGCCTACAGACATCAGAACATTGAGAAGCAAATGGGGCAATGAACCATACTGTCATGAAAAGGAGGATTATACAGTCTGTGATTCATCTTATAGCTACTGTATATGTCTTTCATTTGCCATGCCCATGATCCTATCCCTCAGCTGGGTACCTTCTATAAAGGAACATGTTCCACTTTTGGCAAACCAGTCGGTAGCGATAATTACATTATGGAGTCCCAGTTGATGTGGAATAAAATTATCATATGTAATGAAGAAAAAGTATACAGCAAAAAATCCCCTTTTTTAGTTATTTTTGGCAAGACATAGGCCTACTCCTTAGTCAAATGACCATATATTCTATAAACACATTTATTTGGGAGCAAGTCTATTTGAAATGTGCTGTTTGTATACTGTATGTTTGTACAAAGAAGGGTTGTAACCATTATTATAGAAAGTGCTTTAATGGTTTAATCAGTAATCAGTGCACATTATGGTGCTTAAAGGGGAATTACACCCATTTTCAATATTTTACTATTATTCATTAATATACCTTAGAGATGTGGTGTGGAAATAATAAAAAGTCCTCCATTCTCTCTCTCTCTCTCTCTCTCTCTCTCTCTCTCTCACGTGTCTAATGACGGAAAACCTCGTAAAAACAGGTCAAAGTTGGGGTACTAGTCACAACCTATAGATGGCAAAACATGTAAAATTTCATCATACTCCTTAGTCCTTAGCATGTGATGTCTAAGGGGTTTTCATGATGCTGCCTCCACTCCAAGAATTCCTCCTTGGGAGAATACACTCCTTGGGCTATAAAACAGACATCAAAAATGTGCTTACGCCTGAGTCGGCCTGACACATGCAGGCTGCGAACGGCATGCGTCAAAACAGCCTCCTTCATTAGGCTATTTCCAATGGACCTATCCCACACAGGTGGTGTCAGACACACGTCCACGCGTTGCACAGTGCTTCGATACACCAATGTTCTATTTACAGGCGCTGCCGTGCAGTGAAAATGTTTTATTTTTCACTACTGTACAAAGTTGGAAGCAGCGCGACAGAGCACCTCGTCCTACCAGTGTTGACGTGCGGCATTTGAAACAAACACAGGCTGCGCTATGCCTGTTGCACTTTAGTCAGCATGCACCTTTAGTGCTATCGCTGTTTTCAGCCCAATCAGTGTGTGTGTGTGACTGTGTGTGACTGTGTGTGTGTGTGTGTGTGTGTGTGTGTGTGTGTGTGTGTGTGTGTGTGTGTGTGTGTGTGTGTGTGTGTGTGTGTGTTGTTACAAAAGTAATGCTTGGAATCAATTCAGCAGCATGACCCCCCCCCCCCCCCCCCCCCAGTTACACATATCACATGCTACATAAAGCATGATTAAATTTTGTATGTTTTGCCTTCTATAGGTTGTGACTAGCAGTGTTGGGAATATTACTTTACCTTGTTAATGTATTACTTATTAATTATTACCTTCATTTTAAAGCAATATATTATATTACAATATTACTGTCTGAGCAAGTGTAATATATTAATATTACTATTACATATTACTTAAAAAAAAACTTTTACAAAATATATAATTAAATGTTAAGTATCACTATTAATCAAATATTGTGTAGGCCAGTGGCATACCTACAATACAGCAAGCACACTTGGCTATCTGGCCAAATACATATGAAATCAAGTTGAAAAAACATCACTCCTGAATAAATAATTTGATGACAAATGATAGAAAATAATTATTTAACTTCTGCAGTTGTCAATATAATTTCACAAGAACATTTTCAATGAGACAGATTGACAGAAAGTAATATTGAAAGTAATGCAGTAATGTAGAAAGAAAAGTATAATATATTAGACGGTTTTAGTTAGGTAATATATTTATATTACAAGTTACTGCATTTTGGTAATATATTATGTAATATATTAAGTTATGTAGTGCACATGTCCCAACACTGGTGACTAGTAGCCTACTCGACTTTGACCTGTTGTTGTGAGCTTTCCCAAGGGAGCTGAATTTCAACATTTTAGTACATGCTATTAGATACGATTAGAAACACACTGGCCAATAAATGTCTTTATTTAGTTCACAGATTGGTCAAATAATCTAATGAAATCCCATAACTCTCTGTCTGTCTCCCCCTCTCTCTCTGGCATGGATCGACTCTTTTGTTGTCTCGACTGTGCTCAATTCGGCAAACATTCCACACGGGGTCGCTAGTGTCTGCCGAGTGGCAAGCATTGCATGACTCGACGACGCATCCACATTATGAAAGTATAAAAAATAAAAAATAAATCGACTAATGGAAAGGTTAAAACTATGGCATTGTTGTCTCTTTGGAAAAACAAAATCACTCCCTAATATATGTATATAAGAATTAAGATGACTTTGGGAGTTTGGGCGACTTTGAGGCACGTTATCAACTTGTTTGTTCCCCAATTGTTGACATGTTGCCAGCACGCACCTGTGAATCATCATCGGGACTGGCACCGTGCAGAGCAGCAGCTCTACGGACCTACGGCCACGCTACACGCCCCTTGACTCAACCGTGCCAAGTCTTGTCACTTGTACTGTTGTGCATACACTGTGACACTGTATAGCACAGTCTCCTTCTCTCCGCGTACATTGGGACGATATACGACTACGCATACTTCTTATACCTACAGACGGGGCGCCTCCTCCTGCCAAAACACACACACAGAAGGAAGAATGCATGCTGCCAGCCAGGACGAACTTCTTTAAACAGGACCACGCGAACACTACACTTTTGTGCCAAAGTCAAACGAGAAGTAAATTGAATATTATTGCGCCACTGCTGCCTACTGCCTGCATGAGATGAAAACTCTGAGCCTCAGCAGCACAGTGCAGGCTGAAGGAGAAGAAGGAAGGAGGAGTAGCCTGGATATATGCTCGTATATTATGGATACCTGACTGCGCGGAACTGTGGACATATCTGTTTTAAACGAACATTTTTTTTAGCCGTACGGAACTTGATTTGTTGTTGCGGGAACTTATTTTTTCCCGCACACGATGCCGGACAGGAGTCCCTTCTTGTGCGATTCGAACACTTTTGGACAGCGAGGCAACTTATTGGGGAAGAAGCTGTGGTTGGTGATTAATGCGGAGGATGATGCGGAGACGGAACGGGCATTGAACATCAAAACGTAGATTTGTGTGTGTATATATATGGACGAATAGAGACATTCCCGCCTTAAGGGGTCTTCTAGGCAGTTTTCAATTACGAAGCAACCGTTGTTATTGTGCCAAAATGCGTAAAAGAGCGCTGCGATGCCGCGATCAAGTTCATCTGGCCAATTCTTGACATTTTCCAGAGTCATCCAAGTATAATTACTATGGCAATTAGTGAGAGGGCCTGACCCCCCGCACTGCACTGCTTATAGACTCATTTGCTGGCGCGACCTTTTCGCACACTGTTGAAGATGTTGCTGCAAGTCATATATTGTCCATTCAAATAAGCAATTAAGCAAAACTAGCCATTTTTAAAGTTTTGTTTTAATTATACATTTTCAAAAGTGCGGGGAAAGAAAAAAGAAAACGAAAGGAAACATGTTGCACCTTGTACTTCAATCAATGGTGTTACTTTCAGCAGGTAAGAACAATTTTAACATCTCATTCATATTAATGTGATGTGTTACCTTTTTTTTTAGGTTGTGCTGTCCTTCCTTCCAATTGCTGTTAAAAGTATGGCTAATTAGAGATGCTGTTTTTATTTGGAAATGTCATCTGTGTTCAGACTGAGCTGCTTCTCTAATGGTGAACCAATGATAAGCAATGCACATGGAAACATAGAAGTGTTCTATAGACTGTACTGTAGTTCTTGGTGTTGCTGGGCTTCATGCATGGACACTGTGGTGTGGTCAGGAACAGTTGATTGAAAAACAAAATAATAATGACAACATCCATACTGTTTAAGCATGTGCGTGTTATCTTGACTTCTTATTTGCTTTTTAAATTTAGGCTATAGTCCAGCGCATGTAGGCATACATTATCTTTCATAAATCGTGTGTGGGTGGGGGGTGGTGGTGCGTAAAAGTCATTGAGTGTCTGAGGGATTCACAGCAGTATACAGTTACAGTAGGCTACTGTTGATTGATATCACCACTGCCCCCTACCATTCAATAGTCATTAGAATGTTGACTGTAGATTCAAACACTCTTCATGACACATTAGACTCATTCCTTGAATGCCATCAGGGAACTGGCAGTGTTTAGTGATTGACATATTGCCATGTTAGTGATCTGATCTGACAGCAGTTTAAGATCCTCCTTGATGTAATGAGGTGGATGACAGACGTGCGTGGCTCCCCATAATAGCTTCTCTCCAGCACCATTTTTATACTTTCACAAGCACTTAAAGGGGAAGTCCACCCATCTTCAACATTCTAATATGTCATTAGTATACCCTAGAGGTGCTGGGTGGACATGATTCTGTGTTCCCAAGAAATGGAAGTCTGAAGAAAACCACTAACATGATGACACATCTTGATGACATCATCAAGATGTATTTTCACCATGTTAATGGATTTCTTTAGACACTTCTTTTTTTTTTTTGAGAGTGTACAAATGCAACCAAATGAACCCGTTAGGGTTCATTTGGTTGCATTTGTACACTCTCAGAAAAAAAAGAAAATGGGTGGAATTCCCCTTTAATTACCTGAATGCCACGCCGTGCATGGCTTTAGTAGGATGTTTGTAGCAGACTACCATTGAATTACATACTAGCAACAAATTCTATTGATTAACATCAACCTTATATTTAGTCAGAATCGCAGTGGGGCCCATCTGACCTCCCAGCTCACTAACATCATTTTAACTTTCCACTATCTCTGTGAAAGAAGCCTCATAGAACTCCTTTTTTGCTCTGGTTGCTAATCAGGTAATATGCATTACCACATTACCAGTGAGAGAAAATAAGCAAAGTGTGTCATTGTGCCCTGTTTAAATTTAATGAATCCATGAAATAAATGAAAAACAAAGGGCTTTAGCATTTAGTATTGTAGACAGACAAATAAACAAAAACAAAACAGTTTTATCAGGACTGTCACTCTTCTTCACTTTTGTTCTAAATATACAAATAAAAAAATGTTTTGGCATTTTTATGTTTAGCGTTAGTTATTAATGAAGATTGACAGGAACGTGGGACAGAGAGATGAACTGGACTTGGCCAGAGCCTATATGTGGCTATCAATTTGAATCCAGAGTTGCAATATCATGCAAAGCGTCTGTGTGATAAAACTCCACCATAGATATGTTAGGAGCTGCTTTCTGTCAAGAAATTCTCTGCAGGTGATTCTTTTTCTAAGCGCTGGGGTTGGAAGCACTCTTCAAGTCATTGAACAGCCCTGTCACGTGCACCACAGGTTTAGAATTTGCACATAATGCAGGAGGCAGCAGCGCGACGCTCTAATACAATGGAATGCTTCCAAACTCCGACACTTTTACTTGTTGACAGAAAGTAGCTCATATTATGTTTACGGTGGGTTTTTATCAAATAATTGATTTGCAGATAGAAAGAGGATAATTCAAGATTTCCCTTCAGCTGAAATATTGGTGAATTGAATGTTGTTTACTCTAGATTCATCTCATCATAAAAAAAATCTAGAGTTGCAAATTATTCCAGTGGCCCCACACTTTTGGTCTTTTTGATACTTTTTGTTTTCTCTTCTTTAGAGTGTAGTGAGATATAATGTGAGGGGCATATAATGTGAGGGTAGAGAGGACAAAGATGGAAAACACATGGCCGGAATGGAACACATTCCGCACTTCCACACTAACTATCGTCATCGCAGTGCTCTCAATAATGTGCATTTGAAAATTTATGTGCAATATTTGTAATTTTTTAACGGGATTACTTTATCACAAGCATTTAAGTCTCATTGATTTTCTTACTGTAGGGGATAAGGGAATGGAATAAAAGCTCTCCTTAAAAGTCAAATGAATCATGAACACTTGCATAAACTGTCACAGTGAAAGATTCTACTGGGTCTTCTACACTGAACAGGAGTGCATTACCTGGTTTTGTCCATTGACTTCCATGGATTGAGGGACAACGCTAAAACCATCTCAACCCCAAGACTTACAGTGGGCCTGTCTGTCTGAAAACAATGTTAGATATATTCCAAGACCTCAATAACCTTTTTGATCGCAGTGAAGCATTAAATGCTTTGTAAAGATGTGGCACAGCTCCACACTTTAAATCCTTATATGAATACTGATTGGAATTGACCTTGCCCTCTTGGAAACAAGCGGGCCGAGTCTATATGTAACGAGTTACAGAGCAATATGAAAATCTAACCAAGCCCTGATTTACACACACACACACACACACACACACACACACACACACACACACACACACACACACACACACACACACACACACACACACACACACACACACACACACACACACACACACACACACACACTATTGCAAATGTACTTATATAGGCTACTACTGCCACCCTCATTCTATGAGTATAAGTAGGTTGGTTGGTCGGTGAAGATTTGTCGTTAGTATCATCCAAGAACGTGGAAGTTTATCCCTGGAAAGGTCCTTGCAGACTTGATGTGTTTTTTACATGGTGCTATTCTCCCGTCCCTCTCTTCTTACCTTAGCTCTTACCAAGTTGTCCGCCAGGAAGTGGACAAACTCAAAGGACCACTTCACCACTTTTGTATCTGAATGTATGTAGGTCCTCTCTAATGTACATGATAAAATATATGATATAAAGATATTTATATATTTTTTTACCATCGGGAGAACCATGGCTGCTATTTTTGCATTTAACTTTTCAGAAATCGAAAGCCTGCAGTTTCTATTAGCTTGGATTGAACTGCCCACAGCCCTCCTGTGAGAGACAGACTGAGTAGAAAAAAAATAGTGGTATTTCATCATGTACCTTAGTGAGGACCTATTATACGAATGTACGTTGAAAAGTGGTGAAGTGGTCCTTTAAGTATCGCTGCCATGTACATGTACTTGTATCTATTCTGTTCAAAGAGGTATAGCATTACATTCCTCAAAAACTTGTATTAACCCGTCATGGGACTTCCCACCTGGGTGGCAACTTTAGGTCTCAGTTTAGTCTTTCTTTCTTAATCTGCAATTGCCTTTGATATGATCCACTGTGCAAGGTTGTTGATATTTTGTTGTTGCCCCTGGCATTCCAGATACACGTAAGTGTTGAAACTGAGGCCCTTAAGTTGTGCAGGAGAGGACCCGGCAAAGAGAAAGTGAGGGGAAATGTATAAACAGACAAATTCATAGTTTTAAATCTGCTCAGAAAGGAAAAATGCATTGTCTGTGGTGTGGATGTGAGACTCTACTGCTGGCCAAATTTTACCAACAGGTGGCATAGGATTGATGACACTCTTGGCTTGTGGTTTGGAATTACTCCTTAATCTTCATCATAGTTTATGAACATCTTGAATAAAATAAAATAAAAAAACTAAACAAATAAGCATAGCCCTGACATTTTGGGCATAGGTTATGTGTTTTATCATTATATTTTTTATATTTTAGATGTACAAGCTCACATGAGATGCTATTTGTGCTATTCCGTGTAAGTAGGATGAAGTGCACTGTATAGTGTCTTAAAAGAAAAAGGAATGATCTGTAGCTTGTGTTGCAGTAGTGTTTATTCAATTATGGTTTTATTAGGAAGAGAAAACCTGGAAAGCACATGCTGTAACTACAATCCCAAGTTTGGGATTAATATTTAATCAAGGATATCTCAGGGCTTTTCTACGAGCATTCTCGGGTGCAATTTACAGCTACATGCGGAACGCAGAACCCTGGCAAAGAAGAGGTGCATATTTCCCTTTTCTTCTTTGTCTGGTGTGTGCAACTGTGCATACTGCTCACTGGAGAAGGGTAAGGGGGCAAAATCATAGAAACAGCAGAATACGAGCTATGTTTCAGACCCATCTCGTATGTAGTTACTGCCTTGCCCAGACAAGGGCTACAATCAATCAGTCTTCAGCATTAGGTTTGTAGGTAAGAATACATTGTAGTTTTCAAGTTGATTGTTCAATGAATATTTTATGAGGAGCTAGAGGCCGCTTCCCATGCTATGTACTGTCAGTTTCTGTAGCAATACAACACGTCCTTTCTTTGAGACATTTATTACACCTGTAAGCCTAATGTTCCAATGATTGTTAAATCATGGGCCGTTTGTTGCAAGACAAAACAACTCTTACTTCAGTGACGATGTATATTTTAGTAACTGGTGAGTTGATGCACTGTGGTATACAGAAAATAACTAATAACAGAACCTTATCTGGCATGAATAGCCACCAATGATCATACTGAGCCAGAGCTGCCAGACCATACACATTATACTGTGAAGTCAATGGGACCAATGCAGGTTGATCCTATGTCCAATATCATGATACCCCTTATAAATCCTGGGTTTTCTGAGATGATGGGTAATGGTGAACGCGTGGACTGGAGAGACATGAACAGGAATTTGTGTGTTTTTTTTTTTCAATCACTGTGTCAGTAGATGGTGATTTCAGATTTTGCCCCAAAATGTTATTCATTATTAATATAATATTGTGCAAGTTCTTCAGAAGGCACGTCAGCACTGTGTTAATTGACTCTTTTCATAACGCTTGACCTCTCATCTACTTTAATAACATTTCCTGATTAAGGGAAGCTGATGGGATTAGATGTAGAGTAAAAGCTCAAACTGGGGGACACTGGGGTCGGGGAATGTTCATTGTAATAATTGATAAATATGCTAATGAGTGTTTGGGCTGTCTCTCATCAGCCTGTAGTGGTGTCAGCACTCGGGGCCCAGGCGGCTCGTGAATCTGTCTGAAGGAGGTTAACTGCCGGGGTTGAACGACGATGGTCCGCTCTTATCACCGCATAGCGTCTTCTAAGTGTGCTGCAGCAGGACAGGGGGGAAAACTCACAAACTGCTGAGATGTGCATCCCGGACTCACGCTAAATGAGTTCCATGATCATGCCCAAATTGACGGTGCGCTGACTCACGTATGCTCCGGTGTTCTTACATGCTCTCATTTGCGAGACAACTAAGTTAAACACGCAGAACAGTGTTATTAACGACTGCACGTGCTAATTATCTGTCGTAAAAGATGACAGATTTATCTTTTTTTTTTTTTTTTTTTACAAGAAATCGCCCATGCAGTACATGTCTACTTCACCCCCATCCCTCATAAAACAGTGAGGCACTTTATTGTAAGATTGCTAACAAGTTATTTTTTTATAGTATATAAAAATATAAATATATTTTTACTTGGGTGAGCGGAGTGGATGCAAGTTATGCGATCAGTGTTTGGGGGTCTGTGACTGGTGGTCCCTCAGGGTATTCCGATTTAGGTGATTTTTTTTTTTTTTTTTTATCCCACGATTTTGTAACCCATTTTTTCACCCAGTGCCAATTCCTATTGTGATCCTGGGCTCTACACACCCTCCACCAACCGATTTAGGTGATGACGTAGAGGTTCGGATTAATATGATTCTTGGCACTTCAGTGATACTTGTAGAACTCTACTACGTCTCTGCCTGACCGCATCACTGTCGTGCCAATAATTACGTTAATCCACACCCTCTTGTGTAATATTGCTTAATTAAACTACGAGAGTGAATGAAGTGCTTCATTTGTGATTTTGCGGCTCAATTTGATATATCCCTCAAGTGCGTGGAATCAAAATTGTGGGAGGGAGTGGTGTGCCAAACCTTACGGTTACTCCGGAAGAATAAGAATAACTACAATTTTCGTTATTTTTTTGTGAGTTTTCTAAAAAAAAAAAATGTGCGTGGTTGCCCAGCTCGCTTGTATAGGCCCCTCTCACAACTTCTGCTAGCCATTTACAATGTCAACTTGTCAAGTCACTTCTGTGATCACATGGGAGGAATTGGGAGGGCATTTATCCCTCCAAAATTGTTTTTTTTTTTTTTTTTTTTTTTGTGGATTTGTGGATGATAATACAATATAGCGCCACCATTAGGTGAACAATAAAATTATTATGGGAAAAAAATCCATGGATAAATGAATATCAATTAAAGGTAGGGGAAGTGATTTGAAATTCATGGTGTAGTACCAGCCTGGTGCACTAGGGGCCCCCAACAGTAGCTACACTATGTGAACCTGCTGCTCGCTCCTGATTGGAGGAGAATTGGTGGCGACCTGGGGAACTTTTATTAGCTCCTCTGCTAACGTGGGGGAGGGGGAAACTCCATATGTGGTTTCCACACCTTATAATAGAGCATTTTAACAGAAAAAAATATTTTTTCGGTGATATCTGACAAAAGTGAAATCACTTCCCCTACCTTTAAACTAGATAACACACCCACACCATTCCCAATTTTTCTGGTCGATATGACATATGGCTCAAGTGTGTGCAATCAAAACTGTGAGAGGAGTAGCGTGTCAAACTTTAGGGTTACTCCAGCATAATAATGTGTTGGGATCACTATACAGTAGTCTGGTTGACAGTGCAGGATAAGGGGCGATAGTGGGGTTGGGAGGAAGGCTTATGGGTTGGCGAACTAGAGAGAGAGTGAGATTACAGACAGTCTGACATGGTGTGTCAGACTCATGACTCCACTGCACCTTTGAAGTCATTTTTTGAGCGGTGACGCTACTCCCCAGGCCTTGCTTTGCTCCTCTACTGTATGTTCACCCACCAGTACACCTGCCCCTATGCTTACTGTGCCAACAGGGAGAACTTAGTAAAGAAAGATTCTCTCAGTGAGTCAATAATTAGCCTGCAACATAAGCAGGGCTAGTCACAGTGACTTGAGTAAGCCTATATTTTAAGCAGGTCCTCCTGCCCCAAAACACTCACACAAAGGAGTCAGAAACAATGCGGCGTGGTATCTTCTTGAAACTTTGGCGTGTGCATTGTTCCGGTGTAACTTTTTTTTGTCTGCCGTTTCCAAACGAGGTCTCACTTTCCTTCCTGCCTCTAAAATACGAGCGAAAATAATTTCCATTTGTTCTGCATCTTTTATTTGAGTAATTACACACAGGTGGCTGGACAAAAGGCTGACGATGCGTCTTGAGTGAGCGGAGCCTTCGACACAGTGCAGAGCTGTCAGCGTTTATCAGCAGCGTCAGAGCTTAATGCATTAGAGGCAATGATCTGACAGGTACATATTGTCAAGGCCCATTGACTTCTTTGTGGTTTGGTTGATTGATTGTGGAAATTATGTTAAAATGGGAGTGCTGCACCTCTGTCTGACTCGCAGTGGTATGATAGTATTGGAACGCAGACTTGAAGGTCTTAAATGAACCATTGCATTTTTGTCTTGACATTATATGTCCTTTAGGCGAGGTAGGAATGAACGAGGCAGGAAGATCTCCGGTATATCTAATAATAGTGCCTGCGGCTGTTGTAAGGGGTGGCTCAGGGGCTGGATGGCAACCACAAGGTTGCCAGTTCGAACCCAGGCTCCCCCAGAGTTAGTGTCAATGTCCCTGAGCAAGACACTTAATTCTTAATTTCTCCCAATGTGCTGGTCAGTACCTTGCATAGTTTTCGCCACATTTGGTGTGTGAATGGACGAATGGGATCCACAATGTACTGTATGTAAAGTGGCTTTAATAAGGGCACTACATTAATGCACTATTTAACATTGTTGTTGTCCAGCGACTAAACCAGTTTCCCCTACATTGCTGGTGGACTGTGTCTGAGCTACATCTAGTTTAACATCACATTATAGTTTGTTCTCTCTGGTGACAGAATTGTTGATGTTGATGCCGGTTGCAAGAACAGTAACAAATTCTTAAAAACTATCATCATGTTCCCCTGGCTTTTCCTCCTCTCATTCCGCTGTGATATTGACTGCACTGCAGCTTATACAGTACCTTTTGTAGTTTCTGAGAGCTAAAAAAATTGAGACGGTCATGATATTTCAAAAGGGTCATGGTGGCTGAGCCTTGAAGAATGTGAGAAACACTTTAAAGCCATAACTATCTAAAACCTAGAAATACTACATGATTTGCAATCGATAACTGTATTCATACTATCCTGAACATTGGCAATATGAATAATTGAGCACGTCGGTATATACCCTTACTGCTTACTGAAAGACTCCATAGAACAGACTTCAGCACCATTTCCTTGGCTGCCTATAGTGCCTAATCAGTTGTTGTTTTTTTCATTACAACCAAGTTAAATGTAAATTAAGACAAGTACTCTGTGGCCACTGACTAGGTGGTACTTGTTGTAATTGGAAAGTCGGTGTGTGTGTCCCCAATCAGCTCTGGCAGCATCATGGGCAATAATCAGTGTGAAAGTAATGACCACACTCCACAGAGGACAATCACAGTACCCCGCAGGATCGGCTTGAATATAATGAAGTTGTGAGACACTTGCACACTCAAATAAGAACCAAAAATACACTAGAAAGGGCCAGGGGTGCTCTGCTCATAACAAAACCTATAAGGGCTACAGTAGATAAGTTGCGGGTTAACTGTATGAGTGCCATTTTGCCAGCCTGTAGCACCCCCATTTGGTCCAAGTGCCATTTACATGCATTAAGTAATTGATTGATTGATCTCAAAAACAAAAAAAATCACAAACAGTTGTATACATTTTCTTTCACACATATTTCAGAGATGTGTGACTAAAGGGTTAACCCTTTTGCTGACACCGATGTCATCCAAATAAGTCAAATAATGGCTTATCCAAACTGATGTATTTGTACTGCCAACTTACTGCCACAGTGACAGAACTCTTGATATTCTCTCATAACTGTCTGACTTTTCTGGTACCATATCACTAGTGTTGTTCACACAGTCTGCCAGAACAACATCAACTGATTCCTGATATAATGGCTGAACAGATAAGTGAAGGGATTGTTCAGATGGTGATATGCCACAGTTTTGAAAATGGGTACATATACTCTTCAAATCCCACTCTTTTTACCACGTGCCACGCAAAATTCCAAAATGGCGCGCCCCCGAAAATCCATGATGTCCCTCCAGAAATGTATTTTTTCCTTTATAACATGAAACGTATTGATTTTAAGCCCCAAAAATCTATTGAAGGTTAATATACATACACATACAGTACTTGGTACACATTCACCACAGAAATAAGAATTTCCCTTCAGGTGCATCAGTTATACAGTATTGTTACTCCACACCAAGTGTTTGTATTGTTAGACATACGGTAGGCTATATGTGTTCCAGGACTAGAGCACAGAGCAACTGGACTATTAACCTTTGATAGACCAACCGTCCATCTCAAGTGATGTTGAGTTTCACTGGATGCAGAAACGTTTGCTACGTGGTGATTGGTGGGCACCTGCCTGAGCAGTACCCTCGTCATTTGCATAACTCTCAGCAGAACTGAAACATTTTCACAGCTCTCTGCGCTTTCCCCGCCCTGCTCCGCTCCAAATCCCGAGATCCTTTGCGTGTCTTTGCGACTGCTCTGTAGAAACTCCACGCCACTCAAGGGCTATGCAAATGTACTGTTACTTTGAGCTGAATGTTCTGTATGAAAGGTGCAATTCAAACAAAAAATATTATTATTATTATTACGGCATCAAGGCAATTTACTTAAATTGGACCTCCACAGCGCCCTGAATCGGCATAATATTTTCAAACCACAGTTTCATTCATGTTAAAACTGTTTTGAATGATTGCTGATGGCTGGCTCCCATATCATAAATTTGAGTTGGCCGTTGCTCTGTCACAGTATGAAATATTAAGGTTACGTAGTAGGAGGTGATTCTGCAGCAACTGGCAGTTGCGTTTTGTCTTTACAGAGATTGTGGTAATCACCCTCTGTGTCGTCTAGTACTGGGATGTTGTGACAGTCCTTAATAGAATGCTAACAACATTACTGTTAACATTTGACAGAGTGTCATCTTTTCTGTCCAAATTATTGCTGGAACAATGACAACATGGGTGATTTGGGTGACATCACGTCGTACATACTAACCTCCTGCACTCCGTACATTACCGGTACTTATTTTTAGAATGAAGCTTCAGTGTGCTAGAAATGTTTTTTAATAGAAACAATAGAAAGCGTTTCCAACCTCCTCCTCTGCTGGCAGAAATACATATATTTTGTGTAGTATTGCTACCGGTTTCTCTCTGTTCCTCGCCTCTGTGCCAGTCTCTACCCATTTTACAAAAAAGGTCACTCTGTAACCAATATTTGCCATTACTAAGTACTAGTTATGTTGCTTCTTGACGGCAACACTTGACAAATACAGTGGCACACATAATCAATATACATTTTATAGAATTGCTGGATTATTGGAACTTCTTCTACTACCTCCACTATTAGTGAACGGATCCACTGCATTGGGACCTGTTCAATCATCATCTCAGGACATGAAAAGCAACTGATATTGTTGTATAAGAATATGAAAATGTTGAAGGTGTTCTGTATTTACGGGTATCCGAAACCCCATAGCCTTAAATGTATAGTAAGTGAGTGTGCATATCTTGTTATTCGGGGGTACCGGAGGGTCTTCCAAATCACCCCAAATCACTGAATGCTCATTTAATTGCATGTGCGAGCTAATTTTGGTCTAATTCTGGTGAGACTAAGCACCCAGACCTTTTTTATTTTTCACCCTCTTCACTGGAAGTAAAACCCGATTTACGCTTGTTTGTGTGCCATAAGATTTAGAATAATAAATGTATCCATCTCAGATTATTTTCAGAAAGTCATTAAAGGCTGAGAATCATCTCAGGTTTCATTGAAGCAAAAAGGTAAATGAGCATCACTATGTGTTTAAAATAATAATAATAAAAAAAAAAAACATTTCTGACTTGCATGTGTACAGATTGTGCATGATTGTGTAATTTGCCTGGAAATAAAGTCTGGGCCGACTGGAGGAACAGGCAGGCTGTGTTCTCTGATGCAATGGTACACCCCCCCTCCACACCCCCCTTGTGAACAGAAAGAGATGGGAGGTGAAGAGGCACTCTCTACTCTGATATTGTACTGTAAACATGGAAACACCTTAGAGACAAACACGCGCGCGCGCACACACACACACACACACACACACACACACACACACACACACACACACACACACACACACACACACACACACACACACACAGTCACGGTCACACAAACCTACGGTATTGGAGAATTCTATCAATTATTTGATAACAGATCTACAGTTGTACACAATTTCACAGAGGAAAATTGGACTGCAAAACTTGTGATTTATTTTCCTGTATACTTTTGCAAGTTGTCGAAAGATCGTGTTGCCGGGAAAGTGTTGAAGGGAGAATGAAGGGAGCCATGACTGAGGTTCAGTTCAGGTGGACACATTTTGTGCTAAAAGGCAGTGATACAGTATGAATGGATCAGTGCAACCCACTCCTGGCCCCTCATATTATTAGAATGTTAGTTTTTCTACAAAACACATTTACTAGCCTTGTGCCAGCCCTGACGGTCTCTTCTCTACTGCTGGCACAAAGGAACTCTCAGTTAAGAGCAGAGATCTTGCCTGGCCCTGAACCAAAGCAGAACAGATGAAAAGAATGAGATTGTCGTTTGAGAGTGGAATAACTGTAAGCGAAAGGGAATTGGCATTTTAGAATTCTTTATAAGCCTTTGAAGAAATATGTTCTTGACCACGGCCACACAAACAGCACCAGCGCCGGCATCAAATGATAAGAATGTATGTTGCCATACAACCCAACCCGATGGACCATTACGTTCGCTGCCATCGCTGCGAACAAAGCAACAATAAGGCTTGAATAAAAACCACACACATCCATGCACATGAAATATTACACAATGTTTGACTCCCTTACACTACAGTGGGCCTATGCTACAGTGCTCTCTTCAGCACCACGGACAGCGATGGCTGGTCTGCGTTGAAAGAGAGATAATGTATTATGAGTATTTTCAGTTGGAATGGGTGAAACACAGCAAAGGCTCATCTGTTCAGTGAAGTCAAACAACTAGCTTTTCAAAATGGCCTTTGTGCACATTAAAGCATCAATAATACAGGTGGTTTAATGTCATTTTGCTGTTATTCATTAGAGCAGAGTTCCTCAATGTTTCTCCTAAGCCAGTGGTTCTCAAACTTTCTTCATGTCAAGGACCCCCAAATTGACAGTAATTAGTTTTTGACATGCATCAATCTACGGCCCCCCATTTAATGGGATTTCCATCTCTGCGACCACCAAGTTATAATTGATTTGAGCAAAAGTTTTCATGAAAAAGAAGATATAATTTGGAGGATGGGGGCGGAGTTGAACATGCATATTAATTTCTGAATCTGCCTCCGAAAGCTGTCCGCCTCGGAACTGCGACTTTTGAAAACAAAAACCAGATGCCACAGGTGAAAAAAGAGCACAGATTCCAAAAAATCACCTCATATTTACTGCTAAAAATGACCTTGTTTTATAAACCAGGTGTCGAGAAAGGTATCAATCGAGTAACCGCCGCTCTCTCCCCAGGGAAGAGAGAGCGGCGTTGTAGTTACCACAACGCTGCTGCACGGCAAGCTCCTCCATGCCTCTCTCTCTCCCACTGACAGTGACACACACACACACACACACACACACACACACACACACTCTCACACACACACACACACACACACACACACACACACACACGCACACACACACGTCAGTCAGTCAGTCTCTCTCTCTCTCTCTCTCTCTCTCTCTCTCTCTCTCTCTCTCTCTCTCTATCCCTTCTCCCCTTCCCTCCTTCTCTCTCCCTCTCTCTGTCCTCTCTCCCTCTTTCTTTCTCAATCAAGTAACGTCTTCACCGAACGTTGCTATTAGCATAGCAACATCGCAGGCAGCGCAGCCTGCCTGTCTAGTGACTGACTGTCTGTCTAAACTGACTTTTAGCAAAGGAGGGGCTATGTGGCCTGTAAGTCAAATGAGTTGTGGCATTGACGGGGTCAGAAACTGAAACAGTGTATACTGTGCACGCAGCCTAGAATACATTGTTTGAACTGGTCCCATAAAGTGAACGGAGTTGTCGCAACTCTGTCTATACTGTCTATAACGCTCTGGTCCCTGAACCACGCTCATTGTAATCGTGCAATTATACTACCATTAAAAAGGAACATTGACAGTCTTATGTTAAAATAACTAGAAATATAAGCCCATACATTTGAAATATATTTGAAATTTACATTTATGCATGCCATCACCTTTAGTGGGTCAGTCAAGGCAAGGCATGCATGTATATGGCTTTATAAGGTTCTAATTCATAATTAATTAGGTTGATGATGTCACACCGCACTGGAGTTCAGGGTGAGCTTATATGTAATGAGCAGTGTTGGTCAATATTACTTAGGAAAGTAACTTCTTTACTTTACTCGTTACCCCTCAGACAAAGTAATATCATTACTTTACTTATTACTGGAATCGAAGAGTAATATATTACATATTACGTTATTACTTTCCCAAGTTCTCAACTCCGCCTTTGAAAAAATAGAGATGTACAACATAATCTGTTTAGCGAGCTCTTTTTAGAACTGAATCCAAATTATTGGAATAATAATAGTCTCCAATCTCACAAACTGCACCTGAAAACAAAGCCAACAAAATCTGTCTCTTTGACTTTTTAAACTTTTTCACAATTGTTTTCAAAGACAGTTGAGGTCTTATAAAATAAAATACAAAATAAAGCAGCAAGCGATTTGTAGTGTACATAACTGTGCGCAGGATGCAGCGTATGGACTGGATCTACAATCTACTACACATCTCTGTTGTTACAGTACCTGTCGATAGCTTGTAAATCTGTTCTATTTTTGCATGCAACAACAAGCTCATTTTAAAAAAGTAACTTGGCGTTACTTGCAAAGTAATGCGTTACTTATTACCCATTTTTGCAGAGTAATCTTGTTACTTTACTTTTTGGAGCAAAAGTAATAATATTACAGTAATATGTAATCTAAAATTAGTTACTGCCCAACACTGGTAATGAGTGGCGCCAAAGAGGCCGTGCTACAGCTTAAAGTCCCTATTATGAAACTGCTGGAGCCTGCTGCGCTGTAATTGGACAAATGGACGATGGTATAGCGTTAGGCTGCAATGTATAAAACCACCACACCCAATGGCAGATCAAATCCATTATCATAGACTACATCCCATAATCTGGAGTGATGACTGCTCTGCGGACTGCGGTGTAACTTTTGCAGTCACTCCGAGACATTTATATTTAGTATTACTGCTGTTGTGGTCAAGATACTGTAGAAAGACACTAACAGACTGTCAAAAGACGGACAGATCAAACAAACCTGTCAATTCTTTTGGATGCTGACCTCAATTTCTAATCTCTCATAGACATGGTGGCCAAGACTGAAAACTTAGCCAAAGTAAGAACTTTTTTTCTACACTGTCTTGTTGGAGGTTTTCTCCACACACATGTTGGTCCTCTAAGATTGTTGAGATAAGAAAACAATGTAAAATGTTTTCGTTCTCAACGTACTCCGCTGAAAAGATTGGACTTCGTTTAGAGCATGCTGTGAGCTTAATAGTTTTTCTGCCGTCCACGCGCTGCTCGTGGACATCCCGTTAGAATACCCCCGCCGGTCACGACGACGGCTCGTATCACGACGAGATGTAGATTTCATTCTTTAATCCAACTATTAGTCCGTGCGCATCGTCTGATGATCATCCCGTTGCTGACTTTCATTTGGGACAGAATTGGGGACAACTTTTTTTTTTTCCGTCCCATTGACATGCATTCAACCCAATGCATTCAAACGGCTCTCCTCCGGTTTGCCCCCTCAATGTCGCTGGCGCATGGGTTAAGCAGCCAGGGCTACACAGCTCTTCCTGACTTGTGAACCGGATGTTTTTGGGTACATCGCCAGATGATCGATTAGGCAAGACAACAGACACAGCATAACAGAAACAGCACATCCTGTTTAGGAGATCTGAGCTTCAAAATAAGGGCTTTTTTACCGATCGAACTGGTTTGAGCCGCGGCAATGGAGAGGAAACAAAGAAGATCCGATCGCGGTCAATGAGTTAAGATACTGAAAAACGTATACGCACACTTTTATCTCGAGCAGTTTTGACTGGTGTAACGCTCTTTTTACCTGCCTACCTTGCCCAAGAACTCTGTTGATAAATGCTGCAGTTAAGACTCATAACAAAAACTTTTGCCATAGCACCATTTCCACAAGGCTGGGTGGCATATCCAGGACGTATAATGTCACTTGTTCCACTGCATAATATCTATTGCACTGGCTCTACCCTGTTTTGCTCTTCTATAATAGTCATAATAATTAGTTAATTAGCCAAAGTACCTGCTAAAAGGCCATATGCAGGGATGATGTGTGTGCGTGCACCATTACATCATCTGAAGGAAAGCATTGTAGTTGTTGTACAACTGCGTGTTGTAAATAGGCATGCATCTGTTAATGGGCTTTTGCTAGATATGGTGTCAGAATGCTGGGTTGTAAATCTGTCCGCCTGTTTGAGCAATTGACCTCCAATAATTGCAGAGCGGTGGAACAAATGCAAATCTATGGCATTACAATATTGAATGGCAGAAATTATATTATATTAACCAATGTTGGGGAAGTTGACTCTTGATGACATTGTCCTGTAGCGATTTAAAATCTGTCCATTTAAGTCATATATGTCAAACTCGAGGCCCGGGGGGCAAATTAGGCCATGAAAGAATTCTCTTCAGCCCACGGGATGATATTTAATTACTAATAGAACTGGCCCTCCGTTGTATTACACACACCATGATTAGAAATGAATGCAACCAACTGTTTTGCGTTTGTAACTCATTGATATACTTTCTCAGTTTACCCTGAAAGCAGTGCTTGGTAAGGCTGAACGATTAATCGTTTTTAAACCGAAATCGCGATTTGAAAAAATGCGATTTGTGAATCGCAAGGGCCGCGATTTTTAATGTTTCTATTAGAGATCAGCAGATGAGCTTTTTTCCCATCCGAAATCCGCACACGCACATTGTTGATCCGTCCGCATCCTTCCACATTATTTAATCGCCTTGCGACGCTGCAACGCGCCGTGAACGCCGCTATTTATTTACGAGTACGTTCATCACTCACCCCTATCCAGTGACAGCGTCCACGTGCAGCCTTGGTTGTATGTGTATATTCCGTTGCCATAGCGTCTCGTCCATGGAATCACATTCTCGCATCGCAACGAGCGAACGTCTTTTCTTGCAATGCATCCAGCGCTCACTGATTACCATGCAGTTGCATACCGAGTCCCATGACACACGTTTATTCATCTCCTCTGTTTTAGCTGGTTTTAAGTTTCTTTCAGCTTTGTTTTAAACTTTACTAGCGCTAAAGGCTGCGGGAGCGACATTATGAACCCCACCGCAGTTCTAGGAACGCTCCCCACGCTGTGATTGCCAGTAATGGCTAACAACTGCGGTGGGATTCATAACCACGGTGGGATTCAATTTCCACTATAGGCGCCCGTTTATGGTGCCTGTCCATAAATGGGCGAATCCAGGGCATCTAGAACAGGGGTTTTCAACCTTTTTGACACCAGGGACCACCATTTATTCAGCATTTGAGCCACGGACCACCATTTGATTACTTTTTCCACCCCAAAGACCTAAAACTAAAGAATTCTTTTGGTTTTATCCACAATTCTAGGCCGGATTTTGCAAACAAATCAGTGTAGACTTCTTAATTAAATAGTGCTAATTCAGGTGATGAATATTTTAACTCTTGAGAGTGTGAAAATGAAACCAAATGGACCCGCAAGGGTCCATTTGGTTTCATTTTTACGTTCTCAAGAGTTACATCTGGTTAACCAACTTTCCATCATTTAGCCTGGGGACCACCTGGAACCCTCTCAAGGACCACTGGTGGTCCCCGGACCACCTGTTGAAAACCCCTGATCTAGAAATACTTTTATTATACGGATGTTGATGTTGGCAAGCTAAATAGTTTTTCAGAAAACAGTTTAAAGACACTTAAAGAATCGGCCTCAGGTCTTATTGAGTTTGGAAGATCTGCAGTATCTACCTGGCTATTCTGATATTTCTTGATGAATTTCAAAATATTTTGTTCAGTAAGAAAAGAAGTTGTACTTCCACAGGTTGTTCAGAAACAGAACATGCACCTGTTGATTTCCAATTCCAGACAGTGTGTTGTGAAGAATGTACTTGGAAAATAAATATGATGCCTGTTGTAAGCAATTCATATCTTTTATCCTTATTCAGAGAAGTAAATGACTGTCTTTTGGTATTGGTAATGTTAAAATACGTTTTTAATGGACATGGTAAAGATTTAAACCGAAACTGGACTCTTTTAAAAAATAATCGCAAATTAATCGCAATCGCAATATTGCTCAAAATAATCGCAATTAGATTTTTTCCCAAAATCGTTCAGCCCTAGTGCTTGGTGAGGATCTGAGCAGGAAACTCAACATTTTTAAAGATTTTTGTTTATCCCCCCCCCCCCCCCCCCCCCCCGTTTTTTCACCCACATGAACCGCATCCCCTGTGTGGAAACTCTGGCCCTCGACTTTTTTTTCTTTTTTCTTTTTTGGCCCGCTGTAAATTTGAGTTTAATATCCCTGATTTGGGTGGTGTTGGCTCATCTGATTCACTGGTAGTGGTGCTATTCATGGTGGTGGCAGGGGTGGTAGGATCTTTGGCCACAAGTTTAGTGGCAGCATCGACTGTATCAAGATTGTTTTTAAGATTTGCACTGGCTTTCTTTGCAGTGAACAGCACAGAGCAGACACTGACAGTGATTCTCACGGCGCTGCAGGGGGACTGGAGGAGTTTTTTTCCCCTTAGATCAATAGCAAAATATAAGGCTGGTAACACTGGTACATTAACTATAAGGCCGTTATGGAATGGGGACATGTAAGGAATTACGTTAGAAGTTACTGAAAAATGTAATCCCTTACTGTAATGGCACTACATGTACCGGCGTTATTCACAACACTGGTGTTAACTGAAGTTATGCCTGTCCTGGCTGTATTCACATGCGTTTCAGAGGTGCTGCAGTAATAATGTTATTAATACAGCACCATCAAGACAGCCCATAGTAAGACAGGGTCACAAAGTGCCAAACAACAAATTGAACAAATTAGCACAATTAATATGAAAACAACTTGGGAATAATAGCAGCAGCAGTAGTCTCTCGTGCTGGCCAGGGTTGTGCACACGCATGCTCATGAAGTGTTGTTGTGTCACTTTGTAAGAGGCTCTGACTCATCCATTTCTTCATGTGCGTGGGTGTGTAGACTAGACGTTACTTTTTGAGATGTAGTGTGTTACTGTACTATTCCAGTGAGATTCACCCACAGTTTCACAGCCTGTACATTTACTAACAAGAACACACTCTCCACGCAGCGCCCCACGTGCTGATAGCCACAGGTTGACACTAGAGCAACTAAATAAACACGTTTCACTGTTAAAGGTTTTTCTTTCTCTCAAGCAGGCCAGTGCACACTTGACTTGAATTCCCCTGACGTCACCTGTTGCGTTGTGCCGTTGTTTCTGTTTGGGAGAACGCCCAACACATCTAACAAACTCTTTGTAGTTGAATTTGAACTCCAGTGTGGCAACGGTGGGTAATTCCAAGCTATTTTCTTTCAGAATTCTGAAAGTTTCTTAAAGTTTCAGGTGGAGTTTAGGGGGAAAAGTTGGTTTAGTCACAACATAGTTGAGTTTTGCCTACACACACAGCTACGTGGCCGTGCGTGCACATTGGCTCGGTTATAGAGGTCCAGGCACCTAGGCTAAATAATTCAGCAAAAAAATAAATAGATAACGTGAACTTAACAAACTCAAGCTCTTCCACCTCATCCACAGTGAGCTTAATGTGCCTGTGGTGGGGAAAAGTGGTGATAGTGCGTTCTGCAGTTATGCACCAAAACACTCCAACACGTTAGAATAGCAGACGTAGTTTGCAATTTTAAACAGCAGCTCAAAACCTTAAATAACCTTAAAGCCATACAGTCTGACTTTACCAACTATAGGGGGAATTTCTCACAGGCCCTTTATGGCAAAGTCTCCACCCGAGATCCCAATTACATCATCCCTCCCCTTTAAACCCACCTCCGAAGTCCCAATTACTTCACCACCCAAGCCAGCAAATCAGAGTACCCCAAATCCAGCTGTCCCCCTTTCAGGCTGCATGAACTGGATCTAGTTGACCAGGGTTTCAGGAGTGCAAGAGAGAACCAAACAACCACACCTATGAAAATATCAAAGTAAGAAAACAACAAGAAAAAAATAGTAAAAGTCACAAAATAAGTCTAAATTAACAGTCAACAACTGTAGTGCTGACTGTCAAACATCATTAGTTTTAGAGCAGTGCTTCTCAAACAGGTCCATGACAAGTACCACCAATATAAACAAGTTCAAAGTGGTTTATAATGAGCAGATGGCATTTTGGTGCTCGCTGCCACAGGCTGCCACAGGCACAGCTAAAATGTAGGAGTGGTTGCACCACTCAAAAAAATGACGGCTGTGTGGGGTGAGTTTATAGTGATAAGGGTATGTCGCAGTAGCTGCGCACTGCGCATTGATACAATGTCAAACTGTCAAACCCAACAGACCAATCAGAAGCTGCGGTTCTGTTCAAAGGCCCCGCCTTCCTGTGGGGGGCAGGAGACTGTTAAGATTGAGTAGCTGCAGAGTCTTGGGCAAATACACTGGTAATAATGAATAGCAAGAATATACCACAATATTGTCGTACGTTTACGTCTATTAGTTTAACACACTGTAATTATTCTCTCCTCCTATAGGCTCCTTCCGCTGAATCTGCTCGTCTTTTTTCCTCTTTTCTATTAACACATCGGCTTGGTTGTGACCCCTTGGTGGTCCAGAAATTATTTTGGGGGGTCCCCAGAAAAAAAAAGTTAAAGAAGCTGTTTGTTGTGTGTCTACAATAAACACAGTATCTTGTAAGATACAGTAAGATACAGTATCTTGACAATGATTCACAAGTCTTGACTCCTGTTATTGTAATTAATCATTGAATTATCTTTACAAGTAGAAGTTATGACAATGTAATCAATTTGGAGGAAAATGGAGTAAAATAAGTGGTCTTGGCCTCAGTCTTGACCAGTCTTGGTCTTGTCTTGTTCTCAACCCTTCTCGGTCTTGGTCTTGTCTTGTTCTCGGCCCCTCTAGGTCTTGGTCTTGTCTTGATCTCGACCCTCTAGGTGCTAGTCTCGTCTCGATCTCGTCTCGATCAGGTCCGTGGTTGTCTTGGCCTCGTCTTGGTCTTGACCGTCTAGATGCTAGTCTCGTCTTGATCTCGTCTCGATCAAGTCCGTGGTTGTCTTGGTCTTGTCTTGGTCTCGATTTAAGTGCATGTAAGTCCATGCAAAACAACAGAGCCAAACTTGCCGGTCAGTAGCGTCATAGGCTACTCATAAGATTTCCTTAAATATATAATAAGTTAATGTTATAATAATTTGATAGTGATACCGACATTACCATTTTTAATCATCATATCAAAAAATCAATACCGCCCAAGACTATGCGGAAGCCACAAATCAGTCTGGAAGCTAGGCTACTTTAGTTAATAGTCATTAATCAATTAATAATCTAATAATCATCATTAAGAAATTCCCCAGTTGAACGTAAGTTACCATTTAGCAACTCTTAGAGCGTTGAACATGGCAGACACAAAAGGGGGCTTTAGTTACTCCTACCACCCAACATGGAGGCTCTGTGAAGTAGTGATTGTATTTTTTAATTCATTGTTTGGTCCGATCGAATCTTTTATTGATCTACGCACTCCACGTCCATTCTATAGTTTACCTTCTCTCACCGTTATCTCAGACCAGGCGTTTTCACTGAATAAGAGCAGGCATGTGAGAATTGCAGTCTTTTTAGGGTCATGACAACCGATCAAGACACCACACGTGTATTAATGTGAACATCCGGTTTGAGATATTTGGCTCTTTAAAATAAGGGGTGCAACGGGAGAACTTGGCAGTAAGCTATTTTTAACGCTATGGGTTTTAATTGAAAATTCTGTGGTTCTATCATTGGGCAGTGTTCTGTATGTAATGTAATGCCGTCTGTGTGGAGTGCCCACACATGTCGCCTAAGACCATACATGTGGACCAGTGCCAAGTGGCAACCACAGAAACATCTCCGCTAGGGGTAGGCAAACCTTATTAAGCCCAAGAATATATTAAAATATGTCTGGAGCAGCACAAATTCAACATTACTATATTACTTTTTTATTGTTTACTAATTTCTAAAAGCAGATCAAATATGCCACTAAGCCAGCAGCGTTGGCGGTGGAAGCAAACAAATCCAGGCATCAATAAATTCTATATTGCTTCAATAATTAGTTTCTTATTTTTATCTTGTGTACATAGGTGTCACTTTATTATTTACAATAGGATAATGTAAAAAACAATTCTTCCTACAATGATTAAAATATAGGACAAAATGAGAAAGAGAAACTATTTTTCTTTACCTGCTTTTTTGCCCTTGCAACACTGGGCCATAACCTAAGAGCCACACATGGCTCTAGAGCAGCAGGCTGCCTACCCCTGGTCTCTGCTTTTCTATGTGATGTGACATGGCAGACAAGACGGTGCAATTTTCTGTTAATTTTGTGCCTCATAAAAGATGCCTTTGCCTGGGCCTCTCAAAAAGGCAAATAAATATTTGGTGAAGGTATACAATATGCACCTTTATTTGCTTTAGCCTATATATCAGCAAAATGTAGATGTGTGCTAGACATTATTGAGGGAAGTTAGGATTCAGATTTAAAAATAAAATAGTCCAAAGTCCAAAGTAGACAAAGTTCCAGTTAAAGGTATAGTAAGTGATTTCACTTAATTCAAATATTGTTTTTTTTCCCTTCTTTTTTGGCTAATCCTCCCAATCCCCGAGTGTGGTGGCCATATAAGGATTTCCTCCCTGTCCCCAGTGAGCCCCTGGGGTCAATAAACCCTAGTTTTAGTTTGGGCTTTGGGAGAAACAGCTTTCGTCCAATCAGAATGAGAGGGGCCCTCCTCTAATCAGGATCCACTGGGGGTGGGCCTTGGTGTATGTGTTGTTGGCACGCTGCACTTCCCCTCACTGTAGAGCATGTGCATGTGCACATTATGCTACCGTGGGGCACCAGAGGGTTTTCCAAATCACTTACTATAGGCTACCTTTAATCGATCAATAAGATTTCAATTTACAACGTACAAATGAATGATAATTAGGCGCATCCCTAATGGCCCTAATGGGACAAAGACAGCTCTGGTCTACAGTAACGCTGAACGAGTACATCTTGCGTGACTGATAGCCGTCTGTCTCTCTGTGTTCATGTTGTCAAATAGGCAATACTAGAATAGTTTCTTTGTTACTCTAATCTCGTCTGCTTGACCATTCATCTTCTGAGTAGCTGGACAGCGACGATTTGAAAAGCGAAATGAGCCCTGCACCGCTACATGTGCAAATATTTCTTTTCAACTAACATATACTCTCAAAGGTGCCGTAGCACATAGCTTTCCTCCTGTGAGCTAGTCTCTGAAATAGAAAACATGCATCTCTGCTGGTTGTTGCCTTTATAATTTAATGGCCTTCTTTCCCTGGACCAAAATAGAGCTACTTGTTTTGCAGAATTGGCATCCGCTCTGGCAGGTTTTAGACTAAACCAATAGCCTTAAAGTCTTCATTTATCTCGAGACAAATCAAAAGATATTTTTATAAGGGTAAAGGGTACTGTGAGGTGAAACGACACCAAGAATAAAAAAATGAAATACAGCACATTTTTGTTTGTATCTGTTGGAAATATGGCTCCATATGGCAATCACTTATTTTGGACAAAAGTACAGAATCACATTACAGAATTCCCATTGCAGCTATCAGTTCAAGTGATTTGCTACTGCGGTGTTTCCTGACTTAGAATGAATCCCCCCTCCCATCCCCAAATGACAGATAATTTACTATTATTACCATAATAATAACGGTATCTGCCTCATTCTGGAGTGCATTACTTTGAGTAGTAGAAAAGATGATTGTTTCCATCACCAAGGAAGGTAATAATATTATGGCAAGTGTGGAAGTCAAGCCCTAGGCTTTTCACCGAATGTGATCCTAGCTAAGCTGTTGTTGGATTCAGAACGTGTGCATCCTATCTGCGTGTGAATCTTTCTGAGGCAGAATTCAGTTTTTTCCATCATCAAGATTGAACCCTGGTGTTCCCCCACTAAAACCTCACAGTACTGGTACTTCATTGACCCAGGGAACCCACAGGGGTCTATATCCCCCCTCCTTTGTTGTTTCTGCAGCAAGTCTCTGGAAATAGCCAATTGATCTACAAGCTCACACTGTCTTGTCCTGTTTTGTGTGAAGACGCACTGCGTTGTGCTATTTTGATGCCCAGAATAGTGAGGATATGGTTAGGGCCCGGGGGATATGGTTGGTGGCATTGTGTGTGTGTGTGTGTGTGTGTGTGTGTGTGTGTGTGTGTGTGTGTGTGTGTGTGTGTGTGTGTGTGTGTGTGTGTGTGTGTGTGTGTGTGTGTGTGTGTGTGTGTGTGTGTGTGTGTGTGTGTGTGTGTGTGTGTGTGTAATTAGCTACGACTGGCCTGACGTTTACATGGATCAGTAGGTCATACTGTCTAAACAGCAGGATCAAAGGTCCTACTCGAAACACCTGCAGGGACAGACAGACAGACAGACAGACAGACAGACAGACAGACAGACAGACAGACAGACAGACAGACAGACAGACAGACAGACAGACAGACAGACAGACAGACAGACAGACAGACAGACAGACAGGCGGAGACTGACATTTAAATTCTGGCACAAAGTGGCCTAGCTGTCACCTAAGCTGTTATTTATTCGGGACACAATTCACCCTGATACTCTTTTCATTAGGGATGGATCCCACGTACAGTACTGTATGATGCAAAGAAATTATCAAAGCCCAGAAAGATGTCTGCACAGGAAACGCACGCTTTGCGTAGGACCCGTAGGATTCAGTCTTGTCAGGAGAGCTTAAACCATGTGACATCCTGTATGTGGGTGACCTTGGGGGAGGTTTACCAATAGATTTGGGAGAAGGAGTGATGCCAGCGGAGGGATAAAAGGATGGAGTGAGTGACTGTGATGTGCTGCTTTTCCTTTAAAAAAAGTAGAAAGAAAAAAAGGCTCTTATTTTCAAAGATGTGAACAAAATGAATTTGGGGGATGGGTAGAACTTCCTCCCATACAAACGGCAGAGGAAGATTTAATTCTGTTTATCCGAGTTGTCCCTGTCCATGCCTTGCACCCCACCCCCACCCCATCCCCCAGCATTCTTGCCATTAGCAATATAAGTGCATCTGATTATGAGATTTGCTGCCTTAGTGGAAGAACTTCACTGTGTGAAAGCTGGCAGATCCATTCCCGGAACCTTGAAGTGTCTTTAATAGACAGACAGAATAAAGCTTTGAACTCTGGTCGTGAAGAACACATGGAGCATGATAAACGGAGAAAACCCACTGTCCATTTCCATTATAACAGTTTTATGTTCTTTCTTTACCTGGGAAATCCCTCACTGGCTTCACCCAGACACAACGTCTAGCATGTATTGCCAGGTGTAGAACAGTTTTTTCACATACTTGAAACCTGGCTTTCCTGTTTTGAGCGTGTAATTATAGACAATGTTTTGTTTACTTTAATGATCCCTATTATAACCATGTCATAATAATAAGCACACATCTAGTGAAAATATGTAAAGTTAGATAAAAAAATAGCAGCTCTACAGGCTCAAAACTTGCCCCCTTGAGTGGGCTTATAGAATGGCTCTTTTAACTCTCGCATGGGATAAGTATAAAAGGGGGACTTTGGTGGTTAATATTTAAACAGTCCAATTAACATATATTTTTCATAATTTCAACCGGTTGTCCTTTCTATATCTTGCATTGTAAGCCGTTTTATGCTGAACGGTGCAGCGAGTTTTTATCGTCTCTTTATTTCAAAGGAATCCTTTGTGGTAAATGAAACCACACTCGGCGCACACACACACAGCATTTTATCGACCTATACTTAGCTCAGATCATTTTTAAATCTGTCCACTGGTGTGAGGCCAACGGACATTTACTATGGTAAAGGCAGTGGCTTATCCATATACATGGAATACTCTGAATACGTGTACTGTATACTTTGTTTATATTTTATGTTTAATTTGCTTTAATTTACACTTGCGACTTAGATTTAGTTGTCATCTCAAGGTGGACGTTAAGTTCCTGTTGATTCCTCCTGTCTACTTGTTACTCTGCTCCCAACAGAGCCGTTCCCCTCACTGGTAAAACGCTCTTCAGTGCTTACAAAGAGGCCGACTGATTCTGCCTTCCAAAAGGCTCTGCATTTAACCTGATTTACGACATCATTTAGCAACAAGGGCCGTCTTTGGGCGGGGGAGGTGGGGCCCCCCAGTGTCCATTTATAAACTCGGTTTATGTTTTACAAACAGTCCCAGGGGACAGAATGAATACAGATTGGGCACACAAATCTGCCGTTGCCTTATCCTCAAAAAGTCGAGCCCAAAATGTCTCAGCCCTCTTCCCTTATACTATATCCAGCTCCCCTGATGTGTTAGATGGCTCAAAGTTGTTCTCTGCCTCGAAGAAAACCTGTGATGATAGCCCCCAAGTCCTTAGCACTTGACTTGCAGTCTTACTTGCTGTGATAACACTGTTCTAGATGCATCGGATCTCAGCAATATTACAACGTACGTGGCAACTCCTCTTAGGCATCCCTTATTCCCTTAATGGCATCCCCACTCGCCACTCCACCTCGTGATCACAATCACGCCGTGCCTATCTGGAATGTCCATTTCTCCATCCACAAGCTTTACCAAGCAGGCCAGCAGGCCAGCAGCAGCAGCAGCAGCGCTGCACTGCGGTGTTTACTCTTTATCGGTCGATACTCTTTAATCCCCAAGATGATGCTTTCGCTCATGAACTCAAAAATAGCTCTTCCTCCCCCTCGGTGAAGGCACAGGCCCATTACTCTTTATTAGCTCTTAGCGTCTTAAAATGTGGCCATCCATTAGAGGTGATACAAACAAACATCCCCTAGCAGCCCCCGGTCGGGAATGCCGGGAGACGTGCATATGGATGCGCGTACATTTGCACACACGACACCTGCATCGTGCACACGCAACCACCGTGCACATACTGTTGCACGTGTGCATGAATAAACGCATGCACGCACACACACACACAAACTAATCACTGATCTAATCTCCACTGACCTCCTTATCAAGAACAGTTATTGCAGATTAAATAGAGCTCATCTGGGGGCTGAGGTGAGCAGGGAGGTGTAAATACACATGAGAAAGGGTCCCTGTTTTCAAGGTACCATTACTCTGCAGGTGACAATATCTCCTACCTCTATGGCCCTTATTTACACTCATCAGCTAAAGGCGCCGTCCGCAGCCCTCTATCTGCCTGAATGATTCCTTTTCTATGGAAGCTGGCACAGACTAATGCCACTCGGTGTCATATATTGATTCTTTTTCCCTTTTGCTTCTTTCTCAAATTTCTTGGTGACTCAACAGCATAGATCATTCCCAAATGATCCTTGAAGGAAATCTTATATTTATTATTCCTGACACTCGGGCACAAATTCAATAGCCCTTATTAATTGAACATGGTGAGAAATATGATGTGGGTAATTCAATGGGACTAGAAAGCTATCTCCCATCTTTCATATTTAAGAGTGTCCTGTTTGGCATTCCCTGTGAGTCCCCAGACTGCTTAGGAGACGGAGCCTATGGGTTACAATGAGCAGAATTGTTAACCGATAGCAAAGATGGTTATTTGCGTGTCTTTTAGCATTTCTTTTGATAGCAATTATGAGTCAGTCGGTCAGTTCAAACAGCAGCTGCTCAGCCTCCAGGGCATGTTCAGACTGGTCTCTATTTTGAGGAATTCAGAACTGTTTATCTCCAGCAAAAAATAATATCCATGTATGTCCTAAAAGCAGAGGTGTTTGTTCGAGAAACAGCTGAATCAATTTGTGACTGGTTTACTGTTGGTCAACCGGTTGGTCAATGTTAAAAACGTCACAACTGATTAAAAAACTGCAACGACTGATACTTAATCTGCTGCACCTGATAAAAGTTGGTTGCTGCGGATGGCCTCTAAGTTGTGCCCTGCCCCTTTTTTCATTGGTCGCTTCTAAAAAGGGGCGCAGGTAGAAAAAGGTCATGGCCATTACTATCAGTCCGGGCTCGTTTACTATCGGATGCGACTGATATCAGCCACGGCAGTCTGCCACAGTCGCAAGTTGATTGTGCCCCTCCTGGTTGTTTCGGGCTGATTTTGATTTAGATTCGAATAATAATAATAAAAAAAAACCTTTGTTACCACAACAAAGGACCCAGTCACAAGCACTTCTGTTTCTGTCGTATAATTCTCTATGTTTGCATCAACTTTTTCTTTCCACTCTTATGCATGTTAATCTAGGATAACTACGGGGGTGTGAAAATGGACCCTTATGTGCATTTCACTTTGCTGTCCATGTCACTGATCTCTTATCCCCCGTTGAACCGCGTGCGATGAACCACAAAGACAGGCCGCCAGACAGGGCTGACAGGCTGGCGTTGCCACGCTCCTCCCGTATCCAGTCCGCCCACATCATTTGATGCGAGCGCCGGGCTGCAGAATCTCTGCCCTTCTGATCATGGTGTCCTTCACCGTGGCTAGTCATGTCCACGCTTCTGTGAAGGCCGGGGCTCGGCTCCTCGCTCTGGCAGCCGTGCGTCGGCCAAACACTCCTCTGTCTGTGCAGATCCCCCAGTGATACAATGGCTGAGCTTGTGTGAGCTCTGCCGCGTGGCTAGTTAGCACTCACCGCTGACTGGACCGCTCCATTGTAGCTTCTCTTCCTTCGCACATCTCACGTTGGCCTGTCTGAGCCCCTGTCTGGGTGGACAGCTTAGGTGTGGAGCTCTCCCCAGACCCATCAACATGACACCAGGACTTGTGATGGGTTTTACCCCAGAGCAGAAAGCCACTAATTGCTTACTTCAGAGTAAAACTAAATTTTAAATAAGGGTTTACAATGAATATACAAATTAATGTATTTTTGTAATAAGGGTAATAATAATTAGGGCTGTGAATGAATACAAATTTTAATCAGATCACAACTTCCAAATTAATTTAATCAAGATTAATCATTAACCTATGTCTCTGGTTACATGGAGATACAGAGCTATAAAAAACACGCTCCCTTTGTAGCGTCCTAGCGTTGTCCTCTGTGTGTGTGAAATGGCCGGGTCTCCTTTGTTATGATTCCTCTGCCGGAAGTGAAACCTATGGGGCCTGATCGCATCATAATGCACTGCACATGTGCACATAAGCCTCTACATTTACCCATTAGCGGCCACCTGCGAAACAGTTTCAGGTTAAATGTCTTTATGTTCTTGTTATTCCCAGAGGGCTTAGATAATGGTGACAAGGAAGGCATACCCTGTATCCGTTCACATACATTACAGTTGAACACTAAGAGAGATAAACGCTTTAAGGCAACATGTTAGGATGTTACGATTCCAGAATGTTATGATGTTCTATACCAGTATTCATCTTACCACAGACCTGTCCTATACTTGCTGTCATTGGAACCTATATGGCAGGAGGCCTCTATGTTGTCTGAGGAGTGTCAGTAGTGGTTTGGTTGGTTAGTAGAAATGAACATTGCATGGCTTCTGCTCTGCTCCATTAACCATGACAAACCTTGGTTCATATTCTGGGGTGAACATTCTCAGTGAAGAGATTTAGGGCTAGATTTTTTTTTGTCCCTAGAGCCAGTATTTGGGCATTTAGCATTGGGGAAGGGGCATTCCTGCAAGTAAAGTTGCTATGTTAGTGACCATGCTAAATTTCTAAAACGCCTCCACCATCTGTCAAATTATACATACTGTGTGGTTTGGGCCTTACGATAATGGAACCAATCACTGTGCCACGAGTCGAAACCACTAATCTTACATCGTCACCACTCATTTCTGACATGTTACACCTGACATACTGTACATCTACCGTCGGGATTTAGCCTTGTAGATGGCTATAAGATGTATAATAATATCGTGCATCCCTTCAAACTGCCTTATGTCATTTATTTCAGTTCACGCTTCCCTCTCTCTCTCTGCCCTCCCCCCTCTCTCCCTCTCCCTCAATAATAAAGTTGATATAGTGGTGGTGGGGACTGTGGCACGCGAGGCACATGTTAGGCATACTAATAAAACAGCGATACCTGTGGAGAACACAACAACAGAGACAATGTTTCTTTCACCTGATGATTATATCCCTATGGGATTCCTTCTTGTGGAGATCTGTTTGATGACTATGGTCAACAGATATCGTGCATGTAGGCCATCTATATGAAATCTATATGAGATGTGGTGCTGAAACTGAAGATCATGCACAATTCCCGACACAAGCCAATAAACATCTTTGCCTATACAATTATATAAACAAAATGGACTCATGGAAGTGACAGCAGGCAATAAACCTCTGCTGATTAGAGGAAAGGAGGAGAATAAGGAGAGAGATGAAGCAGGCTGTCCATGGACACTAGGTGCATGCCATACGGCCTGTCTACAAACCTATTTGTAGACAGGGTGCTTATAAATTCCACTATCGCCTTCCCATTTGTGTTCGACCAAAATAGAAATTCATGTAAAACGTGCCAACACACTCAACGACCACACCTCCAAATGCAAATAACGGTGTTGGCATAATAAATAGTGGGTGATGCTGGACTTTAGGCACACAGCAAGCTCAATATGATGAAGTAAAGTAGCTTTTTTTTTTTTATTTTTTAGGATTTACAGTAGAAGACATGTTTAGAATTAGCCCCAGGACTTGGGGTAAGAAATCACCATAGTGAGTCAGAGGTCAAAAATAATCTTCATAATTCTTCACTTCTAGTCATGTCTAGTTTAAAGATGGAGTGCCATGTTTTTTTCCACGCTAAAACATAAACATGAGGTATTATTGTTATTTATTGTTATTTGTTATTTATTTCAAAAAAGTGTACAGTATTTGTTGAAATGTTGTTTTTATGTGAGCACCCCCACCAGTTCATTAAGTATGCCTGGTTTGCCTGGTGTGTGGTGATGGGTGGAACTGAAGCCATACCCACAGCTTTAGTTGTATGATAAAGGGGGAGGAGTAAGGGGAGGGGCTGGTGTATGATGTCACTATATTACAGTTTTTTTTTTTTTTTTTTTTTTTTTTTTTTCCATTGGCTTGTTTGACTGGAAATGTTTCAGCCTCCAGGAATAAACCTTAAATACATAGGGAAGACATCATTGCACATAAAAACTACACCAGAGGGTCCAATTAAATTCTGGCACCTCTTAATCATGTACAAAATTGGAAAAAATACAAAAGTCAAGACACTCCATTTTTAAATCTGATGAAATGCAGAATATCTCAATGCAGGGGTCGACATTATAATTGGCCCGATGGCCCGAAACAGGTTTGAAAACACGTGCGGGCCACCAGATGGCGCCCTATACTGGCCCGATGGGGCCAGTGGTAAAATGCCCTATTATTTTTTATTTCACAATATGTTGGTGTTGTTTTGTAATTGTTTAAGTTTTATTTATATTTTGTTTATTAGCACAAAAAATATTTTAGGCATTCTGCATTGTATAAGGGTCAGCTTGCTGAACGGTCTACTGGTTTTGACCCCCATGAAAAGAGTGCTGTTAACTTGAATGCATTTAATGCATTAATAAATGGTGGTCTTTTTTGCAGACTATGGGGATCGATTACCTGGGCCAGTGGTTACAGTTGTGGGGCCAGTGATTCTTAAAAGCCACTGGCCCGAAGGGCCAGTGGCAAATTTCCCTTAATGTCTACCCCTGCAATGGTATGCTAGCTGGATGCCTCCTCTTCACCTATACTGTCCTTTTTCGTAGAAATACAAAACGCTCACATGTTGCGCAATTTACTGACTAACATTCCTTTTTTTAACACATTTTGTTCTAATGAGACATTACGATTCACCAAAGAGGAACCGGGAGACACTTTCCCTTCTCTTGATGTGTCCTTAAATGCCACTTAGCATCGTAGCCAACGGCACTGAGCAGTGATGAACGGTGAGACTGAGCAGTGATGGTGAGAGTTGGCACAATAATAGAAACCTAGCTGCACCTCTTATTCAACTGCAAGCCCTCACAGTCCGATGCTGTGAGTAAGAATGTTTAAAAGTGAACAATAAGAACTACTGTCTATTATGATGCCACTGAACAAAAATGGTCCATCTAAGCCGTGTTTCACACGTTTCCCAGGAGACATTTGAAAGCAAGATCACTTCATGAGAACTTGGTTTGACACATATTATTGGTTCCCAAAGTGGGGCCCAGAGAATCCCAGGTGGCGTTGAAGGAAAGCAAACAGCACTTGCTTTCGTGCTGTGCGCTGCAAGGACAATGGTTTTGTCGCTAGAAAAGCATTCCTCTTTCTTAAAAAGAAACGTTCTTAAAGGTACCCTACTATCTGGTTGGTTCAATTAGGCCTCACTAAATCCCACCCAAACAAGCGATTGTCCATTGCCAGTCTAAATAGTTTAGCAACCACTGCTATCCTGGACAAGCTTTTGCACCTCATACTATAGGTGTCAATGTTATTTTTTGTGGCTGTGTTGTTGAGCACATACTATACACTACAGTACACAGTAGTGATGCGGGCCGGCCCGATGGTGGCAGGTCCCGCGGGTTGTACCATGGGTCGGTCGGGCAGGTCAAGGTTTTCTCAAACTTGCACATTACGCACAAGTAGGCCATGGCCTACTGGTGCACGAGCAGAGCGACACGTATATAGCGATCTCTCACGGAGATACTCATGAGTGATTACATCATCACCCAACTGGCCAATCAAAGCACTTCGAGGCATTGCCGACGACCACAAACCGATCACTTATCTTAACAACTAAAAAACATTCTGCTAGCTATCTGCTCTCATGTGTTTACTCCTGCTAATTTGGGCTGCAGGGGAGACTGCAGGTTGGGCCATTTCCTTGTGATTAAAATGAGATATTCCTACACATCATCATAGGCTACTTTTTCCTTTTGCGAGCAGCGGGGCAGCGTGGGCTGTTGATTAAAATGTTGCGGGACGGGTTGCTGTGGGACGGGTTACTGTGGGCGGGAGGGACAGCCTTCTGGAGGGCGGGCTGGCTCCGTGGTGGGACAGAGCCGCCGTGTGTCACTACTACACAGCTTAATGTCAGGTGATGGCAATATTACTACTAAAACTTGTGTTGGGCACTCGTAAATTGATTTTTTGGGGGGTACTCTTTCTCTCTCTGTCATTCCTTGTATTTATGCAAACTTAGTTTAATTTGTTGATTAGATTTAGAAGCCATGTTGATGCTCTTGCTACAGAAATGATTTATTCTGGATATTATTATTATGGATATTAACATGCATCTCAATGGGTGAGAAGGACAGCTTGCCCTGTCTCCTCCATGCTAACGTGCCTATTGGATGAGGACGGGTTGGGGAGGGACTTAAAGTGAATTGATGTAATGCCTAAAACACCCCATAATCCTCCCTCTGCGAAAGTTAAGACCATATGGCAATAACATTCCATCGTTAAAATTGGGCCCTCCCAATGAGTATGTTGATTTTGGTATTGTATAATTTGTTGCATAAAAACGCACCTATAGTCTCCAGTCACCACATAATTGAATCCTTGTAGTCTGGCCTTAAAAAGGACAGTTTTTTCCCCATTTACATCAAATTGTATCTACAAGTTCATAACGTGTGAAAACATGACACGTTGTAAGATTGTAGATCAACTATTTTTGGCCATTGTTTTCGCCCAGAATATGCCAGGGTTGGTTGAGGGTGACTATACATGGCACACAGCCTGGACGGTACATTTTTCCTTGGCACGGACTACCTGTACATGACGGTTCTGGAAGGGCAGCATCCCTCCCCAGACACATCAGCATGACAGCTCAGGGACGCCCGGATGAATGGCTCCAGCCTCGTCGGGGGTTCACGCTACAACTGACTGTTGTTCACCGAGAAACACACTGAAAACCAGAAACCCCTCTCATTTATTATGATGAAAAGAAAATTAAGAAATAATTGAAATGTTCGAATTTGTCTGGCTCAGCATAATGCTGACTATCTCTTTACAATTTAATGTCGCACAATAGGGGAATTTAATTATATATGATATGAATCATAAAATGTATGCTGAAATAGTCTTTTTTCCCCCCCGCACTTGAATTAGTATTATTCCTTTTTTTGTCTTGAGTGCATCTGTGCCAGTTGGAGCCAAGGGTGCATGGGGCTACGCACATTTCGTGCACTTAGTAAACTTAAAAACTGATTTGTATAAACTTGAGTTAACGGTTTACTTTAGTTATTTCTGCTGTAGCAGTGCTTCATCATGTATATTTTATAGGTATGATGTATTTGATGGTATGTATCAGCGAGATATTTACAGTGCATTTGAAGAATTACACTGTCTGTTACTGTTATTTGGCTTCTGCAAGGATGAAATCACGTTGTGATGCTTGTAGATTTCCTATTACCCTATTGGCCTGAATATAAGACTATGTTTTTTTCCCAATGGAAATATCCCAAAAATGGAGTCGTCTTATATTCAGGGGCTATACTATTTGACATTCAATGTTCTTTTTTCTGTAAATGGGTCTTGAAAAATGAGGGTTGTCTTACAAACGAGTCGTCTTATATTCGGGACAATACGGTATAACTAAATGTTTGCTCCATTTTTGTCTAGCCTTTTTAATCTATAAGAATAAAGGTCCCTGCACACTGCTGTTTTCAGATGTTTAGTGTCTGTTTAATAAACTGAAAAGATATATAAATAAATGAATAAAATACACATCCATTGTGAAAGGACCTTTATCTAATTTAAGACGACAAAGTAATTGACAATGACAGTAATTGATAAATGCCAACAGCTTGGCATTTACTTTACACATGCATTTATTTAGCTTTTGTTGCATTGGGATTAAGTAACGTGATTGTGTTTTCTGGAGGTGGGTAGATGCTGTAGTTCAGATTTATTGCCTTCCAAATGTCCTCAGAAATGTGTGTAATAACGTCGTCTTCCCATTTTAGTTTTGCTCGGCCTTGTTTCTTGCTGCTTGAGGCCATTATCTAAAATAGGATAAACTACTGAGATTTGATGTGACACTTTGCTAATACATTGTAGTTATTTTCCAAGTTTTATTAGGGATGTAACTTATTTTTCTATTAATTTAGGAAATTGTCCCAGTATATTCTGTCCCTCTTATTCCCATAGGCTGTGTCATGTTTTGTTTTGAGGGTGGCTGTGTGGGCTTTCAATCCTAGTGATTTGTACTTGTTGATTACTTGTTTAACTTCCATCATGTAATATCAAAATTATAATCTCATTATGAATCTGCTGGATACTACTGTGCTGTAATTGGCTAAAACGTTTCCTCACCTCACATAACTGAGCAAACTGCAAACTATAATTGAAAAGTTGAGTTTATTTTTTTAGGAGCGGCAAGAATAAGGCTATGGGGATATGAAGCAATAATAGCATAAGGGCTAAGGGGCAACAACAAGGGATCTCTTAAAGGTGTTGATTTGAGTAAATTGTTTGAAATGCTGAAATGCATAATGTAACAGGTCGCTTAGGTGTTTTAGGGATTTAGAATGGTGACAACTTTAGTGTGAGAGCGCATCTTCCCCAAATCCTAGGTGCCTAAATTATGTTTAACGAGTCGTGAGAATAAAGTCGGCCCCTCAGAACTCTGCTGCACTCACTGTAGAGTAAATCACATGAATATTTGTCAGCAGCACAACCTAAAGCTCCTGTGCAGGAATAAATCGAGACTAAATTGAGAGTTTCTGTGCTTTTTTGCTGTACTTTTAAATCAATCAATTATCTTTGCATGCCTGAGCAAAGGAGAGATGCTAAATTCCTTTCTCAATACAATATGCAACAGTCTTGCTGACTCGAGTTATCACAGATTTGCGCTCATACCCAGTTTATAAATTCACTTTCAATTTCCTTGAGCCTGTGGATGAAGGGTTGAATGCCTGTATGGTAGTGCTGCTGCTTTGTAAAATGCTATCTGACTTCACTTTTTGTGACTTATAGCACATGTGTACTGACGTTTTCTGCGGTATCAAATGTAATAAGTAACTGTGTGCTGCTATTTCATTATTATTATTATTATTGCTGCGTTGCCTTGTGAGCAGAAATAGCTTTTGAATATAACCTAAAGGGACAGTGTTGTATTGTTGTGTTGATAAAAAAGAGACCACCAGTATATTAATTTAACTGATTGATCAGTTAAATTAACATACTGGTAGGTAGTCTCTTTTTTATCTCCTTGACTATGAATCACACTATAGGCCTACTTGACATTAAAACGGCACAATGTCCAAAGCTGTTATGTTCATGGAAAGGCAGTGAACACTGAGGGTTGACAGTCCCTTTTGTATCACCAATGGGTGATACAAAAGGGAATGTCAACCCTCAGTGTTCATTCACTGCCCGCTGGGCCAAGACACTGTACTGCACAAAGTGTGAATCACAAATCACAGAGTGGCCATGAGCCTTGTGTTTCATGAACCACTAGTTGAGAGTTAGGCTGGACATCATGACGTTTGTTTAGAGCAGAGGATAATACCTGTAAATGAGAATGAGGTCTTTGGCGTGAGGGAAAGATCCCCTCAAAACTATAAGAAGTGGAGGGAGATGGCATAAGATGGTTGATCTCAAAAGTGTTTTCACTTAATTCACTTAGTTTTTATTTTTTTCTTCTTTTTGGGCTAATCCTCCCTACTATAGTGTGGTGACCATATAAGGAGTTCCTCCCTGTCCCCAGTGAGCCCCCAGGATAAAAAAAACACAACAACAACCTAGTTTCAGTTTGGGCTTTGGGAGAAAAGCCTTTCGTCCAATCAAGATGAAAGGATGCCTTCCTCCAATCAGGATCGAGTGGGGGTGGGCCTTGGTGCATATGCTGTATTGCCTGCTGTACTTCTCGTCATTGTGAAGGGGGTGCATGTGCACATCTTGTTACCGGGGGGGACCGCAAGGCTTTCCAAATCACCCAAATCACTGAATGTGCCTTTAACATTGTTTTGCCTAATCTAGTCGAATACCCCCGCACTAAGGTGTTGGATGGATGGATGCTCAGATTTTCTTTTGTGATCTGATTTCTACAAGCTGAAGTAGCTCTTTATATTCATTAACTGCTTTCTTTAAAATCTTTTGTCTTTCAGAACACAGGCGTCTTTTTTCATTTTTTTATTGGGAATCACCAAACTGTTCACAAACAGATATCACAATGCTTCTGTTCTGATAACTGTGTCCTCATTCAGAAGCCTCAGCCATGCTTGTAATTGTAATTAAGTACAGACTCATTCAATAGGTCTCGGGCTGTTTTTTCAGTCTCCTCCTACTACATTTTCTCTTAATGTCTTGTGTGGCCTTGTAGAAATTAAACTAAACCACCCAACCTTGTAGCATTAGATTAAGTCTATAATAGTTTTCCTTTGAGCACATAGTGAGTAGCCAATCTTTGGGTCAGTAAACATACTGTATAAAGGAAATTGTTTCCCCTTAAATTATTATACGTTCAACTTGCATTGTCACTGACGGTATGTGATGCCCTTCAGATGTTGGAGCCTGTCTGCCCGCGCCGCCGTACACCCCTGGCTGTCTCAGTGGAAAAGCGGCGAGGTCAAGTGGGGCGCCATGAATTACAAATCCCCTGCTGATTTGTAAATTGTCAGGACATTGATTTACAAGGCCCCAGCTAAGGATTGAAATCCTCTGGCAGCGCGGGGATGGGAGCGTGCAGGGGGAGTGTAATCACACAGCAGATTGCTCTTGAAGAGAAGGTCAAAGCGCGCTCTCTATGTGATTAAAACCTTTTTATATGTGTGTAGTGCAATTTCTCGGCCCATGGGGCCATAGGTGATACGAGAGGGACTGCCCGTCCTAACTAACTGGTCCCCCTCCCCAGGAATAGACCCTGATTGCGCCGCAGGAGAATGTTTGCAATCACTTTCAGAAAGTTTGTCCTAATTGCTTAATTATGATTGTTGCTTTTGGAATTGACATCCAAAAGCAGTTAAGGTTGATGGTTCACGACCTGCTATGATTGGCCTGACCTGATGACTCCAGACTGCATTCCTTTGCGGATATGTTTTTCATCAGCTGTCAATGCATGCCATCTATTAGATTAGTTTATATGAAGTTGCTTTTGGAGTCTTATGGACGTATATGCATTACCGTCAAAAGTAGGTCAGCCTGACATCTGGTCATGAGATTTCATGAAGAAATGAATGTCATGAAGAAACATGACATTCTTCAAAGGTTACTGACTGAATTGATTGTTTTCTTAATGTAATTTATTATCTGAAATAGGCACAGGTGAAATAAAGAAAAAACAAAACAAAACAAAACAAAACAAAGTTTGCAATATTCACAAGTTGAAACATTCCAAAACATAATCATTTATTATTATACAATAATGCAGTGGTTTGATTTGTATTTTGCATTCACCAATCTTCTCTCCTTAAAGCATTTCAACCATAGTCTTTGTGTATGCATTTATAAAGCACAATGCACTGCGCATACAACATACGTCATGAGGGATTGCCAATGGATCGAACAAACAACTATACATGTATACAAACCTGTTGGGACAAAAGTTGTGCAAAATATATGGCATGTGAGTTGTCATTATTTCATACACAATCTGCCAGGAAACTAATCTGATATGATTAGTGTTGCATCCGCCCTGTTACGCTTCACATAAAGGTTTATCAGCAGTGAAGGATTGCTACTATACCCGTGTGCCCGTCTGTGTGCTTGTCCTGACTCCGGGCTCTTTCTTTCTCTTTATTGTCTTCCAGTAGCCAACTGTCGGATCTTAGAGGGCTTGCAGAGATATGCCTCCATCCCCACGTACCTGCCGGTCAACTACCAGGTGTTCAACGCAGACTCCGCCTTCTTCCTGAAGGAGGCCAACCAGGAATTCATGAGGAACTCTAGCCTGCTGTCGCGGACCGAGCCCTTCTTCGTCTACCAGGCGCGCAACCTGCCCTCCGTCAACGCCAGCTACGGGCCCCTGTCCGTGGAGCAGGCCGTCCCCCTGGAGCTCTTGCAGAACCCGGGCACGTTCCCCGCCTCCTCCTCCATGTTCACGTTCGACTGGAAGGTGCAGACCTTCATCATCAACGACAAGATCCACCTGGCCAAGCCCAAGGTGCACGTGCTGTTCTACGTGGCGGGCCGAGACTGGGACGACTACAGCGTCATCGACAAGCTGCCGTGCGTGCGCATGTTCGCCTTCCACGAGACGCAGGAGGTACGCGGCAACTGCCAGCTCCGGGGCGAGCTGGGCATCTGCGTGGCCGAGCTGGAGCCGCTGGCGAGCTGGTTCAGTCCGCCCAGCGTGGTGCCGGGCCGCCAGAGGGTCCCGGAGGCTGCGTCCTCCGAGGGCACGCCGGTGGAGCTCTACTACATGCTGCAGTCCACGGAGGGCGGCGCGGAGTGCCACTCGGAGGAGGCCAGGAGGGACGGCGGCTTCGTCCGCTCGGGCCAGGAGAGCCTGTTCGGCACGGCCACCACCACGCCGCTGAGGCGCATCGGCAGCGTGAGGCTCTACCAGAGCCCCCAACCTCCCCCGCTAGCCGAGTACCGGCTGGATAGCAACTTCCTGGTCATGGTGCCTGCCACGCCTATGAGACAGAGGGACACGGTCTCTGCCTTCATCACTGTGTCGGCCTACTCTCCCGTGGAGATCTTTACTCTCAGGTAAGAGACGGCACACTTGTGAAGCTACTGTATTTTACGTTGTATTTACCAGCCATGTTTGCCAGGTTTGTGTCTTGGTGTGGTCAGGATGTTTCAAACAGGGGTTTTCAACCTTTTTCATACCAGGGACCACTATTTATTCAGAATCTGAGCCACGGACCATTTTAGCCCCACAGACCCCAAAACTAAGGATTTCTTTTTCTTTGCAGGCTGGATTTCGGGGGGGAAAACAAAACAGGCAAACATACAGAAATTGACCATTAATCTTTTGTAGACTTGTCTTGGGCTAATTCAGATGGTGAATATTTTAACTCAAGGGTCCATTTGGTTTCATTTTTACGCTCTCAAAGAGTTACATCTGTTCAACCAACTTTCCATTATTTAGCCTGGGGGCCACCTGGAATCCTGTCAGGGACCACAGGTTGTCCCCGGAGCATCTGTTGAAAACCCCTGGTTTAAAAGATTGAATGCCTGCACTCCAAGTGTTAACAGGTAACACAGAACCACACCATCAAGGGCACTCGATCTGTTAACATTGGACAGCTCAAGTGCTGGTATAAATGTGTCTCTGAGAAGGCGCTGGGTTCTTCTGGCCTTTTACTGGCAGGCGCCAAGGGTGGCAGACGGTGGCGGATCTAGGCATGGGCATGGGGGGGCAATGCCCCCCTAAATACCCAGTCTGCCCCCCCAAACACGATGCCATGCAAAACGAAACCAAAGATATTTCAAATTAAAGTGCTTATATTTAAAATGATTTGAAACAATTCTACTGCAACTAACTACAGTTGTGTCACCACTAAACCAACAGCATTTCATCATTGAAAACAGAAAACTTTCTGAGTCAGACCTTTAGCTTTATGCATGCTGCGTGTCTGTTGCAACTTCAACAACCACTGATGTTATTTTTGAATAACATCAGTGCTTAATTGCCTAATAAAAGTCCTGTAACTGAAAATGGTATGGGTGCGACTTCGTGCGATGAAGCCGCACCCATACCATTTTCTCTTGCCCCTCCAACATGTTCTCTTGCCCCCCCCAAATGGGACATTTTACATCCGCCCCTGGTGGCAGACGGTGGAACTTAACCTCACACAGGTCACCACAGTGAAAGCACATATTTATCTATTGAAATAGTTCACTGAAAGTTCACTGAAGCTTCGGGGTATTATAGGTATTAATTAGACTCTGTGGATGAGACCCTGAGTAAATTAGATAATTAGCACACAATGCAACCGCAAGGAGAGAATCACATTCATTAGAACGCACGTCCATTAGCCTAATGGCTGAGTCTGATCTTAATAACGCTGGTTTAGCACGCATTTGTTTTGTTTTTTTTCCGCAAACCGCAGAGTGATTGTGATGAATAGAAGCCACTTGCCGAATGAACAGTTGAGTTGAATTATTTGGAATGTGTGACTTACAGTACAATATCTGTATAGCCCAGACAAATAGATTATTCATAATCTTCCATGTCTGGACACGGGCAGTACGATGTGTAGGCGAACAAACGCCTTGGCATTTTTCAGACAGGGGACCCGGTGTGTGTATGCTTTCGTCAGGTGAAATTCATGCCTGATTCACACACATTTCGCGTTGCTCAGTTCCCTGGTGTGCTGCTACTCCCAGAGGGCAGTATACTGCTTATTCTTCATTCCGTTTCGTGAGCTAAGATGACTATGATGGAAAAGTGTGTTTAACGACAAACCAATAGACATTACTCTGCTCAAATCCCGAGCGTTGCCTGAGCTTGAGCTGAAGGAAGATGAAAATGAGGAACACAATCAGGATCATAAAGTATTTTGTTTATGTATTTGTTTGTTTGTTTCAGGGGTTTTCAACCTTTTTCATACCACCATTTGATGACATTTTAGCCCCCACAGACCCCAAACCCAAAGATTTATCTTATGTCTTATCTACAGTAAGTGTAAAATGAAACGCTCTCAAAGAGTTACACCTGGTTACCCAACTTTCCATCATTTAGCCTGAGGACCACCTGGAATCCTCCCAGGAACCACAGGTGGTCCCCGGACTTATATTCTTATATTAACCCCTGTAGCATGTCTCACTGTATGGGTCCATTTGTATTGAATTTGAAATGAGTCCAGTACAGACGGGCCTTTTCTCTGTTTAATTTGTCTCAACTGGAACGGTCATGACAACAGGCAGTAGCCTGGCCTCACTGATGAGACAGACAAAATACATTTATTTTTCCTGAAATCCCCGCAGACTAAAAAGAGCCTTTCCTCTCATACACACTCCTGACTTCTTGCAAAGTCCGTGGTGCTGAGTGGTGCATACAGTATCAGAGGGAAGGTCAGTTATTGACTTGCCCTCTGCGTAGCCTACAGATTACAGAAGTTATTATTGTGGAAGGCTGAGACTGCAGGCATCAACCATCTGGAAAAAATGTTTCCCAGTATAAGTTGAACACGATGTGATGTTAAACAAGTTCATTCTTAATATTTTCTCACCAGATGGCCTATATTTTTCATGGCTTCTGGCATTTATAATTCACATTAATGGCAGATGAAGCTGACCTGTTTTCATCCTGTTGGTGTGCTCATACTGGCGCTGTCAGCTGTTCTCTGGCAGGGTTTATTTCATCAAAGTACTCATTTGCCAGTGTTAATTGAGATAATCTCAAATTAAGCACTTACAAAAGATATTGAGTCTCATTTATTCAAAGGAATGAAAAATCTAAAATTCTATTGCAAAAAAAACAGATTTTCATACACGTGGAACATTTAATTACCCGCTGTTGGTTCTGGTGTGATAAGGCAAATCTCTCTTCTCTCGCTTTTTATTTCTTCTCCTAAACTGAGCAACTCAAACTAATCTCTTTCATCAGAGTAAAATGAGCGGGGCCAGGCTGGCCACATCGCCAGCGCCTGTGGTGTTTTTACTTGGCAGTTGTGGTCATCTCAGGCCAGCTGAGAGCTACTGATATGCATGTGTGGTCCTAGGTGATAAGCCTGTCTCCATGTGTCCATCTGTTTGGTTGCTTAATCACCCAGCCATGAATATACTCTGATCTCTATATTCACAACAGCATTATCATTTGTTTACCGCAGCCCGCCGGGTATTGGACATTATTGTCTGTGCACCTGCGGTGTGAATACCGGATTTGTTTATCAAAACTAGCTCACCACCTACCTATTTTGGTATTGTTCATTGTTGTCGACCATGATTTGCACCCTGCCCGTCCACCCGTGTGTGTGTGTGTGTGCGTGCGTGTGTGCGTGCGTGCGTGGCCAGCTAATCTCTGGCACCGTTGGGCAGTGAAACCGTGTCCCACACTCTCTGGATGCGAGAGCAGAATCTCAAATTCATCAGATCGGCCTGGAACAAAGTGCCAACCCTTTAACATTGCCCTCTTATAGTGCCACAAGGAGGCAGATTTTTTTTAAAGATCACGCTCACAATCATCAGTATATCTACAGTCAAGTGCAAAACGTATCCGTCCATTTTCCCCCCAACCTACCCGATGTGGAGGAGACCTGTGCTTCAAAGCGCACATTTTCTTACTTTGATTTTTTTTTTCAGTCTGGACGCTTAATGACAGGGTGCTTAATGGCAGAAAAAGCCTCCTTAATGTGTTTTGACATGATTTTGCTTCGTGAATGTGAATTGCCACCACATGAACATTCTGACTGTAGCTGCCACAATTACATGTTCAGCTACCTCAAAGCCATTATACTCAAAGGGTTTTCATCCAAGACATTTCCTGCAAAATTAAATCATAAGTGACACATTCCCATTAAAATTACATCATTTTATACTCTCACGAGTTAAACATTTGCATTACTACTATTATTGCTATTATTATAGAATATTTTAGCCCACAAATTTGCAACCATTTTTTTTCACCCAGTGCCAATCACCTAATGTGATCCAGGGATCTACAACCTCCGCCAACCTGGGGAGGCAGCGGACTGGCCTCATGCTTCCATCAATGCATGAGAAGTCCAAGCTGCCTTCTTTTCACTTGACAAGGGGGGGTGATTCCCTGGTTGAATGCAATGGTTACTCCAAACAGTTCCCATCCCCTCCATCAGGCGCCCCGGCTGGCCAGGTGGAGGCAGTCTAGAGGCCAGGATTACTGCATGTTTTTGTGATGCTATCTATCGTAGGAACATGCAAACTCCACACAGAAAGGCCCTTTCTCCAACCCCGCCTTGGGTATTGGCACTGATGACGCACAGAGGGGACACGCCACTAGCACCACAACGTCCGTAGCGGGAATTGAACACAGGACCTTCTAGCTTAGACAGGACAAGAGCTATAACAACCTGATTACCGGGTGTGCCAAACCTTTCTCAGCTGTGAGAAAGGTTTAATATTCTTATGTAGATTCCAATAACAATCTCATTAATTATGCAAAATACAAACATGGATTAGAAATGGATTATATAGAAAAAAAATACATAAGGATCAACTAAGGAAAGCCTTTTATCATTGAGCCCTTTTCAAAAGCCTTCCCTTTTTTGAGCAGATTTTAGTCACTGACCAATGCCAGTCCAAATAGTTTAGCAACTGTTGCTATGCAGGTGAAGCTTTCCTGGCCAAGCTTCCCTCTTCTAGTGTGCCTATTGGACCAGACTGGGGAGGGGCTTAGTGAAGGGCCAATTTATTCTGTTATACTGTTTTTCCCTATTATTTTTGCGGGCGAAAATAACACAACACTTTTTTACAAATTGATAAAAGGCTCTATCTAAGGTTCTGATCTATTTTTTTTTTTTTTACAGTTTTCTATTGCGGATAAAGAATTAGGTAATTAGCATATTTGATACATACACAAATTAATTATGCAAAATACAACAGTGTACATGGCAGAAAATTGATTCAATGTGAAAAAAATCATGTTAGGAACAACTGGGAACATCCAGTTACAAGGTTGTTAAGGTGACAGCACTACCACTGTGCCGCCGTGCCCCTCAAATTATTCTTGAGTTTCAGTAGGTCTGAAAGGCTAAACCTCATCAAATGGTGGTTCGTGGCTCAAATGCAAAGCAAGTATTGGGCCTTGAAATGAACTTGTGTATACATAACACTCATATGCGCATTACCAACTTGCATCATTCCTGACTTTCATCATTCCCATGCCCGAAGAGTCCAGCACTAGTCTAGTATAATTATGCTCTTAGCTGTGTGGGACTGAATTCTAATTTGATATTCACTCATTATTATAAGTTATGTATGACTGACCTGTCCTTAAAAGCTCTTATTTTTATTTTTTATGCGGCACCACCAATTCCACCTCTTCCAAGTCACACATATATTGTAGCAAGCTATTAACAGACAGAGGTAGGAATTTATTTTGGACTGGGGCAATTCACACGGAAATTAAATAACACCTGCACATTTGCAGGTATTGTAGAAATATCTCTCCCAGAGGGAATGGAATATCTCTTTGGTACATGAATTTTAGGCTAGTAAAGCAAAGGTCATAGATTATCTTTCCTGCACTACTATTGCCACCCTCTCTCTCGTATAGTTAAATAAAACAGTCATTTGCGGAATTTGCATGGCCTATGGAAGTCCTATGGAATTAGTATTTTACTGAGTACTGTGTGAACAACATCTCTAAAGCAATGAGTTAAAGGGGAATTCCACCCATTTTCAATATTTTTCTGAGAGCGTACAAATGCAACCAAATGAACCCTAACGGGTTCATTTGGTCCATTTGTACGCTCTCAGAAAAAAAGAAGAGTCTACAGAAATCCATTAACAAGGTGAATTGATAATGATATCAAGATGTTTCACCATGTTAGTGGTTTTCTTTAGACCTCCATTTCTTGGGAGCACACATTGGGGAAACGTTTTTTATCATGTCCACCCAGCGCCTCTAGGGTATACTAAATGACATATTAGAATGTTGAAAATGGGTGGAGTTCCCCTTTAAAACTCAACCTCCACTGCAACTCTGGTTTCACCGTCACTTCTAATTAACTTCCAGTGTTCTAATGGTGTACTGTAGCTGCGAGACGTGACTTATTCACAAAGAAATTAAGGCCGTTCTAAAATGATAATACCAATGATCTTGTTTATTATTATATTATAATAATGAGCTCTAATATAATATATTAAACAATATTATTAATTGGCCCAGATAAGTTCAGAAACTTTAGGAATTATTTTCACCATCTTAATATCATTTGCAATTGTATCTTATATAATTTTAATTGTTTATTGGTTACTTTTACAACGAGATGTGGCTTGCAGAGATTGGACATTCCTGGACTGAGTAACACTGTTAAACGTGTTACTCCCTCAAAAAATAAAATGTTATGTTGGCATTCACTGTTGTTTAGAACTTCAAGTGCTGGCAGGTGTGTGACAGGCACAGTTGTGTGCCACTCAGTCACAGGTGTGTGCCAGGTCCTGTCACTTTCTTGACTGTGTTCATGCTGTTTATGAGCCCATATCTACAGAATCTGCCTCAAAGCAGATTCTGCCATTTTGGCAAATTGTTTTTGGAGGTGCAACCCACGTGTTTAGCAGTGTTACTCATTCCAAGAATGGCCGATCTCTACACGCCATGCCTTGTTGTAAGACGACTAAGTAAGTAAGTAAGTAAGCTTTGCCGAGCCATGATCTCAGGGCAGACACTCTAACCACATGGCCACTGAGTTGGTGGTGTAAAGGCGACTAACCAACAATTAAAACAATATAATATATAGAGAAAAATATAATTTCAAAAGTTAGGTTTCCAAACTTTATAATCATTGCTGTTTATAATTATTGCTGATGGAGTTTTAGTGTAGACTGATTTTGTGAAGACAATCAAATAAACTAAACAAAACTAACATCATGATTTTCCATGATTTTCTCCTAATTACATTGTTTTGTGCAATTTGCATAGTTTGAAGTATGGCCTGGAAACTGAAAGCTGAAATATCCACTTCCTGCTATGAAGTATTTGAATCACCTGTGCTCACGTGAGGAAGTAGCCATGACAACAGCTTGTACGAATAAATCACTTTTATTTGAAGCCTGCAACAGCAGAGCCTAATCAAAACAAACACGCAAAAATACATGTCAATAGATGCCTCACCGTGGCATAAAATGACACATAAACATCCGTAAATCACAATCCCCCCAGTGCATTCCCATATTCAAATAACAACAAACTATAACACATCGTTCTTGTACCCCAGGGAACACTGTGAAATCTATCTCCCCCACTCATGCAGAGATGGAGCTCTCTTCAGCCTTTTTTAGAAAGTCACTGCAGCGACAGTACAGAAAGAGCTTTTTTTAGGCTTATCAGAGCCCTGAACAATTAATGAGCAAACTGCACAGGTACCTGTTAATCTGTAAGCACTCGCTCACAGCAGACAGGTCATTACTGTAGCCTCTACGTAAACACAGTGTATCACATTATTGTAAGTGCGTTCTGCGCTGCAGCTTTCCGCACCAACGTTTCATGGCAAATTCAATCTCTTGAATCTTGGGATGTGGGCCCTTCACTATGCGCAGCGAGCGAGTGGGCGTCACAATACGGCTTGTTTTGATCCATCTGTCACACAATGACAACGCGCAAATATATACAGTGCTGTTTCCCACCGGTTAATTATAATATGTCTTAAAATTGACTTGGGCACGTCTTGCTGATTGTAGACCAGAGGACGAGCGCGGACTAAATTGGATTAGGCAGGATTAGCGCGTGTAAGCAGTGTGTTCCTGCATTTTGATTCTAATTCGATATTTCCCCGCTGTGTTGTATGAATGATGGTGACAGTGTGTTTCCGCTCACAACTGTATGCCTTATCAAATCTAATTACTCCTTTTTAATGTCCTCAGAGAACAGAGAGCTGTTCTCAATTCCCACACATCTCCTCCTCCTATCTCAAAGGAATCACATGAGAGGGGGGGGGGGACTACTTTGGAAAGGCACTTATGAGTTTCAAGAGCATTGAAAATGACTATACAAATAATGTATAAGCTGATGTCATTAGCATAATTAGTTTTCTGGTATCATTGTGCTGGCAATTAGGCTGGTTACATATCATTGATAATTCATTATTATGTCTTGCTATTAGACGGTTTATATGCAAATGAAGAAATGTGTTCGAAGTAACTTTTAAGGATGTGCACATCTGATCAAGGCCCAGGTTCAGAGCTAGCGGTGTATGTGGAATTATCAGAGGTACCATGATCTACCGTGCAGGCTTTGGAGGAAGGCTTTTTTTTACTGAGAGGGTATCATTTAAAGATGGAGTGCCGTGATTGTTGTATTTTTTCCAATTTTCCACCATCCCATGTGATTGTACTTCATTAGACACCTTGGTGTTATTGTTGTGTGCAATGACGTCTTCCCTTTGTATTTAGGGTTTCATCCTGGAGACTGAAACCTTCCCAGTCAAATGTGCCAATGAAAAAACAGTAATATAGTGACATCACATTACTAGCCCCACCCCTAACTCCTCCCCCTTTGTCATACAACTAAAGCTGTGGGTGTGGCTTCAGTTCAGGTAGATATCCACCCATCACCACCAACCAGACAAAACAGACATTCTTAATGATTTGGTGCGGGTGTCCACATAATATGTCATTTTAACAAAAATTCTGTACACTTTTTTGGGGGTAAAAAAATCTTCCTCCTTATATAAGAATAATACATAATGATCATGTTCTAGGGTGGAAAAAAATCATGGCATTCCATCTTTAAATATGAGGTGTACTGTAATGCCCCGCCTAAACCTGATGAGTGTTAATAATAAACATATACTCAAAATAGTATGAATGCACTAAACTCCTTGATACAAGTCAATTTGCTCAGCTCCCATATCTCAAAAGACCTTTTTTTGATCTCCCTGATAAAAAAGAAAGTAGATGAGTACATGTAACCCAACATTGAAACAGGAGAAATGACCCTCTAGCTCATTCCTCCCTTCTTGCATTGTAACTTTCACACAAAATGTTGGCTCCTCTGTTCTGTGGAAGGCTATGTGGATCGATAAGAAGTGAATAAAGAGTGCACACCAGCACTGATGGGAGTGCAGGCCAAGAGAGAGTACAATCACTGAATAAGTCAGGGGTGCTGGTCGCACTCCGCTAGATCAATTTGTTTTTTTTTTCTCTTTCTATCCAGATCACTAACCTGCTCAGTGGCACATACACACGTCTCATGGCGATCTGTGCTTCTGGCATCGGAATAACATTGTGTTAATATTCATGAGTATCTCTAAAGACTTGTTTATGTGCCTAGCATTCTTGGATGGTGTCCACAACTTCCCCTTAACCCTTTATCTCAGAAAGGCGTAATTGACATAATAATAATCCAAACCTCCCGGTGACGATTTGACGTCATTATTCATGCGTTTCATTCCGTTTAGTTGACTAGCATGATCGGCTAATATCAAGTCCCACTCAACTAGAAATGACCAAAATTGTCTGGTGCACACACATATGTGCACATATGCGGTATGAATGTCCAATGCTGATCATAACAATCGGTGCATCATTATGGCTTCATTTGCCTGATTTATGATAATAAACACTATCATACCGATCAACACCTCCATGTTGATGAAAACAACAGAGTTTGGCCGACAGCCGTGACCTGATGAACCGGAGGTCTCAGTACGTTGTGGTGGTTTGTGGCCATTTTCCAGAGATTGTGTGCATTACCGCCACCAACTGCCACATCATTCTTTAGACTATTTATATAGAGATTTACACAGGATATATTTTATTCCGATGACTTTATTTAATTGGGATTAAATTGATAAATCAAAATCGTGAAAATAGAGGTGTAAATAGAGAGCTAGTTAAACTACAGGGTCATGGTTAAGATACTGAACTAAATTAACAATGACAGATCACACTGCACTAGGTCCACAGTGGTGTTTTGCATTTATTTGCTGTGCTGTATGATTGGTGACATTCCCAGTATCAACTTTTCACAGAGACACAGACATATGCAGCATGTATATGTCTATTGGTAGTTGTGCATGTAGGCATGGCTCTCTCCCACGTTTGCCTTTTTTGTTGTTACTGTAGTTTGTGGGTGAGGTTCTCCGCGCTTGCAGTGGATGCACACTGCTATAATGGAATTGTCCACACATGTTGATGTCACTTGGGGTGCTACAGCATTATTGATGGTGCACTATAGTGTAATACATGCAGTATACCCACAGGGGAGCTAGAGAGATGGAGATGCAGTACATGGACTCCACATTTCTGGCATGTTGGACTGGCTGCTGCTGGACAGGTCAAACTGAGGAGTAATCTAGTGGAAAAGAGATGAGGTGAAGGTGCAATTTAGTGCTCTGGTGGCATTCTCTCCTGCTTTTGGCATAGGCAGTACTGCACTCAAGATTACATTAGACAGTTGGTGCTGCAGGGTGAAAAAAGTGGGTTAGAAAATTTTAGGATAGGAAACGATAATAATGAAATCACACCCATGCAGTGTTGGGAATATTACTATACCTTGTTAATGTATTACTTATTACTTATTACCTTCATTTTAAAGCAATATATTGTATTACAATATTACTGTCTGAGCAAGTGTAATATATTAATATTACTATTACATATTACTTAAAAGAAAAATGTTGTACAAAATATATAATTAAATATTTAGTGTCACTATTAATCAAATATTGTGTAGGCCAGTGGCATAGCTACAATAAAGAATGCGCACTTGGCTATCTGGGAAATCCATATGAAATCAACTTGAAAAAACGTCCTCCTGAATAAATAATTTGATGACAAATTATAGAAAATAAGTAATTATTTAACTTCTGCAGTTGTCAAGACAATTTCACAAGAACATTTTCAACGAGACAGATTGACAGAAAGTAATATTGAAAGTAATGCAGTAATGCAGAAAGAAAAGTATAATATATTAGATTGTTTTTGTTAAAGGAGAATTCCGGCCCAAAAGTTTTTTTTTATCTTTATTTGCAGTTATTTTTTTGGAAAAAAGTGGTCCAGGTGTTATTTTGTGAAAATGCTCCTTCATGGCCGTTTCCCCTACCCAAAAATAAGCTTATAATGGGGCCAATGGGCGTTGTGCAAGTTCACCTATATACATCGCTCCAAAATGCAATTTTTGCTATATATTGTGTCTCCACCATGTCAGTAGTGTATTAACACTCACACTTTCACTTTCACTTTTGTTTCAGCAGTGGTTCAGCCATAAACCATGTGCCACGCCCCCAGCTTTTGAGACAGCTGGATCACTGCTGAACCAAAAGTGAAAGTGAAAGTGTGAATGTTAACTCACTACTGACATGGTGTAGACACAATATATAGCAAAACATTGCATTTTGGAGCGATGTATATAGGTGAACTTGCACAACGCCCATTGGCCCCATTATAAGCTTATTTTGGGGTAGGGGAAACAGCCATAAAGGAGTATTTTCACAAAATAACACCTGGACCACTTTTTTCAAAAGAATTAACCGCAAATAAAGATACAAAAAAACTTTTGGGCCGGAATTCTCCTTTAAGTAATATATTTATATTACAAGTTACTGCATTTTGGTAATATATTATGTAATATATTGAGTTACGTAGTGCACATGTCCCAACACTGCACCCATGTGACATAAGTGATGCAGAATTCACCCCAGACCCCATGCACTTGGACAGACAGATCCAGCCAGAGACAGACAGACAGACCCAGCCAGGGACAGACGGACACGCACAGCTCCGTAAAGTGGTTGCACCACTTGCAGGCATGGTGTCATAGTAGCCCCCATGGGTGCCTGAAGCAGAATCCCTCGGCGCGTTTTTATAACTGCGACTAACCTAATACCGTAATTGTATTAATATTACCTGCACATTTGAATGATGTGCGGTACCTCTGTAGGGCTAATAATGCATAGCACTCATCAGCATGTACCTGCATGGAGTGACTGATGATCCAGTGCCCTCACTGCTGCAGGTGAGTGACTTTTACTACATGGCCCAGGCCTGATATAGTACCATGCTTTAAACTCAGGCCCGATTTATTGCTTGCTCGCAGTTTATAGAGCTTTCTTTGATTTTATGTGCCTGTGCGTGTGTGTGTGTGTGTGTGTGTGTGTGTGTGTGTGTGTGTGTGTGTGTGTGTGTGTGTGTGTGTGTGCATGTGTGTGTGTGTGTGGTGGGGGTATCTTGCAGGCACAGAAAGAGACCAGAAAGTTCAATCTCCTACAGAGCTTAAATCTTGTCTCCTTCTAAAGCAACACAGAGCAGCTATAACATGCCCTCATAAAGGTATTAATAGAATTAGATAGCGAACTGCTCACGGTGTAGTATGGACAGCAGTGCATTTTACTCCTGCACAGCACAGCTGGCCCGTGCCAAGCGAACGAGCACCCTTATCAGATATATAAGACCACAACATAAAGATCGCCTCCCTGCAGTCTTTGACACTCATACCCAATCCATTACGGCGCAATCTCATTTGATAGCCATCATCATTGACTATAAACAGGGACTGAATCAGCAACTATCGGCCTGACTCTACGGGGAGGAATAATGTGATGAAAGACCCACAAAATGCCTACTCATTCATTGGCCGGCGCTGAAGCCATGCATTCATTTTATGAAATGGTTAGATTCGCCGGTCTAAGTGTGTCTGACGGCGATTAAAACACGCTAGACCAAATTCCCACGAAATGGACGAAAAATAGACGGGTAATTTGTTTGTTTATACTGCTAATTGTACAGTACGGCTATGATTTGGCAGCCAGCAATGTAGTGCTTGCAATTTACAAATCAAATTGACCCCTTGTTCCATTTAAATATCAAACCGTTACAGTGTCTTGGATGAGTTTGAATAACTGCCAGGTTCTAATCTGCAAGCAGTGCGACAACTCCGGGGCAGTAAAACCAGCCACTCCTTTTCCATTTTGTAAGCTCAATTGCACTTTCCACGACCACATTTAGGAGATGAACACTGAATCACAGAACATGTGAACAACGCAGAGTTACTTTTTTTTTGGGACAGGTTAAGAATTCTTCTCACGTTTTCAATAAAGCAAGCTCGTGGCACGCAGCACAAGGTATCAAAACCTGTGCCATATTTTCTGCTGAGCTTGCCTGTTGGAATTTATCCCGTTATGTTCTCACTTTTTTATTAGCTGGCAGATTGGATCACAGGCGCATCTGTGGCCCTTGCACGCGGGTTGACTGAGGTCCTGTTAACAAACTCTCCTGCCAAAAAAGTTGGACCCGGAGAGAAATGGCTCCAGCAAAGGGAAAACAGAAAGCAGAAGAGTGGTACGGACAGACCTTTTTCTGCACACAACTCTGCTGAGCTCCATGGGGGGTCTTATCAGCTGCCTCGATCGCACCGACTAGTTAACTTGGAACTCTTGGTGGAAAAAATAGCTTCTGAAGGGGTGGGTGGGCTCCATCCATTTATCATTAGATGACAAGCGAGCCATACAGTACACTATACTATTAAGTTTTTTTGGTTTCACGTTAGACAATAGTTACCTGGTTTCCGGATTCCAAGCTAAAGTGATACCAAATAGTGACATGAAACACTGCAGACTACTGGTTGATCATAGAGAGACATTAGTACGATTTGCATCATCACAGACTGCCCTATTGCAGTGATTTTCAACCGTTTTAATTTCAAGGGCCTCTAGTTTCATGTGCATTTGGACACGCGCCACCATTTTATATTTAGCCTTTTATTTTATTTTTGGCACCTCCATCTACACAGCAAAATCCCCTGTGTAAATGAAACTCATAGAACTTCTTCGATCTTAGGAGTTAGAGGATTCATTTGGTTCCTTTTTTTACCTGGGGGTAAATGGCGCATTTTATATAATCGCTTTCCTCTAAAAGTGCTTTACACCGCGCGTTATATTCACCCACACACCAGCGGTGGAGGACGCCATGCATGGGAGAGGCGCCGACCGGGTTCTTTAGCAGCTCTTCAGGAAGCAGTTAAAGGGCTTTTCAGTCAATGTCTTGCTCAAGGACACCCGGGGGAGCCGTGGGCAATGTACTGTACAGGGTGGACCTGCACCCTGCCGCCGCCTGAGCCACTGTCACACTTATTTACCTATGTGATAGCCACTCGTTCTGTTGGATCTCTGCTGCTACAGTGAATGAAAGATCAGTATGTTAATTAAGCATTGACCATGATTCGGCAACCCGCGTATCGCATGCACATGCTCTCCTTCAAGTTAATGGAGGTCACCCCCTCGCTACTGATGAAAACACAGACAAGAATAGAGCTCCTAAGATCACACACAGAACGTTGTTTCCATCCACAGCTCATATGATGTATGCAGCATTAATTATTTATTGGCACAATGACTGAATTAAATCATGATAATTCATTCTATAATTACGGAGAGCTAATTAATAGATTGTCTGCTCCATCCATTCTTTTGCTTATCTTTAGGTCCTTAGCCATTTTTATTCTCTAGTAATCGTAAACATGATCAAAGCCTCTCTCTTATAATTAACTACAGTCTCTAAGCAAGACCCCTGCGCTTATAGTCGCACTGTAATTATAATTTCAATGTAATTATTATTTTTTTCCTGCTTCTACAAGGCCAACAAATATTCTGTATGTCCCTGTCGAATCAAGCCACTGCTGTTGGCATTGGTTTACGCGTTTGTTTCAGGTTCTCCATTTAAAGGACAACTTTATTTGTTTATTTATTTCCAACCAAGGTTCATGTTGACAGTGAGGGGGGGGGGGGGGGGGCATTCGAACAAAGGCATACATACATACATGCATTTTTTTGTTACAAGATTTTATAGAGATTTCTATTTTGATGAATTACTATAGTCCTAATAAACTCCAGAAAATTACATTTCATGAGATCTACTGAATGTGTCAAACTAATATATTGAGCCTATACATTATATGACACACAGTGTGATTTCCACGCAATATAGACCTCCTTCACATTCAGTAGATCCTGTGATCCTTTTTCGCCAGATGTAATTCCCTGTGGTTATTAGGACTTTATAAAATAATAATAAAAAAGAAATCGCCATAATATTTGAAAGCCCCCTGCCACCCTGTCAAAAACAGCTAAAAATCAAGAAAACAAAAGAAAGCAGCAAATGGAAAATAAATAAATAGAAAACAGCTCTTTTTCTTTCTCTAATAACAACCTTAAAAAATAAAGTTGTGCTTTAAGAGGGAATGCAATCTCATCCACAAATAACGTAACTTGATAAAAGGATATAACAATACCACAAACATTATTTATAGTCCACTTAAACTTCTGTAGCATGTACAGTTTGTCCTGTCAGCGATAGAGGAGGAGGCAAGGAGGCAACACTTCAGTCGATGTTACGGTACATCCATAAAATGTTTAACAAATGTTTAGTAATTCATTGGAACATGATGTACAATTCTCAGAAACAAAGCCTTGCAATATTCCACCACGCTAATGGTTTTGTGATGTGCATGATGCCACCCATTTGGCATACAGACAGCTATTTGCAGCAGGGACTTAAACTATCATATCCAAAACGGAGCAGAGTAGACCAACTGTTCATCCATGTAAATATGGATAACGTAAACAGAATCAGTGTTCGCTGAACCAAAGGAAAAGCGCACTCAGATTGAAAGAGCAAGCATGTACTGGCCATTAACCAGCCAAATAGACTGCACGGAACAAATCACCTTTCCTTGAGATTATTTATGGGGTAGTGGCGAAAGTATTCATTTTCAAAGCCATAATTTGTGAAATCATGCACATTCAAGAACACTGCAATGCACTGAAAAAGAAAAAAAGTATGTAACTGTTGAACAACAGCTTGCTTGTAAATAAATCAGTTGAAATCCAACTCCGAGCTTACTTCGGCGTCCATGCCGTCTTGTTTATTGGCCATCTGTTCTTCATGAGAACAAGAAGTATTTGAAAGAAACCATCACTATAGCTATCTGTGGAGAACTGAATGAGGGTGACTCCAGGTTCAATATCTTAAGCAGACAACAAGACTGACATTTGACGGTGGGCAATTTACCTTGGATAAATGCGTCTATTACTAGGCTTGTCTTTTTTTGTGTGGTGTCACTGCTTTGTGCCTTCGAACGGATAGACAGTGAATCATGCATGCTATTACGTTTATATTTACTCTATTAACACTATTACATCCATTAACAGCTAGAGATTGTCTGAGAAAATGTGGGAAAATGTAGTCTATTGTGGTCTAAGTATGAATGTATGACTGTATGAATTACAACTCTTTGTACCTTTGAGAACCATCATTACTATGGCAGTGTAGTTTCAGCACTCGTTGTTACAAGGTTATGAGTTCGATCGCAGACACTGCCAACTCGACGCACGACTAGCATGGCTCGAGTGTGACAAATGGTAGGTGTTACGCTCTACTTCAACAATCCATCTCCAAATGCAAAGTTTTAGCACATTGAAACAGGGATAGACGCCCTCGTTCTTGGCAGATACTGTCAATAAGCCTCTCCTACCCTACTTCCAGTGCTTAACTTATTTACTTACTTGCTTAACCACTAGCCTACAAGGAGATTCACTTGGCTGAGTTTGGATATTAGGCTTTTAGTATAATATCTCTACACACAAAAACTGTAGAACAAAATATGCAACAGTGATTTAGTTTATCACAAGCTCCTGTTGTTTGTATTCAAAAGATGGATTGTTTAAGACGTTAATTATATCTGAATCATTGTTGTTTGAATCATTGCAGTCTTTTTTTCGCTCCACAAAGGTTAGGCAGTGTTTGTAACGGCTCAAGGACAAAACCCCCTACTGGGAGCCCACATAATCACTGTTTGCTCTGTTTCTCTATTGATTCCAAAAAGAAATGTACTTGGACCTCCAGCCAAAGGCAAAAAAAGTGACGCATTTAATTCATTTATCCCTCTTTAACTTGACCTTGTTGAGAACACTGCTCAGACGATTGGAAAGAAAGATTCCTCATTGGCGTTAAACGTTTTTGTGTCTGTGCAGAAACCTGCATGATGACCCAATCTTGTTCCGTCCCAAAGCTGAGCCGTATGCAGAGCTGATTCTTTCTGGTTCTTTCCTTAAGGATCACTATCTCTGGCGTACAGGTTGCCCTTTCCAATCCCAACACTTTATCCAGAATCTCTTCTCCCTGTTTCTGATGACCTCTGTCAGGACCCCGGTTGGTAACGGTCTTCAAATGTGTGAATTGTTGGTTTCATCCCCCAGTGTTTATCTCAGTGGTTCTCAACCTTTAATCCTTGGAGGCCTCCTTCTTACATCTGATAAATCCTGAGACCCCCCTGCGCACACACGCACGCACACACGCACGTGCGCACACCTTCAGTTCTTCAGATGTCACCTTGAGGGCAAAGGAGAGAGATTATGGATTTATTTGATCACTACCTAAGCTGCGGCCGGTCCTTGGCATGGCGCACCTCAACATTCGCCACACACACACACACACACACACACACACACACACACACACACACACACACACACACACACACACACACACACACACACACACACACACACACACACACACACAGGTTCCCCCAGAGTTAGTGTTAATGGGCAGTTTAAGCGTCGACTCTTTTTACAATGGCTCCCCTTGCCTGATCCGGGGCTATAATGCAATGGCCGTAGCTGTCAAAATGGTTAAGCAAACAGACGACTACAACGGCGACGTGTTACCATGGTGACACTTCTATGCAGCGTGTGTCAAACTGAAGTTGTAGACACTACGGTTAAGTGTACCGGTAGTTTCTGACGTAGTAGGGGCGGCAGGGACGGCAAGCAGGTTTATCTTTTGAGCACTGGTCGACTTCCTGTTGCCGTAGCGGATAATATTGCCGTCGTATGCCTAAAGTTCCTAATGTTTCCCTGAGCAAAACACTTAACTCCTAATTGCTCCGTATGTGCTGGTTGGTACCTTGCATGGTTTCCGCTGCCATCAGTGTGTGACACACAGATTCAGACAGATGTCAAACACATTTGTCAACCCTGCCCTTTTCCTGGTGGAGGTAATGATACTATTCAGGGCTGATAATTAGATCTGTGAAAATATCAGCATTCTTACCAGCAATCGACCATCCATTACACAGGCCGATGTTATCAAATGGGATTGTGGAATTTCCAAGTTACCAAATGCAAGACTATGGCGTACTTTGCCGCAATGTTTGTTTGGCGGTTGCTGATAACTACACAGCGATTATTTACTTTTTGTCATGAACAGACATCGTCTTCATCTATTTATAAATGCACCAAGTCGCTTTGTGTGTACCGTATGTCTGTAATCCATGTAACACAAGAAAAAAAGTATTTCAGGTGGGTTTGTGACTGACAAGGAGAGGGCAGAGGATTTGTTTAACTTCTTATTTGGTTGTGTGTGTGTGGTACAGGAATACAGTTGTGCTTGGTGTGTGGAATTATAAACCTATTCAATAAACTATAAATGTGCTTCAATTAAGATTGGCAACAAGAAATCCACAATGTAATTATTCAACTAATCATAATCATATATATAATATCATGCAATGAATCAAAGGCATTAAATAAGATAATACGATAAACTGTTTAAGCAGGTTTAAGCAACAGACCACACAGTGGTCTGTGGAACAGACCACACTTCCATATCCATATATGGAGCTCGCCTGTTCTAACACCACAAGGGTTGTTCCGACAAAGACGTCCATTTATAAAAGGGCCATGATTTCCAAGTTGCATCATTCCAAGTAGGCCAGTGCCGAGGCACTAGTCTAGTTAATTAATTAATTGGGCAAACTCAATTAGACAATAATTAATCAACATTGTATCAAAAGGTCCCTCTAAAGATAATTATAATGGCAGACAATTTTAACATTCTAGTTATCTCCTGAGTGTGGATATTCTGCTAATGACTCATTATCAGTGTTGCTGATTAATGTTTAGATTATCTAGATGAATTACCAATATTACTGCTCTTGAACTTTGTCCCAACCACTTTTGATCTTGGTCTTTGGTCATAGAGGAGATCTTTGCCACTTTTTTTGTGGATATGCAATCATTTCCCATGCAGTAAAATGAACCAATAAAATCTACACTGCATGCTATATTGTCAGATAAATCAGAGTCGTCCCGCTCGCAGAGCTTTATCGAGAGTGCCTCCACGTACTAACCCAATTCCCACAGCCCATTCCCAGAGCATCCTGGATATTTGGTACTTACTGAGTGGTCTGTCTAGAATCCAGAAGAATCAGGGTTTTATTTGTCTTAAGGGTTTTTCACACGGGGAGTAATAAATCGTGTCTCCTGTTCATTTTCAATGGGACCGGCATTTTGTGCTTAGAAAGCACCCTGCGATGCACATTATTGTGTGGCGTCCGGTGTTGTTTGTTGCACAAGTGCGCGTTTTGTGCACACTCCCCTGTCTGATTTTAGACCTCAATTCCGGTGAGCTTTTTTTCCACGCTACACGATTGTCGTACTGAGTGGCACGGTGGAATCGCCGCGATAATGCGAGCGTCTATCACTCTCTGTCTGTAATGCCCTTAGACTTAGTTCCTCCCGTTCCTATTGGAACATTGTGCGACAAGTCCTCTCCATTTGCTCCGATCTCTGGCTCTCTGTGCCAGCTGACATCTCGCTGAGTCACTTAGGTCTGGCTGTCTGTCTCCACGTTTTCTTTGGCCTCCCTCTCTTCCTCGTTTCACCTTCTATGGTATTTGTCAGCCAGGTATAAACAGTGAAATGTTGTTGCGGTATTTCCAGAAGGCTGTGCAACAGGAGCCGATGAATACATGAAAGACAATACAGGCTTTTAAAGAAATAAAAAGTACAAAATGATGAAAAGAAAAAGTTATACTGTTAAAGTAACCTCAGCAACACATATTGGTAGCAACACAGTAAAGCAAGTGTGTTTAGAACTAATGTTGGTCTAAGTCAATTTCAAATCTTTCATTTTGCTTTGCCCATGGCATAGCAAGAGTACAGTTCCTCCGAACACAAAAATGTATGACAAGGGTTGGGACATACAGTAACAGGCCAGCTTTATTGCTTTCATGTGCCACAATTCTAAACTTAATACGTCTAAAATTTGAACAGAAAACATATACCAAAGTACACAGAGAGGCCCACACACCGTCTCTGAACGTGTCACAAAGACCTTCTGCTTGAAGAAGGTCTATGTGACCGAAACATTGTCTCATATTAAAGTTTTTGCAAGTGCAGACGGTGTGCAGGCTTTTTTCTGTTCATACATAAGTTTATACCGGTACCTGCCTATGCACCCAAAGCCTCGCAGGTGTGCATATTGGACTGTGTTGCCTTATACTTCTAGAATAAAAAACATAAAAATCACAACAATGTTGATTGTGAGGGGGATGCTCTTACCATTGTGCATTATAATGACGTAAAATAGACACTGTCTAATTTCTCACATCATGACATAAAATGCTTCATTGTCATTGGGACTTTAATGATCACAAACACTAGTGCATCAAGTAATCAACAGGTGTAAATATGAAAATAGCCAATCTACGAGCATGTATTGTGTATTTTGCACACCTATAGGCAATGATGGGAAGTAACAAAGTAAAAATAATGAAAGTAAATAACGAAGTACATTTTTTGGGTATCTGTACTTTACTCAGTATTTATTTTTATAAGTACTTTTTACTTGTATCCGTTACATTTTAACACAAGTATCTGTGCTTTCTATTCGTTACATTTCAAAACAGGCTCGATACTTTAGTTCTGCTCCAACACCCCCCGAAACCAATTGATACTGCAATGTATTCATTCCATTGTTCATTCATTCCAAAACAATAGGTACGCTAATGACCCTCGTGCGAGTCGTGCCTATGCATTTATTGAACCTCGCCTCGGACATAGATAGAAATGCTAATTTAGACCATCACCGTGAACGTGGTAGCCTACTTTACTTGCAGAAGAACTGTAGGACATAAGAAAAAAGTGGATTCAACTCGCCCGAATCGTTGGGTTAGCCACTATTTTAACCACGTTGCTACCGAAACTGGAAAAGGAAAAGTTGATTACAAGTCAATGCTGTCGCAAAATACCGGGAGTCTAACACAACCCGCGGATTCAGAAAGGATTAAAAAGCCCACTAAAACATGGTAAAACACAAAGCATGAGGAGAGAGAGGACTGCAGCCTGTTCGTGTTGCATGGTTTCTTGCACAGAACAGGAGAGATGCTGCAATCTCTCCGTGTTGCATGGGGGAAAAATCACACCCGTGTGAAGAGTGAGTGTGAAGTGGTGAAACTGCATGTGGTGGTCTCTAGGGGTTCCCCCGAACTTGCAAACAACATTCAGAGATGCTGAGATGATAAAAGAATGCATACACACACACAAAAGTTATATCTAGGTGTGCCCTGACATTTTTGGGCTATGAAAAGTGTGCCTTGGGACAAAAAAGGTTGAGAAACACTAATGTATAGTGCATTCTATGACTTTGGATTTTAAACTCAAACTGTTTCAAGAGTTGGTTACATTTTAAGACATGTTTGGTGAGGATTTTAAGTATTAACAGTTTGCAGAATACAGTATACTGTACATTTCAAGCGCAAATGACAGGGAAACGTCTTTTAAAAATACTTTTTACTTTTACTGTAAAAGTACTTTTTGAAAGTCAGCACTTTTTACTTTTACTTGAGTTACTTTTTTCAATGACTGCTTTTACCTTTACAAAAGTACTTTTTTGCCCAAGTAATTGTACTTTTACTTAAGTACAAAATATGGGTACTTTTCCCATCTCTGCCTACAGGCGACAGTTGCAAAGGAGAGGAGCAACAAGTGTCATTAAAAAGAATAAACACCCACACAGTCTTCAGAGAAACAAATTGTCTCGGTATATGATAGAAACAAAGTCAAACAATATGTAACGCCTGGACTCCTACCGTTCAAAGTGCGAGATTGAGTGAACTGAAAAGGTTGAGAATCACTTTAAGCACCCATCTTAGTTTCAAATAGGTAGCCGTATGTATATGATATATTGCCATGCTTTTTTTCTCTTTTGTTTATGTTTAATGTTAGTCGCTCTGGATTAGGTGCGCCTGCTAAATGTCTGCATTTTACAAGTGTAAATTGTAGCCACTGTTACTTTAATCAGCACTATACACAATCAGACCTTTATTCTTTGCACCAGCATTCTTTTTATATTAATTAGACCTACACAGTGAGCAAGAAAGGCTTTCGAGTGTGGGGGTTCCACGCTGAGAGCTGTAATTTTTCACCTCCTTTAACCCAGTGTAAAAATAATGAAGAATGATGACAGATTTCCCCCAGCAGGGGAGGTTTGCTGAGCACGCAGGCTCAGTTTTCAGCAACACTTTGCTTCACATTCATGGAGTTTGACACATTCACACTTGAAACCAGCCTGAAACAGTTTTCTACTCTTGCCATCCCAATAAACAGTCCACAATGTCCACATAATTATACCAGCTACGTACTACTGTGGCCAGGAGGGTTGAACCAACAGCATCCCAGTCTCAAGCCTGCTTGAGCAAACACTTGTTTACCTATTATAGTTGGCGTCCTGCCGCAAGCTTGGCATGACACTCTAGTGAGTCTGCAGTTTGCTTCTGCACACACGCACGCACGCACACACGCACACACACACACACACACACACACACACACACACACACACACACACACACACACACAGTAGGGCATAAACCAAACATGTTTTTTGGTAGTCGAATCGAATACTTTGGTAGTCGAATAATTTTCAACTAGTCTATTGTGATATATATTTGTTTTTCATCCAATAAAAACGTGTGATTTTGGGCTTGAAACAGTTCTGGGCTTCTTATTGAAACATTGGCTGAAAAATGGCATGAAAAATAAGCAATCAACCAACAATCAGTCCCATCACCACAGCACACCACCATTATGTCTGCTGTAGAAAAAATAAAAATATATTTTAAAAATGATCATTAACGAATAGTGAATTAATAGTCGAATAGTGGTTTGCTAGTCGAATAATCGAATAGTCGAATATTTAATTAATACCCTAACATACACATGCAAAATATGGAATGTGTGACGCAAGTGTGCAGAGTGCCTTACGCATGCACAGACATTTCAGCCTGGCTTACAAAGTAATCTCGCTCACTGCATTCGCAATTCAAAAGCATTCTGTAATTTTGCCAATAATATATACGTACACACACAATGTATTTTATTGTTGAGATATACAGAACTTTGCTGGATATGCTGTTTTTTTGTGCTGTGGCAAACTGTGGTGAGCTCTTAAGTCATGCAGTTTCAAGCACTTTTCTCTAATCATGTCCATTTGATATAAACTGGGAACATAATGTGAAACCCATTCCGATTGTTTCTCTTTTTTTGTCAACTAAACACTTTTGATGAAGCTTTTTCGCACTGGGGACAATGTTTACACTATAGTGTAATCAAAATGCATCCCTTTTCCCTGCTTTACATTTCATTCTCTTCTTGCAATAATAATAAGGAAGAAACTGTTATTAACCTGAGAAGACCCTCTCTCCAGTAAAGTAATTCAGAGGAGGAACGTGAAATGACTTTACGACTACATTTCATGCCAGGATCTAGTTGGGAGATTCTTGCAGCGATGGGCAAGTTACTTGGAAAATGTAGTAAGCTATGGTACAATACTTGCTACTCTTGAAAAAATGTAGCTAAGCTACAGGGGTAGCGAGTGTTTGTAGCGACAAACAAACATTCAGTCGTTACCCCTTGCTGCCAGAGGCTAAATCAACAGTTCTCTGCTAAACCTAACGGTAACACCTAAACCTAAACATAACCTCAGTAAAATCTATGGCTGAACCTACTCCAGTGACGTTCAAACCCAGGCCAGATCCCAGCCCAGTCCAAAAGAGGAGCGACGGTACAGCAACGCTATGGGAAAATGTAGTTAAGCTACGTAATGTCACTACATGTAGTGAGTTACTGCACTCAGTGGATTCTTGTTCCAATGAGTGATTTGACAGAATTGTTGCACACCATTGAATCAAATTGAATCAACATTGCACGGTCAATGTGAGTTATTGTTGGTATCATCAGGCAAGCAATAGGAACACCAAGCGCTAGACTGGGGATCTGAGTTGGACCACCACATCTCCTGTCAGCTATGATCCTTAGGGTCGTTTAATCCTTCTTGGTGCAAACGACCCTTAGTATTAGTTTTTTTTTGTAAAGTGGCTTTATTCTCTGAGGATTGTATGAAAGGTGCCACTATTCAATAGTTCCCATAATGATATACTGTATATACAGTATTTTTTCCATATGGGCAACCTGAATGAATCATAGCTGGATAAAGATAGTTTGTTATGCACACTATATGTGAATATGGAGGCAATATACTTGTGTTATCTTGTGGAGATTGGATCTGCTGAATGTTTCCGGAGCTTATCTTTAGTATATTATAGTAACACCTTGGGATTTAGAGACTATACTCAGAACTGCTGAACTGTGACATTTTGCATGCACCTACCCATTTGATTGTATTTAACTAGTTGGCATTTCCAAAGGTCACAACCTTTCCTCGTTCATTTGCTGCCTTGGATGTAAATGCTTCTGTGTTCAACACGAGTTTTTCCAGGGCACATGTCAGAGGCCCAGAGCCTTGTTAGGGCTGCAGCAGCGCCTGATCAGCAGGATCAATTGATCCTAGCCTCCCTGTGATCTTTTCTACTTGTCACTCCTTGCTTGATCTCGCAGACCTAATCGATACGCTGAACCCAGACACTCAACAAGCCATTACACTACTCTGTCAGATGCGGTGGGAAGTAGTGATGCCTTTGTCTGTGCGGCATACCTTCAGAAAACCATTACGCGCCTTGTATTCCTTGGTGAATAACGCATAGAACCCCAATGGAAACAAGCCGTTAAGGGCTTTTCGTGTTGACCTTTTTAGCATTAACTTATATGCAATGTGCACACTCTCCAAGAACACCTTTAAAGATTTTTAGAGGACGTGCCATGATTTTTTTCTACCCTAAAACATGATCATCAGGTATTATTGTTATATGAAGAGTAAGATTTTTTTCAAAAAAGTGTACAGTGTTTGTTAAACTGTCATTTTTATGATTCCACCCAGCCAGTTCATTAAGTATGCCTGGTTTGCCTGGTGGGTGGTGATGGGTGGAGATCCACCTGAACGGAAGCCACACCCACAGCTTTAGCTGCATGATAAAGGGGGAGGAGTTAGGGGAGTGGCTGATAATGTGATGTCACTGTAATGGAGTTTTTTTCATTGGCACGTTTGCCTGGAAAGGTTCAGCCCCCAGGAAGAAACCCTAAATACAAAGGGAAGACATCATTGCACATAAAAAACACACCAAGGGGTATATTTACATACTGTCACCTCTCAAACATGTACAAAATTGGAAAAAATACTAAAATCACGGCACCCCCACTTTAAAGTATTTTTAGAGGACATGTCATGATATACGTATAACATTGAGTCGATCAATGTTGACGTCGATCCTCAACGCCATCTTTGTTTTGGCTTTCCCATCAGCCACAATGCATTGAAGAAAAGCAACGCTGTTGTTTTGGGGTTAATCCAGTTGAGATGGCAGTAGATGAACAAAGCGAACCTGTGTAGTGGCACAGTAGCAACTGACTATGCCCACGCACGTAAAATATGAACGTCTCTAAACACACTGATGATAATGAGGATTCGATGTGTGCCAGCAGCACAATAAGGACTGCTGTTTTGGGGGATCAGAGACAGCTGTCTTCTTCTACAATATAATGTAGTGAATGTTGGCCTGAGCTGAACCGATCATTAGCGCCACCTAGCGATAGAAAAAGTTAATCCTTCCCTCGCTGTACTCTTTGTGAAAAAAGTTACTAAAGTATTCAATCTATCAAAAAGCTCATGCATCGAGCGCAACGTATATCGTAGACAGTAAAATGTGACAGGCTTTTCCTCGGGCATGAGTCAGTATCTGGGGAGGTGGTGGTGCAGGGAACGGTTGCAGATATCATTTTCTGGAAACTGCAAAAAAAAAAAAAAAAGAAAGCCGGACCTCACTGACCCGCTCTGGCAGTATACAGCCACCCACCCCCCCGCCTCTACAGCCCGCCAGGTTTAGGGATTCATCATTGATCGGGACATTCAAGTGTGTGTGTGTGTGTGTGTGTGTGTGTGTGTGTGTGCACGCAAGAGTGAGTGAGATCAGGGCGGTTGGCCTAGCACCGGGCTAAATGGAAGACTAATGGGCAGAGGGAGCAGCCCTGACGGGCTCTGAGGAGCTCTGTTCACTCTCCCTCCACCTGTCATCCATCACACTTCCAGCTGATACTGGGAGATAGCTGTCACACAGTGGAGGAGGGGGAGGGGGAGGGGACTCAGGGGCGAGCCAACAGCTGGCTCAATCACAGGGACGGAGCCCAAGGGCGGATCTAGGCATGGGCATGGGGGGGCAATGCCCCGCTAAATGCCCAGTCTGCCCCACCAAACACAATGTCATGCAAAACAACCCAAGATATTTCAAATGAAAGTGCCTATATTTAAAATGATTTAAAACACTACTACTGCTACTGACTCACAACAGCTGTGGCACCACTAAACCAACAGCGTTTCATCATTGAAAACAGAAAACTCTGATGTTATTATTGATGCTTTACTTGACTGATAAAAGTCCTTTAACTGAAAATGGTATAGGTGCGACTTCATCGCCCGTGGCACGAAGCGGCACGGGCGATGAAGCCGCCCCCATACCATTTTCTCTTGCCCCTCCAACATGTTATCTTGCCCCCCCCCAAATGGGACATGTTACATCCGCCCCTGACAGAGCCGCTGAGAAACCCCATTATGGTGCACCATAGCATGCACCAAAACAAGCTTTTAGCTTGCCCGTATGCTTAGGCATTCAAGTTGCCCCTACCAGGCAGGCCCAATACTGCACAGCTAAAGCCGTCTGTATGATTCAAAACACATTATTTCAGTGAGTGAGATGTTTGAATAAAAATAATGCCTGTATGCCTGCTGGGTGTAAATGATACATTTTAATAGTGATTTGATGATATGTATCATGCATTGGTGTAATGATATAGCAACTGCATCAAAAAATCGATTTTTAATTTCAAGAATCGAAGTATGTCGAAATGAAAACAGCAACATTGACTATGTATCGTATTGTTTTTCAATGCAAATAATCGGTATCAAATCGTTTTGCTTGGCAGATAAGCGATTGCATTATTACTGCATTTTTGTGCATCAAATTTAGCATACTTTAAAGAAAAAAAAAATTGTTTTTCATTGCTTAGTTTAAAACATTGTCGATGTATTTTAAATAGTTTATTGATTAGATCGATTATATCGATTTCAAATCGTATCATATTGTATTGTATTAAAACTGCTAAATGAAATGCAAAAGTACCTAGTATAACAATTCGATAATGGTTCTTCTGTAAATTTCTGCAAATTATTCTTGTGAGCTGGCATTCGGGGGAATATTTTGCACAAAATAATAGGCTTTTTCCTAACTGGATGATACCATCAATAAGCCACTCCCGATCGCAATGCCTTTTACTTGGCCTCATAAAAAAGCGATAGAAATTGGGAGATTCACTGTACTGTAAGTAGCCTGATTTTCCCCTCAGCTCCTCAGCTGTCACCTTCAGGGTAAAGTGAGAGATGGATCAATTTGATCACTTCCAGTGCTAGTCCTTTTTCCTTGGCACGGAGAAGCATCTGCATTATCCTGGAGCAACAGTTGCCAAGCACGTTGAGTGTTCGTGTTCTTCAGGGGACAAGTGTTGCCAATCTGTCACATTTGTAGCTATATTTAGCTTTTTTCCAGACCCCCCCAGCGCCAAAATTAGTGGGAAAACTCCTGGCGGAAAATCTAGTGCTTTTTTGCTTGTGAGTTGGGGTGAAATTGGTTGACAGGTGCCAGAGATAAAACACTCATTTTTCACTGTTTTTCCTCCTTCTTTCCTAGAAAGGACCATTGGTAACCAAATGGACCCTTATAGATCTGTAACTCTTGAGGGCGTAAAATGAAACCAAATGGACCCGTAAGGGTCCATTTGGTTTTATTTTACGCTCCCAAGAGTTAAAATATATATTTAAACATCTGAAGTACCTAATTGTCAAGAATCTACACATTTAAAAAACGTAGAAGAAAACGTTTCGCAGTTATTTCTATTAAATTAGCCCGAGAGACTAAACTCAACATCAAATGGCGGTCCTGTGACTAAAATGCAGAATAAATAGTGGGCCCTGATATGAAAAGAGTTGAAAACCCCAGATCTAGCACATTCTAGTGCATTTTGGAAGTGCCACTAGTGCATTTTGGATTTTAGCAGTTTGGCAACACTGACGGGGACCATGGCGGAAGGATGTGAGTCGGCGAGTCAAGTTGATGATGCTGGGCACCGTCATCAACTCAACACAGAGCAAAACATGTTGAGAGCAAACCTGAATAGGAAGTCAAAACACCCCTATTGTATGGAGGTAAAAGCAATTATCTGAGTGGACATACTGTCTTATGAGTGGCTGCATGCACAGTACACAACACACACACACACACACACACACACACACACACACACACACACACACACACACACACACACACACACACACACACACACACACACACACACACACACACACGCATACGCACTTGGCGTGCGTGTCTAAATTACCTAAATTGAAACTGTAATAGTTGAAGGGAATAAAAAGGAACAAATTGCTGGAATAGGTACAAAATTGCTTCCAATGTGATGAAAGCACATGCTGTGATTCTGCTTTACGCAGATCCTCGGCTGAAATCTTTTCCAATTTCACCCTGATGTTTGCCTTTCCTTCCTCTCTCAGTCTCCTTCCCTCTTAGTTATATTTGTATGATTTTTTTTTCTCTTCCTCCGGTGGCTATAGCGACACTTTTGTGTGTAGGGCTACTGTGGCTGTTAAAATGCAAATTTCATAGCAGCCAGCTTTCTTGTGCAGTCTGCAATTTACTGTGATGTTACCCCCCTTTCCCTACTGCTGAGCGGAGGACGTGAGTGTCAGCTATATCTATCCTCCAGAGCTTTGGTAAAAGTGCCGCAGCACAGCGCAGTCACAAATACAGTTGAAAGCAGCCGGCTGTCAAGTATCTAAAGTTTGAGACCCTCCCTGACAGTGTTTGCTTGTCTTTTTTTGTGTGTGTTTTATAGCAGATGGCAGCCAAAAGGAAAATCATTGAGCTGTGCCGCTCCTTTTACCACATGATATGAAGATGGTTTCGGAAATGTTGAGTAAACATTGGGGGGATGCTAATTCAAGCTGCTCTGACATGCAGCCGGATGCAAATTTAAACAAAGGATAGTACAGGAGTTTCTTTCTTGATTCCCTTTAAGTAGCACATATTATGCTGCCAGTAAGCCAAGGAAGTACATAATAATAATATTACTACTAATAATCTTCCATATATATATGTGTGCGTGTGTGTATGTGTCTGTGTGTGTGTTCTGTATTTTACAGGAGATGTAGTTGTTTAGTTTACTTTAAAGGGATAGTTCATCTGCTATATGATATTTAGAAATGGGTCTGCAGTACAAAGGAAGTTCATTTTTTGGATTAATTCATTTACTTTTGCCGCGTGGCCTCGGTGACGCCCACAGAATGACCGGAACTACTTCATATTCCACCAAAATCAGAGCAGAACTCCCACCACGGGACTCTGGCCATCAATTCATACAATTGCTTTAGCTGCAAAAAAAGCTGAACTAACCCACTGTATTGGGGAGGGCTTTCAGTCTGAATAATGAAGGCCTCACCAGCAATGTGTAGAGTATGAGTGAGTCAAGTGATCCCTTGTGGTGAAGAATGATCATTTCTTCAGTTCTACATGAAGTTTCGATGTTCAAAATGGGATTTTGAATGAGAAAGATAACTCCTCAGTAGTTACCATGAGCCAGCTGAAATGTTAAGTGGGAGCAGGCCTGCCAATATGGACGTCACCTACTGTATGCACGAAGATGCAGGGAAAGTGCAGGAAATCTGTAGCTGTAGTAGGTGTATGGCATGACTAGAAACACTGCTGGAGTGCTTGTCCAGTGACAACCGAAAAACATCCAGGGCCGGATTTAGCCAGCCCTACTAGGGTGGGATGGAAGAATGGCAGGGTGGGCAGCTCCAAAGATTTTTTCTCGTGAAGCAGTGGTTTTCTTGTCTTTTTGACACCAGGGCCCACTATAAATTCGGCATTTGAGCCACAGAGGAGCACCATTTGAGGACATTTTATGCGCACAGAGAACCCCAGAAATAAAGATTTCTCTTGCTTTTCAAACATACAGATCAAAATGACCATTAATTTTCTACATTCTCTAGTTGTGTAGACTTGGGCAAATTCACAATATTTTAACGCTTGAGAGTGTAAACAATAAACATGAAACCAAATGGACCCGCAAGGGTCCATTTGCTGCCCACCCCCTGCCCACCCCTGCCCCCCTCTAGATTCGGCCCTGTAAACAACAACACCCACACGCACGCACACACACACACACACGCACACATGCATGCAATCATGTCGTACATACGTACAGTGTCTGGCCCAGCAGGAGGGACGCAGTTCTTAGAATAGGATTATCCATAGTCTGTCTGATTAGGAAAATGACTGCAGCCACTGCCAACATCTTAGCGCAGAGATTTCAAGTCTGCATCGCCAGGCTCTGTGTAAACACGTGGCATTAATTGTCAGTGTATCATTAAGGCTCAGTCTAAGCTGCGTAAACAGCCTCTGTCAAGGTGAAGCGGAGCATACAGCGATTAGCAAGGGGGGCGGGAGTGCCTGTGTCTATATGCAGTCTCAGTGACTTTATTCTAGTGACAGAGATGACGTTTTTTTTAAAAAGTCAGTTTGAGCGGGTCTATACCACTCCATTAGCCGACTGACCAGGGGGAGGCCCCTGGTCAGTCGGCTAATGGAGTGGAAAGGAGTAGGGTGACCAGTATATATAGCTATATATTTTTGCCTTTTCCCCCCTCCACGTCACTTCTACTTTGATGCTGCAGCTGTTTCCCTGTAGACTTGCTTTGCCCTCCAGACAGTCCAGAACTTTTGTTGCCGGGCTTATGACAGGTAGTGCTAGTGTGTGGGGGAAGATTGTGGGAGGTGAGACGGATTATTTTTTACCATCTCAGTGGCCTTGTGGTTAGAGTGTCTGCCTGGAGATTGGGAGGTCGGGGTTTGATTCCCGGCCGAGTCATATCCAACACTCTAAAAATGGGACCCAAAGCCTCCCTGCCTCCCCCCTGCCTCCCTGTAAGTCTTTGCGACATACTAGCGTCATGTCCAGGGGGTGTACTTGTACATCACGCTGCCTCACACTACAGAAACAGGAGATAGGCTCCTGACCTATATGGGCCTCAATGGCTCAGCTGGACCTCATGATATCACGGCCTGGCAAGGCTACTGACTTGAGATGACGTTTTAGCCAATCACAGCGCAGCAGTCTCCAGCAGTTTCATAATGATCCAATAGAGTGGAGGTGAGGTGGAGTTAGATTCAATCCTGATGTCATATTAAAAATTAAAAATAACAATTTCAATCATTTCAATTCAATAGAGCAAAAATAGCTGATAGCAAAGTCGACATGTATGTGTTGTAGGCTTGTAGATCAGCTATTTTTGATACATCAAACATAGCTGATCTGCAATGTGGCCCCTCCTGAGTGTGTAAATACCTACCGGTATATTGGCAATTTGGCACCATGACAATACTAGTTATTTTATAGTTATTTTTTTTATTATTTTATAGTTTTTAGTTATTTTAACAAACATTATTTTAACAAGCTGTTTGTAATAATATGTTCTGTCAGGTGCTATAGCCCTACAGGTGATCAGGGCTTGACACTAACACTTGCCCGCTTGCCCGGGGCAAGTAAAAAAAATGGTGGGGCAAGTGAAGACTGCTACCTGGTTGCCCGATCGGGCAAGTTTGCAACTTAGTGCACTATAACACAACACAAGATAAATTTGTCTTGAAGGCAGTCATTGCACTCTGCCTCTGTGTCTTTCCCTGCTTTCTAGCTGTCCACAACTCCAGGCTGGATTTGGGAAACAAAACAGGCAAATTAACATACACATCAAAATGACCTAATCTTCTACATTCTCTAGTTGTGTAGACCTGGGGTAATTAAGATGATGAATTGTGGGACCAAATGGACCCACAAGGGTCCATTTGGTTTCATTTTTACGTTCTCAAGAGTTACATCTGCAAAATTTACAATATATTTTAGGGGGCAAGTGACCATGAGCTGAGAGCAAGTAGAACCTGACTGCAGAGACTCTGTCCGTGGTGCTGAAATGAGCTTTCTGTTATGGTAGCTGTAGTGACTCTGTCCGTGGTACTGAAATGAGCTTTCTGTTACTCTGTCCGTGGTGCTGAAATGAGCTTTCTGTTATGGTAGCTGTAGTGGCTCTGTCCGTGGTACTGAAATGAGCTTTCTGTTACTCTGTCCGTGGTGCTGAAATGAGCTTTCTGTTATGGTAGCTGTAGTGACTCTGTCCGTGGTGCTGAAATGTATATTTACTGAAATGTATATTTACTTGCCCCCTATATATTTTAGGGGGCAAGTGACCATGAGCTGAGGGCAAGTAGAACCTGACTTGCACTTGCCCGATGGGCAAGTGCCTCCGAGACCTTAGTGTCAACCCCTGGGTGATGCACTGAACAAGCCTGTGCTCAGTTCATGGCTCTCCCCAGGCTGACAGAGCCCAGGATTACAGCTTTTTAGGCACCAGTATGGTGGAGACAACCATGCTTACTATGCTTTACCCCCTGTCCGTGTGGGTGTCCGTCCGTCCGTGCACGGTCCAGGTCGGTCAGGGTTGACGTTACGTCGACTGCCACGTCACCCCCTTCCCCATCTTAAGACCCTGCTCGTGCTAGCCCCCTTCGATGGTTCAAAGTCCTTCTTCTATTCACTTTAATCAGGCATAGCGATAAATAGTGCACCTTTTCATTTTGGCCTATTATAGTGCCACCAGGAGGCCACAACCTGATCTGGCCTGGTGGCTTGGTGCCACGAAGGGCACTGATCTAGTTTACACGTTGTAATTAATGTACAACCTTAAAGTTAGTTAGCTTCAAGACAATATTTGTATTTGTGCTGGACATTTTTTTTATTTCAGTGATTTAGCTGCTAGCAAACATCCTCTTGGCTCCTGCTGCTTAACCACAAATATCACTGTGTATATTTGCATCTTTGTATCTATTGATCTAAGGGTGCCCTTAGATCCAAAGCCTAAAAAATAATGTCCGGCCCTGGGTATTATCCATCAATCTATCAATCTTCCAACACTTATCCGTAGTCAGGTTGCGGGGATGAGGCATTACGATGAGGCAAAGGGAAAGTATATTGAATATGTGTTGGTATTGTTAAGCCTTTCTCTCTCTTAAAGAGGAGATAGAGGAGCAAGACAACCAGATAATAAACCAGATAATAATCAACCAGTGGCCTCTTTTATCGTAGTTGTTGTTAGTCCAATCAAGCACATACAGTATGTATTACATATATGTATGTATTACAAATCACATCCAGCTTCCAGCACATAGATGTTAACACACAAGGAAACAAACGTTTAAACCACTGTTACAGGTATAAGCTGTTCTGCATATGTGTACAGATCTGTTTGGTAAACGTGACGATTCTTAGGTTCTCCTCCCTGTTTTGCAAGCAGAAGCTGAAACAAACAGTGGCAGTGACGAAGACACGCCGTTGACGGTCTGGCGGTTCTGATTATATATTACCAGACAGTTTTGAATGGGCTGTTTTCCACAGCGGGAGGCAACATCACTCGCTTACAATGCAGACAGACAACTGTTGTTTGTGATCATGAACTGCATCCCTGATGCCGTTCCCCACTTTAACTGTCTGGGTTATATACCCAAACCAGAAGCTGTGGGTTTAAACAGCAACTATTCCATATTGCGAGCTCAAGGAATGGAACGTTGCCTTTGTCGCCTGGTGGATGAGGGAGAATTGCGGCGTCTTACAGTCCTCAGAAGTGCACTCAATGTAGGCAAGTCAGTTCGGCGAGATGGTTCAGTTTCGTGAGTGGCAGCAACCCACACAGCCTTTGGGAACACATGCATTTCAGAACCTAACCCAGGGTTTAGTAGCTTTTTACTGTAAATCCTGTACAGGATAACATGGCATCCCCGCCCAGCCTGTATGATGTTGGCGCTGCACTGCTTGGCGACACGCTCAGTACAGTCTGGGTATCCCCCCCCCCACCCCCCACCCCCCCCCATATGAGCAAGACAAATTCCAATTCAACTTGTTGAAATGGCTAATAAAAGAAACCTTGAACCTTGAACCTTGCATATTTTGTTGAAAGTTGATTAATCATGATTTAATTAATTTTGAAGCTGAGATTAATTTAATTATCATTCATCAGCCCCACTTTTTACACACATTTTGAAATCATAGACAATTAACAATTCCATCACAGCTGTCTCCGATGCTGAGACCCGTATGTGGCCTTAAAGGTAGGGGAAGTGATTTCACTTTTGTCAGATATCACCCAAAAAATATTTTTTTCTGTTAAAATGCTCTATTATAAGGTGTGGAAACCACATATGGAGTTTCCCCCTCCCCCACGTTAGTAGAGGAGCTAATAAAAGTTCCCCAGGTCACCACAATTCTCCTCCAATCAGGAGAGAGCAGCAGGTTCACATAGTGTAGCTACTTTTGGGGGCCCCTAGTGCACCAGGCTGGTACTACACCATGAATTTCAAATCACTTCCCCTACCTTTAAGGTGCTCGGGGAGGAGAAAAGAATGGCGTTGCAAACAAGTCCAGTATGTGATTGGGTCTGCGGTGGCTCAGGAGGCGTTGAGGATGACGCCACTGCGTTATCTGATCAATTTGCGTACTAGATGCCTCACTCAGTTATTGTCTTCATCAGGCTGAAGGCATGGGAGAGAGTTTTGCACTCCATTTGTCCTTGCGTCCGTCCGTCCGTTTTCCGGCTAATCTCCGGCACCATTAACCCAGCACATTCAAACAGCCCACCCAGTTACACGGTATCTATATAATCATGTGCTCTAGACGTAGTCGTCCGACATAATTGGCTTTCAAAGTTTGCGAGATTGGCCCATTTTGCGTGAAGAGCGATTATGAACGCAGCATGCAATTTACGTGAAATATTTCATGCAAATTTTCTACTAGGCCGAGAAATACTGTATATCCCACCCATTATTGCAACCATATGCCTCACATCATCCAATTTCCATCAAAGGCATTAGACAAAATGGCACCCTTTCCCCCTTGGCCTATTATAGCGCCACGAGGAGGCCATAACCTGACCTGATCCGGTGGAGACCTGTGATTGTCGGTATAATGCTGCTTACTTTGTTTAGGAACTGAAACCAAATCATGTTCACCCTTGTGTATTCGTATGTGAGAAGACGTACAAAGTACAAATCTTGAAAAGGCGAAACGTAAAGTGTAGCAAAGAACCAAGAGGTTTCTGGCAGTAGATCACCTCTGCCCTGCGTCCGTGCGTGGCTTCCCTCAGTCAGTGGCATCTTCCTGACATTGAGTCATCACAGCTCGCGGCGAGAGAGGCCAGGCCGGCCGTAAATCAGCCCCTTTATTAAGACACGGCTGTCAATGCAGGAACTATAGCCATGAAATAAGTATCAATTAATGGCGCGTCCTTAATCCCCATAGAACATGACACCCATTTAACTGACGTTCTGCATCGCCTCCTTGGACGCCTTTCCAGACCGTTTTAATCGGCGCGCATGGCAACGAGAGGCGAAAAAAAAAAGCCTTGAGTGTCTCGGTTTAACTCGGGAGAGTTAACTCTGGGCTCCCGGAGCTTTCCTGGCAGATACTGTGCAGTGTGAAATGTATGAGCGGGTGGAGAGCTGTCTGGCTGAGTTCAGCGGGGTGTCGTTTTGTAATGATGAAGTCAGCGGGGTTTGCGCTAATCTGCACCGGAGTTCCGTTTTCCCCTCTGCTGTGGCACGGAGTTAGTCAGAGAGGGTTGGGACTGTCTGCTCTCCAATGGAGTCCCGTTTTCCCTGTGGTGTGGGACGAGTTATGGCCTCGACACGTTTGGGACAAAGTTGTCAGGGAGTCAGCAGATCGTTCAATATTTCAAACTATAGTAGAGTGGTTGTTTTTTTTTTAAATTTTCAATTGGCTGTAATGAACCCTTTTCAAAACCGCACCCTTTGGGGCAGTGTTTAGTCACTGTCCAATGCCAGTCCAAATAGTTGAGCAACTGTTATGTAGGTCATGGTATGTAGGTCAAGGTTTCCTTGTCAAGCCTTTCTCTAACTAACATGCCTATTGGACAAGGCCGGATTGGGGAGGGACTTACCGAAGGGCTCATTATGTCTTTGTGGTTTTCACAATAAACGATTGATCGCTGACTAGGGATCATACGCTGCAAGATTTCACCAAGATGCCATCCAGAATTCCAGATGCGATACATATAGGCTACATTTGTTTTAGTTTTTATTTCTACCAATATGTATTACCATCTATCGATGCAGACATATCCTGTGCTCTCATTGGCTGTAATACAGACCTTCGCAGGGTGTGGTTTCCAGAGCCTTAGAGTGTAGACAGAGTTACGGTGTCTCGTTCACTTCCATGGGAAGGGCTATTGGCAGCTGCTCTACATAGACTTCTATTGAGCATGAGGACATCCAATGGCCGGAAATCAAAAGCGGCCAGAAAAAGCATTGGCGGGAGCACTTTTATTGCTGCCGGATCTTTCTACGGAGCCTTTCACACGCAGCAAGCAAAACTTTGGCGATCAAAGCTGGATCTTGCGTCAGAATCTGGGGTTTTGTTGGCCAGGGCAAGAAAGCAGCAAATATCGCGTAAGGAGGCATTAGTCAGTGGGTTGGGACTGGCTGCTCTTATCTGAGCTGGAGTTCCATTTTCTCTGTGTGACTTGTTTGTAGGGAGTTCACCTCTACACAGTAAAACCACCGGTGTTCATTTTACTCTGAAAGTGTGCACATCTGTAATGTTCAGGTGTAACCTGTACCTACTGATACCTACTGTATTGACGTGCAGTCAATATCACTTATCACTAATTAAGATCACATGTTACATTAGGATGAACTTAAATCAATTCACAATCTGATCTGCCCTTGCTAATCAGGTATGAGCTACTCATCTAGAGTAGGTCATGGGGTAGCTGCAGCTCCTGGCTGCAGCTAATTGCATGATTATCATATCAGCTATTCAACTATTATCATAGTTGTGTGTGTGTGTGTGTGTGTGTGTGTGCGTGTGTGTGTGTGTGTGTGTGTGTGTGTGTGTGTGTGTGTGTGTGTGTGTGTGTGTGTGTGTGTGTGTGTGTGTGTGTGTGTGTGTGTGTGTGTGTGTGTGTGTGTCTTGGGGGGGCTTTTTTTATGCCTTTATTGATTTGAAGACAACTGGTGAGAGAAGGATGGGTGACACGCAGTGAAGGTCTTTGGGTCCTCGAACCCACAACATGCTGTCAGGCTTTTCCAGTCTAGGTGCACTGGCCACTGTGCCAGGCCATGCATGCGTGCGTGCGTAGGCCCACATAACATTGAGTATCCTGAAATATTCCTTTGGCACAAACACACACACACACACACACACACACACACACACACACGCGCACACACACACACACACACACACACACACACACACACACACACACACACACACACACACACACACACACACACACACACACACACGCACACAGTCACACACACGCACACACTCAATTTATTATGTGTGCAGACATCTGGTAATGGAGGGGGTGGACTGAATAATTCTGACAATGCTGCATTTATCCCGTAGCGAGGAAAAATGACATGAGGGGTGCATGAGAATGGGACGGCACACGCTGTTCAGAAAGACATAAAAGAAGTTAGCCTTTTTTTTTGCAGACGTTATACTAATTATCACCTACCCACGGCAGTTAAGTGCACAAAAACAAAACACAATAGCAGTCTTATAACATGATTTTGATAAGATAATGTGCTTCACAAATCCTCGCCGTCGGGGGTAAAACTCTTATGTCCAGAACTGTTACTTTTCAGGGTGCATCCAGTGATTTGGAAACCCCTCGAGTCCCTCCCCCGGTAAATCAAGATGTGCACATGCACATGCACATGCTCTGCAGTGTGTGTGTGTGTGTGTGTGGGGGGGGGGGGGGGGGGGGGGGGGCAACAGCACGTAAACCAAGGCCCACCCCTACTCGATCCTGATTGGCTGAAGGTTTTTCCTCCCAAATCCCAAACTGAAACTAGGGTTTTTGGACCCCTCTATTGTTTGGGTTGATTATCAAAAAAAAAAAAAAAAAAAAAATATATATATATATATATATATATATATACAGTATATACTGTATATTTGAATTTAGAGAATTCACTGAATATATGTACTTTAAAAAGAGCTTGATGCGCTCGGAACATGCCACAGTGCGACACATTCTGAATGTAAGTAAGTGGGACATTCATATAAAAAAAATATATATATATATATATTTGGAGATGAGAGGTTTCTGCTTGGCAGCACGAAATGTACTCCAATAGATGTGCAATGTACGGTACATTATGTACAGAAACCATCCAATAAAATGTTAAGTTTTTCTTACTATATTCGACATCGTAACTTCGATATATTACAAACCAAAAACAAAAAGAATCAGGATGTGGCAGCTTGTTCCCTTAAATAATGTATGGGCATAATTGTGTTTGGAAGGTATAGCTCCTTCCTCGGGGTACATGAACCCTGAGGAGAAGTTGGTACGCCGCGCCTGTGAAATGCTGGTAGCAATAAATTATTGAAGGGAACAAGCTGCCACCCTGAACCTTTTGTTTTTGTTTGTAATTTGTTATGATTCCAAGGACTGAGCACCCCTTCAGCGATCTTATTAAGTTATCATGTATGATTGAAGTGGAGGCAACACTTTCGCTGGCAAGATTTTGTTGGGACTACATCACAATATAACTTTTGGATACCACCCAAGCATACCACGTAGGTGTGTGTGTGTGTGTGTGTGTGTGTGTGTGTGTGTGTGTGTGTGTGTGTGTGTGTGTGTGTGTGTGTGTGTGTGTGTGTGTGTGTGTGTGTGTGTGTGTGTGTGTGTGTGTGTGTGTGTGTGTGTGTGTGTGTGTGTGTGTGCGCCTGCGCTTTGTGGGCTTGCATGTGTAGGTGGTGGCTTTGTTTTTGTTTAGCATCACATTTTCATGCCCTCTGACAGGACAAACATGAGGTATAGACCTTGGCTTTATGGTTGACTCAACTGATGAATTAGATCATGCCACATTGTTGAATTATACATAAGGCATTGACCTACAGTTTATGCAACATGAGGTTATATGACAGTATCGAAAGGTTTTTCAGACAGCCATGTAAAAAAAGTTTTGAAGACACTATGCTAAAAACAAAGTGACATTGAGGTGCGTTGGCTGAAATGGCCCATTTGAAATTGCCTCTTCAAGCAAAGATAGTAGATCAATATGCGTTTACCATGATCAACATACAAAGCAAATCTGTGAGTAGGGAGTGGCTCACTCTACCTACCTACAAGATTTGTGTTGTGAAAAGGTTTCAATGTAATGTGTCAAAGACAGCAGTGTTGGTTCACAACGGGTCACGGCGCAAAGCATTGAGGACTTGCAGAGCGGCTACATTCAGATAGCTAGTAGTGGTTTAGCTGGGGACCTCCTGGAACCCTCTCAGTGGGCCCCTGGGGCACATTGCCTTACATTTCAACACCCCCAGACAGGCACCCACCTTTCCATTCCAAGCCCATAGAAGTCGCTAGTGCAGCAGCGACTTCTATGCCGATTCTAGGTATATGGACACCATCTAGCAAGTAATTGTAACCTGTACTACACAATCCAGTGCCCATCTTTGTGCATGCATGTTTTATATCTGTAGGTACCTCAGTAAAGTGCCCTAGTGAAGAGCAGAAGGCTCTGTTCTGACGGCTCTGTCAATCCACACTCCCCAGCAGGGGCGGATGTAACATGTCCCATTTGGGGGGGGCAAGAGAACATGTTGGAGGGGCAAGAGAAAATGGTATGGGGCGGCTTCATCGCCCGTGGCGCGAAGCCGCACCCATACCATTTTCGGTTACAGGACTTTTATTAGGCAAGTAAAGCATCAAAAATAACATCAGTTGTTGTTGAAGTCGCAACAGACACGCAGCATGCATAAAGCTAAAGGTCTGACTCAGAGAGTTTTCTGTTTTCGATGATGAAATGCTGTTGGTTTAGTGGTGCCAAAATTGTAGTTAGTAGCAGTAATAGTGTTAAATATAAGCACTTTAATTTGAAATATCTTGGGTTGTTTTGCATGGCATCATGTTTGGGGGGGGGGGGGGGGGCAGACTGGGTATTTAGGCCCATGCCCATGCCTAGATCCGCCCCTGCTCCCCAGCTCTGTGGACACATAAACAGGACAAGGACACAGTACCCCCCCCCCCCCCCCGCCCCACCCTGGTGCCTGTCCCAATCCCATGTCACTGGACTTTTCATAGGCTCTGTCAGCTGCCAATCACTGCAGACTAATGTAATGTCAAGTGCACCAGCCAAGGGCACTGTTGGCCTTCACTTGTGTCACTGTGATAATTTACTGAGTAGAGGTCTTTTGTGTCAGATAATAGAGGTCAGAGGGCCCTTGGCATTATACCGACTCGGACGCTTGATCGAGGGACTGTGACTGTGACTGAGAAAAGACTGCCGATGATTGAAGACAAAGAACATTTTCGAGGTGGCATATTGGCGTGGATATGGCGTCCCGGGTGGTTAGAGGGGAGGGTTGTAGGATTGCCCTGGGGTGCAGGAAGTGATGTGTTATTGTTATTGCGATTTGTGAATGACTCTTGAGTTATTGGGATCGGGTTGAGCATTTAGGCTATCCATTCACATGCTATTTGTGATTTGATTTACACTATGATGGATGCAAGGGTTTAGGCCGGGTGACACCTTCTCCCTTTAGACACGGCATTGAGTAGATTTCCTGTTGGTGTTGGTGCCGTAAGCCCACAATACAGAGTAATCAAGCCAATGAACAGCCATTTACATTGACTTGTGCTCTTCAATAGAGCAATGCAGCGATTGTGACCAAAGGGACCTGTTCCAAAAACAGAGAATCGTGCTCTAGCTACAAAATGAGTAATCTCTTGACATAATATTTGAGCCACGAGTTTTGGAAATATAGTTCATGGAATAATTTGTATTCTAAAACACCTGAATGGTAGAAATCCACTGTTCAATGTGTTCTTTTCAACTTATTTCAGTGGCAATAACTACGCTGTTTGTCTTTGCACTCTACGTACGTATATGGCCAATTTCCCTGATCTTGCACTCCCGATAAGAGCGTCTTGCTAATAAATGCCTTAATCGTAATTGTAGGCAATCAAGAAAATGCCAGGAAAATGCCTTCGGTCCACTTAGTAAGTAGTAGTGTGGTTGACAGTGTTTCAACAAAAAGGTGCTGCACTGCAATTACACAGGGGCTTTCTAATAGACTATCTCCCCCTCTCTGACTCCCTTCCCTATTAGTCAGTTAGTGGCTCTCAGCTCTCAGTGGTTTTACATTATTTGAAAAGTTCTGGCATTACATTAGTGGCTGGTGTGTCTCTCCTTCTAATCCCATTTACCCTGTGGTTAAAGATAGGCTGCCAGCTGAACTATGCAGATGAGAGAACAGGGAGTCCATGCTTTAGAAAGGAAGCAACTATAATTCAGTTGACATCACTGACTGACTTTAATGGATTTTACCTGGTGAGCCTGCAAATTGAATATTTTAGGGCATATTAACCACTGCGTAGTAAATTGATGAAAAAAAAAAACTCCAAAAAACGTCCACTGCGTCAGAGAGAACGCGGTAATGAGATGGTGACGGACAAGAGACTATAAAATGTATTTTCTTGATGTGCGCGAGTCGCAATTTTGATTCTGCTTAAATGCCGCACTATTTGTGTGCCTGCCTGATGTTGTTTGGGCTTTTATCTCCCCCCCGGAGCCATTTATTTGATGTGCTCCGCCACAGCTGTTCCTTGCAGTGGGACAGCCACCTTCTTTTTTTGCAGAGCATTGCTGGCTCCCGTCTGCCGTCTTCCCTGCCGCGAACTCGCTGTGTCATCTCGTTGCGTCTAAAAGCTGTTATTCTTTTCCCAGTGTGTTGCACTCGGTGTGAGCTCACCTTCTCTTGCGTCCTCCCCCTGGAAAGGTCATAGAATCTCGGATGAAGACGCGTTGTTGATCAGACAGACAGGCCCAGAACCGAAAGCTAATTTACATCAAAGCTGCTTTGGTGGGTGAGGAGGCTGAGTTGTGGGGTGTGTGTGTGTGTGGGGGGGGGGTCCTCTCCCTCCCCTCCTCTTCCTCTGTGTCGCTAAACTCTCTATGGATTCTCCAGTACTTATCGGACAGAGATACCCCGCAGTGTGCGTCACCATACGACCAACTCTGAACGGGCTTCGTATCTATCATCCCCTGCATGGAACGCACAGCGTGACGAGGCTTCGTTCTCAGACAGTCTGCAGGCAAATCTGATTTGTTTTCTCAAATATGATTATGTACGATTATGATCAGATCAGATTTGTGAATTCAGACGTTGTCAACCATCATAACGGCATGGTAACGATAAACAGCAACAGGAAATTGCACCGTCAATTTCAAGATTTGCGTCTTGCATAAAGTGGCAGTGGAATGACCGCGTCTTTCCTGGCTACACGACAAAGTTGTTTCCTGCTCATATATGTTACATACATTTCTGCCTGGCTTCCATAGTAATCTCTGAAGAAGACACGGCAAGATAAAGTTTATACAGCAGAAATAAAGTTGACCAATTACAATAGTCCGCATGGCGTCACACCGTCACAGGGACCTGGGAGAAGACAGGGGAAATACAGGAGAAGTTAAGTTTTATACAGCGTCGGGCAATTACAATAGTCTTGTTGCCCTTAGGGCATCCACACTAATTGCATATTGTAGACGGGAGTCATTCTGTCATATTGTACAATGCTGTAAGTATAACTCAGCCTTCAGTGTACAATCTTTGGGAATGTGGTTTGAATGTGATGAGCAAAATCAGTTTGTATTATTTTATTTTTTTTTTTGAGGGGCTCTAGCCCCTCCAGCTTTGGGTGTACTAGACTGGTGCCTGGAATTAAAACCCAGAGATGGAAGTTGGAGATCCATGCCCCACCCAGCTATGCATCATCCGCTGTACCCATGTCAGAGTACCCGTTCCACCCAATTTTCTGTGTCCCTTTTAAAGGACAACATTGTTGTTGTTTTTTTCCAACCAAGGTTCATGTTTTAGGTTGATTAGAGAAAGTACAAGAGTGTTATTTTTTTCTTCACTCACTGCTTTGTTTAGTTTTACAGATTGTAGCTGTTTGACAGGGGGCGGGGGCATTTGAGCACAAAATAGGGTTAAATAGCCTATGTATTTTTTTAACATCATAGTGATGTCTGATAAGCATCTGATGCTCTGTGTGTTCCTTTTTATGTTTGTTGCCGATACCCAAATATGGAGCGTTGTGATGTTAAAAAAACGTGCCACCCTGGTAACAAGATGCTCTACAGTGGGGGGAGGGTGGCACACGACAACAGCACGTGCACCAAGGCCATATCCTGATTTGACCTGATTTGTTACAGTGACATTTGTTTTGTCGCTCACACAAACGTTGCGTTGTGATTGACGTTGTAAGGTGATAAGAGCTCCCCTTACTTCACGTAGTTGTTATTTTTTTGGGTTGTTGTTGTTTTTGTGGTTCCAAACGTGGACAAGCCAAAAGATTGTATTTGAGTCTGCCAGTGTGAGCATGGCCTTAATTGGCCCAGCACACAACAATAGAGATAGGATTTGTCATGTTTTAGAGCAGCAGCTACCGTTGCATGGCTGCTGATCCGCCCACGCCGGACTTTGTTCCTTTGGTTCTTTTTTCGGTCCTCGTCACTCTCCCTTCTCCTCATCCTCCTCCTCCACCTCCTACTCCTATTCCTCCTCCTCCTCTTCCCACTGCCAGATTCTAAACGTGGTTTACATTGATTTATTCTTTCCCACCAATTAAAAGCAATTTTGTGAGCATTAGAGTAAGCCTTGCCGGGGGCCGTCTACCATGGCTGGCTGTTCATCACCTCATAGTGTGCACAGTGTGTACATGTATGCACGTTTGTGTTCGCTCACACTGAGACGCTTCTCTGCCAGGTGTATGTGCATCTGCATTTCGACGAGCATACGTGTGCGTGCGTCGGCAGATGGGGGGGTTTGCGCATCAGAGATTCCCAACGCGTGTAACGCATTAGTTTTGTTTGTGTTCTCAGGGCTAAATCCCTCCTGTTATACCGGAACGGGTGTCAGTACAGCTCTGCAGCCACAACAACGCCGTATCTTTTTAGCGACCTCCTTAGTTACCCTCCCTGGAGTGGGAGAGACTGTTGCTCGGGCCAGGGCAGGGGTACGCTACGGGGTGAGGGCTGCATTAGATTAGAGAGGGAAGGGGAAGCCACAGGCTTGTACAAATAACCCTGGGCTTTGACAGAGGGATGAGACTGAATTCCAAATGGCACTGCAAAGGGACCCCGCGGCTCAGCCAGTCACTACAGCTAGGGCTCAGGGGTGGAGTGGCCGGTGGAGTTGGTGCCCTTGAATAAGACACTGAACCAGGGCCGGATCTAGGCATGGGCATGGGGGGGCAATGCCCAGCCAAAATGCCCTGAGTGTCCCACCAAACATGACGGCATGCACACAATCCCCATTTCAAGATATTTCAAATTAAAGTGCTTATATTTAAAATGATTTGAAAACTCGCACCACTAAACCAACTGCTACTAACTAACTACAATCGTCGCACCACTAAACCAACACCTTTAGCTTTATGCATGCTGCGTGCCTGTTGCAAGTTCAACAACAACCGATGTCATCATTGATGCTTACATGCCTAATATACATGTAAGTCCTGTACAAGATACAGTAAATCTTGTTGGCCACAGAACTAAACAAATTAAATGAAAATGGTACCCTCATTCCCCTCATTCCATTTCCGCCTGCCCCCCCATTGGGAAATGTTATGTCCGGGCAGCCAGGACTTCAATTTTGGATGGGCCTGGTCAGGACTAGTGAACATGCATTTTTTCTCTCTTAAAGTGTAATGGTAATGGTACACATTTCATTGTCAATGCAAAGGAGATTTAGCTCAGCTAACTGCCCACTTAACCACTCTGAGCCACTGACAATGGCATTGGAATTTACCACCTCTCTCCACCCCACTCTGTAAGGCTGTAAGTGAGCAGTGCTGTTTTTTTTTACACATGCTAACCATGTAAGAGGCAAAGGAATTTAATTTAATGGCTTGGAAATGTAAATAAATTGTTTTGTCTGTACAGTAGACAGCCTAGAGGTATACTCATAACCAGTCCCCCCTCACAATTTCAATTTGATGTGCGCAAGGAGCTTGATCTATGGGATCATGTACCCATTAAGTCGATGGGTGGTCCAGCTTGCTAACCCCAGCCCACCCCTAGCTACAGCCCCATGAACCCCTAATTCTTCCTGATGTGTGCGTGTTGGTGCCTTAATGGTTTCCTCTGCTGTTGGTGCATGTGTGTGTCAATGGGTGAATGTAATACAGAATCGTATGTAAATCACTGTGGATAAACACACTACTGTAAATTCACCATCTGCCCCTCAGCTTTTAATATTGCAGCCTAACTTGAAACTTTGAAGTTGTCTGGAAAAGTCTCTTGGGGAGAATCAAGGATGTGAATTAGTTATAGTTATAGGGCATTTTATCACACATTTGACCAATCTGTGAACTAAATCATCACCAACAAATTTCTTTCTCAAATTTCCAATGTGTTTCTAATGGTGTCTAATAGCTTGTAGTAAAACATTGAAATGTAACTCCTGTGGGAAACATTAAAAAACAGGTCAAAGTTGGGGTACTAGTCACAACCGAATAAACCTATCATGATTTATGTAGAAATTCAACTCCCAAGGGAATTGGATTTCAATCTTTCAGTACAGTACTTGTTATTAGACACCATTAGAACACGAGAAGAAAAACAATTTAGTTCCCAGATTTCCTCTTACTATCAATGACATGGGGGTCATTCGTTTGGAATGGTTCAGACGGAAAGTTAAAAAAGTTTTTTTTAAAAACCCATCTTTACACAAATTGGGGCAACTCGCCAAATTAAATTATAAATGAGCCGTTTACGGCTCAGGAGTGGAGCTGAGCCCTTAAAATGTGGCATTCCCGTTTACTACTAACCCTTTTCCTTGGGGTGTAAAACTATTTATTGCCTGCGGTTTCTCAAAAGTGGAAATGAAATAAAACAGCAAACGATGGAGAGAGAGAGAGAGAGAGAGACGAGGGAGGGAGAGAGAGAGAGCCGAGGAGAGGAAAACAAGTGTGTGGGTAAATCTCTTTTGCTTCAGGTGACGTGCAGGCATTATCTCGTAGTCACAGCTTCACGAAGGCCTACTCACGTGCTGCCGCGTCTGTAGCCTTCGCGTGTTCACATGTGCACCTCGGCTTGCGTGTGCACCTGCATGCGGTGTGTGTGTGTGTGCGTGTGTGTGTGCGTGCGTGCGTGTGTGTGTGTGCAATGCACACCACTGCATACTGGTATGTGCCTGCTGCCTTGCTGTGTACTGTATATCCCAAAACGATGTTTACCTGCACGCATATACGCATTCGTCAACAGATTAGCACCCTGCCCCGAGGCATCAGTAGAAATCCACACGTCCCAGAGCCCTGAGCCCCTCCCTGCTATACCTGCGTGCAGTAAATCAGCCTCCTCTGAAACACTGTGGCACTTTTATGTCCTGCAAACCCAGGGTGGGGTGGTGGTGGTTGGGGAGGGAAGCTGTTGGATTAATCCCGTATGGAAATCAGAAACAGCACAAATCACATGCCGACAGCAGTCAAAGCCAATCATTTTCCATTTGCCAAAGAGAGAGAGAGTGAGAGACTCCTGCCTGTGGAGTGAAAACCTCCCATGTGACAAAACCAGAAAGGAACTAGCGGCACTAATCCATATCTCACTGAAGTCGCACGCACGCACGCACGCACGCACGCACGCACGCACACACACACACACACACACACACACACACACACACACACACACACACACACATACAGTATATATAAAATCGACTGGTGTTCTTACTTTTTCCTTGCCAAAATGTGTGTTTGTTTATCTCCCTGTGTTCCCGAGTCCCGACTTGTCGACTCAAAACCCAATTACAGGGGTGGGGGGGTACAAACCGTGGTAGCAGGCGTATGAATTTTTCATATGGGTTTATGACACATTTCTCTCTCACTCCTTCGACACACAAAAGATGGTTGTAATTGGTAAACAAAAACATCCCCCTGCTCGCTCCCGCTCTCCTATATGGCCACTCAGCAGCAGCACAGACGCGGGAGAGGCTTCACTAATCTGTGATGTTGCGCGTCACAGCGGGGGAAACACGGCGAAACGCCTTCTTCGTCTGCCAAAGCGGGTGAAAAAGAGCTGTTTCGTCGTGGGACGTTGCGGACACTTTGTGACACGCGCTGTCGACAGGGTACGACGCGGCGTGCGTGGGGGGAGGGACGACGGCGCATCCCCGACGCCCGTGCATCACTGTCACGCCTTTTTTTTACCGAGTCACGCCGGGTCGACCGCGCCACTTTCACCTGCCACGGTCCTGTCACTCGAGAAGGGTTGAAATGATAGAATACGCCAGGCTTTCATAATAGGATGCAAATATTGATGTGGGGGACGGGGACACACAGGTCGGGAATACCTGAATCCTTTCCATATCATTCACGTTGACAATGTGATGTCTAAAAAAGAGAGGTCGGATGAATAATTCATGGGCCGAGAGTAAAGGTAAGCGGGCCGATGCCAGGGGCAGATAGACTCACTGTCCTGGAAGACGTCGTGTTTACTTTACATGACCATCCCGAGGCGAGCGATGACAGCTGGCAGCCCGGCCGACTGACAGCGCGCGTGCTGCTGCTCGGACACCTCCCGCTCGCGTGCTGCTTCCACTTTCATTATAGTCTGATGAGACATTTACAGGATGGTTCTGTTGGTGGTACAAAATGTGTGAAATTGCCACAGATTACCTCCATACGACCTTAATTACGACCCGTTCCTACGATTTCAAAACATGCACCACTTGCAACACTGTTTATAGGTCAAGTCAAGTGTCTTCCTCCTACCTTGATCTGGGCATTAATGGATTGCAATTAATAATTGCACTGCATTTTATAGCGCTTTTCCAAGTGCTCAAAGCGCTTTACAATGGTCCATTCATTTATACATTGAGAGGTGAAGCATTCACACATGAATGGTGGCAAGCTCACACCCACCAACTCATTGGAGGCAATTTGGGGTTCAGTGTCTTGCCCAAGAACACTTCGACACGTAGACGTGAGGAGCCGGGATTCGAACCGCCGACCCATGGACCATTGGACGACCTGCACTACCTCCTGAGCTACTGTACCTCCTGAGCCACAGCATTCTCAAGCAGAAATGATGCGGGACAACAGCAGGGCAAAACTATGACATCTCCATGATCATTTTAATTTGTAGTCTTGTCTCGTTGTTTACATTCGCGCTAGTCTCATGTTGATCCCCCCTCTAGCAGCCGCGTACGGCCACACATAGCTCCGATCAGATTTTGACCAGAGAGCATCGCCTCTGCCCCAGAGTGTCCAGATGGGAGCAGTAGAAGGAACTCACTGCTGCCCCCAGCCGGCGGTGTCACGTTAAAACTGGTGGCCGTCTCGAAATAATTTTGTATCACCAAACGTGTTTGCCATGAGCAAATATACGTTCAGCAGCATCAAAAAACGAGCGGCAAGGCAAATAATATTTACAGGCCCAGCCAAGTGTATATAGTCCCAGCTGCAGTCAATTTGAAATCTGGCAGGGCATCTTGAAAATGTTGGGATCCTGCGGGGCCCAACTAAAGGTTGGTTATCAAATAGGGTCTCATGAAGGTCATCTGTGGCAAATGTCGTGCTTGTATCACAAGCTGAACTACATGAAACCAGCAGTTTCCATACGATGAATACGGGACTCATGTGCTGGGAAATCTTTGATCTGCACAGTGTTTCGACAACAACAACAACAATATGTTGTTCTATTGACATTGCGCCGTGACTTCTAAAGTGCTTACGTGGAACCTCCAGCTGTAGCGATTCTGCGGACGATGGCTATTTTAGTCTGTCCTGCTACATAGCAATCTCAACATCTGTTTTTCCTTTCCTGTTGAATGGCCGCGATGAGCAGCATGGCAGAATGATTTAAGTAGCTTCCGACTGCACAGTTACGCCCCGTGCCTACAAACACACTGACTCACTGGTTCACTGGCTGACTCACATACACACACGCCTCTTTCTTTCTTTCTTTCTTTCTTTCTTTCTTTCTTTCTTTCTTTCTTTCTTTCTTTCTTTCTTTCTTTCTTTCTTTCTTTCTTTCTTTCCTGCATTAGATCCGCTACCATCTTCAGGCAAACCAAAAATTGCATTGTGTGTGTGTGCGTGCGTGTGTGTGTGCGTGCGTGCGTGTGCATGTGTGTTTGGAATGTGTATTAACAGCTTGAAGATTTACGGTACATTTCAAGCACCACTCGATACAAGACTACCGTGAACGGACAACATCGATAAAGCATTTGTACTTGTTTACACAACGATGGCCACCATGTTCATTTCACGAATACATTTGGACATGTACAAATATTCGCTTCTGTAAAAGCCAGAAGCAGCAAGTCATCGTGGGGATGAGGGGGAAAGGGTGGGGGGAATCGTATTTTACGGAGGCCAGTTTTGAATTGCTGCAGTGCGTGCGTATAGGTGGCCTTTGAGAGTTGTTTTGAAGGAGTCTTAAAGGGGAACTCCACCCATTTTCAATATTTTACTATGTCATTGATGTACCTTCAAGGTGTTGTGTGGACTTGATAAAAAAGTTCCCCCATTCTGTGTTCCCAAGAAATGGAGTTCTGAAGAAAACCACTAACATGGTGAAACATCTTGATGACATCATCAAGATGTATTTTCACCATGTTAATGGATTTCTTTAGATGCTGTTTTTTCTGAGAAAAAATGTTGAAAATGGGTGGAATTCCCCTTTAAAGACAGTCAGTAGGATGTGCGACATTTTAGTGGCATAGGAGTAAAAATAATTTAGTTCCTTGTTTGTGCCGTGTGTGTGTGTGTGTGTGTGTGTGTGTGTGTGTGTGTGTGTGTGTGTGTGTGTGTGTGTGTGTGTGTGTGTGTGTGTGTGTGTGTGTGCTGTGTGTGTGTGTGTGTGTCTATACACGTATGCGCATGTGATTCACATCAGCCTGTGATGTCGAAGTGGCTACGCTCCACAGGACACAAGGCTCAGGACATGAGCGCTAGTATTTTGGCCAGACTATCCAGCACAGCCTCCATTAGCTGCCCAACTACAGACCCTCACAAAGCACTGTGTTGTAGTCCCCCCACACACACACACCCTGCCATCTTCCCTGCCACTGGCCCTCGTCGTTGTGCCACAAAATTCTGTCTTCTGCCCCTGCTGTTTTCCTCTCATTCTCGGCACATTGTTCCTGCAGACGGGAAGGGGGGGGGTTGGCTCCTGCATGCTATGCCTCCGAGAAGCGCTGAATGGCGGATGCAGAGAAGAGAAAACTGCCCCCAGGGGGAGAGCGATGGGTCCATCCGTGTGCCGCCTATAACCAGATGGAGAGGGGTACCCTGGGAAGACGGGCATACACCCCCACTCCCAGCTCTCAAAGCCACAGGCGTGGAGACCTCCAGTAGGGAGACTCCCGCCGCCGCCGCCGCCGAGTTTTTCCACCCTATTGGATATCCTTTTTCCGAAAATATTTATTTCTCTCACTGCCCCACTGAGAGAGACAGCTTTCCTACTTATCTGCACCATTATTTATTGAGGAGCCCACCCGCCCCCTAGGGAGTCGGAGCGTATCAGAGATAGGAAGAGGTCTAGATAGAGCTAGTATATACAGTATATACTGGCATATATATTGTTTTGCTGAAAGACAGAATCCAGTACTCGGAGGCCAAGGTCATTATTCTATTCATTCTGTTGAAGTTCCCGTGATGGATCCTCGTGTGAGATCTCTGATTGCCTCTGCAATTTCTACATCCACCTCTGCTGTGTCCAGCTGGCTTTGGCTCGGACTCACCACCACCACCACCACCGCGCTGACAATGAAGACCTGTCAGTTTCCATTATGGCTGTGTGACGCTTTTGAGGAGTTGCATCTTGTGTACTCGTGTACGACTGACAGCCAAACAACGCAGCCTTTTACACAGCGCCGCGTGCCCCCTCCTCGGCGGGCCGCCTGTGTCTCTTTGCTTCATTCCCTCCGTGAAGCGCTGGTACTTGGTATTCAGGTTGTTCCGTCTCGCTTGTAGTTCAGCGAGTTCACTGGAGACCTCGTCAGAGAGTGTGGAGAACCCTATGGTATAGGATAGTTGCCATTGATCATAAGGCGTTCCTGCCATTTTAATTTTCGGGTCGATTGTTAGCTTGTCTAACTGAATATGACCTGATTGCTGTTTTCGGATCTGACCTGCTCTTGACTTCACTCTTTTTCAGCGATAAATACAACTTAAGGTTGGAAGAAAGCCTCGGAGGGCATGAGAAAAAATATTGGAAGAAACAGCGAAATTGCAGATGCAATAAAAATCAATCTTACTGCAGCCTGGAACATTTTCTACGGTGCTCTATTGTCATGAGACTGTTTGCTTTCTTACTTTGTGCATTAAGGTAATGGCATGAATTTGAATAGAAATATATAAACTCCTGTGGGAGTCCAACTGTATCTGGAACATTCTACCGTCTCATTCACCCTCTATACTGAAGGTGGATTTTGCAACGGCTACTTTTACTAGTCCGTATTTCAAACAGCTGATGTTTGCGTCCCCTTTAGCAGTGGGAAGCTAATGGCTCGTAGCCACTGGTGGTCAACCTGCAGGAACTGTCCAGGGCTGACTAGTTACAAGGCCGTATTGACTGTTGAGTCGATAAAGACCTTTCGACCGTGCTGCTCCAACAACTACACTCAGAGCCCTGGATGCACTCGACAGGCTAATGACCTGCACTCCCACGAGAGTGATCCATGCATGGAACCATCCTAGAGTCTCCCCGGATAACACTTCTGATCACTGGAGGATGAAAAAGAAATGACCAGGAGGAACCCCAGACTGCAGGTCTTCGGCGAGACGAGACGAGATCCGAAAAGTGCCAAAAGCAATTCTGTTTACACCCATAGGTGGCCCCACAATTGCAAAAACAATTACCAAAAACATGATTTCGTTGAGAAAAAACCCTCCAAATTACACATGACCAGGGGAGACTTGACATTGTAATTGCTAAAATTACTGCAACGGGCCAATATTTGTGATACACTCACTAATACGGTAAATAAGGTTCATAATTTCTCAACTGTTATTGGATGCTTGTCTGTTTTTGGGTACATTATCAGCTATGCCGAACACTTTTCCACTAACCTTGTGTTTTTTTTCCTATTGATTTTGGTGCACCTGCAAATAAAATCCAACTACCCTGTATAAATGTGTATCTGTCTCTGCGTGCCAACGTGGGTAAGGTTGTAATGCATGTGACCCGAAATCGACATGACACGTTCCACACCCCTGCGGGGAATGCAGCGCCCGGCCTAGAGTCTGTGGGACGCACCCTTATCCAGGAACACCACAAAAGGCTCTGGTCAGGCTCTGCCAGGCGGCCTAATCAGCCAATGTCACCTCATGTGCAATTTCCAACATTCAGCCAATTGATTGCCATGGCAACAACACACTAGGGTCTTCACTTTTCATGTGCTTTTTACTCGCAACCTTTTTCTAAATCTGATATCCTATCGGTTGGGGCAGATATCCTATCGGCTGGTGCAGATGTACTATCCATCGTGGCATATTATCCTAATTGGTTGGTGGTTAAGACGACGTTTGGGCACAGGTTCTACTGAGGTTAAGTTAAGGGCTAAGGTTAGGGTTAGGTTTAGCAGCGACCCGATGAAAAAAGGGCTATAGCTCGCAAACCATTAACTATTTATTATATTATCTGTCTGTCTGTTACCTGTTTTACTATCGGCCGCGAGCGATAGTAGAAAATAAGTCGCGGCATATGCCGCTGGTCGCAAATTGTCTCTTGACATAAACAGTTACAACAGCTGGTATGACAAGTTGACACTGCGTATTATGCATATTCCCCCATGCATCTCCACATTCTCCATGCCGTCGGGCACGTATACATGTAGGTCTAGTAATAAAAAATGCACGCATCTTGAGATCCGTCTGATCAACTCACTGATGACGCGATGGATCGCCGTTCGCAGCGTGAAGTCAGATGGATAGGCTCATTCACCGTTCCACAGACGGACAGACAGATGGGAGCAAAAAGCATAATAATCCATCGTTCCCTACCCCCAGCTTTTTTCCCTATCCCAGTCGCTCTTTCCCTCTCTGTCTCTCTGATGAGGAGGATCTCCATATGGGCAGGTGATGACACTCATAACAGAAAGCGTTGCTTCACACTCCCATCCTGGCATGCAGCGATGCAGGCTAGTGGGCAAGGGAGGAATTGTGATTCATATACTTTTTTTTTTATTTCAGTCAGAATGTCCTGCATGTCGTAATTGAAGGTTCAGTATGAGTACGTATTTGGGCTCTTTCCCTATACCCAAAACAATGTGCACTCTGTGTTGCGCTCGTTCGTAGAATACAACTATTTTGACCGTCGGGAGCTTTTTAGAGTGGAATTGGATGTTCAAAGGGCATAGAGTAGTGGACAGACAATATCACCTTCTCCATCTAATCTCACTTTCTCACTGTATTTCTGAATGGCTCATCTAGTGGCTTTTACTGTGTGTAGGAAGGTAGTCAAGGTACTGTACTATGTCAGTGTGTGTCAGAGTGTCAGAGAGGGTCCACGGTGGCACAGTGGTTAGTGCTGTCACCTCACCTGGGTTCGATTCCTGCTGCTGTGGTTGCTGGCGGCGTGTCCCTCTGCGTCATCAGTGCCCATACCTGAGGCGGGGTTAAAGGGCCTTTCTGTGTGGACATGCAGTAATCCTTCTGAACTGCCTCCCCCTGACCAGCCGGCCTGATGGAGGGGACAGGAACTAGTTGAAATAACATGTTCCTTCCACGTTCTACGCCCAACTAGGGAAACTCCACACATTAGGAATTGGTACTGGGGAAAATGCAAAATCGTGAGGATGAAAATGTATTTAAAAAATAGTGTCAGAGAGGTGTGTGTGTGCAAGCACATGTGCTTGCATGTATGCTAAAGTTTGAGGTAGTCTAGACACACTGGTTATGCTCTCAATACAGTAGTTACTGTATATATTTACTTACTTGTTTGTTTGCTGGGGTCTTTTGGCCCATGTATGTGAGGCATGTGTCAGAAAGTACGTTGTACATTATTTCAAATATTTCCCCATTGAGAGATGACATGGGACAAAAATGACATAAAGGAAAACAGAGGTTTGCTCGCACCCGGTCCCTCACTGGTGCTAGACAAAAGGTTACCCAGGGTGAAATTACCAGAGTTACCAGAGTTAAACCACTAGAAGATTCTAGGTAAAATAACTGTTGTTATTTGTCAATGGTGTATTAACCTGAGCTTGATTCTGTTGTGTAAAAACAATATTTGTATAATGAATTTGGGCCTTAAATTACCCAGAACAGAACATTTTTTCAGTGTTTGTCTCGCAATGAATGGCTGATTTCAAGGTTGTGTGGAAATTGGTTGTGGGGAATTTCCCAGCTGATAAAGGACATTTTCACAAAATGTACCACCAGAACAACAACTAAACAATCAGACAGTCTAAAGGTCTTTGAGGGAACGGAATCAAATGAGTAGATTAAGGTTTTTCATTCGAGAGATAACTTCACTCAAGGCTTCGTTTTCTCTCAAACGAATCCACCAATTTGTCGGCACTGCACTAAGAACTGAATGTCTTTTCTTTCTAAAGAAAATCGAAAAACCCATTACATCTACAAAACGTAAATGTGGAACTAGCAGCCGAATCGTAATGAATAGTAAATGACATATTAGTCATAACCGTCAATCTGTGGAAGGAGAGAGTGATGAAATTCAGAAATTAGTCTATAGAAGTTTTTTTGTCTGTCCATCATCATTGCTCTACTGTAAATAACAGGTTATTTATTTATTACTCTCTAATGATCTCAGTGAATTTGCAGTTTGACCTTCATATCCTGCCTATGTTATGCTTAAGTATTTGCAGGTTCTTTTTAAGCCTTTTAGCTTTCTGCCATTTTACACAGAATGGACCTATTTTCTCAACTCTGTCACCTTGCTGTATCCCTACAGTGTGTCTAGTGCTGCTGACCCAGAGGAGGGCAGAATCCAAGTTTGAGATCTCATGTACTGCTCCATCTGAGACATACCAAATCTATTTCTCAGGAGAAAACAATTAGAAACATAGCTTTGAGATACAATTGAGCAATATTCAAGCCATTTTTGAAGCTCCTGTATAGCTCATCAGTGGATCCATCTGAGACATACCAAGTCTATTTCTCAGGAGAAAGCTATGAGAAACAGGAGCCATGAGCTTAGATCTCACATCAATCTCATCTATGGCTTAAATATTGCTCAATTGTTGTATCTCAAAGCTATGTTTCTCATTGTTTTCTCCTGAGAAATAGATTTGGTATGTCTCAGATGGAGCTGTATGAGAGATCTCAAACTTGGATTCTGATCTCAAACTTGGATTCTGCTTTCCTCTGGGGAGTTTTGCATTCTTTTCCAAGTTTCCATTTGTTTAAGAGTCGACAGTACTTCATTAGACCGCTTGGTGTTATTGTTGTGTGCACTGATGCCTGATGCCGCCTTGGTATTTAGGGTTTCTTCCTGGAGGCTGAAACCTTAACACTCTGCGTGCCTTTGCAGTAGAGCTACGTCACGCTTATCATTATCAAATAATAGATATGACCGGTGCCGCTTAGGTTGATCTACGTCACGCTACAGTATGTTGCTCACTCACTGTCGTTGGTTTGATACGACCCCAATGATAACGGCAGCGAGCAGCGATCGCCTCCTGCTAGCAGAGGGACCCAAATAAGAGACGGACCAACCCGGAACCGGGAGAGTGTCGCCAACTAACTTGTCCGATGGGAAACATGGAAATATGAAATATGACTTTTAGATGAAAATCGCTGGCGCTAGCTACCTAAACAAATATGAAAAAGTGCTGGCACTGAGAGTGTTGTTTAACAGTCAAACGTGCCTATGAAACAATATAGTGACATCACATTATCAGCCCCTCCCCTAACTCCTCCCCCTTTATCATACTACTACAGCTGTGGGTGTGGCTTCAGTTCAGGTGGATCATCACCACCCAACAGGCAAACCAGGGATTAGTTTACAGTTTACGAGGGCTATTTCGTCCAACACCAACTCTCTTGTGTGCTTGCCATCACACTGGCTTCTTCTTTAGGATAATAAGCTGCTGTTTTATAATATTTCTACTGTACTACATCAAACCTTGCGTAACAAAAATGTACTGTCATGTCTGTAGCAAGTCCCTATTCGTTTCCCTTATCACCTGGAGGTATTCTTGCGACAATGGACTCTACAGGCCATTGGTATCCATATGTAGTTGATCTGTCTAAACCAGACATCAAAGAGTGGGAAGCAGCTGGCAAATCATCATCCAATTACCTGCCATACAAACACTGACACACATGCTCAAGTAGGCACAGCGAATACACACACACACACACACACACACACACACACACACACACACACACACACACACACACACACTCTGGAACTTGCCGAGGTCTTCGGGCAAGGCGCTGAACCCTGCACTGTGCCTCCTCCGTCTGTGTGTGAATGGGTGAATGTAACACACATTGTATGTTTGTATAAAGCGCTTTGCTCTTCGAAAAGAGGCGCTATAGAAATGCAAACATTTCGTTTCCATTTACATATGCACAGTCACACTTGCGAGGTCAAACACATGCGCACACACATACACACGCATGCATGCACGTACAAAAGACTCCCACACTCCCCACAATGACCCTTGACAGTACAGTACTGCTCTGTAAAGCTATAGAGATATGAACCTTACCATCTGTTCAATATTCTCTTTTCCATGATAATGAGGCTTCTGAACAAACCAATTTGTATTCATTTATATGCCCTGTTGGTTGACTGAAGGCTGCCATTGGAAGGCGATGTCCTCAGCGTTTCGGAGAGGCAATAACAAAAGAGCGACATCAAAGCAGGGACACAACACATTCATGGGATCCTTTTTTAAAAACGTAATAATAACCTTTTCATATCTCGACCTAACGCTCCTCCCATTGTCCCGGCCTAAAACTACACCTTGTTTGTGTGTTGCTATAGCTACGTATTTATAGCTCAAGTACCCTGTATGATGGAGGGCTTTTGATATTTAGCCCTTAATGACCAAATCACACACTTGCCTTTTTAACCATAGCTAAGAACTGCATTTCGCCCACTCCATTCTGACAAACTAACTTTCATTTGTTTGTCATTGTTTAGTTATTACAATTTTTCATTGTAACCCATTTTGGGGAGATATTTTACATTTTCCATCACTCTGCGCTGTATATTGAGGAGATCACTTTTCACTTTTGACATTATTTTCATTTGTCTGGTCTGAGAAAATGTTCAACAGAAGGAAAGAAAAGATTCTTTCCTCCTGTTGAACATTTTCTTCCTTTTGTACTGTACTCTGAGGCTGAGCCAAGGACAGTGCCACTGTAAATTGTGTCTCAGTCAAAAGAAGCATGGCACCTTTCAGGTTATGAAGAGACAAATCTATTACCGAGGGTTGTCGAGGATTGAAATGTGTGGTCATTTTTGCCATACCACAAATTTGTTTTGTAAAACTTCAGACCTAACTTATACTGCATTTAGATTAAATTTTCTGTGTGTATCTGAATGGGAGCGCACAAATGGACACTCTCAGATCAGTTAAAAATACCAATTTTAATAGTCCTTTCCCCTTTAACTTTGCCTCCACCCTTTAAGTCATTAGTATGCATGGAGTCCACACCCCCTCTCAGAGAAGGCCAATGACAGAGACTGAAACCAGGCAGATCATGCATATTCTAATGAGACATGGGATAACAATGATGTGGGTGGGGAGAAGCAGTGAGGAAGGGGGGGGTCTGTTTTTGTGGACATTTCTGGTACTGCAACCAAATGACATGCTGAAGAACAATTATCTGGTTGGTTGTTTAGGCTACCGAATGTCTAAAAAGCTATTGGAAGTCAACATTTATATGTTACATTTGATTTTAAATTCATGGTGGGGCCTCATTAAAACAACTTTTAAAAACACAACTATGTATGTATTTTTGGTAATTTTGGCATTTTGTTTTCGGGGATCAAAAATACAGTAATGTCAATGCTTGTGAAGGTAAACACATATTTCTCGTTATACTGCGTCAGCATTTCATCAATCTTCTTTTTCTTTATCCCCCGGAGGAAGAAAAGCTTGTTTAAATGCGTAAATAACAGGAGATCAGGCTCGGCCACAGCGTTTTCATGGTAAGCGCTCGCTGCAGGACAGTCATCAGCCTCCTGCTCAAAGGCTCTGCCCCTTAGGAGAGCTCCTATTCCACCGCCTACGGATTTTCATTGCAAATTGCAAATCTGTCTTGAGAGATTAGCATTTCATTGACATGCAACACCACAGTAGCAAACCCAGGTCTGAAAGAGAGCATCTTGTCGGTTAACACAAAAACGTGCAATAAACGTGGCAGGTGTTTCGAACCTAATTATTTTATTATTTGATTGATCACTCATAATGCGCGTGGATGAAACAGATGATGCCCCCCCCCCAAAAAAAAAATAGAAAGCATAGTGTGCTAAATAAACAGCTGCGACTGTGACTTCTGAAGAGAAAGCAAAGACGCTGTACCGTGCCATCTGGACAGCAGTGTCTCTAGTAAAGTGGGTACAAAGCCCTGTCTCATTGTCTTATCCGCTCCCAGCTGTCCAGCCTGCCTTGACGATCAGCTGGACGTATCGACTTTGCTGAATTAAACCTTTTCTTCTTCTTTGAAGCACATGTGTACATTAAACGGCACAGTAGCTGCATTACAAAAAAGCTGGTAGTCGGCAAAAACCTGGATTTGAATCTCTCTCTCTCTCTCTGTCTCCCCCCCTGATCCACTGCCCCCCTCTCTCCCGTCAGGGTGAAGTTGAAAGAGGGCGTGACGTTCCTCGGGGCTCGGCCCAGCAACCCCACCCAGTGGATGGTGAGCCAGGACGTGAGGAGCGAGGGCCACAGGGTGGTCACCCTCCACTGCCGCAGAAAGGAGGCCGGCTACGATCAGAGGTCAGCAAACCGTTCCGTTCCTAATCCCTTTGATTGTATTTCTGCACGGCCCTATTATGTGAGCGCCTAGCTGCTGTGGCTGCTGTCAGTGTCTGTGTAGTGTGTGCACGCCACGGCACACTTCCTGTCCCTGCATTGTCACTAAAACAGGTGATGTTTTAGGTACAGTTTAACACAAGTGCACCTTTTTTTTCTTTCTCAATGAAATAACACCCTCGGCTGGAAACAATAATTGTTTTAATGTCGACCGTCCTCAGTCTCTCTCTCTCTCGCTCTCTCTCTGTCTCTCTCTCTCTCTCTCTCTCTCTCTCTCTCTCTCTCTCTCTCTCTCTCTCTCTCTCTCTCTCTCTCTCTCTCTCTGTCTCTCTCTCTCTGTCTCTCTCTCTCTCTCTCTCTCTCTCTCTCTCTCTCTCTGTCTCTCTCTCTCTGTCTCTCTCTCTCTCTCTCTCTCTCTCTCTGTCTCTCTCTCTCTCTGTCTCTCTCTCTCTCTCTGTCTCTCTCTCTCTCTCTCTGTCTCTCTCTCTCTCTGTCTCTCTCTCTCTCTCTCTCTCTCTCTCTCTCTCTCTCTCTCTCTCTGTCTCTCTCTCTCTCTCTGTCTCTCTCTCTCTGTCTCTCTCTCTCTCTCTCTCTCTCTCTGTCTCTCTCTGTCTCTGTCTCTCTCTCTCTCTCTCTCTCTCTCTCTCTCTCTCTCTCTCTCTCTCTCTCTCTCTCTCTCTCCCTCCCTACCTCTGTGTCTCATTTCCTTGGAAGTAATTTTGATCATTTTCCGTCTGAAGTCCCATCTTTAAACTAACCTTGCAGACGGCACAGTGATTGCCAGGATGTAAAGTAAAAGGTTGCCTCATCCATTCCGGCAACCTATTAATTTTTTTGCGTATTCAATGCTGTCTTTTTCATTTATTATTTAGCCTAAGATGGATTTGAGTGGGGGGTGTTCATTTTGGTCTTCAGCTATCGTGCCATTTAACATACAGGAAAAGAATAGAATACTTACTTCCTATTATTCATGCTTTACTTGCCTAATAAAAGTCCTGTAACAGAAAATGGTATGGGTGCGGCCCATACCATTTTCTCGTGCCCCCCCCCCCCCCCCCCCCCCCTCCCAATTGGGACATGTTACATCCGCCCCTGCCACTGTTTCAGCTGCTCAGGTGGAACTGAAGGACGTAACTGTTGTTGAAATTTGCTGTATTCAAATCGTACAACAGTACTTTCCTCTGACAAATTCATGTCTGGATCACATGGGCTACAGCTACCTACAGTATGCAATAGTCAGTACTGTATTCAGGCTTTAGTGCTCACCCTCCACTGACATTTTGAGTTTAAAAGATTTCCTCTTTCTTATAGTATAAATGCTGACAATGACGACAGCAGCCAAGTGGACTATAATCATAGTGTTTCCAGCGTTGTGATGTTGTCAACAATTGCCTAACTACAGTTCCTGTGGCTAAGGGTCATTATGTTTTGTATGCCATACAACTGCATAGGGTCCAGTTAGGGTGCACAGCAGGCAGCCACCCATTAGAGAAATACAGCAGTCCAGAGAGCACAATTTACCTGCCAGTCAATTCGATAAAGTATGATTTTTAGCCGTGATGGTATGTAGCCGTTATTCTTTTCACCTTGTGAGTGTGTGTGTGTGTGTGTGTGTGTGTGTGTGTGTGTGTGTGTGTGTGTGTGTGTGTGTGTGTGTGTGTGTGTGTGTGTGTGTGTGTGTGTGTGTGTGTGTGTGTGTGTGTGTGTGTGTGTGCTGTTGACTTTATTGTGCATGCCTGCAGGAAGGTTTATCTTGACAAACCGTGCAAGGTGCAGTCACAAGGTGCAGGTTGAATAAGGGTCCGGTCCAAAAAGTACAACATTGGTACCTGTGTGTGGTAAACAGATACTGGCTAGTCGATGCCTTTATTTTCCATGAGTAACATGCTAAAATTAAAAAAGGGGTATTTAATTCATTCTCGAAATTAAAATCATTTTCGGTGTTATATAATACAATATATATAAAAAACAACATCACAATACATCCGAACAAAATGAAAACAATGAAAGGGTATACATATTAATTGCATATGGTGTGCAAATTAAACGAAGACAACATTTAAAACAATAAAAAAAAACAGTTACATATTATGGGAATCTGTTCTCTGTTATTTGACCAGTCCCTCATCTGCCTTGATGGTTCTGATAGTTCACCAAAAGGAATGGTTCAGCAATCTGACTTAAAGGAGCAGTCAGTGATTTGGGCGACGTTCTAGGAAGACGTGGAAGTGCAACAGCATGTGGAGCAAAGACCATGCCCACTCAACCATGATTGTAGGAAGGCTCCTCTCATCCTGATTGGATGAACCCATTGCCTCCCAAAGTCCAAACTGAAACTATGTTTTTTTTTTTTTCCTTTCTTTCTTTTTTGACCACTGAAGTACATTTGGGAACTAATTAATAGAGAGGATTATCCCAGAAAGTACCTGTCTGTGGCTGCTACAGAGCTAATTGACAACGTTTTTTTATTTACAATTAACCTGTGTTATTCAATATTTAGTTTGCAATTAATTATTCATTAGTACCACTGAAATGCTTACACAATTGTTAACAAAATAATGTAACATTTCATTAGTCATTTGCTCATCACTATCTGCCAGAACAGTCTGCAGTCTGCACACACTAGTACACTACCAGCATTGTTGCTAACCTTTCAAGACGAAGAGAATATTTTGTTCTATGACTATAAACACCCGCTATCTCAAAGGAAAGAAGAGCGTGTCGACTTGCAGGGGGAATATTGTGTTACCCCATTGTTCCTTTCTTTCATTTTTGGCAGTTGAATATACTGTAGCTACCAAACTTTGTCTGGAAACAGAAAGCAGAGACAAAATAAGATCTTCTAATATTAATGCTCAGTTACAATTTGTTTTTTTTCCTTCAGATTTTAGATTTGTGAACCATATATTTAAAGTTTTACCTGAAACTGAGTGTATTCCTTGGGCACTCAAATAGTTTTTAAGACCTAGGCTATAATAATATTAGGCCTAGTCGACAGGGGAGAGCGTGACGGCCCGAATGTGACTTCTCACTTTGTTTACTTCTTGACCTTTAAAACACAGCATCTCCAGTATATACTGTAATCCTGTTGGCACTGTGGAGCTGACACAGACGACATAAAAGGGATATCGTTCGGCAGACAGAGCAGCACAAGCGCCATTGCTTGGCAGCTGACTGACTAGTCCTCTGCTTCCCTCCGGAGCCTTCCCCCTGATGTGGGACATTACTGTCCCTGTTCTGTCTCTAACGTTACGCTCTCTCCCATGTAGCTTATCCACCAGGCTACAACATTAGTTCTTACACTGACCTAAGTGTGGGCGTCAGTGCCAGAGGCCAAAGCATTTGGCCTCTGGCACTGATGCCAGAGGCCAAACACGTAGGGGTCAGAGACCATGTGAGGCGTTCTGATTCAGGGTCGGATCTAGGCATGGGGGGGGCAATGCCCCCCTAAATGCCCTGACTGCCACCTCCAAACACAAGGCATGCAAACAACCCAAATTTCAAAGATATTTCTAATTAAAGTGCTTATATACTGTATAAGTGCTTATATATTTAAAATGATTTGAAACACTACAATTGTCGCACCACTAAACCAAGACCATTTCATCATTGAAAACAGAAAACTCTCTGAGTCAGACCTTTAGCTTTATGTATGCTGCGTGTCTGTTGCAACTTCAACAACAGCTGATGTTATTATTGATGCTTACTTGCCTAATATAAGTCCTGTACAAGATATAAATAAAGAGTTTAAATGAAAATGCCATTTTTGCCTGCCCCCCCAGTTGGGAAATGTTACATCCGGGCCTGTTCTGATTCCTGTTTGGACTGCTGTGGATCAGTGTAGTTGTGGCAGTTACTTTCAAATTTAAAATCGGCCTCACATTTAACATGTGTATCGCTGACGGCCCAAGTAAGCACGTAAATAAGGGCGTAATAAAATGAATAAATAATCATTTTCATCTTCAATTTGAATGGGTGTTAAAAATGAAATGTTTGCAGCTTAAACGACAGCTGAGGCACTCTTATCTAGCCTTGCGTGGCCGGACTTCATCTGCCTTTGCAGTGCATATTGCCTCAGGCAGATTAAGTCCCTCTCGATTTTTATAGGACTTCTAGCTTCAAGTGGCAACAGACAGTGTTGGGCAGTATTACTTAGGAGACTAATATCTGTACTATCGGTCGCAACTCATTTACTTTCAGCCACCTTTCAGCCGTCTGCCGCAGCCACTAGTTGATTTCATCCTTCCTGCTAGATGGAGTAGAATTGCTCTATCAAGAGAGTAAATATGCCAATTATTACATTTTACTCCAAAAGATAACATTGTTCCTAATGGACGAATCATTACTCACCTTTTTGTCCTTAAATTACAACTCAAAATAATTCCATAAATTAGGGGCCACATTCGGAAATATCCTGCACTGGAGCGCCTATCAGTTTGCATCGTACTGTGCGCTCGGTGCACTATTTCCGAACGCGCCCTAGAAAAAAACGTGTAACCAGGCAAAATTTCCTCTTTTGGGTCACAGGCTAAACACATTGGGGACCCACTGCTTCTAGTCCAGTTTATTTCCTCTTTCCCCTCTCTGTCCGTTACATTGGCAGGACAAACTTGATTATCCATGTTATTGCCTACTGTAGTGCTGTGCTGACACCCATAATCCTGGCCTGGTGATGTGTGCACTGCAGGGACCACTGGTTCGCCGTCGGTGTTGCTGTTGCTTACAGTAGCTGCTCTTAAAAGAAACGATCCAGACTTGATTTGGCTGTCATGATTTTATTTCCCCCCATTGTTAAATGTTACAGATTGAGTGGTTCCTGTGGTAGAAATAAAAATGTTGCCGCATGCAGTATGTTCTAAAAGACATAAGTAAGTGAAATGGCCCCTCTCGCTCACCTTTAAAAAAAGAACACCCACGGGCACGGCGCAGTGCAGCCGAGGTCAATGCTTATTCGATGAAAAGGATTTATTGAACTTGCACTAATGGCTTAATTATCTGTGATTTTGCGATGAGTCGCTTTTAATGAGAGAATGGCCCCTAAACCCGCTGATGCGTAGCCTTCTCTTCTCACACTAAAATCTGTGTTACAACTACATTTATTCTCATTTTTTGAAAAGTGCGACAAAAAGGGATGACTTCTAGATATCCGCTAATGTATTTGAAACCGGGAAACTTTAATCTCTCATCGACTCAAACGGCCTGACATTACTAAAATCTATCAACGCCGCCTGCCTAAATGTCTCGATGTGGGAAAAAACGCGGCCTTCCTTTGACAAATTGAGCTTTTATAGTGATTTCTCCTGACACGCCGTGACAGCTATGTCAAAGAAATCAGTCTAAAGCCCCCCTCCAGAAATGTTGGAACTGTTAACGAAGCATAACGTTACACCTTGGTATTGGCTGAAGTGCACTCTGATAGATTGAAAAGTTCACTCGGCTGCCATTTAAGGAAAAAAAAAAAGAAAAGCGAGGCCATTTAAAACAACAGCGGGCCCCATGCTTCCTCAGCATGTCATAACGCAGCCTTGAGTATGAGGTCCTGGTAAAAAAGTGCCATGTCTGGGTCTTGGTTAGTTCATTAAGACTGTCTGCCGTCAGATGGATGTCCCCTCCGTGGAACCACTTCATTAATCCTCCACGGCGGCGGACCCTGCAGAGGGGACAGGCAACGGCTCAATTAGAACCACTGGTGGATAGAGAAGGAAACGGGAGTAGATTCATCCAGTATGTTATACTACAGTAATATGTGCAGGTACTTTGCATTTTTACATTCTTTACTTGAGTATTTAACATTTCCAATACTAGTACTTCCACCCCATTCTCTCCACTTTTACTTCTCTAGAGGTTTTTGTTGGTTATCGAAAAATACCTGTCCCACAAGCTCACAACTGGCTGCGAGCTTGTACTGTATATGTTGACAAATTTGACTTTGACACTAGCTCATGTTTTGTTGTGTTTATACATGCAGGACTTGTTGTATTGGCACTTTTACTTAAATGAGTATTTCACTTTCAGCAAAACTTTTGGTCATTTCATCAGGCTTATGGTTCACATAAGCCTGGGGACTGGAGGAACGTATAAACTGATCTGGCTGTTCAACCCCAGACAGTTCCCCCATTCAGTAATTATTTAGATGTTTGTCATTTTAGCTGCCTTGCCCTCTTCCTATACAATCCCACCATAACTTAAAACTCCATTTTAAACATGACAGATTCATCAAAAACATATTTTTTGAAGGGGGACTGCTTTTTCACCTTTTATGCTGCTTTTATTTATTTTATTTTACTACTTTTATTCACCATTTACAGTTTTCATTTATTATTTTTTTTAAGTCGCCCTCAGTCCCCTCCAGCGTGGAGCTGCAGCTATACATTTTCAAATATAAATATTTTAAGAAATGAAAACCTTAAATTAAATTCCACAGCCCCTACTGTCTAATATTTCATGAATATGTACAACGTACATTTGTATGTGCCTTCTATTTCAATGTATTCTTGTTTAGGGTACAAGATAACAGAGTTATGGTTCTTTCGGAGTAAGACTTCTGGGGGGAGGGATATCATTTCCACATAATAATTATGCTGCAGTATTTTGATTCATGTGACTTGAAAAAATGAATAACTTAGTGGGACAATATCAGTCACAGAAAAAAATATGAATCTATGATGATAAAATGGAGTTTTAAATTATAATGTGTTTGATAGTGTGGGGGGTTGATATTGTGTCAAAGAAATCAGTGTATATTTTATTTTCATTTTACCGACGTTTATATTTAAAAAGCTCATCATTGTCGGTTCTCAGATTCTCTGAATTTAATCTGCAGAAGCTTTGGGGCAAGGAGGCGGTTGGAGTCATTAAATAGAAAGAGCAATTCGTGTCATGTTTGACTATCCTTGACATTTCCCACTAAAACTACCTTAGCTGTCTTGTGGATCTGCAGTCAGGGCACTGATGGCGCAGAGGAGAAAACACACGCTATTTAGAACTTACGTAATTGAGGCTACAAGGGCATAAGGATAAAAGTGAGGACAGAAATTGTGAATGGCCAGAATCAAGTCCCATCAGTAGTAGTCGAACCCCTCCACTGCTCTCTAGCAATTTTTCTACTGCCTTGTTTTGTTTAGACCAGGGGTTTTCAGCAGGTCGTCCGGGGACCACCAGTGGTCCCTGAGAGGATTCCAGGCGGTTAACCAGATGTAAAGCGTAAACATGAAACCAAATGGACTCTTCCGGGTCGATTTGGTTTCATGTTTATGCTCTCAAGAGTTAAAATATTCACCATCTGAATTAGCCCAAGTCTACACAACTAGAGAATGTGAAAGATTAATGTATTGTATATTGTAATGTAATGTATTTTGGACAAAAGCAAAATAAATCTTTAGTTTTAGAGTCTGTGGGGCTAAAATGTCATCAGATGGTGGTCTGTTGCTCAAATTCTCAATAAATAGTGTCGCCTGTTATAAAAAAAGGTTGAAAACCACTGGTAGGAATAAACAACACCACATAACTACTCACCCAAACAAAGCCTTCTAGAGTCTTCGCAAAAGTCTGTTTTCGAAGCTGGGTAGCGTGTCAGATCCCCAGTTCTCTCAAAAATGCACTTTGTGGCATTTTAATAAAGTAATGTACTGGACAAGGTCATTTATTCTACTATGGCATTTCCGGGTTGGGGTGTGGCGTGGCATCAAGAATCCCTCCATCCAAAACCATGGGAGTTGGAAAGCATTCCATGAACACTGGTATATTATTTTCTTGAATTGGGAGAGAAATGGAGGACTTAGCCAAGAGAATAATGTAATTATTATGAATATTAAGGACAGCAGTTATACTGCCTTGAGAAGATTCTTATTTTTGTATGCGTTTCTAAATTCCCTGTGCTGTTTTTTCTTTTTTCTTTTTTTGGGAGAAAGAAATATTTGCTTGGAACATGTTGGCTTTGCCAAAATCAGACTTCCCTTTTCACTGGCAAGATGATTTTTTTTGTTTGTTTGTTTTTTAAGAATGAAAATGAATGAAAACTTTCATTCTTAAAATACAGCTCTTTGAAGGGTAAAAAAAACAAAACAAAACAACATTTTCAGCTTGCCAGTCTCTCCCAATTCAGGAAAATATTATACTAGTGTCCATGGAATGCATTTTAAAGAGAAGCTGGCGACCCGGGACACTTTCCAGCTTCAAGAATAGACTTTTGCCAAGGTCTAGAAGGCTTTGTTTCGGTGAGTAGTTACGTTGTTTTCTTTATTTTTGGAATCTAAAAATACAATGCACAGAAAAATCCCTTACAGAGCAGTGGAGGGGTTCCCGGCATGGCGTCAGCATGAGACACTTTCGCTGTGAGCACTGGACCAGGACTAGACAAAAAAACCTTTTTCTCCATCCACTAACGTTGAAAAAACATCTTAATACTATGCCCCTCACTTCACACAGGTGTGATTTTTCCCCCCTTTGTATATTCACCATTGAGTCTGACAGTGCACGCTGTAACTGCTGTATAATCTTCTATAAATCAGGGCAGGAATAATGGAATGGCCCCCCAATTACATTAAGAGCAAAGAGAAGCACGTTAACGTTGGACAGTGTTAAAGATAACTGAATCAGCACTGGCCTCCAGTTACTGTAAACAACACTTCCAAGGGAGCTTCATTAAGAGTTTATTCCAACATAGAATCGCCTTTGATCATTTTCCACTGCTCATTTCACCCATAGATACAATGATCAATGCCCCTGCATGACAAGCGCAGACAGTAATTTCTCTACACCGCTGTCTCTTTTTGTCAAGACGGAAACACGAATGTCTCTCCATTTATTAAATTGACAGTTATTAGGGTGTATAATTTTCAACATAATGGCAAAGAATGGTATGTAATAGCACGGCTGCGGCCGAGATTGTTTTGTTGTGCGGATTGAGGCCCGGGATGTGGCGGATCCTCGCCGTCTTTTTCGGGGAGGGCCAGCTGATGACTGCAATCTGCAGAGATTACATCTGCGTAAACATGCTGCTTCCACTCTTCCATTGCCAAAGGAAACAATGCAGTTCAGTAATGTCCCAACGTGGCTCATTGTAGCCCATTCTCAGTGCACCGATCAAGGCAGTAATAACCCTCATCAGAGATCAAGTGATGGCTGGAGGCTTCAGTCATCAAGGTGAAAAATTCAAAGAAACTATTCAAGGCGCACGCTATTTTGAAAAACACTTCATGTGTGATGTATGGATTCTATTGGGTTGTATAATAGTTGATATTCGGCCCAAATCAAAGCGTCGGGCAGGATTTCATCAGAATTAATTCTCGGCTAGGTCGGCTGGGTTGCATCATGCAGCAGAATGATTGAGGTTTGCATGCGGCTCGTGTGTTTCAGTTTTATATAAATGTTTCTCAGTGAATATCCTCTTGGAAGTTAATCCTGCAGGATTGGAAACTGTCTTCCAGTGTTAGGGCATGTCATTACTACTTTTGTTTGGGCTAGATAAGCTCTAAACGGTTACCTGATTAAAGGTCACATACCGCAAAGAAATTTTCCCCCTCCCCCTAAAAAAAGACCTTCTTTTGAGACTCAAAAGAACATCTTTTTTACATTGATGATGGACTCAAAATCTGAGTCCATCATCATTGTGCTTCATTCCAAAGAATTAGCGAGAGTGTTTTGTCTGTTTTGTCAGTCTGTTTTTAAAGTCTTAAAGTGAAGAGGAAGTGTAGTCTTCAAACAACAAACTGTTTAATGTATTGTACAATTTACAATTTAGGCATTTAGCTGATGCTCTTAATCCAGAGCGATTTACATTAAGGAATGGACAAAAGAAAAAGGATGGCAAGTTGGCAATACATCAGACTGTATACATAGAATAGTTAATGTGAGTCATACATATACTAAGAATATAACAGTAAAGAATCTATAATATCCTAATTAAACTGTCTATAGGCTTTCATGGTTATACACATATAATGCTCCAGTGTTTACGGGGTCTTTAAACATACTTTAGTGTACTAATCTAACTTGGTACAAGACACAGTAGGTCTGTATGTGACTAATCAACGTAGCCGGGACATTGATGGTAACACAACATTGATGACCAAGGTGAAGAGATTGTGATTGGCTGGAAGGAAATGATGTATGATGATGTGATTTTTATGTATTAGTTTATGGTTACAAGCTTTACCTATGAGCCGTACTGCTTTCTTTCTCTGTGACTTTAATATTACTTTCTGTCTTCCTTGCAGATTCTAAATTGAAGTAATGACATTATTTTACCCAAAATGTGGGCAATTGCCAATTTCATTACATAATAATCGTTATTGATGCGAATATTTGTCTTCACAGTCAGTGTTCAAGCACCAACATTAAAGCAACACAAAGCACAATACAGAAAACATGTGGTCCCCCTAGTAAATAGAACCGCCCCATCATACATGCACATGTACACTACAGAACCATCCTGTTGGCGGGGCAGTAGTTTATTTAAAGCTTCAAGTGTTGTTCTAGTCTGCGATTTTTAATTTTAGTTTCAGTTTTAGTCCACTTTTAATCACCGGTTTTAGTTTTTATCCTATTTAGTCTAACTCGTCCTTTTTTTATTTAGTCTAGTTTTAGTCGACGAAAAGTAAATCATTTTAGTTTTTATTTTAGTCCATGAAACCATGATTTTATTAGTTTAGTTTTAGTCGACTAAAACTATTGTCATTTTAGTCTAGTTTTAGTCTGACAATTTAGTCTCCAATTGGTTCCAATATATCATTTAACAGGGGATCTCCTGGAATTTCCTGAAGGACCCCTGGGATCCAGAGTGTGTACAAGTGGAACCAAATGGACCCGCTAGTATTCATTTGTTTCACAAAAAAGGTCCCAAAAGAAAAATCACTGGAGAAACATTGTGAAACACAACTTGATGTCATCAAATTGTGTTTCAGCATGTTAATGATTTTTTTTCAGACCTCCATTTCTAGGGAACACAGAATGGGGCGTTTTTTTTTATCATGTCCACACAACATCTCTAAGGTATAATAATAGCAATCCCCTTTAAATAGGCTAAACTAGCATTCCAACTGAATTTTGAAACCATAGTTTCCCCACCAGCAATGTGTAATATAATGTGTGTTCAATTCATTCAATGTCAAAACACGATCTCAAGTTGTGTCCAAACTAAGTTGTGGGCAGGTCTGATCTATCTATTAGAAGAGTTGCGACATTGATGGGGCAGAAAACAGCCTGGTCACGTGGTTCATGTACTCGCACGAGCCCATAGACTCCAATGCATTCCGTAACTTTCGGTTGTCCCTTTTTGTTGTCTCTTCAATAGAAGTCTATGTATGAGCCTCCAATGGACTGATCCCATGAAGTGAACGGAGTTTGCGTAAATCGGTCTATAATCTATTCCGCTTTGCGTTGCTAACATTAAGCTAACACTGTCACTCAACAACACAACGTTGATGTAACGTTACATTCTACAACCAGCAGCAGACTCTGCTGATTGCTTTATGCTAAATCCTGAGGTTTCTCTTCAGGTTTGTAATCTAGCTCTCATCTTCACTGGAAACGCTGTAGCCCCATCAGTGTAAAATGATGGAGCTAAACAACAAGTTGCTTAACAACAAGAACAACAAGTGTGAGCATGCGGGTCCATTTGGTTTCATTTTTACGCTCTCAAAGAGTTAAATCAAGTCTCCACCAGTTAGCCGGGGACCACCTGGAACCCTCTCAAGGACTACTGGTGGTCCCCGTACCACTGCTAGTGCTGTATACGGCATTTTCGGCGAAGATGAGACGTCGCACAACGGCGCTAGTTGTGAACAAGCATAAAGTATTGTCCCTGTCCACATCGATTTAGCGAAAATATTTCCATAAATCTTCTCTTCTCTTTGTCCCAATCCCGTGCAAAGCGTGCTGTTTTGTGTGAAAGGATTCGACCATAAAGTATGAGTAAAATCTCTGTCGCGTGTCTTATAGTTTTGTTAGTTGCAGAGCCTTCTTGGTGCTGCTGCTGCGCTCAGTGCGGAGCACCAAAAAGAGACGGAGGAGGAGGAATTGTGGAGGGAGGGTGTGTTCGGTTACAGCCACGCTGAAGTGATCACAATGCCTAGTATATACAAAGTGATAGGCGACTGTGCTCCCGGACAGCCCCGACGTGCACTTCCGAACACAACGTGACTTCATAGCAAAATACTCCGCAAAAAAGAGATACGATTAATATATTTCGTGTCGTCTTCGTTCGTGAACGAAAATGACAATAGATTTTAGATTAGTTTTTATTTTGTCAACTACATTTTCGTCTAGTATTTATTAGTCAACGAAATTGCATATTAATTTAGTCCCAGTTATTGTTTATACACATGTTTTTCGTTTAGTCTAGTCTCGTTTTCGTCCCGTGAAAAATGGTCGTTGACGAACACATTTCGTTTTAGTTTTCGTTGACGAGAACAACTATGATTTAAAGCTTCAATGGCTGAAGGAACAAAACTCCTTGTAAACCTCCGGGGAAACACAGTACTTGTACGTATTTTTCTATTTTGGCCCGCTGTGTATTTGTGTTTGACTTCCCTGATACAAAGCATTTACCTGACAAACAATATGGGACAGGACAGCCAAAAACTCCTGCCCGTCTCAAAAACTTCAACCAGTGCATGATGGAAGCTGGTGTTTTGTTTTAGATTATGAAGATTATACAGCTTCAAATGAAACAAAGGGGCACAAACAGACCCAACATGGCTCACAACGTACTGCATAAACCTGCGTGGATTTAAAGGAGAATACCACCCCAGCAGGCTTTCTTACCTGCATTTGTAGTTGTAAATATATTTTTAAAGTGGTCCCGTTGTTATTTTCTGTTTCCCCTACCCCACTATAAGCTTAGAATGGGTATATGGGATGTTGTTGAAATTCACCGTCCAAATGTTTTTTTGCTATATACTCTTTCCACTATGTCAGTAGTGTGTTGACACTCACACTTTTAGTTTACAGTGGCTCAGGAGTAAACCGTGTGTCAAAACCCGCCTTTTGAGACAGCTGAATCACTGCTCAACTGAAAGTGAAAGTGTCAACACACTATTGACATTGTGAAGAGAGAATATATAGCCAAAAAAAAATCATTTTGGATCTTTGAAAATAGATGCATTTGAACAACATCCCATAGCCTCTTTCTAAGCTTATGTTGTGGGTGGGAGAAACAGCCAATAGGCAGTTACTGGACCGCTTTTTCTTTGGAAATAAATCACCTGCAAATAAAGGTAAGCAAGCCCTCTGGGGTTGAAATTCTTTTAATTCTCAAGCAAACTGCCTATAAAGCGTAAACAGATGTATGTGCTTAGTTTTTTGTTTTTTTTTTTTTTACCAGGAAATTTCTTTCATAAAGCAGGGTGGCGCATGTGGCTGGAGCGTGATTGTTGTCTGGGAGAGAGACGGACCGACTGAAATGAGTCAGTGTTTAGCCGCAGGTATTACTACTACTCAGCTTGAGGGAAACAAAGGCGGCCGACGCCGTAAACATAGCGTTTTGTCTAGAGGCAGGAGGACCGACAGACAGACAGACGGACGGGTCGCTGCTGTGTTGTGCGTATTGATTGAATGTGTCATCATTATGCATTGTCTTCTGAGCTTTCAGGTACACAGTTCCCCCTTTATGTTCCCTCACCTGCTTCTGCGTGCGTGTCAGTAGCGTATTGTTGCCGAGTATTATGAATAATAGTCCCCCTCCCTCCCTCACATGCACATGTACATGCGCACGGCGTGCGTGCGCGCGCACACACACACACACACACACACACACACACACACACACACACACACACACACACACACACACACACACACACACACACCTGCCTTCCATTTTCACTATTATACCTTTACTTAAAACTGCCACGCAGGACTTTGTATTCTTAAATTATGGACGGGGAGGGAGAAAAAAAAAGTTGGCCTTCATTTGATTCCAATTAACCCCAATTCAGCTTGGCCTTGGAGATGATTGGCTTTTTGTACTGTAGCCTATTTAATTTAAAGAGCTGTCTGGTCGGGGGCTCTAACGTTGTCTCATTTCTCTAACCTGGCTACGGTGGGACATTTAAATGAACCCATTAAGAAACGGCCCCCGGGAGGCTCCGAGAGAGAAGGCGTCGAAACACACAACACTGTTAGGGGGTGAAAATACAAGTTGGGCGAAACGTGCAGAGAGAGGAAAAGTCATTTTCTCCTGCTGGGAGTTTGGGACACGGAAGCACTCGGCAACATGGGACACAAAAGCGGCGCGGCTTTCTCCACACTCAAAGGCTTGCAGAATCAATCAGCTTGAAGGGAAACAGAGAATGAATGGAGTAACGGGGTAGGGAGTGATTTTCAATGAAAGGGCGCAGAGGGGAGCCACAGCTTGGAGTCTATTATACGGTACAGTGACAAGCCAAGGTTTGGGAATCCTCTGTACTTTGGTCCCATCTCCAATCAGTTGACTGCCTTGGAAACTAAGATGATATCCTAGTAGGTCCAGACCTCCCTGTTTTAGATCCACAAGTACTGTACCTCCTCCTTGGTCTGGCTCTTGGTCAGAACTGTGTCTGCTTTCTGTCTATTCTTCTAAGTTATTGTAGTGGGGTAAAAAGTACAATGTTATGCCTATAGAGCTCTGGAGTGATGTCAGAGCACCTGATTCCGGGAGAGGATTATATATATTTTTATATAAAGGTGATAACACCGTGGACAAAGACAACTCGGGTCATGACAAATTATGACAACAAAACACAATATTTTGGATCAGATTAGTAAAAAAAAAACAGCAGGATACAGTTTTTGTTTAGTTTTTCCTCTCACAATTTATTTGATTTGTCCAAAACACTGGGTTTATTGTCATAGTTTCTCACGACCCAATTGGCTTTGACCATGCTGTACTCATCTTTATATAAATCATTTTTGAAATGTCTATGGGGAAAAATAATCAATAGTGTCAACAATAAAACATTAGTTTGAGGCGATTACCTTTTTTTTCCATGATCGGCTAACGGCGGGTTGTACTCACATAGTAATGAACAAAATAACCTGGTGCACACTCCTACGTGCATGCGTGCAGTTTGTAGGTCCATCGCTGATCACAATCTAACAGCCTGATTTGAGTTATTTATGGTTATAAACATTATGGTAGCATCAAACCCAACCCGTTTATTATGGTCCAGGCAAAATGTCCCGGAAAACATATGACCTGGAAATACAGGAAGTAGAATCTCTTCTACTCTTTTCCCTGGTCAGTTACGGCAATTGGCCACTTACTGACACCTAGTGGTGATAGTCACATAGCCCATACTAGAGAGCACCTTGGAGGACCAACATGAGAATACTAACGCTATTTGTATAGGTGTAATTTGATAAATAAAAAGCATGTACAGCAACTGAGTAATTGACTTTTTTACTATCCTCATACTGTATGTAATCAGGCAGTGTAGAGCTCAAAGGGATTATGCACACGTCAAGTACGTCATTGGAAGTTATAGGTTTAATGGACATTTAAGTTTACACAGTCATTGGATGTCACGTCGATTCCATTACGAGGATACACTTTACATTTTGGTGGAGGAGATTATGAAGGTAGACTAGTGAGGCGCTAGCGGGAGAACAACCATCATCAGTTTATAAAGAGTGGGTGCGTGTCTATGCATGTGTGTGTGTGCATTTGTATGCGTGTGTGTTTGCATTATGTATACATGCAGGAACAACACAGTAGCAATAAGCGCGACACATTACAACGTGACAACTTCCGGTTGATTTTGATACTAAACTGTAATAGTACTTACAGTATGTACAGTAACTGAGTAAATGACTTTTTTACTATCCTGATGCTGTATGTAATCAGGCAGTGTAGAGCTCAAAGGGCCCCAGTGGCATTCTAAGCTATGTTTACCCTGATCCATTGACACAGTAGTCCCCCCTCCACACTGACACACACACACACACACACACACACACACACACACACACACACACACACACACACACACACACACACGCACACACATGCGCACGCACGCTACAAGCAATTACTGATTGTTCTAATGTTAGCCTCTGGAGAAATGTAACCTTTAAATTAGTCGGTTGATTCTCGTGGTCACACGGCTGGAAAAAAGCTATTGCATATTATTATTACTATTATACAGTGTTACACAACACTGACCCTGCAGAGCTGAGCTTCAAGAGTTCTTATATGCATTCCTTTGTGCAAGTGGCAAATAAAATACTGATTCATTCAGATGTTTTTTTTTTCTTACCACTGCATCTTGTGAACACTGAAGTCATGATGTCATTTGGATCCTATTCTAAACTCAGACAATCTCAAGGATAGACTCCCAGATGAAAACGTCTGTTTTCAATTTATTATCTGATGTATTTTAGCAGAGTACAATTTGGCATTGGTCGTGACAGGCCCTTTCACATGTGAAAAGTCTAAGGCAGTGGCATCCATTTGTGTCTGAAATGCATGTTGTCCAGCCATCTGCCCATTGACACCAATTAGGTGATGATGTCTATGAGTTCATGCTCATAAATGTAGCGTTAGACCACTTAGCAGTCCCTTCATACACAGCTTTCATCAGAAATCTGACTCACTTTTCTGACCTTACTTTTTATCCTCAATTGAACCTAGCTATGCCCCTCCCGCAAACTGTTATGGTCCAATCACAGACAAACCTCTCCACCAATAGCCTTCCTACATGATAGAACATTGACGCACATATTTTTCAGTGGTGCAAGCACTTCATTAAGAAGCATTAAGAAGCATTAAGAAGCGTGCCCGAACCAGACCGGCATGCAGCACGAAGCTGCACCACACACTCCCTACTTTAGAGTGTGGTGACCATATAAAGATTTCCTCCCTGTTCCCTGTAATCACTTTGGGCTTTCAGGGAAAAGCCTTTTGTCCAATCAGGATCGAGTAAGGGTGGGCCTTGTGTATGTGCTGTTGACCAGTTGCCTTTCCCTGCACAGTGGAGCGTGTGCATCAGCACATCTTGTCACCCAATTCACTAAATGCTCCTTTAATCAGTTCCTGATGCCTTAGCACACTTAAAAGTATAATTTCAGAATTTTATCAGCATTTTTTCTTCTTTTCCTTCTTTATCTTAGACTGTTTTATTATTAGATCACTTCCTGAAAATATCTAGTATCGATGACAACCCAAGGAAAGAAGGGGAACGGGCACCAATGTCATTTTCTCTGACTGCAGAACAGTCACGGGTGACAAACTGCCGCCGGAAACTGTGGGGGATACATTGAAGTCAATGAAGCTGAGAATGCATGCACATATTCAAAATTTCTTTCTGAATGACTGATACCATTGTAAACTAAACACTTCTGGAAAATAACAGAATACACATAACAGATTATTATCCACTGTGTTTCTTTTCGATGTGTACACCGTGTAACTTTATAAAGCTGTGCAAAGAGCAGTCCGATTTTATCTGCCACTTACTGTGACGAATCTGCCGGCCGAAATCACAGACAGTCATGCCAGATTGTGTGCAAGAAACAAGCAACCAGGTTGCTTAAATTGCCATCCATTTTCAGTAGAAGTAGAATGATGTCATTTATTTCTCACTTCACTTGAATTGTTATGGAAATAGTTGTAAATCTTTACGCATTACCTCTGATTTCACATGCAAATAGGCCTAGGCCTATTACAATGATTGAATGAATGAATGAATGAATGAATGAATGAATGAATGAATGAATGAATGAATGAATGAATGACATTTTCCGAAATGGAGAAATACAGTTGGCGAATTACAGTACAAACTAATCAAGTATAACTATAACAAGTCTGAAAAACTGTTAGACATAATAGTTACCACTTGTTAATTTTATCAAGACATTTAGAGACGTACAAAATTATAACTAGCAAAGCAAATCATGGTGAGGGTGGCAGTGTAACAGGGTGTAACAGCTTCATATGCTATGTGTATACTGTATGTAATTGTTTTTCTTCTTTCTTCTGCCATTGAAAACCATCAACTTTGAAATGAAATCATTCCTTGGATGTTTGTCTAGTCTCTAGTCTTGTCATGGTGCATTAAATGTAATGATCGAGTGTATGATGTGTATAACTAGGCTACTTTCATCATATAGGCTACGTATTGCAGATTTACAAGCTCACACTCTGATCGGACAAATATCTCAACATGTGAGATGAGTTGTGAAACGTTTGATCTTGTTGATTATTGCATTCAAAACCACTCTTCACATAACATATCAACAGCAGTAGAATCATTTGAATTGAGGTAGGCGTCAACTGGATAACTTTGTCTTGCATGTTTGCTTATATCCACACAAACTGGCACCCGTCCAGTCCCACAGTTCAGTCTCGCGATGACAGCTTAGGCAGCCCAGGCAGAAACACACTCTCTGCTCTTTAGATAGCTCAATTAAATTAAACTGTGCCCCTGTCGAAAAACTCCCACCAGGACAACAACCTGCTAGGGTATTCTTTTATATTCCTGGGCTGATTATATGACGACGGTCAGAATCGTTCATAAATAATGTTTGTTTACAAGATACCGTGCACGCTGCCATCCACTGCCATGTGTTCGTCTAGCTTCCCATAAGAGTTTTGTCACTTGGGGTGTCATGGCGCATCCCTGGCAGTCACGTGACTGGCAGTCACATGACTTTGTGTCCGTTCCTTGTATAGGTTTCTTTTGACAACCATAAGAGCCCCAGTGGCCCTTTAAAAATCATAGTCTTCCACCACCTCCATATTTGACACCACCAGTTCCTGAATCAGAGGCAGCTCAGTAGGGCTCATCCTGATTGGCTAACAAATAGTCCCGCTGGGATTATTTGTTAGCCAATAACAAAGCTTATAGGGATTTCTTTGGGGGCCTCCTACAGCCTATAGAGGTGTCATTTTTTGAAGATGGTCTAATTAAAGGAAGATTTTATGAAAAACAAAAACAAGAAAAAAAATTAGTTATTATTTTTACCATAAAATTACACATAGGAGCTTTAAATGGAAACAGTGATGTCAAATCTGCAACCATTTCTCAACAAATTGCCATCCACCAATCCCTCAGCTTGGAATTTCCTGTGACAAAAAGCAAAAAAAAAAGCAATAATGCCATTGACTGGAAGAGCAGTGATATAACCGGACCATACCCTAATTTATCATCAATTTAAAAAAATAATGAGACCATAATTTACAGAAACACCCATCGCGGTAATTGAAAGGCTATAAACTAGTGATTCAAAGCATGAAGTATTTATTGTATTTGATGATTATTAAGGTAGTAAAATCAAGTGTGAGGTCAGTTAAAATCTCCATAGCGTGTAGAATCCTTCTACACGCTATACTACTTCTTGATTCCCGCATTTCACTGCCATTCACTTCCTTTCCGTTTGTGGCCACTCCAAAAGAATCGCTCGTATACTTTATTTCATAATATAGGGAACTCTCCAGTGTTCTGTCTTCCATTCTGATTTCAGGAAGCATCTTCTTTTGAATATTAACACTTCTAGAGAGACTAAGCGTGGCCAATGCGAGGTAAGCATGGTGCATTATGCCTCCTGTCTTTGGCGTGGAACGGAAGGGGTAAATGAGAACTGCTGGGAAAATTGCACTTCCTACTGACGCCTTAACAGACGCACACCGATGCACATCAGTGTGCGCACGCAGGCTGGCCACGTGTGAACGCCATCGCTCATCAATGAGAAAAGTGGTCATGTTGCAGTCACATGTAAAAATGCACGTCGAGGGGCGCCTGCTGGCCTAGTGGTCCAGGCGCACGCCAACATAATAGGCTTTGGTTTGACAGCATGCCGCGTGTTCGAGGCCCACTCACGGCAGACTTGAGACTGCTGCATGTCTTTCCCCTTCCCTCTATATTCGCTTGAATCTATCGATAGAGGCAAAAAGCCAAAAACAATTGCATCATCAAACTTTCAGATGGCATTTTTTTCCTACCAGTGTGGTGGAACAATGCTTATGATTTGTGATAGTGATCTCCCACCCTTGAAATATATATTCCTCGGTTTCTGTTGAGTGTAAACAACAATTTAAAGCAGTTGTCCTCAACCGAACCTACAGTCGCTGTCACCAGACTGGATGGAGCACTGTATACGATCACAGTGCCAGATTGACAAGAGCTGCACTTACTCCAGCAGCTGTATCCCCTCACGCCTAATTTATGCTCCGAGCCGCGAACGTGTTGTGTTGCACAGAGGACGGAGGAGAATAGCAAACCAATGGAGAGTATGCACATGGAGGGGGGGCTGTCCTCAGACACAGGAAAATCCTTTAAAGGCGTATTCCACCGATTTTCAACATTTTACTATGTCATTAATATACCTTAGAGATGTTGTGTGGACATGATTCTGTGTTTCCTAGAAATGGAGGTCTGAAAAAAATCATCAGATATCATCAAGTTGTGTTTCACCATGTTAATGACTTTTCTTTTTGGACCTTGAAAAAAAAAGAAAATTGAAAATGGGTGGAATTCCACTTTAAAGGACACTTTTTTTTTTTTCAGGGGTCTAGTAGTACTATAAAGTAAAGTAATGAAAAAGTAAAGTAAAGTAAAGTAAAGTAAAGTAAAGTAAAGTAAAGTAAAACTTTTACTTTCTCTAATAACTAAAACATGAACCTTGGTTGAAAAACAAAGCTTTTTTCCACTGTGTTTAGAGTGAATGTAAACCTGGTGATACAACAGTGTATTTCTATGGAGAGCATGTTGTTTTGCCACTCAGTGGGCTCAGCACCATCAAGCCACACACATACTCTCTGTAGCTCACAACGGTATCACCCGTGACGGGAAGGAAGGAGGTTGAATGAACTGAAACCGGCGCTCCACCAAAACAAAAGGCTTGGGTATTTATGGGGAATTGACTACAAGAGACCAGCCACCCGTGCGACCAGTCTCAACGTTTGTAAACAAATAAACGCTCGGTTGGTCTTAATCTTCAAGACGGTCCTGCTTGCCACCTGCGTCTTAACGACCTTGGCTGTCCTCGACGGCCCTGTAGGCGCCGCCGTGCGAACTGTCGTACCTTGAACTAAACTAACTTCTAACTCCCCGTTCTCAGAAGCCGGCGCCGGCAAGCGTGCAGTGTCGGTGTTTGCTTTGTTTGAATATGTAAATAGATGTCATTAAACTTCTCTTACTTTTTAATTAGTCTTCAAGATTTTTATGAGTGACTGCTTCCAATTATGGATCAATGTCTCATTTCTGCATTCTGGCCCCTGGGTGTGTGGCAGCCTGTTTCTTCTTCTCCTCACCGCACAGATCAATGGGGAATGATGCTGCTGCGCTGCTCATGTATATAGTATGTTTATGTATTTGCTTTAGTTTTTTCTGCTATTTTCCTCTGTTTTTTGTAGTTCTGTGCTGACGCCAGGGTTGCGGGTATCGCTCAACAACCAAAGCTCACAGTCGTTCATCAAAGGACCTGCGACCTTTAGAATTAATTATACGATTATCTGCCCTATCCGCTCTTGTCGAAATTGCGACGTCGAAGATTTTGGTAGTGTGGTTAACCACTCTCCCTAGAAATCGTGTGTGTGTGCGCGTGCATGTGTGCGTGTGTGTGTGTGTGAGAGAGAGACACAGAAAGAGAGAGAGAGAGAGAGTGAAATTGCTCCACCAGTAATTTAGCTCAGAGCTCATTAACTGGCACATGAGAGCAAGGCTAAATTCTGCTTAGTACTTAAATGCACTCCTGCCATGCAGAGGCAGAGCTCCTGCCGCTGTGTAGTGTTGGAGAGGAGGTGCTGACGCGGTGCTGGCTGCGCCGCAGAGTGCCACTCCACAGTTGTTGAAATTTACCCATAGCGCCGTAGTATAGCTCATACTGCAGGTGACTCTTAAAAAAAAAGTGCATCCATTCATTGGCAGTAAGATCATTAAATTTGTTTGTTGTCGTGTGTGTGCATTATGCATGCGTAGTATAAAAAATATATATATATATAAAGACTCACATCAGATATAAATAGATAGTGGCACTGCTATGGAGACAAGACACTGTTTTGCTGGATTGGTGAAACCGATCCAATCCAGGTTTATAATCATGCACTGCGTTGCTTTTGGTTAGGCAGGAATAAATTCTCCAAGCAATCCCCCATATCCTTTCAAGTGCCTGTTCTGTTTTTAATTTGAGTTAACCTTTTTTTTTTTTCATTGTGAATTGGCACTACCGCAGTGAACTTCGACTGCATAATTTCAAATGAATTTCAAACGGGCACAAAATGGCGGTTTTGGCGGCAGAACATTCACTCGCTTGGCTCTGCGGATGCATGAGGGACGGTCAGTTATAGTAATGTTTAGTGAGGTAAACAGAACATTCTTGACAGCTATGAATTTCAAATGAAATTTAAGAACAAATGGGCCAAAGTTGCTTGCATGGCACGTCAACTCTCCATTAGAGAAGTGGAGAGCAGTTGTCATATTTGTTCATTAGGGCGATACGATACAACACAATTCAACGTTTTGAAATCGATATCTACAGTATTGTTTGAAACATGTGGATAGTGCAGTGCAAGGGAAAAATGTACCATAATGGATATGAATAAGACTTACTCGGGTATAAGGCACTTGTAGGTTGTAGACACTTCAGGAAGTTGCCTATACAAGATCATTGGTAGGAATTCTATAAAGTGAATGGAAGAAAACAGTCCGCACAAAACGATGTCTAAAGACACATTTGGAAACACTGCTAATCCTGTTTTGTTGATAGGAGAGAGCAAATGGCAACATTGCTTTGTAGTCTGAAGGTGGTGGAACGGAGACCTTTAAAAAAAAAAGATGACACAGACACCCACGTTCATGCACTTCCTCATTTGTTTTGTTAATTCAACATTGATAACAAATTACAGGCCCTGCCGACCTCGTATACACTAGCAGCTGTGTGCTGCCGTTAAATTAAAGCAACTCGGAGTAAATGCCCTTGACGTGTTTTGACCCCCTTCCTGACTAAAATGCCCCCCCACCCACCCACCGGCTGGACCTAGGCTGTACCCCATGACATGGCCAGCCCTCCTCCCACATGTCCCGGTTCAGGGTAATGTGGGTTCTGGGTGGGTGGGCTTACCATCGCTGTAGTGGTGAAAACACAGAGCAGTGTGTACTGTAGCTGCAAAGTCTGTATAGTGTAGATTAGTGGTTCATAAAGTGGGGTCCTTGAGGGAAGTTCCAGGGGGTCCCCCCAGTTTAATGATAGTTTGGAAACAACTGGACTTAGAGATCTTATGGGTATGAAACTCTGAGACGGGTCCGTTTGGTCCCATTTATTATACGCTGTCAGTTTATTTCACCGTTTTTGACAGTGACATTTACAGTATATTAGATTTAGAACTGGTGATGTTTATGTGAGTAATTATGTGTAATTATGTATGTTCAGATATTTTAGATTTAGTTCCTGGACTGCAATTCCCACAATTCATTGGCACACTGCACCCATGGATAGGGGCTGTATTACCGAGACAACATGCAGTCCAGGAAGTAGTTTCGATCAGAGACACTGAGCTCACTGCTAAAATCCAAAACCAAATATTACGCATTATTTAGACCACCAGGAAACTGTGCTAAAACTTGTCATTAATATTTGTGGTGAAAATGGTGAAATGTCTGTTTAACTATCAATGATTTTACAATCAATCGGGGGTCCCAGAGATATAAGCTGATCAAGATCTTCAGACCTGAACGTTTGCTTTCTTTGCAGCACCAAGCTCTTTATTATGAGCAAATATAAGAAAAGATGTTTTCTTCAAGTCTCGCCTAAGGATTGTTTCCCTTCATCTTTATACAGAGAGCGAGTCCTTTTCAGTCTGGAGTTTGTTATTGAGACGAAATCAATAACACCTTGAAATGAAACAGGCTGAGAACTTCCGCCAGAGCCTCTTAAAAGGTGCTCCCGGCATATCTTTTCAAACGGTGGTCCATGGGCTCATTAGTGTCAGCTCTAGGGAGTCCTTGACATGAACACGTTTTGGGAAGCACTGCTGTAGATGGGCATGGTCTGTCAATAAACTCATCCATACATGTAGAAATGAAACCCCACACATACCCAGTGGCATTTCTAAGCTATTTGTAACCCCAGGCAAGATTTTAACCAAATGGACTTGCGGGTCCATTTGGTAAGGGTCCAGGGAAATCTCCTGTGACGTCATACCCATGACAGGCACAGCAAAATGGTGCCCCCCAAGAGATGAAAACTATTTTTAAACTAAAGAACATATTATATGTGTTTTAAATGTTCAATTCTAGTTATAGAGGACAAGTATAATGTATTTATCCATTTGAAGCATGTCTGGTGGTCGCCCCACTCATGGCACCCCAGGCAACTGCCTAGTCTGCCTAATGGCAAAAACGCCCCTGGGCATACCGTTCCAAGTTGGAATGTCATCAGTCTCTCCTGATCAGAGCAGGTTTCCTCTCAACATTTACAACGTATACCCTGTTATTTATAATGGTATCATATACCTTTATACTTTTTATAGCATTCTATATAAATAACATGTGCAAAGGCCACATATTATGTGGGAACCAGCTTCGACAACCAGCGATTGAATTACGGCGTATATGTCTTCATTAATTACTTTTGGCAGGGGACCGGGAAAATGACAGAGTTCAACATTGTTTTTGCATATGCACACGCCGAGTCAACATTAATCTTAGCAACCTCGGATTCGCGCAAATGAGTCTCTCGCACTGACATTCCTACATAATGCATGTGTTTGACGAAGAGTGTGCACAGGTACAGTACGCACACATTACACTGACACACGCACGCATGCACACACACACACACACACACACACACACACACACACACACACACACACACACACACATACACATAGACACACGCTGAAATAATTACCTGTTTCTCTAGCACGCGTCGCGTATCTCAGAAAATGAAAGTATGCTGAAGGCATGCCTTAGAAACAACAGTGTTTGGAACTAATGTTCAAAACTCCATCTTGTTTCCACTTCATGTGCCTGTCAAGCTCCTACACACACCCGACAATGCTTGTAAATACAAATAAAACTACTGTACATCTGAAATCTTTAGACAGTTATTTATTAATAATAAATCCATGTTGAGTTAACCACAGCTAGTCAAAGCGATTGAGGAGGCGAATGCAGGTGTCTGTCGTCGTTTCAAAAAGGTCTCAGTTCCGCCCCTTCAGACACAAAGCAATGCTGTCATGTTCAAAAACAAAACCGATCAGAATCATGTTTTGTCTGTGTTGTGACAAAATACTATGCACAAGCACTCTCTCTCTCTCTCTCTCTCTCTCTCTCTCTCTCTCTCTCTCTCTCTCTCTCGAGTATGCTTTTGTCAAATGCATGTTAAATGCCAAATGTGAAATGGCATAGAATGTTTTTTTTCTCTCAAAATGTTCATGTCATGGATCCCAAAATTATATGTATTTGGCTTTGGACCGGACCGGGCAGAACCCCATCTGAAAATATTTCTACCAGGGATTCCTGCGTATAAAATTTGTGTTGTTAAATATGTTTCAAAAAGATCCTATTGGAAAAATAGTTGATTTAAAAGTTCACACCACGTTGCACTGCAAAGCAATGTGAGATTGCGGATTGGCTATTTTCAAATAGCCAGTATGTGTATACTGGAATTAAGCTAGCTTAAGCTGGTGCATTTTGCCAGGGACCCTGTGGAACCTCTTCAGAGACCTGTGGAACCACTGGCATAGGCCTAGGCATGCACCATGTACAGTATAACGTCGAGTGACATGCGTTGTCTGGCTTGCTGTACTGATGGAGTATACATTTGGTAAAACTAACATGTAGACATAGATGGTTTTCATTTTAAAGGAGCATTCAGTGATTTGGGTGGTTTGCAGGAACATCAGAGATGTGCACATGCCCACACTCTACAGTGCGGTGAAGTGCAGTAAGCCAACAGCACATTATACCAATGCCCGGCCCACTCGATCATGATTGGAGGAAGGCCTCTCTGTCATTCTGATTGGAAGAAGAAAAGCTTTTCTTCCAAAGCCTAAATTGAAACTTTTTTCTTTTTTACTTATGGACACAAGGAGAGGATTTACCATAAAACAAGGGCAAAAAAAATAATTAAGTGAAATGACCTACTAGTTCTTTGTGTTCTAATAAAGGGAATTTAGACTCATCTATTACACACTTTTATTACAAATCCTGGCGATGCTGATAATGTTTCTTTCTTTTTTCCATTTCATTTTCTATTGTTTCTTCTCTTCCAATGGCCTAATGGGAGAAATTGTCATAGTTCTTCTGGGGGACAAACAAGAGATTCTATATAAAAGCCAAGTGAATACAGAAGTACATACGTGACTGTATTTGACTTCTGCAAATAAAGAAAAGAAAGATTTGCGTTTTCTGCCTGACAGCAATGATATACACTACACGCCCATGCTTTGTTGACTGTACTTTTAAAAAGGTCTTGTCTGAATCCAGACAGTACATGCCCTCCATCTTGTCCTCTGTATTATTGCAGCTTTCTGTGGGCAAATTACACACCTGGCTGCGTTATCCTTGATTGCCAATGACCTAATTGGGGGGGAAAACATCCTGGGAAAGTTTCTGAAGTGTAGCCATATGTTCTTATTGTTTGATTTACCAGTGAATTTCAACCTGTATGCCACAAGGATATTGTAAGTGGGCCACAAAATAACTGGCAAAAGAAACAAAATCTGGGGGTGGGCAAAAACAAAACAAAACATATTATATCTTGATTCTTAATACCACAATATCAATTTCAAATCGTCAGGTTCAAAATTGTTTATTTATTATTATTATTTATTCATGTCAGAAAGACTGACTGATGTTACTGCATTGAAGTGTATGATGAGTGTTTTCATGGTCTATATTAGAGGTTTCAATGGGCCTGGAAAAGTGGGTTCTACCCGAAACCGCCCCTAAATAAGTTGACCCGAGGCTCACCCCGGCCCGGGGTATTAGCATATCGTTTGGGCCCGACCCAGGCCAGACTATTAACAAAAATCACAATAACCGACTTACACTTACTCTTCATGAGTGTAGGATAGCGTTATCAGAGCCGGCGCTTCGCGGTTCAGTCAGTGTGAGAATGAGATTTCAACTGAATATCCCTGAAATAAAGGATTTATGTAACTCCCGTTAGGCTGCACTGTCCATCATGGATTCCAGTCCAGTCTGGTGTTGTGAGTAAACATTCATAGCAGCTGTCTGTTCGCTTTAGTTTCCTCTCTCTGAAGTGAAGCAGTTATATACTATTTTAAGTTTACAAGTGATCCATGCAGCGCTCATCGCTTGGATCTGCGGTTTCGTGTGGATGTGCTGTTTAAGTTTAGAAACAAACAATCCATACAGCGTTCATGTTCAAGTTTACAAACAGCCCATGCAGCGCTGTTCATGTGGAGCTGCTGTTTTGGTTAGATTTCTAGACCAACGTCTGTGGTTACAATATACTAAGATGCCTTATACACATGTATCAAACACATTGATATTCTGCCTGTTTCTGCCTGTGTTTGATGGCCACCGCGGTGCTTTTTCACTGGGAGTCAGGTCAGAACATGCTAGTTTGTCATGAGTGAATGAGGCCCAAGCGTGCGTGCGTGCTAAAATAAATGCACTGCTCCTCTCCCCTCCGCTTCCCTGTAAGTCCTGTGAATCTCCTTCCTTCCTCCTTCCTTATAATACATGCATGTATAGATAGACACTTGTGTGTATTCTGTTATACACAAATAACAGAATGAGGTAAGTGAATCATCCCACCACCCACTACGTTAGTTCCACTGCTGAAAGCCTCTCATTAAGAATAACATGTATGCTCTGACAGTGCATGCGGTCCAGTCATTAGACCACTTAACATAGCAACTGAATGGCCAGATGTGTGCGCCTGGATCACTTTCCCCGAGTTGTTCAAGTGGGCCCTTATCCAGTAGTGGTTTGAGAAGCGCCCTCCATTAGCATCATTAGCATGCCCATCTCAGGGAACACCCCAGATTGTATGAGAAAGTTGTGAACTGTATCGTCACCCCCATTGCCTCAATCCCAGGGGCGGATCTAACATTTCCCAATTGGGGGGGCAGAAGAAAATGGTAAGGGGGCGGCTTCATGAAGCCGCACCCATACCATTTTCAGTAGTGTTTCAAATACTTTTAAATATATAAGCACTGAAATATCTTGGGTTGTTTTGCATGACATCATGTTTGGTGGGGCAGACTGGGCATTTAGGGAGGCATTGCCCCCATGCCTATGCCTAGATCCGCCCCTGCTCAACGCTGCAGTCTACAAGAGGCTGAAGACGAGGTTGTGATAGAGTGCCATTGATCTGACCCCCCCCCCCCCCTCACACACACACACACACACACACACACACACACACACACACACATACACACACCCACCCCTCCGGTCAATGGTCCTTGTGTGCTCCCCAGGTCTCCGTTGCCATGCCGACTGCGACGGCAGAGGCTGCAAAGGAGCCATTTGTGTTGTCGATCTCTGAGCAGGACAGGCTCTCCCAGTGTCACTGCTGTGCTGCAGGTGCACTGAACGCCTCCGCCCCCTCCGTCACACCATAACACTCATAGATCACCGGGAGGGCTTGGTTGGCCAGGGTGACCCGAAACTGTTCGTTTGAGGGATCAGAAGTATTGCATGTGTGGGACAACCGGGGAAACGCATTGCCAACACGCAAAGCAAATTAATATCTTGATGTCATATTCAAAAAAATAATTCAAGATTTCAATTCAAATATAGCGAAGACAGCTCAAAATGCGTTACACTGCAGCACGTTTTGAGCTTCTAGATCAACTACTTTTGATACGATAGTACAAGCAATGTGGCTCCTCTGGAGTGAGTGTGGAACTATAGCAGTCCTCTGGAGTGAGTGTGGAACTATAGCGGTCCTCTGGAGTGAGTGTGGAACTATAGCTGTCCTCTGGAGTGAGTGTGGAACTATAGCGGTCCTCTGGAGTGAGTGTGGAACTATAACAGTCCTCTGGAGTGAGTGTGGAACTATAGCGGTCCTCTGGAGTGAGTGTGGAACTATAGCGGTCCTCTGGAGTGAGTGTGGAACTATAACGGTCCTCTGGAGTGAGTGTGGAACTATAACGGTCCTCTGGAGTGAGTGTGGAACTATAGCGGTCCTCTGGAGTGAGTGTGGAACTATAACAGTCCTCTGGAGTGAGTGTGGAACTATAGCGGTCCTCTGGAGTGAGTGTGGAACTATAGCAGTCCTCTGGAGTGAGTGTGGAACTATGGCGGTCCTCTAAAGTGAGTGTGGAACTATAGTGGCACCAGGAGATTACTCTGATTATTTTAACAGAAAACATTTTAGCAGAAAAAGAGACAAGAGAAACCCAAATATTAGGGCATTTGAACACTAAACTCTGTCGGTCACAATGTGGGACAGGGGCTCAATTTGTGGGACACCTGAAAATGTCTTGGAAATGAGGGACTGTCCCGCACAAAGATGGGCATCTGGTCACCCCTAGGGGCTGGGGCCAGGCTGGCTGGAGGGAAGGGCACCAGATTTATTCTGCACAAACATCAACAAACACTTAGGAGCGCTGCCCACAGGTCCCAGTGTCTGCTGCCCCCTGCTGTGTGGATCAGCTATAGGGAGAGAATGGGGTAAAATGTGCCATGGGTAAGGATGAACCAGCCCTTTATCTAGAAAAGTAGAAAACTGGGTCGTCATTTGGACTCCTAGTAAGAATCCATCATTTACACCTGGCTGTGAAGATAGGAAGTCATTTTAAGTAGAATTTCAACACATCTGCTAAAATGACTACTATAACAAAGAAAATCTACCCAGGTCTATAATGCAATCATGTGTGTTGGTGTTTTGCTTGTGGATGTTAACCATTTGAATAATTTAGCGAATAATAAGTATTATTCTGGTAGTTTCTAAAATGGTAGCTGTGAAAATGAACAAACTCTGTAAATTGAGACAGTTTTCCTCATGCGATTCAAATCATACTGATTGAGCTTTAATTATATATATACAGTATTTACTCAGCTAAGACACGTTTGTTTTATTGTATTAGCAAGTGCAAATATTAAAAAGGTTCTGATTTGATACTACTTTTGCCTTGCTTCCAGGGCAACTTCAGTAAAAAGTGGTTGATCTTATAGCCCATTCTCCCCCAGAGTTCCTCACACTGCTTCTGGTCATCCCCGGTGGGACCCTCACCCTCCTCTTTGGTTTCCAGAGGCTTTTGATGTGAAGAAGATGGAGCGTTGCAATTGGGGAAATGGCCCCAATTTGCTATATTGCAGTATATTATCTGAATACATATCACACTGAATGTGACGGATAGCAGGGCCTTATAGGGGGAAGCGGCTACTGAATCAGATGAGGTCTTGAGGTTGCGATTGATGATGGCTCACAGTATCATTAATATGGATCCATTACGCCATCCAGTCCACTCCAGCTGATGGACTCTAAAGGCACACCGCCGGCCGCACTCGAAAACGCATTTAGTTCAAATTAAAATCATTGTTGGCAAGGATAACTCCATTGATTACAAAGATGAGATTTTGTCGTCTGGGGAAGTTAAAATGTTTTTTTTTTCCTTTAGATGTATTTGTTTGTTTAGTTTTACTGTACACAGGCCCGGAATGCATTGCAGAGGCGCTACCCTGTTACGTAACGTTGCGACGTACAGTAAAAGGGCTGTGTGGGACCGAAATAACGACGGCATAATCCCGTCGTGACAGCTAAGGCTTTTGAAATCGTTCCCCCTCTTCTCTCCTTACATTCTCTAGCACTGAATCTTGCACAAAATGAACGTTTAGCTAACCTAATCGTATACAATAGCGTCCCCCTCTCCCTCACTCTCTACTGTCTTGGCAGTATAGCACATTAAATGATAACATTTATCTGCCGTATTCCAACTCCTCTGGAGCTCATGGTAGTCTAATGCCGTGCCGCTTTGCAAAGTATATGCTAGCTCTCTCTCTCCAAATTTCAATTTCATGAATACAGATGAAACCTGAAAACAGTAGGGCTGTATTTTAACTTTAACCAAGAGTGAAGGATGTCAAATGGCACCTGACTGAGCAATGAGTGAGTGGATTTGTTCTTTCCCCACAAGCCTAATTATACAACTATATTTAAAGAGTCAGCCAGACATCCTTCTCTTCTTGTGGATTTAGTCCTGTGTGTCTGTGTGTGCATGACTCGGGCAGGCAGAGAGAAAGGTTCCCGTAAGAAAACGAGTGTGTGGGGGAGCTAACGGTATTTTAGCTGATGAACGCTGCTCGAATCCTGTTAGGCTAATAGGAAATTTGATCACCTTCTCGGGTTTGATGCGCTTCGCTCGTAGAAAGCCTTTTAGTTTGTGCCCACAGTTCATTATAATCGTATAATTAACAGCACTCAGCCCCTTTTCTCTTTGTGTGGCGTGCGAGAAAACGGGGCGAAAAATAAATGATTCATTTAAAAAGAATCTGATGCATATTAAAAGTGGGTTTAACTGTAAGTCATTTTTAATCTAATTGGGAAATCTTTTGTGTCCCAGGGGGAATACGTTGAATGTTAATGAGGTGTGTGCGTGCGTGCCGCGTGGCCACCCTACTTGCACGTTCAGCTGGGAGTATACACAGTCGAAAGTATCTGAAATCACACTAAAAACACCTGTTGCTTTTTTATTTCAACCACAGCCAATAGCCGTCGTGTGATAACTAGGCCATTTCACACCGCGTAGAAAACAACCATCGATTTCAGTGGTTACATTGTCTGCTTTGATTTGGCTTTAGTCCACTGTATGTGCCGTGCCAGTGAATACGTGATTAATTATACTTCCACGTTGAGGCAGAATTCAATACTGTACTTCAGGTATAATCACAAAATAATTGCAAAGGTTTCAACCAAAATGAATATTGCCACACATAATACTGTAAATTGCGTTGGCCTACTTTACCTAGCCAAGGACACGCTCCGTTCTTGCGTCCTTGGTGTAATGCCTGAATGATTTGGGGCTTTATCGTATCCCAGTTTAACGACTTGTGTTTATAAAGTGCTACGCTGGCCATGCTCAATAAAGAAGCTGATGTTCTTTACGGTACCGTTTTGGGAACAGTTTTCTACATCTACAAGACATTAAACATGCTTATGCATTGCTTAACGATGGATGTGCGACACGTCGTGAAAAATGCGTTCCACTGCAATCTTTGCATTTGTCATGTGTGCAGCCTTTGTACAGCAGGGGTGCCTCCTTTTTGACACAACCATTAAGTATTTCCTCTATTTTTACTCGACTCGTGTCACCGTCCTCAAAATGAATGTTAGCTGACACAACATAAATCAAAGGTATTAGTTTAGTATCTGGAAGGAAATGATAGCGGTCTTGAGGGATGCTGTATAGCCTGCTTGACTGCGTTGTATCAACGGCCTGTTATTGCAGCGTTCGCGTTTGAAACGGCAGCAATGAAACGCACGAAGATTCTCCTTTCCCACACAATACTGCACTCTCTCCCTCTCTCTCTCTCTCTCTCTCCCTCTCTCTCTCTCTCTCTCTCTCTCTCTCTCTCTCTCTCTCACACACACACACACACACGCACACACACACACACACACACGCTTACAGTCCAATCTAACACTGCTCAAAGTCGGCTCGGGTTAAAGCTGTCAACTGAAATGTGTGTGATTAGTGTTGATAGTGTTCAGCAGTGTCACATTGACAAGTTAATGTCAGGTGCTCGAATGGAGAGCCTCAGTGCTGGAGGGTCTTCATGACCTTAGAGATAATGGAGGCACGCATAGCAGGCTGTCATCGCTGTCAGGTATAAGGCCATGTCACTTCAAGACATATTATATATTTTTTAGTTTCCAGACTTTGTTTTCATCAATTGGAGTTCTAAATAGTCGCTTGAATCAGATTTTTTTTCAACCACTGTTACTGTACTTGGCTCAAGTATGAAGATTTTTTTAAGATGCGTTTTTGGCGTTTTTGCCTTTATTGATAAAGAGACAAGCGAAGAATGACACGAAACAAGGAGAGAGAGAGAGAGGGAGAGAGAGAGAAGGGGGGAGACATGCAGCAAAAGGTCGTCATGAACTGGGACTCGAACACGTGACATGCTGTCAGGCCAAAGCCTGCAGTATATGTGACATGTACCCGGACCGCTACTAGGCCAGCGGGCTATTGGTCCTATAAGCAGATATCCTAAGATATCCTGAATTCATAGCTTTCAGTCACTTGGTTTCTCCGCCCCCCTGGCGGGCAGAAAGGACGTCGCTGTAAACAGAATACACACAGTTTCCTAGCTGTTTTAAGTAGCAAGGACTATTTAGATCAGTGGTTTTCAACCTTTTTCATCCCAAGGCCCACCATTTATTCAGCATTTGAGCCACGGACCACCAATTGAGGATGTTTTTAGACCCACAGACCCCAAAACTAAAGATTTCTTTTGCTTCTGTCCATGACCATTAATCTTCTAGTTGTGTAGATTTGGACTAATTCGCATGATGGATATCATGCGATATGGACCCTTGCGGGTTCATTTGGTTTCATTTTTACACTCTCAAGAGTTACATTTGGTTAAACAACTTAGCTGGGGACCACCTGGAACCCTCCGACGCTGCCCTCGCTACTCGAGTCTGGTTATGTTTTCATATCTGGTGGAGAATCCGTCCCCACGCCACACCGCCGCAAAGACGAAGGCGCCGGCACAAAAGCACAGACAGCCACCTGCACCTCCAGTCAGGCTGGGCCAAAATGCCGCGTGTGGAAAGTGAAGAGCCCCCCCACCGTCAAAGCGAAGGCGAGCAACGTCACGCCAGCCAGAAGTGTAGCAACAGTAGCCAGTACAACATGACAAAATGTCTCCCACTTCCCCTTAACTTTGACAGTGAACTGTGCACAGATGAAACCAAACGGACCCATTAGAGTCCTGTTTGGTTTACATTTAGAAGTTTGTCGTGTTATGCTAGCTACTGTAGCTATACCCCCGGCCAACGCAACACCACTCACCCCCGCCCCAACAACGAAGAAGCTCCTCACCCCCCACACGACAGCACCCGCATGCCGCATGCACTTCCACACCAGCGGTGCAGCACAGAGAAGGCTCTGACGGAGACGAACCCTCCACCAGACGCACAAAAACATCACCAAACTCGATACAGACATCTCACCTCGCCGGTTAGCACAGCCTATGGCACAGCAACTATCCGGCATTTAGCTAGTTAGAGCGCAGACACCCGCTCCCTGCAATGGAGAATGGAGAACACTTCTTGCCCGCCAGGGGGGGGGCACGGCCTGGGCCCGTGACGACACGTGATAACTATGAATATACTGTATAGCTTTTAGACAATGCTGGGGTTTTGCCGGCCTGCAAGCCTGTGACGGTCATTACCACATGATGGTCAATCAACAGAATAGATTAATGTCCTCTCAGCGGCTGCATGGTTTATGGAAAACTCCCTTTCTGTTATTGCCATTGCTGTTGGCAGCTATTGGTTATATTGTTTAAAGAAAAGGCATGAAGTTAGTCCTCCCCCACTGTCTGTGGACGGTGCATTTGGCTTCAATCTTCTGCTCTGCCTCAGTCTGCATATTGGCGCTCAGACGTCCTCTCCCCCGTGGCCACTACATAACACAGAGTTCACTATATCTCTCCCTGCATAAGCACAAGGAGCCGCGGAGCTACGCACACACATCACTGACATTTATCACTATTATTCTCATTCCTGTCTGCCTTTTATTTGACAGTGTTTCAGGGGGAGTTTATGCCTTTTTTCTCCTGCTGTCGCGCTATCTCTCTCTTTCTTTTCTGGACAGGCTGAATTGAAAAAAAAAAGTCCATTGGGTATTGTCCTCTGAGGAGGCATTGCTTTGCGCAACACCCCCCCCCCCCCTCCCCTCCCCAACCGCCCGCACAACCCCCAGCCAGCTCCACTCCCGAGATACGAGATACTCTCTCATCTCGGAATGGATATTCCTCCGTAGGATATAGAAATACTAATGGCCTTACCATATACAGTATATATCTTTTGGCCCACAGTTTCCTCAGATTTACTTGCACACATTAGGGTGTTTCCTCAAAACTGCGGTCGTCTACCTGTCTGTTTTTGCACTCAAAATGGCTTGCTCTTACTCATACTGTATATGTTGAGGTATCCATGGCAATGTCTCCATAATATCTTCCATAATCTTCTTTCCAATGCTCCGGAGTCTGGCTTATATACTGCCGTATCGGAAAATAATGACAGAAAGCTGTTGTCTGTCTGTCTGTCTGTCAGTTCCATTCTTAACAAAGGGTGTTTTAAATATCTTTCGAATTTGGTTTATTTTCAGATTTCTATTTCTGCTAAGCAGCAGCCTTTAGGCAAGACATTTCAATTTCATTCTCCATTTGCCCTTTTTCAAGGCTTTGATGCTTCTGATGAACTAGCTGATCTGTTGCGTTCACATGCAGCGATGCGTTGCGAGTTGAGTTTGGAGCAGCTACAAGCATCCAGTGTTGGGCCAGCTACTACGAATTTCGAAAGTGTAGCTTGTACAGTTACAAGTAGCTTAATGTAGCAGTAAGACATCTTGAAAAGCTACAGCGACATAGAAAACAGGAACTCAGCTACTGCTTTTTCCCCCCAGGTTGAGATTACTCTATGGCTGCGGTTACATGGAGATACACAGATATGTTTCTCCGTAAAACCGTGCTCTATCAATTTTTTTCAATGAGAAAATGCTCAGTACATGGCCATAAATGGGACATAATTACTGGGTGGGGTATTATGCATTTCCAACTTGCATCGTTCCAAGTAGGCCAGTAATTCCCCAGCGGGCACCGCTCCAGACGGAGGCTCTGGACCCCCTTCCCCTGCCCGAGTCAATGAACAGATGCTGGGTCCTTCATGTTAACTGATAGATTAGGTTTCACGCTCTCACCGTTGGAGCCTCCCGTCTCGCCACGCAGGGCTAACAAGAGGCTCTCACCTCCCGGGCGCTTACATGCGGAGAGCGGGGCCAGGCTAATACACTTCTGACGCCCCCCCCCCTCGGCCTGTGAAATGAAATTCCCTCACAGCTTAGTGAAATTTCACATGGGCTTTCGCCGGCTATTACTTCTGCAGCCAAGGCTTCTTCTGTTTCCTCCTCTGCCAGTTGTCCTCCGACTAAAAAAGGCGCTTGCAAACTGGAATTGATTCAATCCCTTTGATGTATTATCATTTTCACACACAGCTAACCAAAAACTGTGAGGAGCAGTGTGCAGAAAGAGAAAGAAGACACGGGGGCACCGGGGGTCTCATTTCGATTTGATGTTGGTATATTTAGTAGCTTTAATAGGACCTATCTATCTGCCGGATCTATCTGAACCGCCGTATAGCTACTGTACGGATGTGAAGTGTTTGTTTTGATCTCGCTTTGTCTTTCAAAGCCTTAGACGGAGGTGTTTGTATACATAAATACAAGGAAATAAAGCCATTAGTGGACTAACTATGCTCAGCTTTTTCCTCTAGCTCCTTTGCCACTGGAAGCTGTGAAAGCGTCGCCTATTAATATTTAGGGTTGATCTTTTAGACTACAGCAAAACGGAATGCACCAAGGCTTGCTTGTTTATTTATACGTGGTATTGTTTGAAGAATGTTTCGCTAAATCTGTATTCCAGTTGGAGGGTCGGGGTGGGGGATGGCATGATGATCATTAAATTCCACACAAAGCTGCGTGGATGATATTCTGTGTTTATTTGGATGAACCTCGCATGCCACATATAGGCCTCTGGGCGTGACAGCGTGTCATGTGTTCGAGTCCCAGTCATAACGGCCTTTGCCGCATGCCTTCCCCCTTTTTTCTCTCTCTCTCTCTCTCTTCCTGTCTCCTGTCAATCTTCACTTGTAACTATAAATAATGGCAGAACAAACAAAAAGGGTGCAGATACAAACACTCTTCCACATGCAGTTTTCATCTAAAGGCTTTGAAGAAAAAAAGGAAAGTATGTTTTTCAGTTATGCAAAAATGTATGCAAAAACGAGGATTCTAATGGCAGTGGGTTGAAGTTGCTTACAATGAATACTATTATCAAAACAATTTCATCCAACGAGAATATGCAATATTCAATTTCAGTATAGTGCCCAAAAAACAGCCATTGCTATAGCCACAGATCCTGACAGATGTTCAAGCACCCACTATCGTTGTTTATATAAGGACCCAAAAGTAATAATGTGTGTACTATACATCTACTAGAGTTTACAGTATGAGACAGACAGACAGACAGACAGTGTGCACCGTCACATAAGCAAGGGAAGCAGTCTTTTTGTTTTAACTAGACAATTTAAATCAACACGTTTTGAGATTGTATATAGAGTTTTCATACTGACTGGTGGGGGGAGGAGGAACTCATCTGGTTTAGTTTCAACCAGCCATGCTTAGATCAACTTTCCAATTATTTCTGAACGGGGTACCAATTAAACGATTACGTCCATCGCCGCGGCTTGCCAACTCGGACAGCCTGGCAATCAACGCGCGAGGCCACTGGCCGTCGGCCATGGCCAGTCGCTCACAGTATCGCGCTTTCTCTGGGGCCGCCTGGCGAGGCTGAAGGCTCATTTTGTTTCAACAAGGCAGCCGACCTTGTTGAACAAAACACGCGCCCCTATCAGTGTCATCCTTTTCTCAAGCCGACTGGCCCACCAGTCAGTTTGCAGACTGACTGATCGGTCAAATTTACAGAGGCATCTACGTTTATGCGCCGCCTGCCCTCATTTATGTGCATGTGCCCCCGAATTACCCAGTGTGCTCTGTGGTAATTCTCATTCATTCAAACCTTTATTTATTCCCGAAAGGACATTGAGGTTGCCCTCATTTACGGCGTTGAAGAGATACAATACAATTTAAAATGCAATTTCTGTTCACACAATTAATAAAAAGAGCTTTGTTGTTGTGTACCACGGGTCTACTTGCGTGCGTGCGTGCATGTATTGTGTACTGTTGAGTGTTTTTATGGCTAAGTTGGTGTGTGGTGTGTGTGCGTACATAGTTCTGTTCCAGGTGGGGGAGTTTGAGAACAGCACCGTTTCTAGGGTGCTTCAAGCACCACTGGAGCTTCAAATTTGATTATTTCTCCCCCTTGCAAATCCAAGTCGTGTTGGGACTTTGCATGAGGCTGCCTCTCACAGCGTTGTGGTCCCAACTCCCAACTTAACGGTTCCACCAGCCTGCGTTTTCCAACTCCTTCATCTTCAACACTAGTCTCTTCATCTCTTGCCTTCACCGGGCCGAAGACATGGCGATGGATGTTTTGCACCCTGTCTGTCCATCCGTTGGTTCGTCTGCGGCCATTCCCTTGCTGCCAATTCTGAATGGCTGCCCTAGAGCTTTTCAGAGCGCCCACATTCCGTGAGGCTGATTTTTGCACTGTACACGGTATTTCTGTAGTCATGGGATCAACACGGTACAGTCCGATTTTTAACCCAAACACCACAGAAAACGGCAACGGTGTCGCGTTCTGCCTTTATGCCATGGCTCGGGCCGTGGCACTCGGTAAAAACCCTTATTTTGAGGTCATGGTGTTTCTTGTGTCTTGACTAATCTGTCCTTTCACGATCTGTGCAAAAAGTTCTGTGTCACAAGTCCAAGAAGTGACGTTTAGTCCTAGTACCCATGCACAAACGACATTGAGGGGCCAAATTTGAGAAAATGCCATTTGAATGCATTGGATGTTATGAGCGCGGGTGCAAAACAAAACAAAACAAAATGGCACCCATTGCCTTCCAAAGTTTGCTTTTGGATTGGTCAGGTTTCAACAAAATGCCTCAAGTTATGAACACAGTGTGTGATTACGGTGAAACTTTGCTCAAACATTTCGATAACAGGCTGATACCTGTTTTTACCTATAATTGCACTGAACTGTGTGAAAGTTTGAATGCACACTTCATAGAAGTCAAGGAAAAACCTCTGGACTTCATTTTTCCACATCTGCCTTTTCTTTGTACCATTAGGCCAATTTGTGTAAAACTCATTTTTTGAATCTGTCTCTGAGATTTTATCCAAATATCACCCAAAACAGTAATCACCTTCATTATAGCCATTTGATCAAGATGGATCTGTCAGCTCGTTTATATTATTTCGTGGTTGGCCATCTAAATTTGATGTGGGCCGTTTTGAACTGAAAATGTTTACTGTACATATCACACTTTTTCTAGTACTGTACATTTGTTAGTGATCATTTCTTTCTTCTTCCACATGTCCATAAGTTACATCATAATGAGGATGTTGGGCCTGAGCCTCAAATATGTGACGTGACTCTGATGTCAGTGGAACAGAGGAGATACAATGCTGGACTAGATGCTGGACTGCATCTATAAGATATACTGTATAAGTGGAGATATTGGCCTGAAAATGTCAACACACACACACACACGCACACACACGCACACACACGCACACACACACACACACACACACACACACACACACACACACACACACACACACACACACACACACACACGCACGCACCAACACTGCGTCATCTCTCTTGCACTCCACCTTTTATCTTTCTCTCGACTCCATTTCTCTTGTCCCTCTCCTCCCCCACTTTCCCCCCACTCTCTCTTCTATATCATTATTTCTGTCTCATTCTTTCTCATTTTCTGAACCCCAGTGTGGGTGTGTGTGGAGTGGACACTGAGGCCCTATCACATCAGTGGAAGGGAGATTAAGCGAGAGTGTCACACTGACACAATGGCTCTGATAATGGGACAATAGAGCCGGTTTCAATTACAGACCTCCCTCCTGAGACATCTGCTGGAAACTGAACTGCCACCACTGACTCTATTACCTAACACCCCCCCCACCACCACCACCACCACCACCTCCACCACCACCACCGCCCCCTATCTGTTTATTCTCTCTGACATTTGAATCTGTCTTTCTATAACCGCCCCAAGGCCTAAATTCAATAGCGCTAACCTGTGCCTATCGAGGAAGGCTATTCTTAGAGGGGAGCTGAAGCACCTGGGGTAAGGTGGCTGATTCTTTAGACTGCGTTAATCCCAAAGGAAGCCAGCCGACCGGCGAAATTAGGCTTTCTCCTGCCTGTAAAAGCGATGCAACAAACTGCCTTTTGGAGACATTGTAAAGGATGATTCATACATACTGTAGCTTTTTAGATCTGGTGTAATAGTTGTAGACATTTCATTAAGCCCCTCCCCAAACTTCTATGGTCCAATCACAGCTAAGTATTAGTGTGTGAGAGACAAACCTCTCCACCAATAGTTTTCTTATATGATAAAACATTGTTTTAAAAATGAAATGCCACATTCACATTATTCCACTGTGTATGGTTATTGACAGATTTGGAAGAGATTCCAAAAATGAACCAGTATTTAATGTGTATTATATCTGCAATGGAATGAATGAGCCTGGTTGGAAAGTGTCCAACTCATAGGGAAAGTGTCCAAGCCATGTTTGGACATTGGGGAGGGGGCGGTGCTTACATAAAGGTCTATTCACATGTCAGAAACTGTCGAAGGGCATCACTCTCGTCTATGGGAAAATCGATTGATTCATTGATTGGTGCGTTTTTTGTTGGTGAAAGACTATGTGTCAAGAACCAGATTGTAATCAGCCAAACCAAGGGTAAATCTCTTCCAGGAAGTGATCACCGGCAGTTGTATGTTGTCTTGGCTCGGGCACGGGGGCTGGTTGTTTCTATGACTCTAATGGAAGTGTCGCCTCTTTATATAGGATCTCTTTGGCTGCACTCTCAAACACATCACATGCCTTGTCTAACTCCTCTTTCCATCTTTCTGATACATACACACTGGGGAGGTTTGATGGCATGCACGATGCTCCAACTCTGGAGCGTCGCCTTCTATCATAGAAATTGTAGAGAAAGTCTGGGGCATACACTAGAGCCCATAGAGTTCACAAAATAAAAATGGGGAGAGTATTATTAATCAAAGTCTCTTTACTGTCACTATCTGCTATTTTCACTTGGGCAATGGGTCCAATCTGTCTTGGGTCGCGAGCTTAAAAGTTTAGGAACCAAAGCCCTAGACTGCTGTATACTGTAGTCTGTGTCTGTGTGAATCTCTAGCACCATTCAACCAGTTAACTACAAACATGACGTGTGCGTATCACTGCAGACCAGAGGGTCTCTAACTGACTTTCTGTCTGTCTGCACCATGTATGATGACATCAGAGAGTGACCTCCCAAGTGCTGGCTATTTCTCTTCGCACTGGTGAATCATGGTGAACCCGGTAAACTGCATGTTCAGACTGAGAGCGGCTTGTTTTTTTCCCGCACAATAGCTCTCCATCTTTCTCTCAAATCACAGGTTGCAAATTGAAATGTAATGTCTGATGTTCAGGTGAACACACAAACACACTCACTGTACGAGGCCTTTGTAAAAGGGAAGTAAGCTCTGCAGTGTCGTTGACATTGTGGCTACACTACTTGACAGTCAATTGTATATGAAACTGAAAAGTAATGGCGGCCGCGCGAGGGATGAGTTATACACAGCTATATCTGAAAGGTGTGTGTGTGTGTGGAATCCATGATAGTCCATATGTAGCACGAGCTAAAGTGTTGGTCTTTCAAAAAAAAATATTTGAAAGACTGTTCAAGGCCACATAAGGGTAATGAATGGGAATGATGAAATAGTGTTAGGTCCTTTACACCTACAGAAAAGTTTCCTATTTGTCGGCGCCCGATCGACTTGACTTCATTTGTGAAGGATGCGCAGAAGGAACAATGTCTCAGAGTCACCCGCTTTACTGTACATTCCTTCAGAGGCTCCGAGGTTTCAGACAGCACCTTGCCAGGCACCCTCCCTCCTCCTCCCCAGTCTCTGTACTGAAGAGAGAGATTCAGCCTTCGCATTCTCTTGCTTTCTTTGCTTTTCATCTGCCGCTGAGCCTGGTGGTTGTTCTGGCGTCAGATGATCTGGTTGCAACACAGCCTGTTAGTAGATAATTAGTTGGCGAACTAGGGCTGCATCCACAAGGCCCCTTTGTAGCGTGTTAAATTAGAACCCATGCTGCCGCGCGTGTCCTGTGATTAACATAACTTATGTGGCGGCTCCGGCGAGAACATTGCGTGGCATCGCGGGTAAATATGTCAATTTGCGCCAATTTGATGTTCTACCTGTACTTGCTCCATTGGGTGCATTCCGAATGCTCATTCTAATGGAGAGCATCGGGAGAGATGCACAATATCCATTGATTATGTATAAGTAGCTGCGGCTTAATTTGTCCACATAGAGTACCGCTAGTGGTTTTAATAAACATATTTTTTTAATGAAAGATGCCGGTTCTATTTGCATACAGAGCACTAAACAAACTCAAGAGCTGGCGTAGAGAAATGGAGCAAAGGAGATTTGTCTTAAAACCACTATGAGGTTGGTCATCACAAATTCATGGTCACTCTTTTAGGTAATCATTTAATGCTTTTATTCAGGTGATGGATATACTGTGATTATTGGAAAGAATAAATAACTGTCAAATAGAACAATAAAGATGGTGCAGACGGTAGTAATATACCATTTAGCACTTTGATTCAGAAGCATAGTAAAATCTTCAAAGTCCATTTAAGTGCCTGGGATGTCCATACTCGTCTAGTCATTGCACTCGTCTAGTCATTGTCCATACTCGTACTAGTCATTGCACATGCATCTCCTTATGAGGAACAATGCGGTATGTGACGTACGTAACGTAACTGTTCTTTAGATTTCCCATTTTTAATTATACGCCGTAGGGAAATGCTTGCGCATGGCAAATGAACTCTCCAGGGGTCTTGGCGACCACTGCAATGTTATAAATAATATTCTTCTTCTTCTTCTCTCTCTCTCTCTTTTTTGCACCTCAACTCTAACCATACAGTCGTGGTGCGTATTACAGTATGTTGGCTGGCATTGCAATATGTGTCTGCCCCCATACACATGCATTCATTTGTCTGTTCCCCTATGAGCCTTGGACGCACGGCCATTTTGGGATTTTGCAGTGCTGCACTGTTTGCTTGTACTGCACTTTGCCAATTGTCAACAGTAGTGGAACATGATCACATTTTGAATCTATCACATGGCATGTTCTAAGTTTGGCAGTAGTCGGCTACTAGAAGAGTGAAAATTCACAGTGCGATCATCCCTAAACCACACTGCTAAACCAAAATATGACAACCATGCATCTGTCACTTGAACAACACTGGAATTATACTTAGACATGGAACCTTTGCAGCAGAGTAATTATTTGTATCTGTGTTGGATGTTTGTTTTGGTTTCAGTGGTTGAGCTGCTAACAAACTACCCCTCCTGCTGCTTAATGACACCGTCTGTGTCACTCTGTGTAGCTTTGCGTCTTTGTTATCTTTTGCATCGGTGCACAGGGCAGCAGAATATTGTGTCGGAGTAAAAACGTCCCCACCCCACACCCCTGCTGTCTGCACCAACGGAGGACAAGTAATAATGTGCATCCATCCTCAACCGCTTATCCGTAGTCTGGTTTGCGGGAAGGAGGGATTATGATGAGGGCGAGTTTATTGAAGATGTGTTAGGATTGTTAAACACTTTCTCTTAAATAAGCTATTTATCTTATTAAGCTACAACAGACCCACTCTGTACTGTGTGGCCTGCACATGGCATGACCTTAGACATGGCATGACCTTAGACTTATGCAAAGAATATTTGTGGACCTCCAGTATTTTTAATGGAGCACCCCTGACCTACACAATCTCAATTCCCAAATTTGAGTTATAACAGTGCCGTACTAGTTTCCTGCCCAGTTCATTTTAGTTACGCTTGCCGTATGTTTTTGCTGCAAGAGATACTTGGAGAGGTTTAAGTCAAGCACTTTTACTGTATCTAGTCTGTTCAAAGCCGCAGTAGTTATGGCTCCTTACTTGCAGGACTCTGGGGGACAAGGATTTGCTATTCAGGTCATATCAGGTTGCAACTCAAACGGCTGCCGGCTCAAGCAAACTTCACAACGTCGACACCGTTGGCATTTTGCGTGCTTTAGCGTGCCTGGTGGTGTCTCGTTGCTCAAATTTGCTTTTGACTGTGCCCATCTAGGTCTAAAACGACACTTTATCTAAAAACACAAGTCTACGGTTGGAAAAATAGTGATGGCCGTGGGATTCGAACCGGGTGGATTCGGAGTTTAATGACTAACAATGCTACCTGTAACAAGTAGGGGTGGAATGACACATATTAACAGCGATAAGACACATATCACGATACATAAGTGATGACACGATATATGGATGATATTGGTTCATTAAGGCGATATGATACAATGCGATTCAATTATTTGAAATCGATACAGTAGCTGTTTATTACCACTGCAAATGTATTAAATTGTGGGTATGCTTTGGCATATGGTTAGAGATAGGGTGAGTAATTTGATTTGGTTCCGGTTAGTGTCCTGGCGGGACCCTCTCTATCGACATGTAAACTAGCCGCTACCATAAGGAACTGGTCGCAATTAGTTGCTCACTAGTCGCGACCACAGACACAGTCATGACCATTAAGCAACTACTCATGGCCTGGCCGTGGTTGCTACTAGATCTTGCTGTCTCTCCAAAATAAAACTGTGTCTTTGTGGAATCCAAGCACCATTCCACCAGTCGACTACAAGCCATGAGCCATGAGCTTGTGCATCACAGAGGATCCGAGGGTGTTATATACAGTACCAACTAGACCAGTTGAGACTGTCTGTTTGTAATGACTCTCTGTCTGTGTCCCTTTTACGACCATGTATTGAGATCCATGACACCATAGAGTGACCTCCAAGTACTATGATAACGGCTATCATTCCCAAAAAGAATCCGCATAGTTATTCTCACTCGCTAGATGCAAGTGGACGTACGTTCTTGCCATTACAAATGGCAAACATCGCTTTAGACTGGACACAACCATCGGTTGCCGTGCAGCACCGATGCGACGCAGCCAAGGCCGGAGCAACCTTTCCGTGAAGGCAACACTCCCTGGCCCAATGGCAAATTGCTGATGCAACGCACATCCAACGTGCTTGATGGCCACAGTGGAGCCCGCCGTTAGCCTGGAGCATGGAGGCAGAGCAGCGGAGATGACATGGACACGGCCGACGGTGTCTGAATACCTCACGTTCAGCCTGACTGAGTCCTAGCCTGTTTGGTTGGCTGGTTGGTTGGTTACATCGTTTGACAGGTCAGTCGGGGTCAATTACCATAATCGGCAACACGAATGGCACATTGCTGATGGACTGCGATGTGCTTGAAAACCCAGTGTGAAAAGCTTCAAAAAGTAGATTTTATTTGACCAGACAACCATTTAAACCCCCATGCGTTGATGAGTGGAGCGCCTCAGGGCTCTGTACTAGTACAGTACTAGTCAGTATCTGTTATGTTTTTGCTCAATGCTAAATATCCTAGGCTGGTTAAACCCCCTGAAATGGAATTGGGCTGATTATAGCTTATTTCGATTTTCCATTTTCATATAATCCTGAATTAATACCTTGTAAGAATAATATTAAAAAATCTTTGGTTTAGCTGAAGTTCAGGAGTCTCAAAAGTGTAAAAAAAGATGAATAAAGAATCTTTCACTGATCTGTTCCTTATGATTCTATCATGTATTTTTGATGCTCTTGCCTGACAGTATATCACCACATGCAGTTCTTTTATTTTTCCCCACACTAGCGAAATTCGTGGTTGAATCTCAGCACTATACTCAAAGCACACACCCCATGTGTGTGTGTGCGCACATACACTCGCACGCACTCATCTGTGCACGCACACCCGCTCACACACACACACACACACACACACACACACACACACACACACACACACACACACACACACACACACACACACACCATGCCTCCATTTATCTAAATTTCAAGGTGTTGTCAGTCAATGTCATAGGTTGAAAAGAAGCCCTGGCATTCCATTGTCTTATTTCACTCTTGTCCTGGGTGCAGTGTATCCATTTCCTTAAGGTAGTACAGGAAGCAAGCTTTATAATCGTTCACTTTGTGATAAAAGCATGAAAATTGGTACACGTATAGCCAAAGACATTCTAAAAATATTTGGATATGGAGGCATTTTGAATTCCAAGATGGCGCCCCCCAAAATCCAAGATGTCTGCCCAGAAATGTGTTTTTTCCTTCATAACTTGAAATGCTTTGATTTTACGCCCCATAAATGTATTGAACATTAATACAAAGTTGGGGACTACGGACGATTTGGTACATTTTACATGTCTGTATCTCCTATGGTTCTCGAGATACAGCATATAGGTACTTTCACAGATTGAGTAGAGCAAGACATTATTAACATTGATTTTTAAGTCAATCAAATGGTGATACAGGCATGGGAATTGGTACACACACTCTTCAAACCCCACTATTTCTAAAAGTACTGCATGCTCTGCAAAATTCCAAGATGGCAGCCCCCAAAATCCAAGATGTCCGTCCGAAAATGTGGTTTTTCATTCATAACTCAAAATACGAAGATTTTAAGCCCCATAAATGTATTGAACATTAATATAAAGTTGGGCATTACGGACATTTTGATACCAAGTACATGTCTGTATGTACTACGGTTCTTGAGTTAGACTATATAGGTAGTTATGAGGCACCATAAGGGTAACATTTTGGCACGTTTCACTCATTTACTCAAAGATCGCTTTATCACCATGTCTACTATGTTCAGGAAACGGACCTACATGGGTCTGCTATCATAAACCACTTCAAGTTTTTCAATTGATGAAACGGGCCTGGAGTTATTAAACCGAACGTGAATGCTGTTCCAGTGTTAAATTTGCAGCGCACATTTTGCGAATATAAGCCAGGCAGAATTGTCCTGTCTGTGCATCACACTGAGTCTGTGTTTCACAATAAGAGTATATGTGAAGTGGACGCACCAAGTGTTGCATGTGTCATAATGTCAGGGTATAATATGCTAATAAGTGCAATAGGCTAATACGTGCAATATCATAATATACTGTATGTACTGTACAATAGGATAATAGTGTAATAGTGTAATATATGCAATAGTGTCATAGGGTAATATGTGTAATAGTACAATATATGTGCATTAGGGTAATATGTGTAATAGTACAATATAAGTGCATTAGGGTAATATGTGTAATAGTACAATATATGTGCATTAGGGTAATATGTGTAATAGTGCAATATATGTGCATTAGGGTAATATGTGTAATAGTGCAATATTTGTGCATTAGGGTAATAGTGTAATATATGCAATAGTGTAATACGGCAATAGTGTAGTATATGTGCAATAGGCTAATAGTATATTATATACAGTAGTGTCATAGTTTAATAGGGTATTATGTGCAATAGTGTAATAAGTGCAATAGTCTAATAAATTTAATAGTGTAATATTTGTGCATTAGGCTAATAGTGTAATAGTGTAATATATGCAATAGTGGTATGGTGAAATAGGGTAATATGTATAATAGTGCAATAGTGTAATTACTGTAATAAGTAAAATAGGCTAATAAGTGTAATAGTGCAATATTTGTGCATTAGGGTAATAGTGTAGTATATGCATTAGCGTAATTGTGTAATAGGGTAATAGTGTATTATATAAAATAGTGTCATAGCGTAATAGGGTAATGTGTAATTGTGTAATAAGTACAATAGGCTTATAAATGTAATAGTGTGATATCTGTGCATTAGGGTAATGGTGTAATATGCAATAGTGGCATAGTGTAATTGTCCTATTACACTATACCACTATTGCATATATTACACTATTACCCTAATGCACATGTTACACTATTACACTTAATGCACTATTACACATAATACCCTATTACACTATTACACTACTGTATATAATATAATATTAGCCTATTGCACATATATTGCACTATTAGCCCTATTACACTATTGCATATATTACACTATTACCATAATGCACAAATATTACACTATTACACTTATTAGACTATTGCACTTATTACATTATTACACATAATATCCTATTACACTATGCCACTACTGTATATTACACTATTAGCCCTATTACACTATTACACTATTGCATATCTTACACTACTACCCTAATGCACACATATTGCACTATTACACATAATACCCTAATGCACTTATATTGCACTATTACACATATTACCCTATGGCACTATTGCATGTATTCCACTATTAGCCTATTGTACATACAGTATATTATGCTATTGCACGTATTAGCCTATTGCACCTATTAACATATTAAACCCTGACACTATGACACATGCTACACTTGGTGAGCCTGTGTCATCATATACTCTTATTGTGAAGCACAGACTCAGTGTAATGCACAGACAGGACAATTCTGCCTGGCTTATATTCGCAAAATGTGCGCTGCAAATTTAACACTGGAACAGCATTCACGTTCGGTTTAATAACTCCCGACCCGTTTCATCAATTGAAAAACTTGAAGTGGTTTATGATAGCAGACCCATGTAGGTCCGTTTCCTGAACATAGTAGACATGGTGATAAAGCGATCTTTGAGTAAATGAGTGAAACGTGCCAAAATGTTACCCTTATGGTGCCTCATAACTACCTACTGTATATAGTCTAACTCAAGAACCGTAGTACATACAGACATGTACTTGGTATCAAAATGTCCGTAATGCCCAACTTTATATTAATGTTCAATACATTTATGGGGCTTAAAATCTTCGTATTTTGAGTTATGAATGAAAAACCACATTTTTGGATGGACATCTTGGATTTTGGGGGCTGCCATCTTGGAATTTTGCATAGCATACAGTACTTTTAGAAATAGTGGGGTTTGAAGAGTGTGTGTACCAATTCCCATGCCTGTATCACCATTTGATTGACTTAAAAATCAATGTTAATAATGTCTTGCTCTACTCAATCTGTGAAAGTACCTATATACTGTATCTCGAGAACCATAGGAGATACAGACATGTGCTTGGTATCAAATCGTCCGTAGTCCCCAACTTTGTATTAATGTTCAATACATTTATGGGGCGTAAAATCAAAGCATTTCAAGTTATGAAGGAAAAACCACATTTCTGGGCAGACATCTTGGATTTTGGGGGGCGCCATCTTGGAATTCAAAATGCCTCCATATCCAAATATTTTTAGAATGTCTTTGGCTATATGTGTACCAATTTTCATGCTTTTATCTCAAAGTGAACGATTCCTCTATTTTCTGGAGCTTGGGAGCTGTACTATAAGGTATTTCCACGTTCGTAGCCGGTGGGTGGGAAAAACATATTTCCGTTACAGATGACAATTTTGCACAATGTCTGGAACTCGAATGTGATGTTCAAGTCACCATAACGTCACTTCAGTGTCATGTTGTTGTGCTTTTATTCCACATTCATCCGTTTCACCACATTCAGTTACGACAGAGGCGTTTTTGCCATTAGGCAGATTAGGCAGTTGCCTGGGGCGCCAGGGGGGAGGCGGAGGGCACCGGGGCGACCACCAGACATGCTTTAAAAGGATCCCAGGCTAATAACCCTCATGTGGATATATACATTAGCCTATACTTGTCCACTATAACTCGAACTAAACATTTAAAACACATAGGGCGCGATTTTCGCTCCCGGCCTTATCCCTAACGTTACCCGATCCCCGCAGCGAATTCCCTTATTGCTATTTTGGTCACCTTTTCTCTTCCCTTAGCCACTAATCTTTATGCCGACACCGTTATTTGTGGCTGGAGGTGTGGTCATGGGCGTGTTTGTTGCGCAGTCCCTTAAATTGCTAATTTCGTCAAATAGATTAGGGAACTAGATAAGGCCAGGTCAGACCACCCGTTAACCGATCCGCAAAGGCAGAGCCACGTGCGCGTCTGTGCGCCTTTGGAGATGTCCACGACTCCACGTGGAAAGGCGCCAGTTCAATTCATCTCCTTATTCATGGATTGTCCTATAAACAGCTGTAGATTGCCTGCTGTCGGTCACTTCCTTGTGTTTAGGTAATGTACAGTATATAATACAATTAAATACATTCATTAACTTGTGACGCAATGCTGTAAATTGCAAAAAAGTCGGCAATTTCGCGGCTAAAAAGACGTTTTTTTGATCATTCATTTCTCGGTCAATTCTGGACCATTTCTTACATTTCAAAGTGCAGCGTGACGGGAAAGACCTTCTCTCTCAGATGCTGTATAGAATATGTGGGTAGGTCTTCTCTACGATGCGGGATCGGGCAAACTATAACTGTCGGGGATTAGGCGGACCGTTTCCGCCTAATCCCCGACAGTTGCAGTTTGCTCGGTCCCGCATCGTAGAGAAGACCTACCCACATATTCTATACAGCATCTGAAAGAGGAGCTTTTTCCCATCATGCTGCATTTTGAAATGTAAAAAATGGTCCAGAATTGACCGAGAAATGAATGATCAAAAAAACGTCTTTTTAGCCGCGAAATTGCCGACTTTTTTTGAAATTTACTTTATAACATTTCGCAGACTTGGGATAAATGCACGCCACATACAGCAAAAACATGGAACATGTTTTTTCAACATAACATGTTGAATGGTAAGAAATGATTGAGAATTGACCGCTATAATTGTTTGAAAATCAGAGCTATGATCTTTGAGAATAGGCTACTCATGCACGTGTCTGTCCTAAACCCTGCAGCCAGGCTGCGGGCTTAGGAGGGCCAGGCTTAGCAGTAGGGATAAGGGAACTAGATAAGGGATGAATTAAAGGGAATGGCAAGACCAACACGGATTGGATGAAAGCTAAAAACGCCCAAACCACACCTATGCATAATTTAACGGGTATAGGAGGTATTTAAGGGAGATCGGAGGTAACGAAATTAGCGACTTTAGTGGGGGAACGCCTCTTCCCCAATGCTATGTGCGTTAATTGTGCATAAGGGCTAATGTAACCAAAATCGGGCCCATAATATGTTTGATAGTTTAAAAATAGTACATGTTTTAAGTAAGGCTGTTGAGAATAGTTAATTAATGGGATTAAATTAATTCTGTTGATTAATCTGATTAAAAATTTTAACGCAATTAACTCATGTGCACACTGACTCAACCCACTGAGCATTTTTTTCATTGAAAGAAATGGGTAGAGCACGGTTTTACGGATACATATAGCTGTGTGTCTCCCTGTAACCAGAGCCATAGAGTATAGCTGGAGGATCTACAAGCATCAGGGGCTTGTAGATCACCCATTTTGATACATATTTTAAAGATAAATGGTTATTTTTTTCACAGATTCTGTTTCTTTTTTAAAAACATGCATATTTTGGACATAGTTCAAATGGTGATTAATCATGATTAAATTAATTTTGAAGCTGTGATTAATTTGATTAAAATTTTTAATCATTCAACAACCCTAATTTTATCCCTTGGGGGACGCCATTTTACTGTGCCTGTCATAGGTATGACGTCACATGAGATTTTCCCTAAAGGCTCAAGGGAAAATCTTGACTGGGGCGCCAAATTGCATAGAAACGCCACGCCTACCTAAACGATCCATACATTGCACACATAGCCATATCACTTTAATATCCACAGATGCTATTAAAATCCTGTGCTTGGATAAAGTATGGGGATGTCAAATATGATCCTAATTTACATAATGAAGTGGCCTTCGAAAAGGTTCGGCAAGATTCACATTAGACTACATTGTTGAGCGTGCGTTTGATTCCCTGATTTGACAGATGTGCACTTGATAACCCACATTGTTTGCACATGCCTGGAGTTGTGCTTGAGTACTATATTTGCCTGGAAGTTGTGTTGGTGTTTGTCAGTCTGAGTGCTCCTTCTTTTTTATGCCAATTGCCTAAACCACTCTTATAGGCAACGTTGTAGCTGTTTCCCTGCAGACAGACACGTGCTTTCCCCTGCAGAAGGTCCAGAGCTTTTTGTTGTTGTCCACAAATCATTTTCGTCAGCCCAATGAGAAGGCGGTGCTAGTGTGGGGGGAGAGGGTTATAGTGGGGTGAGACGGCGTTTTAACCAACCCCAGCACAGCAATTTCCAGCAGTTTCATACTGAGCCACTAGAGTGGAGATGAGGTGGAGTTACACGCTAAAGTTGCCTGTATTACCTTTAACTATAAATATAATATTAAAATACAAACAAAAAACAAAGCTATTTCACAGCCAACTTTCCAAACTTTCCAAAACAGGAAATCACTGGACTTAAACAATGCAAATTAAACCTTTATCCATGGTGAAAAAACTCCCTTGTTTACATCAAATACAGGACAGTTTGTTGTTGAATTGTGACATGTTTTGTGTGGATGTAGCCTACTTATGAATGACTCATGACTATACATTTTTACATGAAAAAAAAATACTGTATATAAATGGAAATATCAAGCATTACAAATTATTTGTCATGTCATGACTCACAATGAGTCATGATGCAAGTAACAGTTTGAAATAAAACAGATTGTTCCAGCGACTTACTGGCACAAAAACAAACAGCAATTAATTTCTGAGTTTTACTGTGTGTGGGGATGCTTGTATATGTTGGCACAGTATGTGTTTTAAAATAATGACAGACACACAGGCTCTGTGACTTTGGACTTTGTTTTTTTGCTCATTTTGGGCAACATCTGTCATCATTGTTTGCTTGATGAACCCTCTCGGTTTAATTCGTCTTCAAACACAAACAGGCATCTGTTTGTTCATTCACAGCGTTTTGTACATGTTATGTAAGTCTGTGCTGTGATATGGCTCATGGTGGTACGCTGTTGTGATTATGAAATATGCTATTTGGTTGTCGTTTTAATTATTTATGCATACCTCTGTTCTTGACGAAAAAGGAAAATTGGGCTGTTGTGCTCCAATGCATAACAAATAATTCATTCTTTCTGAATGAAAACATTATGAGAGTGTGTGTGTGTGTGTGTGTGTGTGTGTGTGTGTGTGTGTGTGTGTGTGTGTGTGTGTGTGTGTGTGTGTGTGTGTGTGTGTGTGTGTGTGTGTGTGTGTGTGTGTAATGTTATGGTATTTAAATGAATACCAGGCACAAGGGTACAATGCCTGGTTTATTATTTACCATTTTCTGACTCCCATTCATTATTGAGCATGTTACATGTTTACTCTGATGTCTTTCCAAGATGTACCACATAATACACTACACTACAGTATATCGTATTCTTGTTACTAAACTAGAGACGAGATTTTTCTTCCCCCGATAATCCATGCAAGGCAATTTGACACGCTGCCATTTGACATGCAAGACATGGCTAATGCGTAATTTATACTGAAAGTGAGTGTGAGAAGAAAACAGCAGCGCTACAAGCTCACCACTTGTAACATACGCGACACCTTCTGGGCTTTTACATCGACGATGCTCTGCATGCGACACCGGCGTGCTACAGAGTATAAATCAAGCTTGGCTGATCTTGTGCCATTTCCCCCCATCGCCTCCTCCTGCTCCCATGTAAAACTGACCTTTCCTGCCTCCCGGCTATATTTAAACCCCCGAGCACAACCGAAGACTTATGGTGCCATGGGGAAATTTTATTATCGACGCTTTCCATTTGTCGGACTTAATTCAGCCTCGCCATAGATCCTTTGCTGCGGCATGCCCATATATTTACACTCTGCAACCGCAAACAAGGGCAGCACGGTGACAAACCTAGCCTTCATGGCTTGAGCAGGGTTGAGGCCTGCCGAATCATTCCTTTGAACTGCTTGGCGAAGCGGCGGGGCAGATTATATAGACTGTATTTACAGTGCTCATCACCTGTGGCAAAACAGAATGTGAACAGCCAAGGAGGACGGTTATTATTCCGTGAACCACAGAGGTGGAGGGTCAAACAACATAAAGGCATCTTTTCACCAACTACAGTTGGTCCCTGTCGTGTAGCCGTGAACGACTGACACCCATTCCAGTGGCGAGGTTCCATGCATTGTCGTACGACAAGAAGTGGTTCAGGGACCTGTGCCGGCGCTATGATGAAATCACAATTTCAACCACAATTTCGCCATAGCGTGGGCCTCAGTGTCACTTTTTTATTCTTTTTACTGTCTACTTTTTGTCTTCAGGGCCGGATCTAGGCATGGGCATGGCGGCAGGGCAATGCCCCCCTAAATGCCCTGAGTGCCCCACCAAACATGATGGCATGAAAAATAACCAAAATTTCAAAACCAACCAAAACAGAGATATTTTGAATTAAAATATTTAAAATGATTTGAAACACTACTACTGCTACTAACTAACTGCAATTGTGGCACCACTAAACCAACAGCATTTCATTGCTGTCTCCAACATAAGGTGGTGACTATGTTTCGCCCCCTGTCCGTCCGTACGTCCACACGTCTGTCTGTGCACACGTTTGTCCGTCAACACTGTTACGTCACCCGCAGGGTGATGTAACAGCATGGTGGTGATCCGTCTGTCCGTTCACAGTCTGTCTGCGCACGTGTTTGTCCGTCCACATGCCTGTTATGTCGACGTAACAGTGGCCTGCAGGGGTGAAACATAGTCACCACCAGTGACTGTTACGTTACGGTGACGTAACAGTCTTCACCCTGACCCAAGACGGTGGAGACCTGTGCCCAAAGGGTCTTGTTCAAAACAGAAAACTCTCTGAGTCAGACATTTAGCTTTATGCATGCTGCATGATGTTTTTATTGATGCTTTACTTGCCTAATATAATTCCTGCAACTGAAAATGGTATGGGTGCGGCTTCGCACCACGGCCGAGGAAGCCGCCCCCATATCATTTTCTCCTGCCGCCCCAATTGGGCGCCCCAAATGTTACATCCGGCCTGTTTGTCTACCTTTTTATACTTTTTCTCTTGAAAAGTAATGTTGCAAAGGAGACCCACTTATGCACTCTGAACCACTGACAAATGGCATTGGAAATTAGCATCTCTCCCCATCCCCATCCAAGGCCGTATATGTGAGGGATGTTGCTTTTTACACTTGCTAATCATGCCATGAATGCATGTAAGATGCAATGTGCAGAGTGTAATTGAATGCCTTGGAAATTTACATAGACTACCATCCATTGTTTTATAGCAGACAGGCAGCTTAGAGCTATACTTGTAACCATTGCTAATATCATTGCCAAATATCACTTTTTTTCTGGACTGGCATGAATATTGAGCTTTTTCCACTGCTGTTTTGCAGCAAGACAACCAGAAATTCTGAAATAGGTGTGCACTAGGCATACAAACAAATGTGATGTAGGTGTTTCCATTTTTATTGTACACTGCCATTTTGTGTGGAAAGCGCTCAAGAGCACAGTGTGTGTGTGAATGAGTCCTTCACTAAGTCTCTCCTCAATCCATCCTTGTCCAATAGGCACATTAGAAGAGGAAAGCTTGACCAGGAAAGCTTGACCTGCATAGCAACACTTGCTAAACTATTTGGACTGGCATTGGACAGTGACTAAAATCTGAAACCAAAGGGTGGAGTAGAAAGGCTCATTGAGCCCATACTATGTAGACCAGTGGTTTTCAACCGGTGGTCCGGCGACCACCAGTGGTCCCTGAGATGGTTCAACAGGCATGCTAAGTTGGTTAACCAGATGTAACTCTTTGTTTTCTCCGAAATCCAGCCTGGAATTGTGGACAAAAGCAAAAGAAATCTTCGGTCGGTGCCGTGGCTGAAGTAAAATAAATAGCGGGCCCTGGTATGAAAAAGGATGAAAACCCCTGATGTCCCAGACCTACAGTATTGTCCCAACTCCATCCCCTCACCCATCTTGCATCCACCGTCTCACTGTCTCTGTCTTTCCCCAACAGGTCTGAGGCGGGCTACCAGAGGGTGCTGCAGGTGGACCTGAAGCTGGAGAGCTACCCGGAGCTCCAGGGCAGCCGCCGGATGGCCTGGCAGGTGGAGTACCCGGGAGGCCGCGCCTCCACCACGCAGGAGGCCGAGACGGAGATCCGCCTGGCGCAGGAGGACCTGGGGGGCATCGTGCCTCTGGCCATGGTGAGTGGTGCCTGCAACTTGTTTCAACTTCTGTGACACCATTTTGTGGCTGTGGCATACATTGTGAATGTTGGCATAACGGTTAAGGGTTTAGGCATACGATAGGAGCTAGGAGTCAGGTTCGCAATCATTTTTTGCCAACGGTCGCGAACGTTTGGCAAGCAGTGCCAATGGTCGCAGCGTACGTCGCGGTTGCAAATTGATCTCGCTGTCTCTCATCGACATGCACGATTGAATGTCCAAAAAGTCTAAAACTTTCTAGCCCTTTTTCGCCCCTGAGGTCTAGAGACCTGATCCAGGAATGTCTTCTTTCCTGTCTCCATTTTCTTTCTCCCATGAGTAATTAAGGCACCAGCACTCCTTTTTACATTGACTGACCATGGATTCATGCTGGGTGTCTCAGGTCCTGACAAAACATCTCTGAAACACAAAAAAGTTCTCCTTCACTATACCGCGGTTTTCATCACTTAAAATGATTGTTTTGAGCGCTTACATAAACGCTTATCATGTTATTTTGCAAATCGTGCACTAGATGTGGTAAAGACACTGACTGAAATGTGTTTGCCCCTTCCCAAATGAAAACGCCACACGAATATAAACAAGATGAATAAACTTATCAACCTATCTTCATTATTATAATGTTCAGGATAAAATGGTAATTTTGTTCTACTCAGTCTGTGTCTCTGTGTACACTTCAGAAACCTGCCTAAGTTGATACATTTGATAATGATACATCAAATGATGTATTAATGATACATTTAAACAACGATTCTATACTTATCACGATGCAGTTGGCGATGGCGGTTCATTATGGTGATACGATACGATCCAATGATTTGAAGTCGATAGAGTAAGTTTCACATTATGTGTGAAACTTGTGGATAGTGCTGTTTTTTGGGGAAAAAATGTATTATAATGGATCTGGCAAATAGATGGACATTGTATTTGAACACAGGTGTTTTTCACAGGTGTTGAGAGATCATACAGCATTATGCGAGCATTAGCGAGGACCATTTATATGAGAACCGGTTAACCCATTTTGGATGCATATTAGCATTTATATTTGCACGCATAGAGCTTGTAGATCTGATATTTTTGAACATCGTAAAAATGATTGCATTACGGAATAATCGTGCATCGTGCTACTGAAAACTGTCGAATGCAGTTCTCAGGTGAAATAGGTTAAGAAAAGGGTGACGTTCCGGTTTAAGTGTCTGAAAATATGGGCAAATCCGTCGCAGATCAACTTCACAACTAGAGCCCCGTTCGCGTTATTTGTTGTGCCACGAAAGCACTTCCTTCCGACTTAGATCACAGGCATTCCACCGCAATGTGCAGGGGCACGGATCACACAGAGACATGCATGTTATATCAGCCGCGCACTGTTTACATGAAACAAATAGTTTGTTCATTTCTATTTCCGTGGTTCTGATCCGCCGTGACGCAGGAAGTCGGCTGTGTCAATGTTATTCTTCCGGCATCTAAAGCATTGCCAATAGCGACCGTATGCGATCGTCAGGTGCCCGTGGGTGGCTGTTCCTGGATGGATCGGAACGCAACCCTTCTTCCATCATCGCCCCACTGATCCGTCCTCAGAATAATTGAGACGGTTTCGTTCGGCGGTGGATCGTTAGTTCCTTTGCTCGCATGAGCCCTTTTTCATGTCACTGATCATCAGCAAGCCTGACTACCGCAACCACCACCACTACAACCGCACACCAGGAATATGCAGTACACAGTACACTCCCACGCCTCGCGCTGACAAGACGTTGTTGAGTCGCTATTATTGTTTATTTAAGAGAGATCTGCTCTGAGGAGAAACGGTTTATGTTGTGTTGATGTTGGTGTTTGGTCCAAAGCCTTTGGAATCGTCAGAACTGTGCTTTGAATACACTGATTTCTGTTATGTGTTTGTACTGTACTGTACTGTACTCTACTGTACTGCCCACACTATTTCAGTAATGACCTTCTGCAATTTTTTTGTAAATTCATAGAAATTATACTCAACAAAGATATAAATGCAACACTTTTGTTTTTGCTCCATTTTTTTCATGAGATGGACTCATGATGGATCTAAAATTAATTCCAGATACACAATATTACCATTTCTCTCAAACATTGTTCACAAATCTGTCTAAATGTGTGATAGTGCTGAGATAATCCATCCCACCTCACAGGTGTGCCACATCAAGATGCAGATCTGACATCATGGTTAGTGCACAGGTGTGCCTTACTGTAGACTGTCCACAATAAAAGGCCATCCTGAAATGTTTTTTTTTTTTTTTTTTTGCTTTATTGGGTGTCTGGGGACTCAGAACCAGTCAGTATCTACAATCTGGTGTGACCACCATTTGCCTTGTGCAGTGCAACTCATCTTTGCAGTTTATCAGATTGTCAATTGTGGCCTGTGGAATGTTGGTCCACTCCTCTTCAATGGCTGTGTGAAGTTGCTGGATATTAGTGGGAACTGGTACACACTGTCGAAATGATAATATTGTGTATCTGGAATTAATTATAAAACTATAAGTCCATTTGATGATACGGTATATGACAGTGGCAGTGCGGACGGCGCTGGGGAAATCACCAAAAATCTTGAAAAATGTAAAATTCATGGTGGAGGCCCTTTAATATGGTCCTGACCCACTGTTAGGGTGTGTTATCATCCCATAACTTCAGGCAAACATCAATCAATCACTGTCAGCAGTACAAAAACTTACTGAAATCATTGTGCACTGTTCAAGGTTGTGATTTGTATCTTGTACAGGTACATAGAGTAAAACGTAATAAAATAATAATAATATGTACCTGAGCAAGACACAACTCCTAATTGCTCCAGATGTGCTAGTCGATCCCTTGCATGGTTTTGTAGGAGAAGCCGGACAAAGGCGGACAGACAAACGGGCCTGTGCCTGCGTTTATTATAGTAGCAGGATACCTATTCATTACTTGGATCGTGTTAAAATTTACAAGTTAAAGGCGTTCCACCATGAATTTACACCAAATGTATCATATAAGTATTGCATAGTTCTCAGGGTGCCTTTTTGGCTGCAGTACCAGAAATGTCCACAAAAACAACCCCCCCCCCCCCATTGTTATTCCCTGTCTCATTGGAATATGCCTGACCAGCCTGGTTTCATTGTGACTTCTTTGAGGGCAGGTGTGCATTCCATGCATACCGGTGACTGACTTAAAGGGTGGAGGTAAAGTTAAAGGGGAAGGGTTATTACATTTGGTATTTTTAGTGACATCACTAAAGATTCAGAGAATGCCCCCATTCAGACACAAAAAAACACAGATATCTCATTATAGGTCTGACTGTTAAAAAACAACTTTTTGGTGTGGAAAAATACACTGGCGATGATAAAAACACCTTCTTGAAGAATGTAAAATTCATGGCCGAGCCCCTTTAGTTAATATGGTCCTTACCCACTGTTAGGGTATGTTATTATCCATCACTAAAGTCAAACATCAATCAATCACTGTCAACAGTAAGAAAACTTACTGAAAGCACTGTCAAGGTTGTGCTTTATCTTGTGTGCAGATACATAGATTAAAACTTATTTTGGCCTGGCTTCCTAGCGATAATGCAGTAGCATAGACCAGTGGTTTTCAACCTTTTTCATACCAGGGCCCACTATTTATTCTGCACTTTAGCCACAGAGGACCAAATGGACCCTTACAGGTCCATTTGATTAACAACTGTCGATCATTTAGCTGCATGGCGACCACCTGGAATCCTCTCAGGGACCACTGATTGAAAACACCTGGCATAGACAATAATAACTGTAGAATAGTAGATTGAAAGGAGAGAAGAAGACAAAGATTTGGGCGCATAATCAAACCAAACACTTGAAGATAGTGTTTTCATAGTGTTTGTATGTAGCATTGCCAAATCAAAATGTGCAAATTGGTATCTTGAATATAGCAGCAGCATTTCTCTTCTGTATTATTGTTTTTTTTCCCCAGTGGCTGCTACCTAACTTGTCACAGCTTGTCACAGTGTGTTCTATCTATGTGCAATAGACCTTTTTATGTTCAGTGTATGTATCACTTTAACAGGTTGGTTGGATGACACAGTTTTATTTAATAATGCACCGCATGACTCAGACAGTGGCTCAGTCACCGCATGGTAACCGTGAGGTTGCCGGTTCGGACGCAGACACAGAGTTAGTGTCGCTGTGTCCCTGAGCAAGACTCTTGACCCTTAATTGTTCCTGATGTGCGGGCAGGTGCCTTGCATGGTTTCTTCAACCGTTTTTGTGTGAATGGGTGAATGGGATCTACAATTTATGTAAAGCGCCTTGGATAAAGGCACTACTATGCACCATTTACATTAAGATAATGTATTAAAAATCGGCTTAATCTAGCGTTTTGAAAATATTCACTACCTTGATTTAATATTGGTCGCTATAGCTGCCACTAGCATCAGAAACATCAGAAAATCCCTGCATGCACGGCGTCTTCTGAATAATGACATGAATTCCCGTGATCAGAGCCTAGTAAAACATAACACACGGCTAAACAAAACAATGTTCACCAGCAAATAAGCCTCTGTGATCCTCACCAGACCGCGGGGTGTGAATACATTTCAGTTAGAGGCACGACAACAAGAGCTCTTCTTCTCGGCTCAATGATACACATTTTAGCTGTCACTCTGCACCTACTGCCCCCTGTGGGAATAGACGTCCAAAGAGTTAAGGGGAATGATAATTTATGTTTCACATAAATGGTGGAAATTTTCAATGGAGAAAAAAAGATCCATCTTAACCAAACCCTTCATTAAATGTATTTACAAATGGGTGGATCAATTGGAGACAATGCCATTTCAGCATGAGTTATGTCAGTAAGAGATAAAGATAAATCATGCATCCATGCACCCTTAATAGAACGCTTGCATGCGTGCATATGCTATATAATATTCTCCACACCACTATAATTCTCTGTCAATTTACACCTCAAACATTTAGCACACATTCTTATCCAGAGTGACTTAATTGTAAGATCAGAATAGATGACATGAACAGTAGTCAACTGACAGCAGGGCAGGTTGTCAAGCAAGTCCAGTGCAAAGAAACAAAAATTAATTGCTGCGTCAAGTATCTAGGATACCAGGTAAACCTCAGCCCATCTGTCAAAACAACCTTCAATGTACTGTAAATAAAATGATTATAACGCTTGTGGTTCAGGAAACAGTAATGTTTGTGAAGTAGAGAGACAGCCAGTGCAAAAACAGCAGTGGCAGCCGCCAGGGAATAGTCTGTCGTGCTGGTGGTGTTGTATCTAGCAACCCACGCTCGCTTACCCTAACCCTAACCTTATCCAAACCCTTACCCTAACCATAAACATAACCATAACCAAATCCTTACCCTAACCATAACCACAAGCATGGCACAATGCGGAACCACCGCTGGCGGCTGATGGTCTATTGGTCTATAGCCGGCACCTTGCTGAGGCGGGCGGCAACGCAATGGCTAAGGCAGTGTCGCCGTTTTTGCATACGCTCTTTCTCGTGAAGTATAACCAAAAGTGGAGTGTGCTACGTTATTCAATATCCCGGTGCCATTGCATACGTTAAATATAGCAGAATATTTTAACAGTATTTTTCGCAATGCTGCCATATCAAACAGAAAAGTGTGTACAGAAAACACTGGGCAGGGTCTGCTGATAATGTATAGTCTAGCCAAAACGTCAAAATCCTGAGTGTTGACAGCAGGACTATGCGGCATTTGCCGCATGTATTCCATAATCTCTCTCCCCATTTCCTGTCGAATTACTTTCAACTATAAATAAAGGCAGAAAATGCCCCAAAACATCTTTTAAACAAGGTATATAGACAACATTTAAGCCTCATTTCAAATTATATGTATATTTATATATTAAGCCTTTTTCCCCTCTATCAGCCACTATGTATTTGTGACGAGGTGTTTTTCTGCAGAAAGACACATCCCTCTGGCTGTATTTTGGTTTTGCTCCAATGTTTATGTTGACATTTCACTGTTTGTGTTGACAGTATTTCAGCATAAAAAAACACTCCAGCACAATTTTATAGTGGCTGATAAGGAAAATGTAAAAAATATAACTGCTGCTAGGATTTCCCCAGAATCCATGAACGTACACATGTGCACGTGCTCCTCCTCCAGCACCTCACAGACAGCACAGCACAGCACACGCGTGTGCGTTTTCCACTGGGTAACAACCCTGTGGTGTTTTAGAACAGCACAGCCCAAATAAGGCACATTCTCCCCCGCTGGTTGACTCTTCCTGTTTCATTCTGCTGGTCTGTCCGCCTCTGTCTTTGTATGTCTCACTCTATTTCTTTTTGTCGCATGCAGAACTGAACGAAGCGTACATACCGCACACACACACACACACACGCGCACACACACACACACACACACACACACACACACACACACACGCACACGCGCACGCTCCCCCACAAACAGCACACAGCAGGGGGGCTTTTGCAATCTGCATGTACCAATATGAGAAATGCACACAAGCGAGGAAGTGGAAAGGCAGAATTAGATTACTTGGGATCACTGTGCCATGAAAACCCCACAGATAAGTTCTCTCCTCTCCTCAACTCTCCTCTCCTCTCCATGGGAAGGAGATTTTTTTTTTGCATATTTCGGTTATCAATGCTAGACTCCATGCACCTTCTCCTTATAGTAAGGGGATGTTGTAAAAATCTCGTAACTAAAACGTTTACCAAGAAATTTCCCCACCGATGTGTTGCTAATGGTGTCTAATAACATGTACTGAAAGATTGAAATTCAACTCCTGTGGGAAACCTCATATGAATCAGGTCAAATTAGTCACAACCTATAGGAGGCAAAACATCTAAAATTTCATCATGCTTTTTCGTAGCATGTGATATGTGTGTTTTCATTATGTTCTCACAATGCTTGAATCCATTCCAAGCATTGGTTTGGTTATCATTGGGATAAAAAAGCCATACCTGTCGTCACAAATGCGCTTACAGAGTTGGACAAGCACTATGGCTGTTTTCAGCCCAATGAGTGTGCTTCTTGCACGGATGCAGCATCATGAAAACCCCTATAGTTATACATATGACTTGTCACACAAAGCATGATGGGATTTTACATGATTAGGTTGTGACTACTACTAGTACCTCAAATTTGACTTGTTTTTAGGAGGTTTCCCACGGGCGTTGAATTTCAATCTTCTAGTACATGTCCTGTATTTAGTACGATTTAGTTTCCAGGTGATCCAAATATCTGATAAAATTCACTGCCTATTAACCTGTGATCCTACTTGGGATCCCAACCCGCCAGTTTTGAGAACCTCTAGCACAGAGGAAGTTAAATGTAGTTAAATGTAACAGAGGCAACTTTAGCTATAGATATATAGCTATATTTATTGCCTTCCCCGTGTGACAGAGCAGCCCCTGTCACTGTAATGTTTGTTAATTCTATGAAGCATTAACTGTATCCCTGATCAATAATGACTAAATGTAATCATGCAGTGTTTAGATTGTCCCACAGAAGGTGCACATTCTGCTGTGACAAATAATCTAAAGTGTATGCTTCAATCCTGCAGATCCAGTAAGGAGGACAAGAGGAGCCCTGTTACTTTAAGGGGTGTGTCCCCAGATCATTTGGAGAAACTGTTGATTGGTTGCCAGTAAACATGGGTGGAGTCTGGGGCTATATAAGAGACTGGGTAGCTCAGTTTGAGTGTGGCAGCCATGCAGGGAGGTTGACTGTGTCCCTCTGTTCCCTATGTTAAGTTCTGTTTGTTTTATTTGAATCTTCAGTTGTTTGTTTTGCACTCCTGTTTACTTTTGTTCATCTGGATCCAGACATTATTATTAAATATTTTCACCTGCAAGCCTGCCTCCGTCCAGTTCCTCCATTTTAAAAGGTTTTTATATACTGACAAATACTAAATTACTATCCCACTTGGTTACAATTGGTGGCAGTGGTGGGATTGTAAAGTCTCCTAAGAGAAATTGTCAGTAGGAAACCTAAAATGGCTGGACGAGGGCGTTGCAAACAAACCAGAAAGGCACAGAAAAACCCAGGGCTGGAGACTGAAGATGTCGATGAGCCGGAGGAGGAGCCAGAGGAGGAGCTGGTGATTGAGCCAATTAAGGGAGGGGCTACAGCACCTGATGGAAAGCAATCAGCGGCAGACGAGCAGCTGGTGCGAAACCCAGATCCTGCAGTGAGGGAGAAGCTGCCACCTGAGAAAAGCCTTCCAACTAAGTTAAGTACTCCTCTTTCACAAGAGAACTTTACGTTTGGGCAACAGTTTATGAATGAAATGAGGGAATTCATGTATAGGCAACAAAGACATGAAAAACTGTTGTTTGATGGGCTTGAAGATCTGAAAAATGTTGTGTATCAAAAATCCAAACGTGAACTGGTGATTGAAGAGCCAGCTAGTCACCAGAGCCTGTATGGTTTGCCCACTCCAGCTCAACATCGCCAGCAGCCCGGCCGATGGACGACGCCGATACCCGCCCAGCTGGAGCCACAGCCCATCCGACGTTATGACGGAGCCAAGATCCCTGAATTCACTGAAGGTGAAGATGTGGAGAGCTTCTTCATCCGCTTCGAACGCATCGCCAGGACCTGGGGGTGGAACCATGACGAGTGGGCTGCTCGGGTCGTCACTCTACTCACCGGCAAAGCACTAGAGGCCTACGCCAGCATGGACGAGCAGCGCTCTCACCTCTACCCCGACATCAAAGCTGCTGTCCTTGCCAAGTACAACGTGACCGAAGAGACCTACCGTCAGCGTTTCCGAGCTACTAGTATACCAGCAGGAGAGTCGACCAGGGAGACCTACAACCGTCTGAAGGGGCTCTACAAGAGGTGGATGCGACCAGAGACCAAGACGAAGGACCAGATGGGCGAGGTGTTGATCCTAGAACAATACCTGCGTGTCCTTCACCCGGATGTCAGAACCTGGGTCAAGGAACATCAACCACAGACGGGGGAGGAGGCGGCAAGACTCGCCGAGCGGTACCTGGCTGCACATCCGGACCCACCTCCAGAGCCACAACGAGGGCCTTCCCGGCCGTACAAGGTGACTGTGGGTCAGGTTAAGTCAGAGGGGGCTAAAGGTGATGACTCTCTACCCAAGCATGATACTGGGGGTGGGGCAAAGTCTAGAAATGGGGCCCTTATCTGTTTCTACTGTCATCAACCAGGGCATAAAGCGGCTGTTTGCCCACTTAAAAGACCTAAGGAGGTTAACTTGTGTTATGTCCCTAGACCTGAAATTCCACCCACTGTACCTATTGCTAGGCCCAAATCCCGATATGCAACCTCTGTTCTTGTCAATGGGCAGGAGGCTGATGCATTGGTGGATACAGGCAGTTCCCAGACACTGGTGAAGGCAAAGTTTGTAGATAAAGATGCTTTAAACTTTGACAACCTTGTGGGGTTGGGGTGTGTTCATGGGGAGGAACAAATGTATCCTACTGCTGTGGTGAATATTGGGGTTGATGGCCAAGAGTACATGATGACGGTGGGGGTGGTCGATCAATTGGCTTACGATGTAATTCTGGGGGATGACCTACCAGTTCTAACCAACCTTGTTCAGACCGTGTCAAAGTCATCTGCTGTGGTTACTAGGTCTCAGGCCAAGGGTTTGCAATCCCTTCCTGAGATCGATCAAAGTCTTTTTGAAGTTGGTACAAAGGTCAAGAAGAACAAAAGGCAGCGCCGCCAGGCCAAGCACATGGGGAAGGCCAGGGTGCAGGATCCAGTCCCAGTTGCGCCTGATCCTGACTCCACCCTGCTGGACCCACAGTGGCAGGTCCCTGACAACTTTAAAGAGCTACAGAAAGCAGATCCTTTGCTCCAACCTCTGTTTGCCAAGGTATGTGAGGTTGATGGGGAACCTGTTAAAGCAGCTAAGCTAATTGGTGATAAATACATTCTCAAAAATGACCTTTTGTACAATGCAGACAGCGAGGAACCTAGATTGGTCGTTCCTAAATTGTTCCATCAGCTAATTCTAAAGTTGGGACACCATATTCCATGGGCGGGGCATCTAGGCCAACAGAAAAGCTATGATAGAATCAGTCGCAGGTTCTATTGGCCTAGGCTTTATCAGGATGTTCAGGAGTACTGTAGGACATGTGCTGAGTGTCAAAAAGTAGCTCCAATCCGCAAATCAGATCGAGGATGTTTGCAGCCTTTACCAATAATTGGCACACCATTTGAGCGTATTGGTATGGACATAATTGGTCCATTGGTTAAAAGCAGTTCTGGGCACCGTTTCGCTCTGGTAATCTGTGATTATGCAACTAGATACCCAGAGGTTTATCCATTACGCTCTATCCAAGTCAAACATGTTGTCCGATGTCTGATTGATCTGATTTCCCGCGTTGGTGTTATTTCTGAGATTTTAACTGATCAGGGCAGTAATTTCATGTCAAATCTGATGAAAACCTTGTACAAGCAGCTGGGTATCAAAGGCATTAGAACCTCACCTTATCATCCTGAATGTGATGGATTGACAGAACGCTTTAATTCCACATTAAAAAGCATGTTAAGAAAGTTTGTGGATGATACGGGGAGGGATTGGGACAAATGGATTCCATTCCTACTTTTTGCATACCGAGAGGTCCCGCAGGCCTCAACTGGGTTCTCACCTTTTGAGTTGGTTTATGGCAGGCAGGTCAGAGGTCCCCTGGACGTACTCAAGGAGGGTTGGGTGGCTGGAGAGCCAGCCCAGTGCAGTGTCGCCTCCTACATCCTCCAGATGCGAGACAAGCTGGAGAAGATGAGACATCTGGCCCAGGAGCACCTGAAAGAGGCCCAAACCAAGCAAAAGGTGTGGTATGACAAACATGCTCGAGAGAGAGAACTGAAACCGGGGCAGAAGGTGTTGCTACTACTTCCGTCCGGCACGTCTAAGTTGCTGGCAAAATGGCAGGGCCCGTATGTTGTCTCTCGGAAAGTTGGCCCAGTAACCTATGAGATCCTGTGTCCCGAAAGGAAACGCCAGAAGCAGATTCTGCACGTCAACCTGCTGAGAGAATTCAAGGAGAGAGACGTGTCCCCACCAGCCAACCCAGTGCTGATGGTGCAGGTAGCAGAGGAGGGAGACGATGAGACTGACATGGAGCCAGTTCGACCTCAGGGGGGTGCCATCGAGCCTCCTGAAAACCTGAGTGAGGAGCAGAAACAACAGCTGGCCCAGGTACAGCGGTCCTTCAGTCCTCTCTTCCAGGAGACACCAGGGCGCACCGACGTTATCAGTCATGACATCATACTGAAGAATCCCACTCCAATCCGGCAGAGACCCTACCGTGTTCCTGAGAGAATGGTGGAGTCCTTGAGGAACGAGGTAGCGACCATGTTGGAGATGGGTATAATTGAACCTTCAAAAAGCGAGTGGTCAAGTCCGGTACTTTTGGTGCCTAAGAAAGATGGAAGTGTTCGTTTTTGTACAGACTTTCGCAAATTGAACAGTGTCAGCTGTTTTGATTCATACCCTATGCCTCGAATCGATTGTTTGCTTGAGAAGCTAGGCAAAGCTAAATACATGACTACAATCGATCTGTGTAAAGGTTATTGGCAGGTCCGACTTAACCCTGCCTGTAGACCTTATACTGCCTTCAGAACACCCACCGGTTTATACCAGTATACAGTGATGCCTTTCGGACTTCACGGGGCACCTGCTACATTTCAGAGACTTATGGACACTGTTTTAGCTGATTGTAGCCAGTTTTCTGCCTCATATCTTGATGATTGTTGTATTTTTAGTGAGACGTGGCAGGACCATCTCCACCACCTCGAGCAGGTCCTCCAGAGACTCCAGAGGGCCGGGTTAACCATCAACCTGAAGAAGTGCTCGTGGGCACAGGAGGAGGTGAAATACCTGGGGTACCGCATCGGCCATGGCCAGGTCAAGCCGCTGGTGGAGAAGTTGGAGGCCATTCGAGCGATACCCAGGCCGCAAACCAAGAGGCAAGTACGGTCATTCCTCGGCCTAGTTGGCTGGTACCGAAGATTTGTGCCTCATTTTGCTACAATCGCTACGCCAATAACTAATCTCACCAAGAAGACGACGTCGTCCCACCTTCAGTGGACAGACGATTGTGAGGAGGCCTTTAGAAAGCTAAAAGAACTGTTGTGTCAAGATCCTGTTCTGAAGAGCCCTGATTTCAATAACACGTTTCTGGTACAAGTGGATGCCTCTGATGTTGGCTTAGGAGCTGTTCTGGCCCAAGGAGAGCCTGGTGAGGAGAGGCCCATTCTGTTCCTGAGCAGGAAACTGTTCGACAGAGAGAGAAAGTACTCCACAATCGAGAAGGAGGGGCTCGCCATAAAGTGGGCCGTGGACTCTCTGCGGTATTACCTGCTCGGACGTGAGTTCGTTCTACAAACCGACCATCGAGCCCTGAAGTGGATGCACACCATGCAGAGCCAAAACTCCAGGATACTGCGATGGTGTCTGACTCTCCAGCCATACCGCTTTACTATTGAGTACTGTCCAGGGGGCCGAAACATCATAGCCGACTATTTGTCCCGAGTACCAGGTATGCACAACCCAGAAGGAGAGGGGGTGAGAAATGTGACAGAGCAGCCCCTGTCACTGTAATGTTTGTTAATTCTATGAAGCATTAACTGTATCCCTGATCAATA
>CM076972.1:40804586-40876948 GCA_039105355.1 Benthosema pterotum
CACACAGACCAGATAATATGCACACACACACACACACACACACACACACACACACACACGCGCGCGCGCATATGCCTCGAAGCCAGCCTTATTCCTTATTAGAGCTTTCTTGAACATCATCCTCAAATGAATACACCCAACCTGGTACTGTGCCAATTTCAGTAAAGCTTCCTTCTTATTTTTCCTTTTTAACTAAGACGCCACCCAGTAAATGATCTGTCACTGCTGAGAAAACTGTGTTTTTTCTTTCGAGGTTCCTTTTCACAGTACAATAGGGAATCCAAATGATGTGTTTAGACTTTCATCGCAAATTCTCAGGTTTCTGCTATTCTCTTGTGTGTTTGCACATTTAATGTACTTTTGTAGTTATTCCAAGTTAACTTGGTGTGGGTGATCATTTTTCAAGTAATTTCAAGTTAATATTATGACTACTGCAGAACAAAGCTGTGAGTATAATAAGACACATGCGAAGCATGAAACACTGTCTGGCACAGCAAAATGCTCAGAATGAATGGAACTGTTTCATTATACAGTATACAGTACGTACCGTACCGTATATAATGATTTGTAATGGAGTCAGTGGTATCAGTCCATGTGAGTTGGGCACGTGATGTATGACTCTCATCATCTATAGATATTACACTGTGTTAGCTTACTTATGATTGTTGATGACTATTTTTGAGTATTTTGTATATTACCCTGTTTTGTACTTGCTTAAGCCCTAACTACACCAAAGGGTCTCCATGCAACTCCTTGGGTCCATAGGATTGCAAAGAGTTGGTGGTTTGGACCATTGAATTCCAAGTGTTGAATAACTATTAGGGACGGCGAGGGTCAACGCGTGTCAGTGTGCAGCAGGACATGTATCACACCTCAGTGACAGTGGTAAAACCATCATGGTTAGGGCTTTACCGTGAGTCGCTCTGGATTAAGAGTGTCTGCTAAATGCCTAAATTGTAAATTGTTACTGCAAATTGTGACTGTGGACGCAATTGATGATATACAGACTGCAGCCATCTTGCCTGCAAGGTGCTAGGAAGGTGCAACTTCCCGTAGAAGAGTCCTGTGTAATTGTACCAAATAACATCAAACTCACCAAAATTGCAGCACTATCCGGAAAGGGTGAATTATGCTCTTACTATCTGAAAAGTGTTGGTTTCATAAAAATCCACCCTAGATGTTGTATGAGCCGCTTCCTGTCAAGAAATGACCTGCATTTGATTAATGTCAGCGTTAGGAAGCGCTCGTTATCGGTCCAGCAGCCCCCTGCTGCCTCCTGCATTATGTCAACAAGCACTTCCAAACTCCACTAGCCTACTTCTTGGCAGGAAGTAGCTCATAACATGTCTGCAATTGATTTTTATGTAACAAAAACTCTACAGTTGCAGTGTTTTTGAGTTTGTCGTTTTTTAATACAATTAGACGGGACTCTTCTGTGTGAATGAATTGGGGAGTCTGTGGGAAGGTGCCCCTTGCTGGCACCTTGCTGCACAAGATGACAGCCATATGAATACGGTCCATAGACCCTTATGCGACAAAGTAACACTGTAACAGTGTGGATGACATATTGCATTGTATAGCAGAGATAGTGTGGTTAAGACCCCTGCCTCTGGATCCACATGCACAGAGAATATACAGTATATCGCATGGCTCCCACCAGCCATGTCACCCTCTCTGTGTCACTATACTACTGTTTCAGTAGATATGCAAAGAGCAGCAGTTTAACGCCAGCGGGCCCTCAGAGTGTGGGTGGATGAAGTGGACGATATCACTTAAACTCGTATCGATCCATCTCATATTGACGGTGGCATGCGAGTGTCCCATTTCTCATCTCTCTCTCCCATTAATGTTCACATCCTGCTTTGCATTCTGGGCCCGGCGCTCTTTCTTCTCAGTCCTGATCCTGTGGCCCCTGCGAGCGCTCGAGAGAGGACCGTGTGTGTTTTTCTAGTGAGGTAATGGAGTCTGCAGTGGCACTGACCTTTTATGTCTTGTCGAGAGAGGTTTGTGTCCAGGGGGCAGCTTAAGCCAGGGCTAAGCTTTCGGTATGGATCTCTATCTGAAACCGAGTGAGAGAAATCAGCCGGGGGGATCGCAAGGTCATCCCCGCGAGGCGCTGTCGTTCGAGTGTTGGCCGAGAGCTCTTCGTCGATCGACCAAGCATGATAGAAGTGAGGCTGAGATGGAGCAGCCAGGTTGGGGGTGCCGGGTTGGTGTTTTTTTTTTTTCATCTCGGCCCTGTGCTCCAGCCCCTAAGGCTGCTAGGGCTTGGAGCAGGGGCGGATGTAACATTTCCCAATTGGGGGGCCAGGAGAAAATGGCAAGGGGGCAGCTTCATGAAGCCGCACCCATACCATTTTCGGTTACAGGACTTATGGTATATTAGGAAATTAAGCACCAATAATATCATCAGTTGTTGTTGAAGTTGCAACAGATACACAGCATGCATAAAGCTAAAAGTCTGACTCAGAGAGTTTTCTGTTTTGAATGATGAAATGCTGTTGGTTTAGTGGTGCCACAGCTGTAGTTAGTTTGTAGCAGTAGTAGTGTTTCAAATTTCAACTTTCATTTGAAATATCTTAGGTGGATTTTAGGGGTGTAAATCACACCCATCATGGCGATTCGATTCAGTATCGATTTCCTGACCCAACGATTCGATTTTTTTCGATACTCAAGAATACACCACGTTTCGATTCGATTCGATTTCGATTTTTTTTACCTTACAGGCTAGACAATGTTTCAAATTTGAAATAAATCAATGAAAGCTGTAATACCGTTATACATTTTATTTGAGAAACAGCAAAGTTGTACTTCACCTAGGCCTAGTCTGAATTACGTCCAGGGGCAAATGGACAAAATAGACCAGATATTTTTATTTATTTATTTTGTCATGAATCGATTCTCTTGCGTACGTATCGATACATCGTATCGTCGGCTGTTGGATCGATACATCGATTCAAAATCGATTTTTTTTACATGTCTAGTTGATTTGCATGCCATCATGTTTGGTGGAGCAGTCTGGGCATTTAGGGGGGCATTGCACCCCCATGCCCATGCCTAGATCCGCCCCTGGCTTGGAGGGTGATCAGCCCTAGACTAAGACTGAAGTGCAACGAGACAACCCCTGGAGCCGCTTCTCCCTGGAGGGCTTTTGTTCTGTCCTCCCACTGTTCGCAGACAGAGAGACGGCCGCATGCATCCCTGGCACCATGACCTTGGCGTCTTTTCAGGAAGCCGCGAGACACCCTACCTACCGTTGTTGATATTCACAAGGGGACGCCGGCACCTCCCTCCCTTCCCTCACTGACCCATTGATCTAGATGTATTGCAGACGCAGGTATTCATGAGCATTGCAGGAGATTTGTCCTATAAAGTTAAAATACAGTGCTTTCTATCACCGCCGGCCATGTTTTATTCAAGAGCTCCCTCCTCAACCCCAGCGTGAGATACGTTCATGGCCACTGGGGCTACAGCAGGGTGGCTTGTGGTTTCCTCTTTGCACCCCGCCCCCCTATTCCCAGCGTCAAGCCGCAATGCTCTCTTTAAACACTGTTTTCAACAGTGTTGTAAGTACTTGCCTTGGCGTTGTTTAACATGTGGCGCAGCCATTATGGGATGTGCTTACAGCGCGTACGCCGATGCGCTGCGGGGATCTGTGTCTGCCTTGAAGCTGTTTTTCACATCTTTCCGTTCAATCAATCAGTTGCGATAAACATGCAGTAACAACCTCATAAATGATTATGAGACTACAACACCCAATGTGGTTAAGGCACATGGGCTCCAAATATGAATCCCTGGTTTGCCTTCCATCAAATAAAGGCTCAAAAGGTTGTATTTATTTGTCTTGACGATGATGATAAAACATCCAAAGAAATCTGATGCAAATCACAGTTCATGGTGTGATTAATTATGTGACTATTTAATTCATTCTGTGATTTGCAGAAAGAATGTCCTTGTGCCACCTTGTCGGAGGTTTACCCATAAATCACCAATTAACGATGCATTAATTCTTTTACTAAATGCATTTATTGAAGTGAATGCGACCACCTAATGCAATTTTGCCATGTTCTGATGAGAGAAAAGATAAGTTGATATGGCACCGCAGTTGCCCTTGGTTTTTGGAGTTTGTGATGGAAAAAGTGTGACACAAATATTGTTTACTCAGTTTTCCCCTCGCTAAGAGGAGAATATACATGCAATATGATGCAACTCCTTCTGTCGCTCCGTTCAGAAAGTGAAGCTTCAGCAAAGAGTATTGAATCGTGTCTCTAAACGCTGCCTTCTACTCCATAGCAGACACGACAACGATTTTATTATAGGATCCTTCCATGTCTGCTATCCCACTCCCCAGTGCATTCCCAGTCTATTATACTGTACACACAGTATACATACGGTACATTGAGACTGCGAGTTTAACCGTGTTCTTTTATTCTAACACGACAAAATAGCCCGTCCCTCTCCCTCTCCACATCGAGTCAATTAGCGAAGGAGAAATGTGCTGGGCTACCAGCTAAATTAGGCCTGCCAACATGACCAACTAATACCCAGGTAACACGTGCTCGCGCCTGACCCAGGGGTCCTCCTCAGCATAATCGTTCATTACCTAGCCTATGCTTTTTAACACTTTATGGAGTGGGGCCTATATGCTATCACAGCAGTCCATCTCTTCCCAACGAGCCTTGGCCCGGCTATAATGAGCAGATCTCTGGCCTGGTGCTCTCCTAAGACAGGCCATTGAAAAGTGGTTAAAGGTGTTTTAGGAGGCAGTGAGGGATGACCACCCCGCTAGAGATAGGTCCCCACACACCGCAGACCGCTACTCAGGGGCGGATGTAACATTTCCCAAAGGGGGGCAGATGTGGGGGGGGTGCAGCCGCACCCATACCATTTTCGGTTACAGGACTTTTATTAGGCAAGTAAAGCATCAATAATAACATCAGTTGTTGTTGAAGTCGCAACAGACACGCAGCATGCATAAAGCTCAAGGTCTGACTCAGAGAGTTTTCTGTTTTCAATGATGAAATGTTTAGTGGTGCCACAATTGTAGATAGTAGCAGTAGTAGTGTTTCAAATCATTTTAATTATAAGCACTTTAATTTGAAATGTCTTTGAAATTTGGGTTGTTTGCATGCCATCATGTTTGGTGGGGCAGTCAGGGAATTTAGGGGGGCATTGCCCCCCCATGCCTAGATCCGCCCCTTGGAGAGGAAGAGGAGAAGAGAGGAGGAGGAGGAGAACTGGCTCATTACTTACTAGGTTGGTTGAAATGTTAGAAAGAAAGAGAGAGAGGAAGACCCTCATTAAATCGTAGCGAAGAAGTCTCTCGGCCACCTTGGTACGATTTGAACGTGGCTGTCTAAAACGTGATGTAAGTCTCGGAAGCGGCGGCGATATACGGTATTCCAAGGCCCTTCATCGCCACACACTCCTCCATATTACTTACTTCCCAGCCAATTAAAAGCCCCCTGGAATTGAGAGAGAAAGTGTCACATTCAGTGCCAGATGAATTGTACGGCGTGGAGCTGATGAAAGGACATCTCTATTAGCCTGCTTTGTGCGTCACTCCAGGGCACCGTCTGAGGAGCATTTTATCCGACATATACTATTATTCATCGGCTTCTCCTCCCATTTCATTTTCCCGACACGTTCACTATATACATACCACGTCACCGTGGGATGACAATGTTTATCAGGACCATGAATATTTCATTTACTATAGGTTAGTTGAATATTGGCAGATTTCATGGGAATTTTGTATAAGCGCCCGCTTCCTTCGGATCATAAATAATCCTGCGTGCGCTGACAGGACATCAATCGTGCTTGTCAAAGCATTAGATTAGTGTTTGTGCCTCGTAGATAAGCTCACTTTATAGGCCAATGATGTGCTTTTAGGCTTATCTGCAGGCGTGTTGCGTTTAAGGACACCGCTGACACGCATAAGCGTGGACGCTAGCTTTCTCTTTCTCCCATCTCTCTCTCCCCCCCTCTCTCCAGTTTTCTCTGTGCCCCCATGAATAATGCAGGATTGTTAAAAATCCTCCAACTCCAACGGTCTTCTTGACCCGTTCTTTCGGGAGCGGTGGCCAAGGTGGTTGGGGTTAGAATGTGGATGTTTCAGTGTCAGGTAGGCGTGAATGGCCAATCGCCGGGGCCTGGGACAGGCAACCAAACCCGGCTGCTTCTCATGCTGCCTGTGTCACTCCGGCTGACACCATAAATCTCACTTATTTTCAGATCCGAGCTAGACATGGCCAGAAATTATGGTCCAGACCGCATTACCAGCCGCGGCAGTGTGCTGAATGCTAACAGAGGGGCCTGCTGATAAAGAGGCGGTTTCTTCCCAACAGAGAGCAGCCCCAGAATGAGCTCCAATAAAGGACTGAGGCAGACCTTAGGTACACTTCCAAACTCCAATACGAATACAAATAGGCGGCGATATTGTGAATTCGCGGGTTACAAAATGAGAGTTTAAATTTGCGCTCGAAAATTGTGTTAGGATGGAATGAAACCTCGGTGAGAATGAGATCAAGGCCTCCGTGATGGAGGTTGTTTTTTTTAAAGCTATGGTTTCAAGTTGTTTTATATTAAAACTCCTGTGGCCATTTTTGTCTCCACCAGACTGAAGGCTTGGGAGAGAGTATGTTTTGCATTCTGGCAAAACACATTTCTGTAGATTTCTCATACACATTTTATCCATACACACAATTTCATCCATCACACAATTCGGCATACACTATCTCCATGGTCATGGGATAACATCTGTTCCATTTCCCATATTCCTGATTGGCTAAGATGGGCTCCCAAAGATTGTATGACTGGTCTGTTTCAGACAAAATGCCACAAATCACACAGTGTGCAGATTTAAAAATGATACACACTTATTTCCACTAGGCCAAGGACGACATGCCTCTTTTGTTTTTCAAAATCGGCCTCATGGTGGCGCTATAATAGGGCGATTTTTGTTTTTACCTATAACTGCATTGATCTGTGTACAACTTTGTATGTGTACTCCCTAGAGTGTTTTCCCTGCATCCCTACAAATTTTCCAATTATAGCGCCACCATGAGGCTGATTTTTGATTTTGTTTCTATTAGTTGCACAGATCCCCGAATCTCACACAACTTGGTACACAAGCTCTGTAGTAACATTTTGCCAAACATCACACGCATTCCTTCCTATCATCTCCCTTTGGGAGACTTGTGCCCAGAAGGGCACTTTTTCTAGTTTTTCAAATGTAATTGAAAACTCTAAGGAAACCATTTATCAGAGAATAACTAGGCTGTGAAAAAATATTTGTCTATTTGTACATGCACTTGGTTAGCACTGGTTAGTTATCACCATTATAGAGCTGAGCAGTCCTGCCCCTTTCATGACATTGCCCGCAGCCCAGAAGTAATTTCGCCATTCATATTCCTCATAGACTTTTCAAAAATGACTTATATAAAGACGACTACCCTGTGGGCATACAGGTTGTGACAAATCATGACAACAAAACACAATATTATCGTACAATATCTAATTAGTAAAATGAAAATAAAAACACGGCAGGATACAACCGATTTTTCTTCTTACAAATTATTTCATTGTCCCAAATTAAACATTCTACATGTCGTCATGATTTGTCATGTCACCCGTCTTTGTCTAACGGCGTAATCGTCTTTATATAAATGACTTTGGTATGGTATATGAGGAAAATGAATGGGAAATCCATTTCTGGGCCGCGGACAACATCATGAAAGGGGCGGGCCTGCTCAGCTCTATAGCCAGCATGGTGGGTAATGTTCCTGCTGTACCTCTGCATCGATGGTCTCCGTTTTGCATTTAATTGCACCATCCATGTCTGACTGCGTGGAGCATTGATGCATCACTACAGGACCTCATCCCACTGTGGATTATTACGGTCGCTGCCACTCCCAGGCTCTCTGTGATCTACCATTATCCTGTGTGTTCACAGGGGTCCCGGCCATTTGCCCAATCATGTGTTATAGACAAACGCGCTGGTAATAGATGAATCCCAGGAGAGAGGAAATTAATTGTCGACAACTCACTGATTTCAGGGGAGGTGGATTGCATGGATATCACTATACGGAAACTGTCAAACGGTAATCTATATGTCGTTGCTGTCGTGGACGGAATCCTCGTATGTCCAAAAAACTGCTTTTCAGCTCGTCTATCTTTTGCGGCTTTTGTGTGACGCTGCAGAGATATCGGTTTTCTAGCCGACGACAACCACTAGTATGAGTGGAATGAAGACTGTGTGGGCTATAGGGTACTGTACTGTACTGTACTGTACTGTACTGTACTGTACTGTACTGTACTGTACTGTACTGTACTGTGCTATAGGGTACTGTACTGTACTGTATGTTCAATTAGCTCAACTAAGAATGAATCAACATGGGCTTCATAATTGATACTTACTGTATGAATCATCTTTGCTTAAAGAAAAAAAAATGCTTCTTATTCGCAAGCTCACAGAAACAAACGCAAGTCTTTAGAATCCTATAGTGAATAGAGTTTATAGTGTACCAAGTCGAACAATGAAGCTAGATCCTATAGCTTCACGTATAAAAATAATGTGGAGTGTTCTCTTGCATCATAATGGAATTAGATTTCCTGGGGGGGTTACATTACAATTCAACAGAATTGTAATGCCACAATTTCAGTGCATGCACAGCAGTAGATAAATTAGGGTTTAGAGGGAGTGCCATAATTTTTATGTATTATTATTTTTTTTTTACATGTTTAAGATGTGACAGTACTTAATTACCCCTTGGTGTGTTCTTTATGTGCATTGATGTCTTCCTTTTGTATTTAGGGTCAATGAAACAACAACAATAGTGCTGACATCACATGTCAGCACGTGATAATGTTTTAGGGTGGGAAAAAATCATGAAACCCCATCTTTAAATTATAGCTGTAAAGGCTATGAACTGTAGACTGTCCATGTAAAACTAAGTCTGTTAAACACAGTTACATGCTCTGTAAGTTCCACAATAGACCTGCGCAGTGACGTCACCGCCCCTGTTCCAGTAGTGGATTCCCCATACATTTTTCTCATAGACATTTTATATAAAGACGATTATGCCGCGGACAATGCCAACTCGGGTCGTGACGAATCATGATGACACACTCAATCTTTTTGGACAATCAAATAATTTCTAAGATGAAAAACGAAACAAAAAGTGCTGTACCCTGCTGTTTTCTATTTCTTGCTAATTAGATCATATCATATTGTGTTTGTCGTCATGATTTGTCACGACCCGAGTTGGTTTTGTCCGCGGCGCAATCGTGTTTTATTAAGCATTTTCAAAAAAGTCTATGATAAAAATAAATGAGGATTCCATTTCTGGGACAGGGGCGGTGACGTCACTGCGCAGGTCTATAGCAAATCCTTTTTTAGTCTTTATATTATTTCTTTAAATATTTTTCATACCTTATGACACTTTTAAACTTTATATACTTTGAATTTACAACGTAGATCCTGTATAAAATGTTCCATACAAATATACTTGCCTGTGCATAAAAAAACGTCCAAGCAATTAAGTGCTCCACCTTGTCTCCAAGGCCAGACGTAATTGTGGTGACTTACAGTGACAACTGAATTAGAATTGTACTGTAATGGGCTGAGGAATGGGCAGGATGGATGATCCCTCGTTCGTGGGCTGTCTTAGAGACCAAAGGCGTGCAGATAGCCTATACTCATCTTAATTGGCTCCTATTATCTGATATGACATTTGATGTGTGAATAATGAAAGGTTAAAGGCTATGTATAGGTTAATGAAGCTGTGCAGATGAAATCCATCACAGAGGGTCTCTGTTATCCCTGTAGCTGTGGTCATTGACTGATGCCTTTTTACTACCAAAAAACACATGATGAATATTTTAACTTGACGCTAAGGTGTCACTGAGTTTTGATGTATGTGTTAAGCCTTTATTCGCCCCAGGTGACGTCTAGGGATAAAAGGAGCGATGATCTGTATCAGCCCTGCTGATAGCCTTATCGGTCCCTATAGGGCCGATAAGGCAGTAGTTGACCTATCGGTGCGAGCTTAAAATTCCACACAGTGATTGTCAAACATGGATTAAAAGCAGACACCAAACACGGTTACTGCAGATATTGTGGTACTGTGGAATTCACCATGGGGGAGATACCAGAGTGCATGTAAAAACACAAGAATAGAACACAACTAGAACTGTGTGGTTTGCACTGATGCGAGTCACCGGCTGTGGACACGAGGAATCTGCTGGGAGGAATAACATCGGACACCGTGTGGCGTGCAATTCAAATCTGACGCTGATCGGACTGTCATGTATAGTGTTTTGATTTGAAGAAAACGCCCTTTCCACTAAAGGCACACTTTTCAAGTTAATTACCGGTACATTGCAGGAAATGAAGGAAAAACTTATTATAGTATTTTTAGTATTATAGTATAGTATTGTTTTAAAAACAATGCAATACTGCCTTATCAAAGATGGTGTTGCGACTTTATACAGCATATTGTTCAAATACTTGCACGACAAAGACAGGGGTAAAAAAAAAATCTATAGATTTTCCGGACATTCTTAAAATGTTCCATGGACATTTTAAGGACCATGTGTCTTTTGTACCTCTACTAAGCCGTATTTAAAGGGACATTCACCATTTTTGCAATAATAATAATAATAATAATAATTAAAGCTGCAAGCAGCGATTTACGGGCCCTCGATCGTGCAAGTTTCGGGCAAATATCGGCCAATCAGAAAAGGGGACGCGGCTAATTCACAAGGACACCAAACATAGTCCAGTGATACCACCATTATGTCTGTATGACATAGCATTGAGGAGTTATGGCAGGAAATAGTATCGACCAATCAGAAGAGGGGGCGGGGCTAAGTTACACCAATCAACGTCAGGGACGCGTCAGGGACGCCATACCAAGTCTAATGCTACCACCCATATGTCTCTATGACATAGCATTGAGGAGTTATGGCAGAAAATAGTATCGACCAATCAGAGGAGGGGGCGGGGCTAAGTTACACCAATCAACGTCAGGGACGCGTCAAGGACTCAAAACATAGTCCAATGATACCACCCTTATGTCTCTATGACATAGCATTGAGGAGTTATGGCAGAAAATAGTATCGACCAATCAGGTGCAAGTACCACTTCCTGTTTAGCGGCGAAGTTTGGCGCTCCGCCACGGTGGCGCCGTTTTACGAAAACTCACGATTTTAATAACTTTTCATCGTCAACGTCTTTTCTGCTTGCCGAGCGATTTTTTTTCCGAACGGACCCCCCTGCTCCGACGAGTTCGCCAAAATGCGACATGTGGAAATGGCCTAAATTGCACCAAAACGCAGCCTTTATTTTGAAATAACCGACTTCCTGTTTGGTTTCGGACGCGGCACCAAGAGACTTTTTTTTAAGTTGCGGCATGATACAGGTGCGTGCCGATTTTCGTGGATGTACGTCAAACCGTATGGTGGGGCTTGAGGCACGAAGTTTTCTAGGGGGCGCTGTTGCACAATTAGGCCACGCCCACTTTTAACAATTTTACTATACGTAAATTTACGCCACTAGGAACATGCGTGCCAACTTTCGCAACTTTTCGTATACGTTATGCGGCCGAAAAACGCGATTTACTTCGGTTAAGAAACAAAGAAACAATAATAAACATTGCGGAATCAATAGGGCTTCGCACTTGCTTTGCAGTGCTCGGGCCCTAATTACGTTTGGAAGATGAAATACAGATTGCCGCAGTATAAGACAGCCCTCCCCAGTGCACTAAATCATTTTGGGAATTGTAGTCCAGGGAGTAGAGACACTGGGCTCACTGGTAAAAAGGGTGACATGTCTCTTTAAGCTTGAGGAAAAAGAGTCTTGGTGTTTCCTGTTCTCTCACAAAACTCTCCCTCTCTCTCTGTCTCTCTCTCTTTCTCTCCTTCCATCAGGACTCTGAGATCCTGAACACGGCCGTGTTGACGGGCAGGACGGTGGCCGTCCCGGTGAAGGTGGTGACCGTGTCGACGGACACCACCGTCACCGACGTCTCCGAGGCGGTCACCTGTCGCTCCACGGACGAAGACGTGGTCAAGGTCAGTGAGCCGAGCATCCTCTGTTTCTCCACAACAGCATTGTTTTCCATTACATGACTTAGATTTATGTTGTTGGAGGTACAGTATACTTCACTTTTTGTGATTTCTGCAATTAGAATCGTACGTAAGCTATGGCTAATCTATAGGTGCCTCACGCCCACTCTGTTGGCTCATTATGAAACTGCTGGAGACTGCTGTGCTGTGATTGGCTAAAATGCAGCCTTATTTTAAATGGTATAGTGTACAGACACAGAGGAATTGGTCACTTTATTGATATTTCTGTGCAGTTCAAGGTACAGTATATACCACTTTCTGTGTTTTGTTTTGTTTTTGTTGTTTGTTATCAAAGCTTTTTATTAATTTTCAAAGAGGATCAAATGGGTTGTCTTGGGGTCATTGAGGTTTCCATGCTACATGGCCATGATTGAATTTGGCAACAGGGGGTCACACACACTACAAGATCTTTCACCAGGACACACATATCTCCGAAAAGTCTGTCTGGTCACGAAAACAGACAGCAAAAATATGCGATAGCATGCGCGAAGCGGGATGCTGCTGTTTTTTGTACTTTTCCTAAATAATTTCTTGATGTCTTGTACTCTAAACACACCCACTGCACACATACACAATACATGTGCATGTGTGTGTGTGCTGAGCGTGTGTGTTCTCTGTGGAGAGAGGAAATGTACCGGTATAGTGTATTCACACTGAGACAGACTGAGTGAGTCTGTTTGATTCGAACTGTTCCTGAATACGTACGGTTGCCTGGTCCTCGGTGGCCTTGATTCACATTGGCCTTGATCAGGGTCAGACTACCGGGCATACTCACGGTGGGCCGCGACCATAGCGGGGCGTAGGAGGCACAAAAGAACAAATAAAAAGAAAATAAAAATAGACAGGCCTGGCTGGTACAGGCCTGTCTATTTTTATTTTCTTTTTATTTGTTTTATTTGTTTGTATTTCTGTTTATTTGTTTTATTGTACCTGTATCAGTGAATGATAAATAAACCCTCTTATATCTTGTATCATTTTCCAAGGGTTATGTAGGTATGTGCCTGTTGGTTTGTATGCTGTTGTGTAAAAGTGGTACAGCATTGGTGCTTTTTTTGTAGTTCACATCCGAGACCATAGTGTGAATCCCATGTTAGGAACATTTCCCACCTCAGACGAATCGTACTTGTTGAGAAAGCTTGGCCTCTCTTCCAATCTCTGGCGATGGCAGTTTGGCACCAATGGAGATGTCTGCTGTCTGCACAGGCTCCTGGAACTAGACCGAGAACTGGGATGACTCATTAGGGATGTAAATTGGACATCACTGTCTGCGATGATGTCAAGAAGAGGATCTGAATGATGTTCTTTGTCTATGGTTTCAGTAAGAAAGGAGACAAACTGTTCTTTTCATTTTGTATCCAAAGTTAGTTAATAGCACAGGCAGACTCATCACATACTAGATTATATGTGTGATATAAATGTCAGCACTGAAATCGACATGTAAAATTGAAACTAGACCTGCTAGATCTGTCAGGGTGAGATGAAAGAATGATGTTTTGCAGGTGACACAGCAAGTCATGCCTGGACCGCTTGGGCTGGCCCAGGCCTAACCTGAGATAATTTGGGCCTGGGGGGGGGGGGGTTGGATGGATGCCGTCCGAGTTTGGACGGTAGATGAGATGATATGATTTGATCTCACCAACATGTTGTCATCCCCGGCCCCTCCACTCCTGTGCTACGTCACATCATTTGGAGCGACGCCCACCCCGAAAGGTTGACTCCCACTTTTAGGCCACTATAGCAAACATATTAGTCCAGGCTTTCTGTTTTCGGGCAACACGGACGAAAATGAAAGCCTGGGTGTCTAGACCTCCACTAGCCCTGCCCAATGGGGAGGGGTTTAGCTAAATAGTTGCTATGCAGGTCAAGGCTTTCCTGTCTAGGACTTAGTTAAGGGCTAATCGTAGTACGATAGCTGCATCTGAATTAGCCAGTGCAGGAAAGCAGAATCAAGTTTAATGGGGCTGGTTGTGAAGGCCTACAGGTAGCACTGGACTGTGTGTGTGTGTGTGTGTGTGTGTGTGTGTGTGTGTGTGTGTGTGTGTGTGTGTGTGTGTGTGTGTGTGTGTGTGTGTGTGTGTGTGTGTGTGTGTGTGTGTGTGTGTGTGTGTGTGTGTGTGTGTGTGCGCGCGTGTGTGTGTGTGTGTGCGTGCGTGCGTGCCTCTCATAAAGCATAAACCGTCTCATCAGACTTTTATTCATGCCATTCTGAAAACATAAATATACCACTCGTTAATGGAATTACATTTTTGAGGACCCTCTTGAGATGCTGAAACTTAGAAAATAAAATAAAATATCCACAAAATCCATTTCTATTCAAGTCATGGCATGAAAAGCCCTTGATCTGCCATTTAAATGCTTCAGACTAATGCTTTTTCATTCATGCCTTCATTTCAGGCTTATCACACGTTGACAATCTTGCATTCGTGCCTCAGACTGAACCCCAATAGGATGATTATGTAACATATGCATCTCTCCTTAGTGGCATTTAAGGTTGCTTTCTATACCATTCTCACCCGGACTGGATGATTTCACGCCCATGGACTGTTCTGTAAACTAATTTTACTGGAGAGCTTGTCTCGTTTGCACTACGACTTCGAATTTGACAGACATGTTCCACACACCCACAGGGACTGCAGGTGTGGGACCCACAGTTATCCAAAACAAAAGGCCTCTACTTGGGTTCTGGACAGGAGCCCTGCCCAGGGGTCTATAGCAGTGGTCTATGTCAGAAAATATGGCAGTTCCCAACTTCCCATGCACTCCTCAGATTGGCTTCATCTAGTGCCCATATTAGAGACTGCCCACACTCTGTACATTTCCTTTATCCATTTCTACAGTCTATGGTCCATAGCTGAGAGCGCCAGACCCTGGGTAGGGACATCACATCACTATATATTTGGGTAGGCTTGACACAGAACTCCATAAAGGGACAGAGATATCTCCGTATAGGCATAAAAGGGACACCGACATAGGTGGGACGGGTTTGTACAATAGATATCGCATAGCTGGGTGGGGCGTGGATCTCCAACTTCCATTGTTAGCAAGCCAGTGGTCTACAGCCAGGCACTGGTCTAGTAAAACATACAGTACCAACATTTAAATATACTTAACATTAAAAAAATTAGGGGAAGTGATTTCACTTTTGTCAGATATCACCCAAAAAATATTTTTTTTCTGTTAAAATGCTCTATTATAAGGTGTGGAAACCACATATGGAGTTTCCCCTCCCCCACGTTAGCAGAGGAGCAAATAAAAGTTCCCCAGGTCACCACAATTCTCCTCCAATCAGGAGAGAGCAGCAGGTTCACATAGGGTAGCTACTTTTGGGGGCCCCTAGTGCACCAGGCTGGTACTACACCATGACTTTCAAATCACTTCCCCTACCTTTAACATTAAAAAATGAAGAAAAAAGAATCACGCTTCTGATTATGATTTGTCGATAAATCATAATCAAATCAATTATTCAATTTGTTATTTTATTGCTATTTAATAGTCGATTAATCACTGGAGGTTTTTGCTATTTATCATGAGTTTTCCCACTTAATCATAGTTTTTTTTTTTTTTTTTTTTTACTATTTAGTAAAATATGACACCTATGACCTATTTCAGTTCAGAAGAGGTTGTACAGGTCCTTTTAGACTGAAATATTCCAGAATAAGCCTAGCTATATTCATTTTTAAAGTGATAGCTAAATAAGTGTCATAATGCAATGAATCGATTAATTGCTTAAATAATCGGCTGATCAATTGATTATGAAAATAATTGTTAGTCGCATCCCTAGTGTGAAGTGAGCTGTAGCTTTGTCACAATGTTGACTTCTGATAAAGTAACCAACATGATATCACGGACATTCAGTGCTCAGACAGACAGACGTACACAAAGCTGTGCATAGGAATGGCTGCACTGCAAAAAAAAAAAGGTCTACACTCAGTAGAGTGCCAACTTACATTTAGTGCACAAGTAGGCCATGGCCTGCTTTTACGTGAGCAGGGCGAGAGACCGGAGAGAAAGTACCCCGAACCCCGACACCTCCTGGAGATAATACTCATGACAATACTTATAAAGATCTCAGAACTGTTGATAAGCACAAACCGACTGCTCTGCTCACATAAGTAACAAGTAAAAAGGCCTTTATTTCAGACAGACAAAAACTGCCCTGTGATCTTACCGCCTGCAATGCTTGTGGGGTTAGGAGGAGGTCAAATTTGAGACTGTCAGGCAGTTCTTGTTGGTTTTGAACTTGATATGATAAAACAACTCTCTCATGCTTCTCTTTTACTTTGATCCGACCGCCTTATATTTTTTGCTCACTTTCTGCATCCAGACTTAGATTGTGCTTCTGAGCTTTCTCCAGAGAGTCAGTTGAGAGTTGAGACTGATCATTAGCGGGTGGAATTTGTTTCTTGGGGCCTCTCGTGATTCTGCCTTGGATTCTTGACCACAATGGGCAGGTTGTCTACATCCTGAATTTTCACTGTGTTTTTTGGGCTATCCACCATTCTCCAGGTGGTCTCCTCTTCCTTTTTCCTTCCACAGGTGTGCCTGGAGATGAGGGTTTTGCATCAGGTTTTGATATTTTCACACGCTTGGTCCTTTTGACAGCAAGATCCTTTAATATAGATGTTCTTCTCCCAGTGTCCTTCTCTGCTTCCACCCTTTTCCTCTTCCTTTTCCCTTCCACATGTCGTTGGGAGGAAGATATGGAGGCATTTTTATTAGAGATGGGTGTTTTCATCATTTTAGTCTGTCCATCAGCAGGCTCCTTGGGCGTCACATTGGTGTGGCTCATCCACCATTGTCCAGGCGGTCTCCTCTCCCTTCTTCCATATCTGCCTGACGATGAAGCAATGTCGTCAGAACTGGATATTTCCTTCTGATCGCTCTTTATCTTTTGTTTTTCTCTCGGCATCTTATCTGAGTTCTTCAGCTATGGGATGAAGGCGAAAAGGAGGTCAGTGGAGGTCAGCACGTGAAACTTCTGTCTCTTAGGTTGATCTATAATAAGTAGAACAACAAAGAATATACTGCATCTAATCCTGTAGTTAAGGATGTATTGCTTTTATACCGTTCTGCTATGATTACTTTGGTTGTCATGAAGAGGTCACAGTGAGTTATCCATACCTTAATAAGTTCTATGTCCGCCATGCCCAAATATGGATTCCATGTTATCGGACCTAATATGAATAAACCTGGATGCCAAATACATGGAACAAATACACTGGAACTGGGGCCTATCCCAGTTAAGCTGCGTGGAAAGGACATCTGCCATTTCTGACAGGGCTTTAAGGCTATAAGCAGGTGGATTCCGGAAGGACTTCTAGATAGGATTTTCTTGCAACCTTATGGTCTATGTTGACTCGACCAGGCCGACTCAGTTCAAAACAATCAGCAGTGTGTTCACCCTGCGTGATTTTATGTCTGCTTATCTCGGCCTGCCAATGTAGGTTGGAGTTGCTTGCCCCATGCAGGCCAGGTCAGGGTGATTGCTTCAATGAGGTCTATCCCGAAGTAAGGGAGTGAGCATTGTGTTCCGATCCTACAGCAGTGATGTTACATTCATGTCATTGCTCATTATAGATCTTATATTTTGCTGGTCTGGGGGATCAGTGACATAAGGATTCAGGCTGTCCCATGGTCACACCCTGGACTATGAATCCTGTTTCAGGATTCAGTCCAGGAATTTTCCACAGACATTATGGCAAGAATCACAGCTGGTCCACCAGCAGCATTGACATCTGAGTTTACGTTCCAACCGGTAGAATCTTGTCTGTGATGCAGTTAAAAATAAAGGATCTATGGAGGGTGCTTTTCACAAAGTAATGGATTATTTCGAGAAAACAGCGTGGAAAGTTTTTGTTTTGAATCAATCCCAAAGGAATGGAGGGGGACATCATGGTTTACAAAGAGGACAATAATAATGTGACAAACAATCTGAACGTTTTATTGGTGAGTCAGGCCCGCCGACCACTCGTTTATATACAAAACTAGTAGTTGCATGGTACAGGCGTCGAGTGGTAGGTGTTGCTACAGTCACTCCCACAAGCTTTTAGCGTGTAGAATTTGGATTTTGGTGAGTTCAGAACTGAGAGCCCCTTCATTGTCTATCCTAGATTTGTCCTAGATTATAAATTGTAGACACACTGCTGTGCCATTTGGGGCTTCATCCAGTTATGTCTATTGTATATATTTCCCATTGAACCTGTCTGTCATCAAGACCAGATGTAACATGCAATAATGAGCTGTCATGGTGTCATGAGAACTAAGACGAGATAAAAGCTATGCTGTTGTTTATGAAATTCCTAAAGGAATCATTGTACAATAATAATTCCTCAATCTGTTTTGAAAGTTGAATAGCTGTTCTGGCCGTACCTAAACGAACCAGAGAAAGACACAAAACCTTTCAGGTGAAATCTCTAAACACAGCCTGTGATAATTAACACAACTTATTTATGTCATTAAGGCCCTGGGGGATTAATGACAGTCATTGAAGCTGGAATTAGATATTAACTGGTCATTACAATCAGTGTTTATTCACCCATGACTGAATAATGACCTCATCTGAACTACAGACATGTAATTGAAAAACACAAATAACTATAGAAAACACCAATTGTTGGATACTTTCAGGAACAAACTGGTTCCAGTTTCGGGTCAAAACAGCTTGAGGAGTGCACTGCTTCTTGAATAATCTGAGCATTATCCAAGGACCGCTTTGAAATTAAAGACGCACAATTTAAAAACATGAATTAAAAGCACCTCCTGCTTAGCCAAACAGTGGACTACACTCCCAAAATTTAGGTTCATCAGCCATGGGTGCCGATATCAAAAGGGCCCTCTCAGCGTGCGCTCACACATGCGCGTGCAGAGGTGTTTGTCAGATAATTTGGATCGTTTGGGAAGGCTCTCTTTTACGGCCTATATTCTCGTCCTATCCCACCTTGACTAAGAAAAATCAACAAGCAACATTACATTATAGGTTGAATAGCCAGAAAATTATAACAAGAGTCACCAATCAGCCAACCATGCTATGGATAAGCAGGTGAAGATGAATGGATGTATTTAGATAAATGTATTTTGATAGATGAATACAGACATCCCACCCTAGAAAAAACTAAAATATATTAACATTTAGGGCTATGCCACACATGATAAGTGATTAACATATCCTACCATAGATTATATGGTTGCAGTGGCTGTTTTTTAATCAGTAGAGTCAGTAGGATTGTTATTTGGTTACAGTTCCTGTCACCTAAGTTTTAAAGCTAAATTAAAATATATGATAAACACATAAGATAAGCATATGGTATTAAGCTCTTTGTGATTTTATATTGAGGACTTATAAATAGCTCTTGATTATATTAAGATTATATTTTATAAATATAATTGATTATATAGAGAGTAAAATAGATTATACTGTGCAAACAGACTGAGATCATGTAATTAGCTCCATATACACAGCTGTGTCGTATTCCATATTATAAGAACGGGGAATCCCCGATACGCACGGCACGGGGCACAGAGACTGCATGGAGAAAATGCTAAAATTTCCCCTCTCCTTTTGTGTGATAAATGCATACTATAAACGCATGACCTATATAGCAACTGAAAATATACTTGGATATACTTGGACCACACTTGGAATTATTGAAATCGGGTGAGAATGGCCTGAGAGTTTTTAGATTGGAATCTCAAAAAAATCTCGGTGGACTTTCAAAAGTAAGCACAGAGTCGAGCAGCAGCGACAACTCCGTTCTCTTTAAGTGGCCAGTCCAAGGGCGGCCATTCTACATGGACTTCTATTGAGGATCGGGACAATAAATAGGGACCAACATGCTGCACAGCTCTCGAGCGCTTAGTTTCTGACGCCTCAATGTCGCAGCTTTGACACTAGCCATCTTTGTACGTCTGACTGTAATAAGGTTGCTGTTCACCGCACTTTTTTAGATGAAAGTAAAGTGACATTAGCTCATCTCCCGTATGCTGCTCGCGTGGGCCCCACGCGACAAGATATATTTTAATAAAAGGAGAAGGAAAAAGTCTGTTTGGGCCTCGGGGCCCCCCTAGAGTGGCGATGGGGCCCATGGGTGCCACGCACCCACGCACCCATTATAAATGACGCTAGACAGTGGACTACACTCCCAAAATTTGCAGTCACTGCTTATAAAGCACAAACCAGCAAAAACAGCCGAATTTTCGTCTGGCCAACCGTTGTTACCTGAAGCTATGCACGAAGAGACCATGTTCTGAGTTGCACTTGTGTCTCACAGCCGCAGAAAAAGGGCCTTATATGGGAATGTAACAACACCCCCCAGGTGGAGGCGAGCACTGTGTTAAATGCAGAGCAGCACGGGCCGCATAATTGCTTCTGTCAAAGCCGACTGTATGTGGGAGACAGAGACGACGGGCCCACCACCACTAATGCTCCCTGCTCCCATCGCTCATACGTGCCACGCGGGCTTGGATCTGTCTGGCGAGTTGTTAATTTCCTGGGCCAGATCCAGTGGCAGCCATAATGCCCCCCCCCACCCTGTAAGTATTTTCCTGTTCGGCGGCATAATGTCTCTGATTAATGTGCCGGTGGATTCTCCTGGACATTTATGGTACCTTGAGGAATGAGTGGCACGAAATGTATTTCTCACTGACAGGGTGGGGTCTCCGTCTCTGCTGTCGGTCCTCAGTAGCAGATCATTGTCGTGCTGGGAGGGAAAAGGGGAGAGTGGGGGTGGGGGCTTACAGTACAGGTGTTGAAGGCTGCCTCTGGTTGTGTGTGTTTGTGTGCCCCGTTGCGCGCGCATTGCACAGTATATTAAAATATTGATTGTTGGTCACGCCAGCCGATAATGCGCCTCCAGAGGCCGTGGTGTTGGGGCCGTCAGGGTAATGCGTGGAGACGGACAGACGCGTTTCTCTGTAATTGGTCCTGCTCTGCTTGCAGCCTGCGAGAGGATCAAAGCTACAACCGGCAGGCACTTCATTTGCCTGTCATGAGACATAGAGCTGTTTGTTAATCAATCACTGCGCGGCGCGGAGTCCGTAGCGTTTGAGCCCTCGGTCCACATGTCCCACCGTGTGGTTTAAAAAACGGTGCTTTTAGTCGATTTCAAGAACCCCACCCTACCTTATCACTATGAGAGCATATGGAACCAAATAGGCCTTTAATTGATTGAATGTCTTGAATGTCACAACCGCTTTTGTTGAGTTTTTTTCTGTAGTTACCTTGCCGTGATCCAAGCTATTTTAAAAAAGTTCCAGTAATGAATGAATGAATGAATGATGATTGACTGATTGATTGATTGATTGATTGATTGATTGATTGATTGATTGATTGATTGATTGATTGATTGATTGATTGATTGATTGATTGATTGATTGATTGATTATTCAAAATAGACCCCCATTGACTGAACACTAAACACTAAAACTGCTCAAAGTCACTCTTTTAGTACATTAATACAGAATTATATCATTGGCAACAAACATGAATGGAATGGGTAACACTTTACTTGAAGGTTGCCTTTATACTGTATACTGTATTATAAAATCAATTATAATGCATTATAATACATTTATAATGCATCATAAGACTTGTTATAAATGTCCATAACTATGTATAACTCTTCATAACTACATTTATAACATATTATAACTGTTAGTCATAATGCATTATTATGCTCAAAGGAACACACATTATAACTACCATTACTTAGTCTGTTATAAAGGCACACGTAGAAAGGATGTACTGCAACATAATGCATTATAACCAAGGTGTTTTATTAAAGGAAATAATGTCTCATAAACATCAATAATATGCTATAAGATGGCTGGGAGACCTTTAAGCAAAGTGACCAGATACGCATGTATCATTAATAGTTGTATAACAAAATATCAACTACAAACATAAACATGAACATGAACAACCGGGCACTCAAAGTCATCTTATAGCATGTTTTAGACATTTATAATAATATATAATATTTTCATGCAAAATGCATTACATTGCATTATGATGCAGTACATAATTTATATGTGTGCCTCTATAACACACTACGGGATGGTAGTTATAATGTGCTGTTCCTTTGACCATAATAATGGATTATGATCAACAGTTATAATACATCATAAATGTAGTTGTGAGGAGCTTATGGACATTTATAACAAGTCTTATAACGCATTATAAGTCGACCTTCAAGTAATGTGCTACCGAATATACAAATGGTGCTAAAATGTTAACACCCAGGGGGTTATCGCTTACAGTCCTGACTTTTACAAACCCGTCAAGGTCCATTTAGAAACCTCTCAATGAACCCTTGACTGGACACTACTTTGAAACCCACTGGTTTTAAGTCATCTCTGTTCAATAAATGTACATACTAATTTCCTCCTCCCCAAAAATATCCCTAAATGGCCTTTTACAGCACTACTTGTCTTTGCAATCATTATTTTCCCATATCCTATGTTATGAATTATGCATCCATTATTTGATCACCCGGAAACTTGGGGTAATTCAACAATTATCCGGATGACTCCAAGCACACCGTGACAAAAAAAACGCTTCCTCGAATCTTCGTTGACCAACCGACCGCGGTGAAGTCAGGTGTATGGGAGAGCGCTTGCTTTTGTAACCCTCGACCCCATGAATAATCAGACTTCATTGACTAATGCTGCGTTTAGTGAGGCTCTGATTGGCATTTAGTGACCGATGTCACACCTCGCCTGCTTTAAAAGAAACGGGGGAGCATCACACACACACACACACACACACACGCACACACGCACACACACACACACGCACACACACACACACACACACACGCACACACACACACACACGCACACACGCACACACAGTCACACACCTGCATTGCTTGGTGTATCAGAGCAAGAAGTCCTTTTGTTGCGAGTGCAAACAAGCGCCGATGCCACCGTTTGATACGCTCAATGATCCTGGCATGTAGGAGAGAGTCTAGCTTTCTACTTAACACCCGAGCAGACAGCTATGGGGGGCCCAGCCCCCCTCCCCCGTCCGTCCCGGCCCACTCCGGTCCCCCCCATACGTAGGGCTCAGGCGCATGGACTGTCAATGAGCCTGGGTCTCGGCAGGCTGAGCCTGGCGAGGGAGAGCAGCAGGCGGCAGCAGTAGGAGAACAATGGGGGTTGATAAGGAGCAGGGACTCTGACATCTTTATCAGTCCAAACACACTCTCACACTGGGAGCCCTGATGGAGCACAATCTGCTCCGCGCCTGACTGCAGCCGGGGGAGCGTGTTGCTCGCAGACGTGCTCAAAAAGGCTTGCATTAACCCGGTCTGGCACGTCATGTTTCAACCTTCAAATGTCATTTGCTAATGATTGCCGCGTCTCCGCGTCGTTCTCTTCCATATACCGGCCCCGCGGACAGACGGACAGACGGACCGACGGATGCACTCGTGCGTCGATGAGTCGGTGCTGCCGCCGTGTGAAATGTGCGAAACTGTTGCCGGTTGTTCTGCCCACACACAACACACATGGGGTGAACAGTGAGCACACATGTTCACCCCACCAGTTCATTAAGTTTTTCATTGCTTTGTACAATTATACTGTAAATTTAGCTAAGCTACAGGTAATCTATAGATCCTCATGCTGTGAGTTCTGTTCAGAAGCGTAAACTAACAGCAGGCGATGGACGAACGACATCGGCCAACGTCAGCGATGCCGCGGTCATTACCGTATATTTTCACTTTGAATGGCATGTAAAATGAGTACCATAAACAACGATGTTGTGGTGCACTGAAAAAAAGGAAGGTAGAGGAGGAAGTGGGGCGGAACTAGGAACCAAACTGCGGAGAATGGTTCGGGGTTGAAGGGGAAAAAAGCAGCACTTGACTCTGATTGGCTATCCAGGGGCGATTTGGACAAAAAGCTCAACAATTCTTTTTAAAACGCACTATTAGACATTTGTTATATTAATCATCATGCCGACACTTTGTTTCCCTGGTAGCGTGCCTTGGGTCGCCCATAACACTGCTGGTCTCCTGTGACACTTTGTTTTTTATTATTCCTCTTTATTGGCTCCCGTTAAAAACAATCATTTGAGTGCTCCGTTTCTCCATTGCATCCATTCTGTGGCTTCAAGACATGGCGCACAGTCTATATTCAGACGGACATCGCATCATAATGTCACAACCATAGAGACATCCATCAGTTTTTAGTAACAGCTAAAGAGTAGCAGCTATTGCGGGGATTGTTATTGTTGTCATAATAACATCCCGTGTCAAGGATTCAGAACGTTAAAGTGATGCTTCATATAATGGTGGTGAATGGGTGGCAGTGTTGTGTAGTGGGCACCAGAGGCCACCAAAGAGCACAGAATGAGTTAAGTATGCCTGGTGGGTGGTGATGGGTGGAGATATAGCCTGAACTGAAGCCACACACACAGCTGTAGTTGTATGATAATGGGCTAGGAGTCAGAGGAGGGGCTGATAATAACACCAAAAGGTGTAATAAAGTACTGTCACCTCTTAAAACAAATTGTGCATTGTGGGGTGCGGGGATCATGGCACTCTCCCTTTAAAACTCCTAGAGTTTGGTACTTGTAATATTAGTTCTCTGTTGGTAGCTTGTAATCCTTGGAAACATCCTCTGGCGTTTATCTCCGCTGGTGGTTCTTGTCACAGGCACAGGCCAGGGGCCACGGCAGAACATTACGACCTCCAGGCAATGAAGATTATAGTTCAGGAGAAGTCGAAGAAGAGCCCACAGTTTCGCTCAAAACTTTCACAAACTTTAACTGCGGTAGAGCTTTGCTTCAGAAATAGACATCCAATTCACCACAACGTCAACCTTCACAGTCTGCCAGGTTCGTTCACTGTTTCACATGAATAGAATCCGATACCAGGATATGCTGTTCTTGTGTTCTGCTCCGTTTGAGCAGTGACTGACCTGCCGCTTCGGTCTGGCAAGTCTAATCTATTCTTCTCACACGTCACACGTTGATCACAATTTCCAATTCAGTTCAAAGGAGCTTTATTGGTATGAGAAAACGATTGTTTACATTGCCAAAGCAAGTGTTGCAAACACAATAAAAACTGTTGTAAATGGGGAAAGTACTGTATATACAGTTGGGGGTACAGCCTTTTGGTATGCAACTTTTTTTTTCCTTAAGACTATACAGAAAAACTCAGATCTAAGGTCTGTTTAAATGTAGCATCTCTGTTTACTTGGACCAGATAGTACAGATAGTAGACCTTAGGGTGGTTGTATTCCACGGGCAATCCTTCTTTCATCAAGCAGTGGACCTTCAAGCATGCGATACAAGTTAAAGGGGTGTTACACTTTCAAAAAAAACTTTTGGTCATTTTATGGTCTACTCAGCCTCATGTGAACACACCAGACAGTTTATAAGTTACTCCTTTCAGTATTTAGATATTTGATGTTCATTTTAGCGCCTCCAGCTCCTTCCCATAGAAACCCATTATAACTTAAAACTCCATTTTAACCATGACAGATTATTCGAAAACAACCAATTTTTTTTTCTGGTGACTGATATTGTACTCGGAATACGTGAGAGGGCCGTGGAATTTCATTTACAGTTTTTATTGATTTTTAAAATATTGTTTAATTCATTTTGGTAGGCCTCCCCAAATATGGAGGCGGCTACATTTTCCAAAACAATATTTAAAAAATAAATAAAAACTGTAAATGAAATTCCACGGTCCTCTCACGTATTCCGAGGACAATATGAGTCACCAGAAAAAAGATTGGTTGTTTTCGAATAATCTGGCATGGTTAAAATGGAGTTTTAGGTTATAATGGGTTTCTATGGGAAGAAGCTGGAGGCGCTAAAATGAACATCAAATATCTAAATACTGAAAGGAGTAACTTATAAACTGTCTGGTGTGTTCACATGAGACTGAGTAGACCATAAAATGACCAAAAGTTTTTTTGAAAGTGTAACACCCTTTAAGCTTGTACAGCAGGTTTGCTATTTTTGACACACGCGCCATACCGTACCATTGTGAGGTATGAATGGGGCTTAATGCTTCATATATGCTGCATGGGGAGCCGTGGAGGCTTCTGCCTGCTCACAGGCGACCAACTCTATCAGCTCTGTGATGAATGGCGGGTTTAGGGGTTTATCTGGCTCTGAAAAATGACACGGAAATTGAAAATAAATAGATAAATAAATACGGAATTAGATGAAATAAAGTATTGTAGCCTACATTTTTTAAAAAGAGAGATTTTCCTCTGACAATCAAATGTTGTCCTTTTGAAGGTAGGCTGCGTGAGGGAATCAATGGGATTGACTAAACGCCTGGGAACACTCCTGATGGTATCTGTTTGTGAAATATTAATTGCCTGGATTCTAAAAGTGTGCGCGTGTGTGATAGTGCACACACGAGACAGTGCGCATGTTATGAACTTGTGTCTATTATGCACGGGTGTGTGCAGGCTGCTAGCATGATCACATCATTATCTCTTTAAGTGTGTGTGCGTGTGTGTGTGCGTGCGTGTGTGTGTGTGTGTGTGTGTGTGTGTGTGTGTGTGTGTGTGTGTGTGTGTGTGTGTGTGTGTGTGTGTGTGTGTGTGTGTGTGTGTGTGTGTGTGTGTGTGTGTGTGTGTGTGCGTGCGCGTGCGCGCGTGTGTGTGTGCGTGCACTGTGCACGCGCCCCATAATCCCACGGCCTTTCAATAACACACTATTATCCACGTGAATTCCAGTGTTAAGCAATTTATGAACCAGATGGTTTTGAGTTATGTGTGTTATTAGTGGAGAAGTGCCCGTACTCTGTCCACGCTTCCATCTGCTCTTGGTGTGTTTTAGCCGCAGGCAAAAAAAGCAGGACGACTATTCTAGAGGAGCCGCTGACCACGTCCACAGCCCTGTATTCCCTCAGATTCAAAGATGCCCTTGCCGTCCTCCCCCCAACGCGGCCGGGAACAGCCGGCGGACCTTTCATCTTGTTCAAAGTATAGAGCGAGAAAGATGAACTGTTAGTTGTAGTACAGTCAGTGCTGTACCAACATACTGTTACTGTATAAAGCCCTGGCCTACATTGTGTCGTACGGGACACTTAACATTGTATTTTAGGAAACACTATGTCCACCACAGAGGCCTGGTTTCAGCACTGCCCCGACAGAAGCAAAACGCCACCTGTCCTGAGCAATTTGTAATTTAAAAAAAGAAATAAGCATAACGGCTTTATTAAGCATACTGTAAGTACACGTGCATAACATGCTTTGTTGTTAGACTAGTAGTGATAATACCTTTTCTACAAAAAGCTTTTAAGATTGCTGTTGAAAATGACAAGTTAATGGCATTAATACATTTTGTTGATTATTCTGTTTAAATGTCTTAACGCAATTAACACATGTGCACGCTGACTCAACCCACTGAGCATTTTCTCAATGAAAAATAAATAAATAAATAAGCGATCGCACGGTTTTACAGAGACATATAGCTATGTGCCTCTCTGTAAGCAGAACCACAGAACCATACAGTGTCACTCAAGGCATCTACAACGATTGGGGGCTTATATGTCTATTTTGAACACATCCGAACTGGAGATTGAATGGTGATTAATCATGATTAAAAAAAATCATGACGCTGGGGAGGGAAATTGGCTATTTGGGCCCAATCTGGATATCAGTTGGAGATCAGTTAGGGGTGTACTCACTAGTGGCTGTGTTTTAGTTATTTTGAGATATGATATGATATGCAAACTAGAATATTTTATATTGTTATTTTTAAAACTAGTGCAAATAGCAAATATTCAAGCACAAACTTGTTTGTGTGACTATAATACGTATAATATTATATGTATGAAATATAGTGATATGCGGTTCATGCCCAACAGGCGCAGTATTAAAAACAATCATTTTACTATGTGGGTTGGCTCCTGTCAGATGACTGTCCCATCTTTCATGTGATTATCTGTCACGTTAAGATCAATCCCTTTCTTATGTCATTCATGTCAAATCCAAATAAGAAATAATTTGACCACAAAATCGAGTTAAAGCCATCCTAGTTTTGAAAACAAAACTGAATGAGCGGTTTCTTCTCTGTGCGTGAAGTGATTGTTAGTGAGTGAGGTGTTGCTATGGAGATAACATTATTTTTAGCTACATGTAAAAGTTTAGTTGTGCATTGGAGATGTAATATTCCAGTATGGTGAATGTAGTACAGTATAGTACATAATGTTTTTTTGTTTGTTATAGATCTCTGATTACTCTGGGGAGAATTATTGTTTTGCTCTGAATTCTGGTAATGCAAGTTTTACTGTGATATTTCAATACCTATAGACAAATCCGCAGAGAGGTGCCCTGCGCGCAGTCTGGGGTGAAAAACACAGCAGTGAATAGGAAATTGACAAGTTTTTCTTCTCAAGTTGCTCTTTTCGCTGTTTTTTATTAACACCAAACTTTCCAAAGATGTACAGAACACTGGGACAAACCTGTTTAGTTTATTGCTGCTCCAGCAGTAGTGGGAAATACATACAGTAACCCTCTATGACCGCCCATCTGGATTTTGTTGCTCTTTACGGGCCTGATTTTGATTGTCTTAAATGGCAGAACTTAAGTCAAAACTTTGAGGTATGGCAAAGCTGTTTGGCTGTTTTTTTTGAGTGGCCAAACAGGTTTGGAACACCTCCAAGTTTTGACTTGAAGACTTAAGACCTGATATTTAACACATCAACTGCGGGCGCATCTCCATTGTTTTCTCCCCATTGCCACGGCTCAAACCAGAGAAATCGGTAAAAAAAACGTATTTTGAAGCGCCAGATCGCCTAAACAGGAGGGGGGTGGAACAGGAAAACAACGACGACCGCGGGATTGGCAGTCCATGAGTTAAGACAATCAAAATAGAGCCCTAAGTAGTATAATTATGGTCAAAAGGCTACTCAGTCCTTGTCAAGGGCCGCTGAGCTGCTTTTACCGTCTTTACACTACTTTACCAGTATGTGCAACAAACCAGCCAGTGGAAAGGTTGGGGGTTCTATAACCTGGCCGGGGATCGAACCTCTGACAGATTTCACTGCGATAACATAGGACTAATCGTACGACTTTGAAATTACGGGCTGGGCGTTCGTGACCCAAGTCTGTGCTCCTGTGTTTCTACTGAATCACTCTAGCTTGTTTGTTCTTATGATTAAAATGTGAAAAATAACCCACTATATGTACAATCCAGTATATGTATTTATGTCTGTGGTCTCCCACGTTTTTCAAATTAATCAGAGATAAGATTTGAAGATCCTCTAGTGTGCACCCAGCACACATTTATACCAAACCATAACAGATGGATCATGCTTGCTTCAGTTTACGTAACCTAACCAATAATTTTGCAGTGTTGATATTCCAACAGAACTATTTGTTGTTGTTGTTGTTGAGCGGTATTTCTGTTCCATTGTACAGCTGTGTGTGTCCATATGTACAGTATGTGGGCTTAAGGCTCACTGGAACCGGGCCGGATCCCTGGGGGTGTTCCTGGGGGGTCTGGATGTCCCGGGGATCCCACGTGGTATCACTCTATTATTCAAGTACAGTACAGACCACAATGTAAACTGTACATGTATTGCTATAGTTACTGTACTGTACAGTACAGCACAGTAGCTGGAGCAATACATGTGTAGTTTACATTCTTTTCATAATATTATATTGATACATGCAGTGCACCTCACCTCCCACACATGCATGTGTGCAATAGTTACATACAGTACTGTACTGCCAAGTGTGGCATAATAATAACACAGGCCTGTGTCAATCGTAGACTAGTAGTAGTCAGCTATTTCCTCAGGTTTAAAAAAAGTGTTTTGTTTTTGTTTGTTTTGTTTCTGCATGCAATACAACGTGATAATTCATCCAATGTTTTGTTTTGTAATCATACTGGAAATGGCTGTGGCTATGCCTATGACCAGGAAGGACTGTGGTTGACTTTAAAACAAAACTAAAATAATACAGAGGTATTTGGGTGCGGCTATGCACCCTATAGGTGCCGGAGCTGCAATGACCGGGGACCCCCCCAACCAGCTCCCCCTGACATTAAGCCCTGGATACATTAGCTTTGATATGTTAGTTCACTCAGAACTCAGATATTCAAGAGGTTTCATGCTATGCTCTGCTATAGATATATATAAAGGCTAGACGGATCAAGACTATATGTATATACAGTATATACTGTATATATAAGAAAGCTATATATATGCGGTGCACCCATGTGTATTACGTACAATGGTACTACACTCATGTTCATTCCTTACATGTCATTGGCTGATGTGGCAGTCAGCTGATCAGTCGCGGGGTTATTTAAGCTCACTACAGTCTCTGCTCTTCCTGCTGTGATCCTTCCAGCTGTCATTAGTCCCTGGACTGTTGGTATTGGTGCTTATTTGCTCCCACCACCACCGCCCCAGGACCACCAGTGGGCTCTGCTAAAAATGTCATCCATATATACCATATATATCTAATTTCACCTTTTGTCTTTTGCCTCCGCTCTCTCTCACTACCCCCCTCCTCCCTCCCCCCCGTCCCGCCCCACCCCAGGTGTCAGACAGGTGCGACTACGTGTTCGTCAACGGCAAGGAGATGAAGGGGAGGATGAGGATGACGGTGAACTTCACGTACAGCTATGTGAGCGCACAGCTGGAGCTGGACGTGTGGCTGCCGCGCCTCCCGCTGCAGATCGACGTGTCGGACACCGAGCTGAGCCAGATCAAAGGCTGGAGGGTTCCCATCATGCCCGGCGGTAGTAACCACAGGTGTGTGTGTGTGTGTGTGTGTGTGTGTGTCCTCGCGTGATCCCCATGTGTGTGTGTATCAGCTCTCGGGCACAAAACGTGCATGTCAAAAAGCTTGCTTTTCAGGTTATTTACAAAAAAAGAGACCCATGTTCCCATGGCTCTATATTATTTAGTCAAATGCCCATGTTAAAACCTTTCATTGGTTAAATATTTATAAAGCCCACAGATAGACGTATCCACTTTTTTTCACTTTCTGCACACTCTTGCACTACAAAGTAGGGCATTCATTTATGGGCCGGGAAAAAAAAATGTGTGCGCTCACACTTTAAAATCCTCCTGGAACATTTGAGAGTGTACAAATGGAACCATGAGGGCCCTTTTAGGTGAATGTGAATGGGTGTACCGAAGGTGTGTGTGTGCGTGGGTACACTTGTGCGTGTGTGTGCTCGCGTGTGCAATGAAATATTCTGACTGTCAAAGACCTGAGTGGAAGATTTGCTTTCTAACCAGTTAAACGGCCTAGACAGTATTTTAGTTTTAGTTGACAGGAGTAAACAAACATCCTACAGTGCGCTCACTCTCCCCTTTTTTCCTCTATACCAAATATCTTCACCAAAAATAGCTTTTTTTTGTAGTATTCTCCCAGAAAACGGTATAGGAAACGTGTTGTGAAGGACTCTCCCTTTCATTGAACGGGTTGCCACACACTTATAATGACTGTCGGACTGTTAGTATGTCGGAACTTCTGGCCTGTACCCCTCATTAAACACGTGAACGTCGTTTATCTGGCGGCTAATTACCGGAACAGATTCCACTTGCAGGGTATTTTGCAAACCGTAAACCAACCCCGCAAGTTAACACCAGAAATAAGCAGGACGTGTATGTTAAACATGTTCAGTGTTTGTTCTAGAAGGTGAACCATGGGAAATTAAAAGTGCCCACAGGGCCACGTTTAATCACTCTAAACAAGATCTAGCCAGATGAAGGGCTTATTATCCCCCTGATATTTCTTCGTGTAATTTGCCGTTTATTACGTAATACAATTGATTCCCTTTTTCCCCCGCGACATCTCATTTCGAAATTTGATTGAATTTAAGGAAAAGAAAGGAGAAAAAAAGAACATTACCACCAGATACCAGTTTATCATTTAAATTAACTACCTTTTACGGTAACGAGGAGGTTCCTCGTTTCATTCTACTGACTGCTTCTCACTAGTCTGTGTAGTAGTCAGATAACAAAAATGTCCAACCTATGCAGGCTGTAGTAGCCTGACACTGTGACATGGTTATGAGGTGGCCTGTCGTGCTTCCTCCTATAGCCTATAGAACCTTATTAGCCCTGTCTCTAGCGGTCAGAAATGTTCTCCTGGGACCTTATCGCTAGTCTCTGATGCCACCACACACACCTCGCAGTGCCACCTCGCAAGTGTTGACACCCTTCAAATGGACAAGAGAAGCCATCAAGGCCACCGGCAGTAATTAGTTCCGGGGGAAATGTCGAGGTGGTGGACGTGGAAGTTGGTCATCCTTGGCACCCCGAGCGCAAGCTCTCTCCAATTATCTGTTGACTGACAGTGCGCTGCACTGGTTTGACCAATGCAACAGCTTGGTGAGGATGTTGCTCTCCCAGCCTGTTGTGTGTTGGTATGCTTTTTTATCAGCAGGGGGACAGGCTGATGTGTGTTGTTGTTGTCGCTTGTGATGCCAGCATGTCTGGTCTTGGCACCGCAGCGCTGCGTTGCTGCTGCCGAGCGCATTGGTCCCCCCACCCCCCTCCCCTCCCATCTTCTGCCCGTCTTTTGTTTATCTGGGAATAACAGGCGTGACCTTGCAAAGCAGCGACTCGCCTGGTGGCAGGAATGGGCACCGGTCCACTGTCCCGAAAACCCTATGGGAAAACTAATCCAGTCAGCTTACAATAGCCAGTGATGGGACCTTACACTGTCAGCTGGGGATTGGCAACTCTATGGCCAGAGTGGTTATGAGAGAGAGTGAGAGAGAGGCATCAGGCATATGGGTTTCCCCCTTACACATGCAGTGTTCGATTGCTGCTGTCTGTACGAGTGGTTTTAAAACTTTTTGTGCTCTAGACACACCATGGGCAACTCAAAATCTCAAGGCAAGGCACCCTGCGCACAAACAGCCAATCTAAAAGCACACAGTATATCCTTTTGTTTTGCTCATTTTGAATTAACAATGCACACAATATTTGGCTACCAAAACTATTTGGCCAAATAGTGTAATTTTTTTGAGCCGAAACCGAATTGTCAAAGACCTGGGGCTATATTTCATAACTTGCAGTTTTGCCATTAAGCTAAACAAAGATACGACATCAGCTATTCATCCAAAAATTTCCCATTCAGTGCACCCCTTTTGGATATTTTAATGAGAATAAAATTAATATTTTAGAATGAAATGCCCAAAAGAGTGACACCACACTGGAAGTGGTTAAAATATACTGCAGTGCTCATATAGTTAATAAAAAAAAACACAACATTATTATTACATACGGTAGCTTGGTAGTTTTTGTCTTTTGTGCTAATAATGAGTGCTTTACAATAACAATACAGAAACAATGGCCTACAACTGACACATCTGCTGGGCACCAGTGGAATAGGCCAATATAAAAAAATATATATGTATACAGTACTGTAAGTCCGCACACTGATTTATCAAAAAGCTCCCAGTCAAGGCTGTATTTGTTGTCACAGTGTCCCAAGGCACACCTGTACTTGTAGAAACTGTCTCACAGCAGTCCATTGTTGCCTCTGAGCCCCTGGTCTATACTGTATGCCTCACATCACCTTTCCTTAAGCCCTGTCACAACACTGGACAAGATAAGCCTCCCTAGACAGGGGACCAAAGTATATAAGCAGTAGAACTCTCTTAATACCTCTCCCAAACTGCATTTATTATTTTACGCACGTCAGCTTCTTTCCACTTTGTGAGCATTTGCAAATGTGTATTTTGCTTTTTTCCGTCTGTTTTCATGTTTTAATTGCCTGTGTTGTCGCCGGCGCTGACCTTGTTAAGCTGCGCGTGCTTCAAGTGTCCTCGTTCTGCCGTCAAACAACACGCAGACGTTTCTTTGAACGCCGTTCAGGATTTGAACAATAAAAAGCAATCAGTGTTGTTTGCGCGGCGAGGCGCCGCACGAAGCCGCGGATCCTTTTGTCCATTTCACTTCAAATGACCTTCTTTATGTCTCTCTGCAAAAATAAAAAGTGAAAGAAGAAAACAACAACCGCGGAGGGAAAATTCCCAAAACAAATAGAACAGGACCCACAGGGCACGGATTAGGAAACAGCATGCCACAAAAAAATATGAATATGCAGCCTCAACGGTTAGGTTAAATCTGGACGTGAGAGTGAAAATTAATTTGATTCATTTGTCTCATTAGATTAACCTTAGATTCAATTTCGGGATGACTGCACGGTCACTGGAATATTAGATTCACACTGATGCTAAAATGTCAATATTTTTTACTGAAGACTTTGGTTTCAGGTTTTTAGTCCACTCAACTAAAGTACAACGTATAAAGAATCCATATATCTTTAAAATACTACATTAGTTGTATGAACATATACCTATTGGGAAAATAGCTGGGAATGAAAGAAATGTACTGTACATCTTACTACAGTTACGGCCCATCTAATATAGCCGACAGTAGACATTAGTAAAAGACAGACTGAGTAGAAAAAAATAGTGGTATTTCATCACATACAGTACATTAGTGAGGACGAATTATATGAAGATAGGTTGAAAAATGGTGAAGTGGTCCTTTAAGCTAATGTAATGTGATGGATGAACCGTGGTGCATTGGTAGCATACGTACAGTATACATGTATGTGTGTCTGAGAGAGAAACCCGCACATTATGAGCGACTAATACACCACTTTTCCAACAAAGTGTTAGTGCTGAAGGACTAAGCAGACGCTGATTGACAGGAAAAGGGGAGAGGGGATCTGCAGCCAGCCAGGCAGCAGTACATGCCCCCCATGCGAGCCTCTCATTAGGCCCTGATGCCACGCTAGCTGGCAGCCATGTGGCCCCATTCATACTAATCTCTCAGTCCTCCCCTAGCTGTCTCTGCTCTGCTCTGCTCTCCAATCCAACATTCTGTCCCTGGCAGTCAACTAACTGGTCACAGCCACTGAGAGGGAACGTTAGAAAATTGAACGACCTTCGTCTTTAGGTCAGTGATTTCTCAAACCTGTGGGCCCCCCTGGGAGGGGGCGGCAGCCCAGGGGGGCAGCCGAGGGGGGCAGCCCAGGGGGGCCCACTGATGCATGGAACTGTGTGTGAGGATAATGCAAGTGGGCAAACAAATGGGATGTTGAAACACTTAGAATGCCAGCACTTTTCCATATTTTTTAGGTAGCTAGTGCCAGCGAAATATGAAAGTCATGATTCGGTTCTTTAAATAATAATGTAAACATAATGGTGGCAATCTTTCTTTGAATGAATGGATTAGATCAAGTATAACTACAACAAAACTGATATCAGTGAGTGGACAACACTAGTTAAGCATTACACGTGTTTACAGTAATGGCCGCCATGTTCATTTCATCTTGTCTTAATGACTGTTGGTACTAGAGCGTTCCACATTTTGGTGGAACCTGTTTTCATTGTGATACTGATGAATAGGAGTTCTATGCTAGAACACGTTCGATTCATTGATCGTTAACATTAACATGCTGAAAGTGTGCGCACGGGAAGTAAAATATCTAAAAGTCTCAAAAAGCCTTCGAGGACCCTCACACATCTGACAGGTGGGCCGCGAAAGCTTTTGAGAGTTTCAAGTGGACACTATAACCCAGAAATGATTGAGAAGCACTGTCATAGGTACAGAGTTAGATTCCAAATTCTCATTCGGATTCATTGTCTACTTCGTGAAAGTATGTACTTGATGTTCAAGTACACACCCCCTGGACATGACGCTAGTATGTCACAGGGACTTACCCCCGCAATCCAACCCTTGATGCTGAGTGCCAAGCAGGGGAGGCGTTGGGTCCCATTTTTTAGAATCTTTGTTGTGACAACGTCCAGGAATCGAACCCCCGGCCTCCCAGTCTCAGTCAACTGTGGAAGATAATATTTGAGATTTGCGAGTGGATTCAGTGGAGTGTAGGCGGAAGAAGACAGTGTCCCGGTGGAGTTATTGCGTTTTTATTCACTGCAGGAACACACACACGTTGATTGATCTCTGACCTTTTACTGTTGTTTTGGTCGTGACAACACAGTATATAACAAAATCAAACAGGTTTCTTTCTGTGTACGTTTTTTCTTCTCTCCCTTCCATTCAGGGGCGGATGTAACATTTCCTAATTGGGGGGGCAGGAGAAAATGGTATGGGTGCGGCTGTAGGTTGTAGGTTGTTTTGCATGCCATCGTGATTGGTGGGGCAGTCAGGGCATTTAGAGGGGCATTGCACCCCCATGCCCATGCCTAGATCCGCCCCTGCTTTCATCAGGGAGCGGAAACCTGTGGTACTTGTCCAACAGACAACATGGGAAATATCCCTTCCCTCGTCTAGAACTCTTCTTAGCCTTATCTTGTCAGGAAAAGGTCCTGCACCCTTAACTCCTCATCTGACTGCGTTCAGGGATCTGACACACTAAGGGTTGAGGGGTCTGTGGAGTGGGAAGCCGACACCATCAGGGCCGGACTTAGCCAGCCCTACTAGGGTGGGCTGGAACAATGGCAGGGTGGGCAACTCCAAAGTTTTTCATATGAAGCAGTGGTTTTTAATCTTATTGACACCAGGGCCCACTATTTATTCGGCATTTACTGTAAGCCACAGACCACCGTTAGATGACATTTTAGCCCCACAGACCTACCAAAACTAAAGATTTCTTTTGCCTTTGTCCACAATTCCAGGCTGGATTTGGGGAAACAAAACAGTCAAACATACAGATCAAAATGACCATTAATCTTCTACATTCTCTAGTTTGACTGAGCTAATTCAGATGAATATTTTAACTCTTGAGAGCGTAAAAATGAAACAAAATGGACCCGCAAGGGTCCATTGGTTTCATTCTTACGCTCTCAAAGAGTTACATCTGGTTAACCACCTTTCCACCATTTAGCTTGGGGACCACCTGGACCTCTCTCAACCACCGGTGGTCCCCGGACCACTGAAGAAAACCACTGACATTACCTATCATTGGGTGGGCAGGATGCACATTTGGGTGGGCTCTGCCCACCCCTGCCCCCCTCTAGATCCGGCCCTGGACACCATCCGTCCGCGGCCCTCTGTATTCCAGCTCTATTTCTCACGGGAGACAAGAGTGGGAGAGATAAGCACAGTGGATAATCTTAAGAAAGACCCAGTTTAAGAGATTATTATTTTTTTCGTTTGTGTATATCTGTATTTGTTCAAGGTTTTCTATCATCGCATCATCGCATGCACTTACCGTGCAGCTGCGGCCAAGGCTGGCGACGTTGCGGGAGGTGAAAATATGTGTACTTAGATCCTCAGGCACGTTGTAGACAAAAATAAATATACTGTAAGATTAAAGTAGTCGTAATTTAACTTGCAAAATGGTAAATAAACAAGTACACACAACTGCATCAGCACAATTGAATGCAAGATTGTGTGAAGTTGTGCAATGTAATATTTACAGTTTATATGGTGTGTGCATACGTGTGTATGTGTGTGTGTGTGTGTGTGGGGGGGGGGGGGGGGGGGGGGGGGGGGGGGGGCGCGTGCGTGCGTGCACCGTGTGCTCTAAATATCTATGCAGACTGATCGATCTGGTTTCAGAGTCCTAGAGATTGTTCTATTTGTCTGGAGCCTAAAGGACCAAGATCTGTGAGTGTGTTCGACCAGTGTTAGTACAAGAGCTGTTGACAAAACACTTTGCTCCCAACAGTGTCCCAGAGCAGGACTTGCTGATCTCAAACCCGATTGCGATGCTGATCACACCTGCCTGAACATTGCTTTCTGTTACCGCATCTATTTGTCGAAGCAAACAAACCACAAAACAACGTCTTTTTATGGACTAAATGCAATATTACAAAAAAAAGCCTTATCTTTTTCCTTCAATGTAATGACCCGACTGGGGACACGTACAGTAGAGCCCCGGATGGCTTCTGGGGGGTGGAGTAATCAAATTACAGTTGATTTTGCTACCAAAAAGAGAAACCAGGGACGATTAACTATGGCTGCAAGGAGAACATTTAAAATCCTGAGCAGATGCGTTGTGCTGCAATATAAAAAAAAAAGCCAAAGCCATAACAGAAATAGAAAATCAAGCACCCCCCCCCCCCCCCCCACACACACACACACACACACACAGAATTGATGCTCCCTTTGTGGTCCTACTGGTCTATTCAACTACGTCTCAATCCTCCATTTGTCATTATCAGGTAAACGCTCCTCTGTGGTGTACACTGCTGGGAGAGGGAGGCAGAGAGACAGAGATAGTGTGTGTGTGTTTGGCAGAATACGCATGAAAAACAATGACAAATATACAGCTATTTACAGGTTTGCAGTAAAGACTAAAACCTATTTATATACATAGTTTGTTAATAGAATATAACTGGCACATGTGCAGCGTTTGGAGGTGGTCTTCCTACTTTATTCTATTGAGAAAGTGCTGTATATCAATAATGAGATTAAAACGTTATTGGACTTTGCAAACAGGCTTCAATCCTTGTGGCTTAAATCTAGTGCGCAAGAATCATATTCATATTTTATCCTAGACTACTCCAAACGTATTTTGATAATTTATCCTGGGGTGGAGGAGTATACTGTATGTTCACAGAATTGGTCTCACTAATGCTCATTAAAAGAGGAGCATTTGTGACCACGTCTACTTACACGGTAGTCATTTAGCCTCTGTCCCTGCTTTCTACTGTTCAAATCATACATAAGCTATAGCTAATATATACATGAATCCACCGGTAACCTGGGCTGACCTTGAGTGGCTTATTGCTTTTTTTAAGATGGTTACAATTGCGGCAGTATGAAAAGTACCAATTAAAATAATCCACAGTAGCACAATGACGTCTGTAAGTTACCCAGCTAAAGAAAGTAGTTCCCAGCTAACCTGCTGTAGAAACAACACACCTGCAACAAGATTCCACAACAACAACAGAGCCGGTTTCTGGCTGGTGCAGTGATACTACCAAATGTGACACGTCAGCAGTGGGTTATAGGTGGGTATATAGATGCCATTCATTTGTTCCTGTATTAAAAGCTATAGAAAGCCTATAGATAGATGCCATTGATTTATTTCACCAACAGATTATCCAATATTAATTCTTTATATATTCCATTGATCCTGATCCATCCTAAACTGCAGATGATCCGCAGCATTTGCGGTTAAATCCGCAATCCACTGATCTCTACAGAAGCGGACAAAATGGGTAGAAGATGCATTTTTACAGTGTACAGTACCTATCACAACAACAGTAATAAATGTCAACCATGGTGTTGCCACGTACTACAGGACAACTCACACGCCAAATCATGTCATCCGACGGCAGGTCCGCTCGAGACAGCGACGATGAGGACGATGAAGACCGGCGGGGGAGGAGCTGCACCCTGCAGTACCAGAACGCCATGGTCCGGGTGCTGACCCACTTCGTGGCCGAGTCGGCCGACCCCAGAGGGACCACCAGCTTCATGCTGGGATCCGACTGGCAGGTGGACATCACGGAGCTGGTGTGGGACTTCCTGAAGGTGGAGGACCCCCACATCGCACAGCTGCTGGACGGGAGGATACTGGTGGGCCTGGACACGGGAATGACCACCATCCAGGTATGCTGTAGTGTATATGTTGCTAGTAGTTGTCAAACGTTTTTATTAATATCAAGTATCCACGTACCAGACAATTGGACTCGAGTCGTATCGACTCGACTCGAGTACGACTCGAGTCGCATTTTTCGGCAACTTGACTCGCTTGGGACTTGTAGGTAAAATACTTGAGACTCGGACTTGACTTGAGACAACCTGACTCGGCGACTCGTCCGAGTCATCGTCCGAGTCACCATTGCCGGGAGGCAACGGTGTGCAAATGAAACCAAATGAACCAGTCAGGGAGCTAACGCGACCACCTATTTGCGGGGGTCCCGACCATAGGTCCCGACCCACGGTCTGAACCACTGACGGGAGCGGAGCGGGGGTGAACGCCATTGCCATCTAGATCTAGTAGAAGAGTTGCGACATTGAGCGGTCAGAAAACAGTGAACGGAGTTTGCAGTACTTCCCAGTTTCCACAACTCTCCAACTGTCTATTTCAGTAATTCTAACGAACGCCACGCTATAGGTTCACGCGTTTATTGATTGATAGATTGATTGAGTGATTGGAGACAGGCATGTAGAGCGAGCAAGCACAAAAGACTCTGATCAGGCCATACGCCACAGCAGCCACACTACACCACACACAGAAACAAACACTGCTACTCCTGAGCGACAACCTCGTCCTCGTCTGCACAACAATCACCAAAGGTTGTCAAATCTGCTTTTAAAAACTTCCATTCTGATGGGAAACGGAGGATGGCCAAACAACAGAAAACAATATCACTCACCACTGCACGAACGCTGATTTGGGCTCCTGTATGTCCGTATGTGACTGGCTGTATAATAATCCATCCATCCATCCATCCATATAGAAACTAGGAAGGCAGCAATCCATCTTCCAAAATTCTCACTTCTCATAACATGTATCCAGTTGTTGGGGTTAAAACCTCACTCCACGCAACCTCCACCTAAAATAGTTATTTATTCCTCCCCTTTCCACGGTACGTTCTTCTCGCTAAATAGTCTTATTTAGTCCAGTATTATTTCGCCAGCTCTGCTCTGCGAAGGACGGTAGGACCCCATCCCACCAAAACAAATGCATGTGTAGTCATAGACTCAGTGTTGCCAACTTCACGCATTTGACACTATATTTAGCTTTTTTTCCAGACCCCCCTAGCGCCAAAATGATTGAAAAACTCAAGGTGATATTCACTACTAGTGCTTTTATAGTGAGCTGGGTTGAAAAACACTGCTCTAGCTCCTTGTAGTGCGTTTTGGAAGTGCCACTAGTGCATTTTGGATTTTGGCAGTTGGCAACTGAGTGTAGTACACGAGTAGGTAGCTAACTTAGTGCCTGATGAAAAATGAACACTATGTTAAATTAATGATCCGTGTGCGTGCAGGTATGCCTGCTCTACAAAATGCTACACAAGCACAATTGTACTGTAACTCTCATCTCTATTAATACATTTTTTCTTTCATTTATATAATTCAAGTTACACTGCAACAAAACTGATAACTGATAAAACTGATATATATATTTTTTACATTTGACCGTAGGAAGTTGTAACCTGTGACTTGACTTGAAAACCAGTGACTTGACTTGAAAACATTGTGACTCGACGCGACTCGAAACAACCATGCGACTTGACTCGACTTGACTCGCCCAACTGTGTGGACTCGACTCGACTTGACTCGCCCACAACCTAAAAAAAACTTGACTTGCTTGAGACTTGGGACCAAATGACTTGTGCTTGCTTGAGACTCGGCTCGGAGGGACTCGTGCAATTGTCTGCCACGTACTGTAAACCCTGTCCCATACCATCCCTGATGAAAGTGCAATACTCACTCACTGAAAATAGATGATTAGTTAGGGCATTTTACTTAGGTATTTGACCAAGGAATGTCTTCACAAAAGTTTTTCTATTGGTGTCTAATAATATATACTAAAAGAAGGCAAAACAGGCAGAATTTCATCATGCTTTATGTAGCATGTAGCCTGGCTTAACCTGAAATGATTTTGGCCTGGGGGGGCGTCCAAATTTGGACGGCAGATGAGCTGATCTGATTTGATCTCACCAACGTGTCGTCATCCCCAGCCCCTCCCTCGCCCATCCACTGCTGTGCTACGGCACTGTGACTAACAAATTAGTCCAGGCTTTCCATTTTAATGCAACGTGGATGAAAATGAAAGCCTGCGTTTCGAGGCTATATAGCATGTGATATGTATAACTGCTTTTCATGATACTAAATCCATTCCAAGCATTAGTTTTGCAAAAAAAAATCAACAAAATACATATATGCATGCACGCACGAGCAAAACTAATGCTTGCAATGGATTCAGCATTATGATATCCTCCTAGTTAGACATAACACAGCCTACATAAAGCATGATGAAATTCTGCATGGTTTTACCTTCTAAATCTAAAGTGACTAGTACTCTAAATTTGATCTGTTTCCCACTGGAGTTGAATTTCAGTCTTTGAATACATGTTATTACACACCATTAGAAACACATTGGCAAAAAAAAATCTTAGTAACAACTTATTTCCCAGAGTTCATAACTTTCCTTTCGTAGATCTAACACAGTTGTGTCGTGAGCTTGCATTTTTGCCCTAAGTTCTATTACGATGCCCAGAATAGGGACACCGGGAGGTCATGTGGTTAATTAACATCATTAAGCACTTTTTCCCTCCGTATCCTGCATTTGAAAACAAACTCCTGATGAATGACAAGGTCAGCGTGGAGGCAGTGATAGATATACTGCCGTTCGAATAACGCCCTTTTCACAGACGCCCAATTTACATGTTGCATTAAAAATGTGATCTGTATCTGGATAATGAACGATCCAATCTCGCCATTAATTACGTTTACACCTGGCTAGCTTTGTGATCACAGCGTGAGGGAGAAGACCAACCTCCGGATGTGGTGTCATAGTGTGTGTGTGGCAGATCAGATAACCTTCTGATTCCAATGTGCGTTGGTGGAAGCTTTGTTACTTAAAGTATCGCTCCTCCCGTTGTCTCTAAAAACCCTGACTCTAAACCTCACCCTGTCTCCAAACCTCACCCTGTCTCTTCTATGGGACTTCGGATCTTATAGCAGTCCCCATTTTCTACCCAAAGCCACCGGTCAAAGCCTCAAGTTCATCTGCCTGAAAGAGACTCACTGACGCTCACTGTATAAAAATGAAGGAAAAATCTTTTAGACAAAACTTTAAGAAAACATATTTTCTTTTATTTGCTCTTAAAGTCCTGGTTAAAAAAACAAACATTCCGGTCAGAAGACCCTCGTCAGCGCTTATCACTGACGAAGGTCTTCAAAGAAAAGATGAAAAGAAGAAAAGATGTTTTCTTGTCTCAGTCAAAGTATTTTCCTTTGTTTTCACACAGTGAGTGAGTCTTTTTCAGCCGAGTTTCTCTGATGCTTTTGAGATCCAATGTTCCTGTAGTCAAGTTTGACAAAGAAAAGAGGACAAAGAAAGTTTTCTCACTGCTTCAGTTGCGAGAAGATGTGTCATGAAACCGAGGCGTAGTCAAATTAGTTTGTTTTGTTTGGGGAGGTTTGGAGCTTGTTTTTTATTGCCACACAGATGTTTGAGAGGCAAGAGGTGGAATATAGTCAAAGTAGGGCTGAATTAGGGCTCCCGCTAGAGTCTTGAGAGCACTTTTGTTGACACACCAGGAAAGTCTGCACAGAAATCTAGTTCTTTGGTTTCCTTTTTTGATTACCCTTGTTGCCATGCTTTCACCTCCCAGATAGTTTGTTGTCAAGGATACAGCCAAGATGTGTCATTTCTTCCTCGCTGGAGATCACTACAGTATATCACCAACAATGTCGCCAACCTTGAAATCATTTCTATTTACTTTCCTTTTATAAACCCCTGGGTTAACAAAGTATACCATTTTTGTGGTTATACGCCTTACACTGTACTTCATCTAAGAACTGATGAAAAGTGAAAATTGACAACTGTACAGGCTCACTATGGCACGTGGAACAGCACGATGCATTGTAAACTTGTATATCTGCATTTTTAATTGTTTTGTTTAGTTTTTAGTTCATATTTATTTTTATAGATTAATCTTCAAATCATCAAGAGCGCTTAAAGGACCACTTCACCACTAAAGGACCACTCACTCACAACATATCTTCATATAACAGATCCTCACTAATGTACATGATAAAATACCACTATTTTTTCTACTCAGTCTGTGTCTCACAGGAGGACTGTGGGCAGTTCAGAAACCTGCCTTCCAGTGACATCATCGATGGGGAATCCAAGCTAATAGAAACTGCAGGCTTTTTGTTCCTGAAAAGGTGCTATATACAGGGGTGGACTGACAGTCTGGCATACAGGGCATTTTCCCGGTGGGCCGACCCCCCGGGGGCCGTTAATGTCGTGTTTTAATTTAAAAAAAGAAAATCTGCACAAAACCGGCCCACGAATCAGTGCTGGCGGCCCTCTGTCCTCTTCAAATGAGACTGCCTATTGCAGGGTTTTTATAGTTAACTAAAACTAACTAACTAATTTTAGTTAGCCCGAGCCCCAGAGCCCCTTATGTCTTAAATTCTCATGGGGGCTCAGGCCCCGGAGCCCCCACAAAGATTCAGAGGGCCGCTCTGAGGGCCGCTCTGAGACAAAATTGCCCGGTACGTTTTGAGCTCCCAGTCCACCCCTGGCTATATACGATAAAAAAAATATATATATTTATTTAAATATATATATTGTATATAACAGTGTCCCGAACAATGATGATGCGCATGGAAGACAGGTTTCTGAACTGCCCACAGCCCTCCTGTGAGACACAGACCGAGTAGGAAAAAAATACCGGTATTTTATGTACTGTATGTACTGTACATTAGTGAGGACCTATTACACACAAAGATACGTTGAAAAGTGGTGAAGTGGTCCTTTAATACCAGGTGTAAACATGGTGTCCGAGTGCAGTCGGGTTGCACAGCAAAAAAAACAAAAACAAAAAACAAATAAGTGAACACAGCAGAGCTCACCTTCACACGACCAAAGCCTTAACCCTGAGTGTACTGAACGCGTTTTGGTGTTTTTAAGCTGTTGAAAAATAGCAGATCTACAAGCTCATATCGCGCCACTCGGTGCAATTTTTGAAAAAATTGTGAAAAGCATCAGAAACTAGAATCTGATCAGGACTCACAATTGGTTAAACGAAGGGAACACTGGGTGCGTCCACAGCCTGGTGTCCCTAAGCTTGGCTGTTTTGTAGCGGTGGCGGTGGCAGGGGGAAGGGGGCGGGGTTGGGCCGGGCCACGCCGCTTCCCCCCCCTCGCACCTTTCATTTGTCAGTGTCCTCAGGTTAACTGGATGAATTGCAGCCTCCTAATTACATCTGTGTAGAGAGAGGTAGCCGCTTGCCCAGCGGTGTGTTCAGCTCATCCATCTGTCTGCCTGCAGACGTGCCCTCACCTCTACACACACATCCACACACCACCACCACCTGTTTGGACAGGGGCCCAAAAACACCTTCGCTGGACATGTAGTAGCACCACCATTTCCTTTTCAGAAGTGTTGCGTTTTGATATCAAAAATACACAAAAACGAAAACGTTCCTATTTCTTAGGCATTCAATGTATGGCCATAATGACCATGGACAGGGGCGTTTTTTGCCATTAGGCAGACTAGGCAGTTGCCTGGGGCCCCATGAGGGGAGGGGCAGCACCGGAGCGACCACCAGACATGCTTTAAAAGGATCCCAGGCTTATAAGCCCCATATGGATAAATACATTATACTTCTCCTCTATAACTAGAATTGAACATTTAAAACAACATATAATATGTTAGTTTAGAAATAGTTCATATTTTTATCCCTTGGAGGGGCGCCATTTTACTGTGCCTGTCATAGGTATGACGTCACAGGAGATTTTCCCTGGAGCCCCCCTTACCAAATGGACCCTTACGGGTCCATTTGGTAAGGGGGGCAATCTTGCCTGGGGCTCCAAATTTCTAAGAAACACCACTGCCCACGGATGTGGTCTAAAAGTGTGAAAAAAAAAAACGTTCTTTTCAATTCACCGGGAATTTAATCCAGAGCAACTATGAACACACACAGTACATAAACCCATAGATCAGTGAGAAACATTTTGAAATGTGGCTTGGCAGGCAGACATGCAGGGACGGCATGTCTCTCCGTGATGGATCTTGGACGTCATGTAGACAGCTTGTGACAACAGTCGTCTAAATATATTAAAATGATATCCAACTTTGCGCCAACCGTCAGCGTGCACAAGACATTTGTCAGGCGGTTTTGAGCGAGCTCCGGAAACACACACACACACACACACACACACACACACACACACACACACCACACACACACACACACACACACACACACACATGCAGACATACCCCCGCTGTGTACATCTCATTCGTTTGAGGAAGGTTTGACAGCTCGTCGTCACACACACACACACACCGTTCGCCTCCATGCCGTCCCGCGTAGAGGACTTTAACGCACGCGGAGCAACAACATGCCAGCTGACCTCGAACTGCTCTTCATCAATATTATTAGACTCCCCGTCTCTATAGGTTAGCCAGTGTCTGACACTCATCCAGGCTCGCCGGCGATAATCAGGGTTAAACACGGAGTAAACACGGCGGCAGTCGGGTTTTTCCTTAACCTTTACAGAGGTAGGAGAGGGTTTGCCATGAAGGTTAATCCGCCGAGTTGTTTAATGAGCCACTAAAGTAAAGAGTCAACAAGTGCGGCGGGGTGTGTTTGTCTTTGTGCATACACTTGCATAATTGAAGAGACCCGAAATGTTAGGGAAAGACCAGCTCAGCTAAAATCACCTCTGTAATCATAAAGAGCTGGGGGGATATATTGTTTGGAAGGGAGGGGGGCGGGGGTGGGGCGGAAACAAATGTCACGGTTCAGTCGTTTTTCTTTTTAAAAGCCTTTGAAGTCACAATTGTAATCTGGGTTAATCCCAAGAGGCTTTTCTTCTTTCTCTACTGCTGTGTACCTCTCATTATCTTCCCCCTGTCTCTCTCCTCCTTCCCCTGTGCGCGCGCACACACACACACGCACACACACACACACAACACACACACACACCCACACACACACACACATACATACCCTCTCTTTCCTCACTCTCTCTCTCTCTCGTTCCTCCGTGCCAGGTGCTGTCCCCCTTGTCGGACTCCATCTTGGCGGAGAAGACCATCACCGTGGTGGATGACAAGGTGACCATCACAGAGCTGGGGGTCCAGTTGGTCACCGGCCTCTCCCTGTCCCTCCAGCTCAGCCCGGGGAGCAACAGAGCCATCCTGGCCACCACCACCACACAGGAAGTGCTGCAGACCCCCAAGCAGGTCCGGAGCCTACTGTATACTGGGAATTCCACCCATTTTTTTCAACATTGTACAATGTCATTAACACGATAAGCGTGTCCGGAACCGTTAGCGGAACCCATTAAATCAGTGCGCCCCTGTGATCGTTTCCATACGGTGTTTTAGACACACGTGGCGTTGCTGGGCTTCGTTTTAGAAGTGGCTAAGATTAGCCAAAACAAAGAACCGACGACGGGGAAAAAAGGGAGTAATCATGCCCTTCCTACTGCGACTAACAATAGTGCCGCTATGGGCCATCAAAAACGGCCCATGATTAGAATTTTATAGCTTTTGATTTAGATCAGGTGTTGGATCAGTTATAATGGGACCGGACAACTTTGGATGACGGACAGGTCTACCATTTTACGGCAAGGCTGTCGCAAAGCAGGCCAGATCATACAGTGGAAATACAGTGGGAGTATTTCTACTTGTGGATGGAAGCCTGCTGGACAGATTATAAACAAACATTATTTATGAATGATTGCGACCTTTGTAATAGAATCGGTTCAGGAATTTAACAGAAGACATATGACAGGTTGTTTTCTAATCACTTACTTTTTAAAAATGTCTGTTCTGGCCTGGTCGCGTTCGGGCAGAGTTTGATGCCTCTCTTTTGACCTAAGACGAACATCAGAAAATGCAACCCCTCGTGAACTTGTAGATCTTGTTATTTTCGTATTTCCGTTATTATATTTCAATTTTTTTCCCCTATATACAGTATAGCCTGGGTTCAAAAGGGGGTTCATTACAGTGTCACTGATGGGGGGAAACAAATCATTGTGAATGACAACTGTCCTTACAATAATCCTGGACGAGTCTGGATGAGGACGAAATCCATCCAGCGGCACATGAGCAATGAGCATAGTAAAGCTAATAAGAATTATTATTTTTGCAAAACACTGTCTGGTTCTGACAGACAGACGGCGAGCATAATGCTAGATTTCTTCGCCTCCAACTATTCATTTATTTGCATTTTGGCTTGACGGCTCTTTGAAATACGAGCATCCATTTGCATATTGCGAGCCGGAGCCTGCTGAAGCCTAAATTGTGCACTCCACAGAGTTGATTACTGTTTTTCCTCCCCCCCAAAAAACAAAAGACTCCATTTCAGCTGTGTGCGCGTCTCCGCTACATGTGCTCACATACGTGCGATTCTATTCGCACATGCGCGCACGCGCGCATGTTGTTTGTCCTCCGTTGCATCCATAACCCTCTTAACTCTGAACCTTGAAAGCCCGAAACGTGACTGCCTATGTGTTTCCTTGGGCATCGAATAGAAACCGCAGCTGTTACTTAATCTCCCGCGAGCATGCAAAAAAAAAAAAGTAGCACTGAAAGTTTCTGTGTAAAAAGAAAAAAAAAAAAGAAAAAACCACATGACTTCCAGCGGGGCCAAAGCGGATCCTATCGTCCGCTTTCATCTCTCGTTTTGCCCTCCCCTCCCTCATTGTGGCCCCATTTGATGGGCCCCCCCAGGGCGAGGAAGGACAGCGAAGAGGAGTTTATCTTTTCCCCCATCATAGACAAAACGTCCACAGCGAGATAAGCAGGCGGCGCAGCGCGTCTCCTCGTGTCAGTAATTAGGGGAGCGCCGGCGGAGCGCCGTGGGGATCTTTCCTCCCTACGCTGCTCCCCAGGGATTTGTCCTCTGGCGATATTAAAAGGCAAACTGTGAAAACCGCGGCGTGAGGAAAGGTCTTAAGATGCTCCCGCACGGCAAAAATCCCCAATTCGCATGAATCCTCCTTTAATGTTACAGTCTGATCTCTCCCACCCCTATCTTTTAATCTGCCCCCCACCATCCCTCTCTCTCTCTCTTTCTCTCTCTCTCTCTCTCTCTCTCTCTCTCTCTCTCTCTCTCTCTCTCTATCTCTCTCTCTCTCTCTCTCTCTCCCTCTCTCTCTCCCTCTCCCTCTCCCTCTCTCTCTCTCTCTCTCTCTCTCTTCTCTCTCTCTCTCTCTCTCCCTCTCTCTTTTATCCCACTGAGGTAGTGAAATGGAAAGGGCTCAGTATGCTCAATTTCAACTATACAGTGTTCGTATTAAATTATGGAGAACATTATGTAAAATGGAAACATGATACATTGTAAAGTACTGTATATACCATCTGTGTGTGTGTGTGTTGTGTGTGTGTGTGTGTGTGTGTGTGTGTGTGTGTGTGTGTGTGTGTGTGTGTGTGTGTGTGTGTGTGTGTGTGTGTGTGTGTGTGTGTGTGTGTGTGTGTGTGTGTGTGTGTGTGTGTGTGTGTGTGTGTGTGTGACTATTAAAATGACATACCGTATTTTTTATAGTGCATATTTCCTGTTTGAATTATGCACTATAACATGCTATAATGAGGATGTGCTTCAGCACTAACCTCTCTGTTGGAACAGCGTTCACTTCATATTTCTGTCCCTGGCTGTATTATAGACACCCGTCTGAACTTCCAGTGGGAGGAATACACGGGGCTGTATGAAAATAACATTGGCTTAGTGTTTATGATGCTGAGTGTCCTTATCTCAACCAGATCGATGCTGAAATATCAAATGCCAAAATTGTTCTGCTCTTTATAAAAAAAAATGATTTCAATCTATTCAGTCTATTGGAAAACAAATGAATTGAGAGACAGCGAGACTCAGTTTGCCACCGAGGCAGACAGCCGCGGCAGATGGTAATGAGTCGATGGTCGCAACTTCACCGATCACTACTAAAACTAACCCTAGGTACCTGCCGTGGCCAATAGGATACCTGCCGCGACCGATAGGATACGTGCAGTGACTGATAGGATAGCTGCAGCTACCAGTAAAATATCTGCCTCAAACGATAGGATATCTGCAGCGACCAATAGGATGCCTGCTGTAGCAGATATAGAAAAAGTTCGGGGGAGATTCGGGGGGCCCAACCTTTTTCGCGGCAGGTGGAAAAGAGTTCCACCTGTTACTATCGGTCACGACTCATTCACGGTCAGCCACGACTCATTTAGTATCAGCCGTGACTCATTCACTATCAGTCGCGGCCGTCTGCTTCAGTCATAAGTTCATTTCGCCTCTCCTGAAGGAATTGGTCCTTTTTAGATATATTTCTGTATCTTTGCATTCCAGGGCTATTCCTTTGCTTTTTTTCTTATTTCCTTTTTTTTTAATCAGGCTTAGCTAAATTTAATTTTCTCCACTTACCATCCATTGGTACATTTTCCTCCATAGAGCTGTATGTAGCCTACAGTCTGCATACTAACCGTGTGTGTGTGTGTGTGTGTGTGTGTGTGTGTGTGTGTGTGTGTGTGTGTGTGTGTGTGTGTGTGTGTGCGTGCGTGCGTGTGCATGTGCGTGTGTGTTGCACTCGCAGGAGGCCCTGATCAGCGCCTGGCTGCAGTTCAGTGACGGCTCCATGGCTCCGCTGGACCTGTACAACCCCGACTTCTTCGTCCTGACGGCCACCTCCCTGGACGAGGAGGTGGTCACCGTGAAGCGTCCCGACCCGTCCTGGAAGTGGCCGGTCATCGTGACGGAGGCGGAGGGCCAGGGCCTGCTGGTGCGGGTGGAGATGACCGTGTGCGAGGCCTGCCAGAAGTTCAAGCGCAGCCGCAGCGTGCTGGCGGCGGGGAACTGCAACGTCAGGGTCAAGTTCGGAGGCGACAGCTCCAAGGGAGGAGGAGGGAGCGACTACTACGGCCCGGAGGGGGACGGCGTGGACGCAGACAACAACAACAACCGGGCCAGGCTGTCCCCGTCGCAGGACAGGACGGGTGCCGACTCCCACTACTACGGCAGCTCCATCTCCGACATGGAGGACGGCGTGCTGCGGCGCGCCACCACCACCAAAAGCGGCATCCTGCGGCGGCCCGGCGGCGGCGCAGGCGGCAGGCTGTCGGACGACCAGAGCGTCCCCGTGGACTTCTCCGACTTCCCGGCGCAGGTGGACCTCCCCCGCGGCCGCGGCAACGCGGACGACGACCTGGTGCAGGCGGCGCGCGGCCTCACGGACCTGGAGATCGGCATGTACGCCCTGCTGGGCGTCTTCTGCCTGGCCATCCTGGTGTTCCTCATCAACTGCATCTCCTACACGCTCAAGTACCGCCACAAGGAGATGTCGGTGGAGGGCGGCCAGGAGGGCGGCGTCGGCAACCACCACGCCCACGACTGGGTGTGGCTGGGCAACGAGGCGGAGCTGCTGGAGAGCCAGGTGAGCCTGTCGCCGCAGCGCGAGGACGACGAGGACGAGGAGGAGGAGCAGACGTCCATGATGATGGAGTCCAGCGGCGGCGGGCTGGAGGAAGGCAGCCACCTGCTGCTCAACGGCGGCGGCGGTGGCGGCGCCTCGTCCGCCTCCTCGTCCTCGTCCTCCTCCAACGGACAGAAGAACGTGCAGGGCCAGGTGCACCGGGCGGCGGGCGGCGGAGGCGACGGCACGGCGAGGGCGGCGGCCAAGGACAGCAAGGGAGACTCGCCCACCACCAAGAGGAAGCGGGTGAAGTTCACCACCTTCACCACCACCATACCGCCGGACAACGGCGGCTTCCACCCCGCCACGGTGAGCGCGCTCAGTGCGAGCGCCGGCAGCCACCTCCACCACCACGGCGGCGGACATGACATTAAGTGGGTGTGCCAAGACATGGGGCTCATGGGCGACTCCACGGAGCTCCGCAACTACATGGAGAGGCTCAACGACAGTGCTTTAAAAGAGGTGGCCTAGGGAGGCTTCCGTAGCAACAAACTCACCTTTATGCCTTCGTTTACAGACAAGGTGTGGGCCCTAGTGGACACTACAGTATTTAGACAGATGCTGGACTTCGTAGGTAGTTGAGAAAAAAAGGGAGCTAAAAAAGGAGCTAATTTAGTTTTTTTTAAACAAACTAAACTGCCAAATGGAACTCAAAGACGGTTGAAAATAAAAATAAATATAAGTCCTCCTCGCGCCACGGAGGACTAAATATCGGCGAATGACTTGAAAGATGTTGGTCCGCGAACCAGGATGTCAGGTTGTATTTTTGACCGTTTGTTTATCTCTCATAAACTACGTTTTTATCACGATTTCATTAATTTGGGGGGGGGTTTCATTTCATTAATGACTGAGTTCAGAGCAGTGTTAAAGGACCACTCCAATACTTTTCAATGTATCTTCATGTAATAGTTTCCTCACTAATGTACATGTTAAAATACCACTTTTTTTCTCCTCTGTTTGTGTCTCACTGGAGGGCTGTGGGAAGTTTAGAAACCCGTCTTCCAGTGACATCATCGGTGGGAAATTCAAACTAATAGAAACTTCAGGCGTTCAATTCCTGAAAAGTTGCAGTACGATAATGGAAGCGATCGTTCTCCCAAGAATCTCCTGTGAGACACAAACCAAATAGAAATGAACATTAGTGAGAATCTGTTACTGTACATGAAGATACGTTGAAAAGTGGTGACGTGGTGCTTTAACCTCGAACTCTGAAGGATGTGACGTGACTTGGTAGATGCTGTATAAGGTGTGTGTTAGGGTGTTTTGTAACATTTCGGATCTGACTTTGGCCAAGCCATGCAGATTCCTCACTGTTTCAGGAAGGAGACCCAGCCCTGCATGTGGCTGAACTCGAGGTAAAAGGCACAACATGGTTCCCCCTCCTCATCCTTCACTACACAGTAAAGAGACAAAAACACTTGCGATGTATATACTGAACGATCCCCCACCAAGGCATTGTATTGTTGCTCTGTATATTGTATTTTCATATCATTTAAAGAATATACAACAGTATAATTTGTGTGTGTGTGCTAGCATTTATTGACCATCATCATCGACGTTCATTACATGTCTTTTTGTAAGTAGTCAACTGGGGAAGTTTCATGGTTGATAATTTATGTAGGTTTTGAGTTATAATGTTCCAGTTTTGGAGGTCTGGCTCCTGGACTAAAAAAACAAAACAAACAGCAGCGGTTCACCTCTGGTGGAAGAGTAGAAAACAGTGTATTCACATATTAAAGACCCCGTAAACCAAAATCAGCCTTTGTCTTGTAGACATGAAAATCATGTACAAAGTAATTTTTATACCCCTGGACAAAAAACTAAAACTTTATTTTACAGCATTGTAGAATAAGACCACTTTATGTGTTTTGGTTTAATCTCATGGGTAGGTTTTGTCTCATTAGCATATTCGGCTTGATGACGTTGTCAAGCCGAATTATATGCTAATGAGCCTACTGTACTACTGTATATAAATCATATTCCATATAGTCAGTTAGAAGCCGAAGCCCCGCCCCTCTTCTTCACAGCGGAGCGGAGCTGGTGGTGGTGGTGTTGGTTGATAGCTAGCTAGTAGCTACTAGCTACCATAGACATATATAAGAAAGTGTAGTTTACTACAGTGTGTTTTGCCTATAGGCTGACAAGCACTGACATTTGTTTGCTCTCGATGCGTGATTTTGTGGATGACAGCTGAAAACTACTCTGTTTTTAGTAACTGTCGATGATGGAGAGGTTGGCGACGTTTTCACATTCAAGGACTATCTAACGGCTGCTGCTGTACCAGCAGTATTGCCAACTGCCAAAATCCAAAGTGCACTAGTGGCACTTCCAAAATGCACTCGAATGCGCTAGAGCATTGGGTTTTCAACTATTTTCATACCTAAAAAGCACTTGGATTTTCCGCCAGGAGTTTTTCCATTAATTTCGGCGGTAGGGGGGTCTCGAAAAAAAAATCTAAATATAGTGACAAATGCGCGAAGTTGGCAACACTGCCTGCAGCCCTGCTGCGTACCATCAGAGCTATCTAGTAGATGAGTTGCGACATCGAGGGGTCACAAACTGAGCGCTCCAGCGCTGTTCATGCAGCCCGAATAGGGACAAAGTGGAGATGGAAATGCATTGTTTTCAATGAGGGCAGAAAATAAAAGAGCCGCCATTGGACTAACCCCATGAAGTGGACGGAGTTGTCGTAACTCCTGGCTGTCCATAGCCTGTAGGGACCGACCGTGGCCGTCCAGGCTATGGGACCATGATGATGGGACCGCTGTAGTCAGTCAGTCTCTTTTCTCAGATCCGTATGTCGTTACGCACGCACGCACAACACACACACACACACACACACACACACACACACACACACACACACCCACACACACGACGCTAGTAAAGTTAGCGCGTGTAGTACTGGCTTGTTGTTAACAACAGTTAGGCTGTATGGTTTGGACGGCGAGATATGCTAATTAGCATACTGCTCATGAATATGCTAATGAGCTTACAGTACTGGCCACGCCCCTACAGTCTGGAGAATCAGGCCAGATTTTTTTCCATTGTATTTCACACATGTTTAAACATCATTTCTGAAACATAGCAACTTTTTTAATCATAAATATTTGGTCTGTGGGGCTATAATACATTACTCTGTGGTGTGACAAACTGGGAATACATTTTGTATCATATATTTTTTTGCTTTACGGGGTCTTTAAGTGAACACACCCATTTTTCAACAGGCGGGTTGAAAAATGGGTGAAATGGTCCTTCAATAAGAGTATCATGTCTGCTTCACCAGGCGTGCTTATTTTGGGCACGCCGTTTTAAACCTTGTCAAACACACAATTGAAACAAAATATTCAAATGGCGCACGGAGCAAAAAAGTTTGTGAACCCCCTGCTGCCTTAATGTACAATTTAACATTTCTGTTGACACGCCGAGGAAGGGGTTTGGGGAAGGGTAGCCGCCGCGCCAGCGACAAGTTCATTACCCTAGTGCTTTTATTATTTATTTATTTAAAAAAACTGTTACGAGGTGGAAATGTACCCCTCGGGTCACAGTATAATTTGCTGGCTCTTTAATACTGCAACTGTAACTGCGTACAGTACTCTATACATACACTGTGTTTCAATTACGAGGAGCCGAACGCTCTGTAATAATGATGCATCTTTGCCTTGGTGGTTCTAAACTCAGGCAAGATTGTGGCCATTTTTATGCTTCCGTCAGCACCTATTAGGGACGCGGCGCAGAAACATGACAACCACTGTGTATCAAAGGGCTATTAAACTGAATAATGACCAGTCCGCGTGCTAATGGTGGCATTTCTTCCGTGACCCCTTAAAACTAAATTATTGTAAAGCTTTAGACAAAGCCTCCAATTATAGTCCCATTAAACTCTTGTCCCTTTTAGCCCACAGAAACAAGTTATTGACGGTGACAAAGCTTGTGTGCCATTTCCCGTGGCTCTCTCCCCGTCGAAGGCTAAAAACACACACAGGGATTGCAAAGCGAGAAATAAACGAACGGAGGCAAGGAGGGCGATATTTCTTCCGGGGGGGGGATTTAATTTCCTAAAAAAATAATAATCGCATACTTGCATAAACAAAATCATCTTCCTAAAATGTCCCTAAATGAAAGCTGTTCGGGTGAAAAATTGCATTTCGCTCAACGAATGTTATTGTCACGTCACCGCTGGCTGATTGCATTTTTTTTTTGTATTATTACCCTTCAGCCAGCAGATGAATGTTCATATTATGTTAACTGCTGTGGTTCAATTACTTGTACTGTACAGCACCTTGAATCAGATATTGTTAAGCAGCATCCATCATGACTGCTCCAATAATATCCTCAGGTGAATCAGGGACAAGCTGTGCTGCGTCTATGGCGCTTGATATGACTACTGTATGCATGGGAAGGTAATAGAGAAAGAACCCTGCATGGCGTTAAAGGGCCATTTCACCCTTTTCACAGAATAAAAGATGGGGCAACTACGACATATCATTATATTCCTTATACAGTATATATAAGGAATAGAATGATATGTCGGAGTTGCCCCCCATTTTTTATTGCGTTTTCTTCTCCATAAGAGAAGATTTGTACAGCTATAGTGTGATTCTCAACCCGTAAAACAATCCTTAATACAGGTTCATTTCACGACATTCCTCAGAACTGAAACGTTTGCGGTAGTGTTCATTGTTTTGTCTAAAAATGCTCCCGAGTATTTTTATTATCATGGGGGAAAAAAGCACTCTCCATGACTGTTGATTGGGGGAGCAGGATGCACGTTTGGGTGGGGGAGAGGCCGGGTCTATAGGTGAATTGTGGTCCAGGAAGTAGTGTTGATGACATCAGAGACACTGGACTCACTGCTAAAATCTAAAATATCTATAAAACACATATCACACACATGAAGGGCTACAGGAAAGAGGTCATTATACAGTATTGTTTAGTAAAAAGTGTGAAATGTCCCTTTAACATGGAGGATTCTGACATTCTTTGGGAGTCTGTCTACAACCAGGAGGAGGATGATGCTCCATCACATACTGATTGTGGAAGGTCTCCTGGCTGCTTTAGTTTAGTTTAGTTTAGTTTATTCAACATTCAGCCTGATCACAGGTTTAAAAAGACAGGTGTCATTAAAAACACTGATTATTTTGCTGATTACATGTATAAAAATGATCACATCTAGAAATCTAAAAATACACATAGTCCATCTAAAACCATTGTCATTTAAAAGTCCACACATATATGGGATTGGGGATTTTCTGCATCTCTCAGTTCTGCACGATGGAGTGCTGAGGTCGTCTCCATTTCTTGTTTGACGTCCTGAGATCTCTTTCCTGAGGGGGGGTAGCCAGCTCCTGAAGTTGGATTTGAAGAGGTTTCTGGCAAAGTCCAGGCAAAGGTGGGTGCGCCTCTCTGATAGGGTGGACAAAGTGAGGGTTTGGAGAGCTTCTGTATATCCTGTGTACCTCCGGCCGAGGATGATTCTAAAGCCGTTTCTGGACTCCTCTCCCAGACTTTAAGTCTGGCTGACAGTCAAGAACTGTGCCAGACCGGGGACCGCATATTCTAGCACTGGACGACATAACCTGTGTAGATTGAGACCAGTTCAGGGTCCTGGACCCCAAATTTCTTCAGACGACATAGGACAAATAGCTTTCTATTGGCTGAGGGTCAGCATATGGTCAACCTGGCTGTCCCATTTCAGGTTTTCATATTCTTTACATATTGACCTTTGATCGACACACTGAACCAACGTTTATTCATTTGCTGTCAGGTGGATTGTCTGGTGCAGGGCCGGATCAAAAAAGAGTGTTGTGGATTTTGAATGTGCTATTGAGTGTCATGGTTCTCTTTGGAATTAATGAAAATCCGCCTATAGAGAAAAATAACAAAATGCCCAAAAAATATAAAAACTACCCCTGGAAAGTCTAGCTATATTTTAATTTACTTATAGTTACCTAAAAACATTGTAGTTTAGGTAAGGTTTTGCCGCCTCAAGTGGTACAGACGTCCTGTCTGGCCTAGGGACTATAAAAAGAAAACAGGAAGTCATCATATAATATAACACACGCATTTTGATACCATACACCCCTTGGGGTCCCCAAACCCTTATACTTTTTTTAGTTCCACTGACCCAGAGTTCAGTTAAAAACACCATTCGGTGTATAATGAACAGAACTCTCCCTGGAACCTTGGCGAGAGTGATTTGCATTCTGTCCTCCTCTCTTTATTTAGTTAGCTCAAGTTCATGGACTTCATGTCCCTTCCTGCTGCACCAACCGTTTCCCTATTGATCTGCCCTCTGGGGGGTAAACTAAAAAAGAAAAACACCCAAATTAAGTTATCCCAACATCTACCAACACACACAGACGTGCGCGCATAGCCTAAACAGAGGAACGAGAGAAGAAAGCACTGCTGCCATCCTCGCTCCTCTGTCTCTGTCTCTGTCTGGGCTCCTCCTCGCCCCCTGAAAAATGATGCTTTTTCTCCTGTATGGCGGCGCTCTCCTTCTCCTCCTCCTCCTCCTCCTCCCCCCACCGTGATTTGAGTAGTGCTGTGGCTCTATCAGCGGTTGGAAGGGGATTGATGGGGGGGGACCGCGCGCGCTGCGCAGTGTGCTGGGACCGCGGCTGTGCTCTGTCTGTGGACTGTGAAGGGCGAAGAGAGAGCCAGCAGCCGGCCCTAGGAGGAATTTAAGTGTCAGCCTCAAGGGGCATGATTGATGTAGGGCCCTGTGTAATTAACACACCACTGTGACTTTCTTTCTTTTGGACCACGGTCGGTGGCTCTGGCCTTGTCACGCGGGGACAGAGACTGCACAGCCCATTAGAAGCCCACTAGGCTTCACACCCCCGCGAGACCTGTTTTTTTGTTCCTTTTCTTTTTTCCTTGACATGTGCTCATACCTGCGTGACAACACAGGAGATGCAGCGATTGTGCCCAATTCGGTGTCTCGGAACGAAGGAACGAGGCGCACAACTTGTTTTCGTTGGCCTTGAAGTCTTGCGGACTTGAAGTCTGGGTGGGAGGGGGAAAAAAGAAGTCTTCCCCAGGCTCTCGTTTTTGAATGGATTTTTAATTAAATTGATGATGTGAGACCAACAAACTCTCACTAATGGCTGGCTGTGCTCCCTGTAGGTCCGACGTGCAGGGCCTGTATTTGCAATTTCCAAATGTTCATTCAGCGGTTGATTTATGCCGCTTCCTTTGAACTTTTTTTTTACCTCCACACACAGATGCCCTTATATATACAGTGTACACACACACACACACACACACACACACACACACACACACACACACACACACACACACACACACACACACACACACACACACACACACACACACACACACACACACACACACACACACACACATGCAACAAAGGGATGAGAGTACAGTACATTACAAAGCACACACACAGGCACGCAGACGCACACACACGCGCACACGCACACACGCACACACGCACACACACACACACACACACACACACACACACACACACACACACACACACACACACACACACACACACACACACACACACACACATGCAGACACTGAAATAATGGCACTGATGACTGAAATGCCCCAAAGGCAATGAACAAGTGGCATGCATCCAGCCATGATGCTGATGTTATATAGATGCATAGGCCTAGCAGGTGGACTGGTGCACTGGTGGGGGCAGAAACCTTGTATCTCCATATTTCATCTTTTACTTCTTTTTCTTTTTTTAGGGCATTGGAGGGGCCTCAAATGTTCCATTCGAGGACATGGAACATCCAAATGCCCCCATAAACCTTTATGCCTCTCACCTACTTATATTTCCTTCCCAGTATATGAAGTCTTCTTCATATATTTACGATTTGTATAAATGATAATTCATGTTTTATGACATCAATAACTTACATATTGTATTACTGGCTCATATAACAGTTACAAATACCATGTTACACAATGTGAGCTTTAAATATTCATTGTTTGCGATTTCAATGGGTCATGACACTGGAGGAAGCCGGGTTGAGGAAGGTCTGTGGTCTGTTTTATGAATATGGATTGCTCTGTTCTCTAAATGACATCATATGCAACTGAAACGCGGGGTTCTCCTTTTCCATTTCACGAAAGTATCGTTGTTTTGGAGTTACGAGGTTTTCATCAGACTGCAAAGTCAAGTCATCATGAACAACTCTGGGAAAAAAAAAACAAGAGAAAGCCAGCAGGCCATGATCTAGTGTGCAGCAAGAGCATTCTTCATCATAACCGAATAAGATGCATCCTGATGCGTGCGCGCTCTTAGGGGACTCCACAAATAATGGGCTGTTTTACACCACAGAGTCTGCATCCAATAACAACGACTCATGCTCATAGATCCAGATGGATGTGTGCCGTTAAAGCTGTTTTTTGGGGTTGTTTATTTTGCAGATCATCTCACCAACGGACATGCTTAACTCACCGTCACTTCCCTCCGACCCACAGTTCCGTGCTACGATAAATAAGAGAATGAAGAATATGGCACATTATAATAGAAGCGATAACATATAAAAGTACAAATTAATTTCTTTTCAGCATTAAAAGCTGCAAGCAGGGCCGGATTTAGCCAGCCATACTAGGGTGGGCTGGAAGAATGGCAAGGTGGGCAACTCCAAAGTTTTTCATATAAGCAGTGGTTTTCAATCTTTTCGCTCACTATTTATTCGGCATTTGAGCCACGGACCACCATTTGGGAACATTTTAGCCTCACAGACCGCAAAACTATAATTTCTTTTCTTTTGTGTCCACAATGCCAGGCTGGATTTGGGAAACAAAACAGTCAAACATACTCTAGTTGTGTAGACTTGCGCTAATTCAGATGATGAATATTTTAACTCTCTCAAAGGGTCACATCTGTTTAACCAGCTTTCCACTATTTAGCTGGGGACCACCTGGAATTCTCTCCAGGACCACTGGTGGTCCCCAGACCACTGGTTGAAAACCACTGATATTACAATTCATTGGGTGAGCAGGATGCACGTTTGGGTGGGCTCCGCCCACCCCTGCCCCCTCTAAATCCGGCCCTGATAAAAGTACAAATGAATTTATTTTCAGCATGAAGCTGCAAGGGGCTTTAAAATTCACATAGAAACAAAACAATAAAAGCGTGTAGGCTAAATCCACTCACTGAAAACAGGTGCAGACTCCACAGAGAAGAGTATATTCTGTACACTGGGTCACGCTCCAAAGCTCCAATGGTGTACTAAAAAAGAACAAAAGCTGTGGATCGTGACCCAGTGTGTATGGTATAAATGTTACACAGAGTGTTATTGAGACTTTGTTGTCCTCCATCATCAATGTTTGTTCTTTAACACATTTTTTTTCCTTGCAGGGTTTCTGAAATCACCTCCAAAAATTACATTTTGTTCACATTGCCCAATTTCTATTTCGCAACACCAAATGACTGTCAATGTCACAGTTTGTTCATCTCCCAAAGCAAAATGCACAATGCTCCGTCAGCAAGCTGGTTGAGTACTAGTTATCAATAGGCTTGTGGCTTATCAAGCTTGTTATCGATCATAGGGTCCCATGATGTCATGGTTACCCTTAAAACTGAGAGAATCGCTGAGGAAATAATGTTCTTTCAATGACAGATGTACTACAACCACAAATGTCCCGGAAAACTAGCGAGCCAAGGACGTCTTGACTGTGGTTGTTGAAGTAACTGCATGTGATCGGTTTCAACCAATCCAGGATAGATCCTCAAAACGAGTATGTTGTTTTTAGCAGAATTTTGAAAAATGATGCAAAGAGGTCCATGGTCTTGGAGGATACGTGTGTTAGTTGAAGTCGAAGACCATGGCCTGTCATTTTTCTTTGGTCATTTTTCAAATTTATGTAAATTAATGTGTGCACTGCTCAATGTGTTGTATTTACATGGTTTATTTTCATATCATGCTCATCACACCAACAGCAGTCATATCAAAACTAGACAACTGTAACTCCTTCCTGGTCTACCGGCATGTGTGTTATTTTCAAGGATTTTCAAAAACCGAAAAGCTATAGACCTGCGCAGTGATGTCACCAGCCCTGTTCCACTAGTGGATTCCTCATTCATTTTCCTCATAGACTTTTCGAAAATGGTTAATAAAAACACGATTGCGCCGCGGCCAAAGCCAACTCGGGTCGTGACAAATCATGACAACAAACACAATATTGTCATATAATATATAATTAGGAAGAAGTAGAAAACGGCATGATACAAGACTTTTTGTTTTTTTGATTGTCCCAAAAGTTTGTGTGTGTCATCATGATTCGTCACGACTCGAGTTGGCTTTGTCCGCGGCGTAATCGTCTTTATATAAATAATTTTCAAAAAGTCTATGAGAAAAATGAATGGGGAATCCATTTCTTGAACAGGGGCGGTGACGTCACTGCACAGGTCTATAGTACATGGTCTTGGACAACATACTATAGTATGACGTTTTTTTAATATAATTTTTGGAGATTTTCAAAAAATGACAAAACCTGGGAAAAACATAACGTTTTTTACCGTGTGCCGTTTTTCATCGTTTTTGAGGATTTTCGAAAAATCCTCAAAACGATAAAAAACTGTGCAAGACCGTAAGGCTATAGCCTTGCGTTTTTGCCAGGTTTTGTCATTTTTCCAAAATCCTCAAAATGATTAAATACCGTAAGGGCTATAGTCTTGCTTTTTCGAAATTTCGACATTTTTCGAAAATCCTCAAAAATCCTCAAAAATCCTCAAAAATCCTCAAAACGATAAAAAACGGCATGTTGTGTAAGACTGTAAGGCTCGAAAATCCTCAAAACGATGAAAAAACGTAAGGCTATAGCCTTGCGTTTTTTTTTTTTTTTTTTGTAGTTTTTTTTTTCAAAATTTTGACATTTTTCGAAAATCCTCATAAAATCCTTAAAACGATGAAAAATGGCATGCTGTGTAAGACCGTAAGGCTATAGCCTTGCTTTTTTGCCAGAATTTTTTGTCATTTTTAAAAAACTCATCAAAACGATGAAAAAACGTAAGGCTATAGCCTTGCGTTTTTTCAAAATTTCGAAATTTTTCGAAAATCCTCCAAAATCCTCAAAACGATGAAAAACGGCATGCTGTGCAAGAACGTAAGGCTATAGCCTTGCATTTTGCCAGAATTCATCATTTTTTGTCATTTTTTGAAAATCATCAAAACCATGAAAAAACGTAAGGCTATAGCCTTGCGTTTTTTTCAAAATTTCGAAATTTTTCGAAAATCCTCAAAAATCCTCAAAACGATGAAAGACGGCATGCTGTGCAAGACCGTAAGGCTATAGCCTTGCGTTTTTTTTTTTTCTTTTTTTTTTTTCAAAATTTTGCCATTTTTCTAAAATCCTCAAAAATCCTCAAAACGATGAAAGACGGCAAGCTGTGCAAGACCATAAGGCTATAGCCTTGCATTTTTGCCAGAATTCATCATTTTTGTCATTTTTCGAAAATCGTCAAAACGATGAAAAAACGTAAGGCTATAGCCTTGCGTTTTTTTCAAAATTTCGACATTTTTCGAAAATCCTCAAAAATCCTCAAAACGATGAAAAACGGCATGCTGTGCAAGACCGTAAGGCTATAGCCTTGCGTTTTTGCCAGAATTCATCATTTTTTGTCATTTTTCGAAAATCATCAAAACGATGAAAAAACGTAAGGCTATAGCCTTGCGTTTTTTTTTAAAAAATCGACATTTTTCAAAAAGCCTCAAAAATCCTCAAAACGATGAAAAACGGCATGCTGTGCAAGACCGTAAGGCTATAGCCTTGCGTTTTTGCCAGAATTCAGCATTTTTTGTCATTTTTCGAAAATCATCAAAACGATGAAAAAACGTAAGGCTATAGCCTTGCGTTTTTTTCAAAATTTCGACATTTTTAAAAATCCTCAAAAATCGTCAAATAGATGAAAAACGGCATGCTGTGCAAGACCGTAAGGCTATAGCCTTGCGTTTTTGCCAGAATTCATCATTTTTTGTCATTTTTCGAAAATCATCAAAACGATGAAAAAACGTAAGGCTATAGCCTTGCGTTTTTTCAAAATTTCGACATTTTTCGAAAATCCTCAAAAATCCCCAAAACAATGAAAGACAGCATGCTGTGCAAGACCGTAAGTCTATAGCCTTGCGTTTTTGCCAGATTTCATCATTTTTGTGGTTTTTCGAAAATCGTCAAAACAATGAAAAAACGTGAGGCTATAGCCTTGCGTTTTTTTCAAAATTTCGACATTTTTCAAAAAGCCTCAAAAAATCTCAAAACGATGAAAAACGGCATGCTGTGCAAGACCGTAAGGCTATAGCCTTGCGTTTTTGCCAGAATTTATCATTTTTTGTCATTTTTCGAAAATCCTCAAAACGATGAAAAAACGTAAGGCTATAGCCTTGCGTTTTTTCAAAATTTCGACATTTTTCGAAAATCCTCCAAAATCCTCAAAACGATGAAAAACGGCATGCTGTGCAAGACCGTAAGGCTATAGCCTTGCAATTTGCCAGAATTCATCATTTTTTGTAATTTTTCAAGAATCATCAAAACGATGAAAAAACGTAAGGCTATAGCCTTGCGTTTTTTCAAAATTTCGACATTTTTCAAAAAGCCTCAAAAATCCTCAAAACGGTGAAAAACAGCATGCTGTGCAAGACCGTAAGGCTATAGCCTTGCGTTTTTGCCAGAATTCATCATTTTTCGTCATTTTTCGAAAATCCTCAAAACGATGAAAAAACGTAAGGCTATAGCCTTGCGTTTTTTCAAAATTTCGACATTTTTCAAAAATCCTCAAAACGATGAAAAACGGCATGCTGTGCAAGACCGTAAGGCTATAGCCTTGCAATTTGCCAGAATTCATCATTTTTTGTAATTTTTCAAGAATCATCAAAACGATGAAAAAACGTAAGGCTATAGCCTTGCGTTTTTTCAAAATTTCGACATTTTTCAAAAAGCCTCAAAAATCCTCAAAACGGTGAAAAACAGCATGCTGTGCAAGACCGTAAGGCTATAGCCTTGCAATTTGCCAGAATTCATCATTTTTTGTAATTTTTCAAGAATCATCAAAACGATGAAAAACATAAGGCTATAGCCTTGCGTTTTTTTCAAAATTTCGACATTTTTCAAAATCCTCAAAACGATGAAAAACGGCATGCTGTGCAAGACCGTGAGGCTATAGCCTTGCATTTTGCCAGAATTCATCATTTTTTGTCATTTTTCGAAAATCATCAAAACGATGAAAAAACGTAAGGCTATAGCCTTGCGTTTTTTCAAAATTTCGACATTTTTCAAAAAGCCTCAAAAATCCTCAAAACGGTGAAAAATGGCATGCTGTGCAAGACCGTAAGGCTATAGCCTTGCGTTTTTGCCAGAATTCATCATTTTTTGTCATTTTTCGAAAATCATCAAAACGATGAAAAAACGTAAGGCTATAGCCTTGCGTTTTTTCAAAATTTCAACATTTTTTGAAAATCCTCAAAACGATGAAAAATGGCATGCTCTGCAAGACCGTAAGGCTATAGCCTTGCGTTTTTACCAGAATTTATCATTTTTTGTCATTTTTCGAAAATCATCAAAACGATGAAAAAACGTAAGGCTATAGCCTTGCGTTTTTTCAAAATTTCAACATTTTTCGAAAATCCTCAAAAATCCTCAAAACGATGAAAAACGGCATGCTGTGCAAGACCGTAAGGCTATAGCCTTGCGTTTTTGCCAGAATTCATCATTTTTGCGTTTTTTCAAAATTTCGACATTTTTCGAAAATCCTCAAAAATCCTCAAATCGATGAAAAACGGCATGCTGTGCAAGACCGTAAGGCTATAGCCTTGCGTTTTTGCCAGAATTCATCATTTTTTGTCATTTTTCGAAAATCATCAAAACGATGAAAAAACGTAAGGCTATAGCCTTGCGTTTTTTCAAAATTTCGACATTTTTCGAAAATCCTCAAAAATCCCCAAAACAATGAAAGACAGCATGCTGTGCAAGACCGTAAGTCTATAGCCTTGCGTTTTTGCCAGATTTCATCATTTTTGTGGTTTTTCGAAAATCGTCAAAACAATGAAAAAACGTGAGGCTATAGCCTTGCGTTTTTTTCAAAATTTCGACATTTTTCAAAAAGCCTCAAAAAATCTCAAAACGATGAAAAACGGCATGCTGTGCAAGACCGTAAGGCTATAGCCTTGCGTTTTTGCCAGAATTCATCATTTTTTGTCATTTTTCGAAAATCCTCAAAACGATGAAAAAACGTAAGGCTATAGCCTTGCGTTTTTTCAAAATTTCGACATTTTTCGAAAATCCTCCAAAATCCTCAAAACGATGAAAAACGGCATGCTGTGCAAGACCGTAAGGCTATAGCCTTGCAATTTGCCAGAATTCATCATTTTTTGTAATTTTTCAAGAATCATCAAAACGATGAAAAAACGTAAGGCTATAGCCTTGCGTTTTTTCAAAATTTCGACATTTTTCAAAAGCCTCAAAAATCCTCAAAACGGTGAAAAACAGCATGCTGTGCAAGACCGTAAGGCTATAGCCTTGCGTTTTTGCCAGAATTCATCATTTTTTGTCATTTTTCGAAAATCCTCAAAACGATGAAAAAACGTAAGGCTATAGCCTTGCGTTTTTTCAAAATTTCGACATTTTTCAAAAATCCTCAAAACGATGAAAAACGGCATGCTGTGCAAGACCGTAAGGCTATAGCCTTGCAATTTGCCAGAATTCATCATTTTTTGTAATTTTTCAAGAATCATCAAAACGATGAAAAAACGTAAGGCTATAGCCTTGCGTTTTTTCAAAATTTCGACATTTTTCAAAAAGCCTCAAAAATCCTCAAAACGGTGAAAAACAGCATGCTGTGCAAGACCGTAAGGCTATAGCCTTGCAATTTGCCAGAATTCATCATTTTTTGTAATTTTTCAAGAATCATCAAAACGATGAAAAACATAAGGCTATAGCCTTGCGTTTTTTTCAAAATTTCGACATTTTTCAAAAATCCTCAAAACGATGAAAAACGGCATGCTGTGCAAAACCGTGAGGCTATAGCCTTGCATTTTGCCAGAATTCATCATTTTTTGTCATTTTTCGAAAATCATCAAAACGATGAAAAAACGTAAGGCTATAGCCTTGCGTTTTTTCAAAATTTCGACATTTTTCAAAAAGCCTCAAAAATCCTCAAAACGATGAAAAACGGCATGCTGTGCAAGACCGTAAGGCTATAGCCTTGCGTTTTGCCAGAATTCATCATTTTTTGTCATTTTTCGAAAATCATCAAAACGATGAAAAAACGTAAGGCTATAGCCTTGCGTTTTTTCAAAATTTCAACATTTTTTGAAAATCCTCAAAACGATGAAAAATGGCATGCTCTGCAAGACCGTAAGGCTATAGCCTTGCGTTTTTACCAGAATTTATCATTTTTTGTCATTTTTCGAAAATCATCAAAACGATGAAAAAACGTAAGGCTATAGCCTTGCGTTTTTTCAAAATTTCAACATTTTTCGAAAATCCTCAAAACGATGAAAAATGGCATGCTCTGCAAGACCGTAAGGCTATAGCCTTGCGTTTTTGCCAGAATTTATCATTTTTTGTCATTTTTCGAAAATCCTCAAAACGATGAAAAAACGTAAGGCTATAGCCTTGCGTTTTTTTCAAAATTTCGTCATTTTTCGAAAATCCTCAAAACGATGAAAAACGGCATGCTGTGCAAGACCGTAAGGCTATAGCCTCGCATTTTGCCAGAATTCATCATTTTTTGTCATTTTTCGAAAATCATCAAAACGATGAAAAAACGTAAGGCTATAGCCTTGCGTTTTTTCAAAATTTCGACATTTTTCGAAAATCCTCCAAAATCCTCAAAACGATGAAAAACGGCATGCTGTGCAAGACCGTAAGGCTATAGCCTTGCAATTTGCCAGAATTCATCATTTTTTGTAGTTTTTATTTTTCAAGAATCATCAAAACGATGAAAAAACGTAAGGCTATAGCCTTGCGTTTTTTCAAAATTTCAACATTTTTCAAAAAGCCTCAAAAATCCTCAAAACGGTGAAAAACAGCATGCTGTGCAAGACCGTAAGGCTATAGCCTTGCGTTTTTGCCGGAATTTATTATTTTTTGTCATTTTTCGAAAATCCTCAAAACGATGAAAAACGTAAGGCTATAGCCTTGCGTTTTTTCAAAATTTCAACATTTTTTGAAAATCCTCAAAACGATGAAAAATGGCATGCTCTGCAAGACCGTAAGGCTATAGCCTTGCGTTTTTAACCAGAATTTATCATTTTTTGTCATTTTTCGAAAATCATCAAAACGATGAAAAAACGTAAGGCTATAGCCTTGCGTTTTTTCAAAATTTCAACATTTTTCGAAAATCCTCAAAAATCCTCAAAACGATGAAAAACGGCATGCTGTGCAAGACCGTAAGGCTATAGCCTTGCGTTTTTGCCAGAATTCATCATTTTTTTTGCGTTTTTCAAAATTTCGACATTTTTCGAAAATCCTCAAAAATCCTCAAATCGATGAAAAACGGCATGCTGTGCAAGACCGTAAGGCTATAGCCTTGCGTTTTTGCCAGAATTCATCATTTTTTTTCATTTTTCGAAAATCCTCAAAACAATGAAAAAACGTAAGGCTATAGCCTTGCGTTTTTTCAAAATTTCAACATTTTTTGAAAATCCTCAAAACGATGAAAAATGGCATGCTCTGCAAGACCGTAAGGCTATAGCCTTGCGTTTTTACCAGAATTTATCATTTTTTGTCATTTTTCGAAAATCATCAAAACGATGAAAAAACGTAAGGCTATAGCCTTGCGTTTTTTTAAAAATTTCGACATTTTTCGAAAATCCTCAAAAATCCTCAAATCGATGAAAAACGGCATGCTGTGCAAGACCGTAAGGCTATAGCCTTGCGTTTTTGCCAGAATTCATCATTTTTTGTCATTTTTCGAAAATCATCAAAACGATGAAAAAACGTAAGGCTATATAGCCTTGCGTTTTTTCAAAATTTCGACAATTTTCGAAAATCCTCAAAAATCCTCAAAACGATGAAAAACGGCATGCTGTGCAGGACCGTAAGGCTATAGCCTTGCATTTTGGCGAGAATTCATCATCATTTTTGACATTTTTTTCAAAAATCATCAAAACGATGAAAAAACGTAAGGCTATATATAGCCTTGCGTTTTTTCAAAATTTCGACATTTTTCAAAAAGCCTTAAAAATCCTCAAAACGGTGAAAAACAGCATGCTGTGCAAGACCGTAAGGCGATAGCCTTGCGTTTTTGCCAGAATTTATCATTTTTTGTCATTTTTTGAAAATCATCAAAACGATGAAAAAACGTAAGGCTATAGCCTTGCGTTTTTTTTCAAAATTTCATTTTTTTCGAAAATCCTCAAAACGATGAAAAATGGCCATGCTCTGCAAGACCGTAAGGCTATAGCCTTGCGTTTTTTACCAGAATTTATCATTTTTTTGTCATTTTTCGAAAATCATCAAAACGATGAAAAAACGTAAGGCTATAGCCTTGCGTTTTTTCAAAATTTCAACATTTTTCGAAAATCCTCAAAAATCCTCAAAACGATGAAAAACGGCATGCTGTGCAAGACCGTAAGGCTATAGCCTTGCGTTTTTGCCAGAATTCATCATTTTTGCGTTTTTTTCAAAATTTCGACATTTTTCGAAAATCCTCAAAAATCCTCAAATCGATGAAAAACGGCATGCTGTGCAAGACCGTAAGGCTATAGCCTTGCGTTTTTGCCAGAATTCATCATTTTTTGTCATTTTTCGAAAATCATCAAAACGATGAAAAAACGTAAGGCTATATAGCCTTGCGTTTTTTCAAAATTTCGACAATTTTCGAAAATCCTCAAAAATCCTCAAAACGATGAAAAACGGCATGCTGTGCAGGACCGTAAGGCTATAGCCTTGCATTTTGCCAGAATTCATCATTTTTTGTCATTTTTCAAAAATCATCAAAACGATGAAAAAACGTAAGGCTATAGCCTTGCGTTTTTTCAAAATTTCGACATTTTTCAAAAATCCTCAAAACGATGAAAAATGGCATGCTCTGCAAGACCGTAAGGCTATAGCCTTGCGTTTTTACCAGAATTTATCATTTTTTGTCATTTTTCGAAAATCATCAAAACGATGAAAAAATGTAAGGCTATAGCCTTGCGTTTTTTCAAAATTTCAACATTTTTCGAAAATCCTCAAAAATCCTCAAAACGATGAAAAACGGCATGCTGTGCAAGACCGTAAGGCTATAGCCTTGCGTTTTTGCCAGAATTATCATTTTTTGTCATTTTTCGAAAATCCTCAAAACGATGAAAAAACGTAAGGCTATAGCCTTGCGTTTTTTTCAAAATTTCGACATTTTTCGAAAATCCTCAAAACGATGAAAAACGGCATGCTGTGCAAGACCGTAAGGCTATAGCCTCGCATTTTGCCAGAATTCATCATTTTTTGTCATTTTTCGAAAATCATCAAAACGATGAAAAAACGTAAGGCTATAGCCTTGCGTTTTTTCAAAATTTCGACATTTTTCAAAAAGCCTCAAAAATCCTCAAAACGGTGAAAAATGGCATGCTTTACAAGACGGTAAGGCTATAGCCTTGCGTTTTTGCCAGAATTCATCATTTTTTGTCATTTTTCGAAAATCATCAAAACGATGAAAAAACGTAAGGCTATAGCCTTGCGTTTTTTCAAAATTTCAACATTTTTTGAAAATCCTCAAAACGATGAAAAATGGCATGCTCTGCAAGACCGTAAGGCTATAGCCTTGCGTTTTTACCAGAATTTATCATTTTTTGTCATTTTTCGAAAATCATCAAAACGATGAAAAAACGTAAGGCTATAGCCTTGCGTTTTTTCAAAATTTCGACATTTTTCAAAAATCCTCAAAACGATGAAAAACGGCATGCTGTGCAAGACCGTAAGGCTATAGCCTTGCAATTTGCCAGAATTCATCATTTTTTGTAATTTTTCAAGAATCATCAAAACGATGAAAAAACCTAAGGCTATAGCCTTGCGTTTTTTCAAAATTTCGACATTTTTCAAAAAGCCTCAAAAATCCTCAAAACGGTGAAAAACAGCATGCTGTGCAAGACCGTAAGGGTATAGCCTTGCGTTTTTGCCAGAATTTATCATTTTTTGTCATTTTTCGAAAATCCTCAAAACGATGAAAAAACGTAAGGCTATAGCCTTGCGTTTTTTTCAAAATTTCGTCATTTTTCGAAAATCCTCAAAACGATGAAAAACGGCATGCTGTGCAAGACCGTAAGGCTATAGCCTCGCATTTTGCCAGAATTCATCATTTTTTGTCATTTTTCGAAAATCATCAAAACGATGAAAAAACGTAAGGCTATAGCCTTGCGTTTTTTCAAAATTTCGACATTTTTCGAAAATCCTCCAAAATCCTCAAAACGATGAAAAACGGCATGCTGTGCAAGACCGTAAGGCTATAGCCTTGCAATTTGCCAGAATTCATCATTTTTTGTAATTTTTCAAGAATCATCAAAACGATGAAAAAACGTAAGGCTATAGCCTTGCGTTTTTTCAAAATTTCAACATTTTTCAAAAAGCCTCAAAAATCCTCAAAACGGTGAAAAACAGCATGCTGTGCAAGACCGTAAGGCTATAGCCTTGCGTTTTTGCCGGAATTTATTATTTTTTGTCATTTTTCGAAAATCCTCAAAACGATGAAAAACATAAGGCTATAGCCTTGCGTTTTTTCAAAATTTCAACATTTTTTGAAAATCCTCAAAACGATGAAAAATGGCATGCTCTGCAAGACCGTAAGGCTATAGCCTTGCGTTTTTACCAGAATTTATCATTTTTTGTCATTTTTCGAAAATCATCAAAACGATGAAAAAACGTAAGGCTATAGCCTTGCGTTTTTTCAAAATTTCAACATTTTTCGAAAATCCTCAAAAATCCTCAAACGATGAAAAACGGCATGCTGTGCAAGACCGTAAGGGTATAGCCTTGCGTTTTTGCCAGAATTTATCATTTTTTGTCATTTTTCGAAAATCCTCAAAACGATGAAAAAACGTAAGGCTATAGCCTTGCGTTTTTTTCAAAATTTCGTCATTTTTCGAAAATCCTCAAAACGATGAAAAACGGCATGCTGTGCAAGACCGTAAGGCTATAGCCTCGCATTTTGCCAGAATTCATCATTTTTTGTCATTTTTCGAAAATCATCAAAACGATGAAAAAACGTAAGGCTATAGCCTTGCGTTTTTTCAAAATTTCGACATTTTTCGAAAATCCTCCAAAATCCTCAAAACGATGAAAAACGGCATGCTGTGCAAGACCGTAAGGCTATAGCCTTGCGTTTTTGCCAGAATTCATCATTTTTGCGTTTTTTCAAAATTTCGACATTTTTCGAAAATCCTCAAAAATCCTCAAATCGATGAAAAACGGCATGCTGTGCAAGACCGTAAGGCTATAGCCTTGCGTTTTTGCCAGAATTCATCATTTTTTGTCATTTTTCGAAAATCATCAAAACGATGAAAAAACGTAAGGCTATAGCCTTGCGTTTTTTCAAAATTTCAACATTTTTTGAAAATCCTCAAAACGATGAAAAATGGCATGCTCTGCAAGACCGTAAGGCTATAGCCTTGCGTTTTTACCAGAATTTATCATTTTTTGTCATTTTTCGAAAATCATCAAAACGATGAAAAAACGTAAGGCTATAGCCTTGTGTTTTTTTTAAAATGTCGACATTTTTCGAAAATCCTCAAAAATCCTCAAAACGATGAAAAACGGCATGCTGTGCAAGACCGTAAGGCTATAGCCTTGTGTTTTTTTTCGAAAATCATCAAAACGATGAAAAAACGTAAGGCTATAGCCTTGCGTTTTTTCAAAATTTCAACATTTTTTGAAAATCCTCAAAACGATGAAAAATGGCATGCTCTGCAAGACCGTAAGGCTATAGCCTTGCGTTTTTACCAGAATTTATCATTTTTTGTCATTTTTCGAAAATCCTCAAAACGATGAAAAAACGTAAGGCTATAGCCTTGCGTTTTTTTCAAAATTTCGTCATTTTTCGAAAATCCTCAAAACGATGAAAAACGGCATGCTGTGCAAGACCGTAAGGCTATAGCCTCGCATTTTGCCAGAATTCATCATTTTTTGTCATTTTTCGAAAATCATCAAAACGATGAAAAAACGTAAGGCTATAGCCTGCGTTTTTTTCAAAATTTCGACATTTTTGAAAATCCTCCAAAATCCTCAAAACGA
>CM076972.1:40877448-40946229 GCA_039105355.1 Benthosema pterotum
GGGGGGTGGGTATGGGGGCGACCCCATACCATTTTCTGTTACAGGACATTTATGTTTGTACGGTATGTTAGGCAATGTATGCCGGTATGTATGGTATGCACCGGTATGTTAGGCAAGTAAAGCATCAATAATAACATCAGTTGTTGTTGAAGTTGCAACAGACACACAGCATGCATAAAGAGCTAAAGGTCTGACTCAGAGAGTTTTCTGTTTTCAATGATGAAATGCGAAAATTGTAGTGTGTTTGCAGCAGTACTAGTGGTTCCGATCATTTTAACTATAAGCACTTTAATTTGAAATATCTTGGGTTGTTTGCAGGCATCATGTTTGGGCATTTAACATTGAAAAATATCAAATTCATGGTGGAGCCCTTTGAACCAGAGTGATTGGGAAGCCGTGAGTTGACAGAAGGAGCGCCGCGGCACAACAAATGCCAGTTTTACCTCTTACAAACAGTGGGCACGTTTCAGCCAGATAGGCCGTCCTCAGCGTTGTTGACAGCATAGCCTCGACACCCAGGCTTTCATTTCGTTCGCCTGCGCGAAAACGGAAAGCCTGGACTAACGCACGTTGGAATGGCCTTCAAGTGGGAGTGAACCTTCCGGGGTGGGCGTCGCTCTAAATAATGTGACGTAGAACAGCAGTGGACGGGCGCGGGAGGGGCCGGGGATGACGACACACGTTAGTGAGATCAAATCAGAGCGCAGCACTTCCGCCGTGTGGATCCCACGACACCCCCCCCCCCCCAAGGCCAAAATCATTGAGGGCTAGACCAGGCTATTGACAGCAAAGCCCACCTGGCAGGAACATGGTCACTACTTTAAAAAAACTACTAAAAAGGTCTATACACTTGGCTGACGGACAACGTCGCATCCACCGCTCTAAAACAGTGGATTGCAACCTTTTTGATCCCAGGAAATCTTTACTTGATACTATCAATAAAGGCAAAAAAGCAAAAATAAATCTTCTAAAAAAGAAATCACGCCCCGTGTAAAGTGATGCTTGCCTTGATGATGATGTATGAAAAATCACAAGGGGATGGAATAATAAAATAATGTCTGCACTGCAGGTAATATCACATGAACAGAGCCGAACGAAATGCAATGCATATTATTGCAATAGGTGGTTAATCCTGAGCTGTGTCTCAAAGGATAAGGAATTCATCCTATGCACACCGCTGCCATCTTTCCAGCAAGGTGGTAAGTACTGTTTAGGTGCAATTTCTCATTGACAGCCCATTCGTCCAAATAGAAGACTCCTATCTGATTCCATTAAACAACTTCAAACCGACTCGACACTTGAAGCCGTGCGGAAAGCTTGAATTATCCTGTTTCTATTTGCATAGCGTTTGATTCGCAACCATCCAAGCTGTAGTCGTGTTATGAGCTACATTCTGTCAAGAGATTCCTCGCAAGAGTTGGAGTTTTGGAAGTGCTCTCTGGGTACACCACCTGTTTTGAATTTGTGCATAATGCAGGAGGCAGCAGGAGGTTGCGTTACTGATAACGAGCTTCCAAACTCTGACAATGATTATGAAAAATAATGATGTGGCCGTTGAGATTGACTGGCAGGTGTGTCGTTCTGCCATGTGAATGGCAGAGCATTATTGCATAACGGCTGTGCCATGCATGTGGGACGCCCATTGCACAGTATATATGTGGCAGATGTCCTGCGCTCAGACTTTGTATCTTATACTGTATCTTACATTATATTTATGAACCTAACCTAAGTCCTGGAATCCAGGAATGTACTCACAATGCACTCGTATTATCATATCCAGAAACGCGTATGGACTGACTAGTATTTTCAAATTGTAGCTGATATTTCCTGCAATATTTTCACTGTAAAGTTCAGTACATAGTCTGCTGTCTAGCCATGCAGGGACTGAATAAAATACCTCCTCAAGTGTCACATTTTGCTCACAAAGGTCTTGTCTGATTTGAACAGTATTATTGAATGAACTATTGCACTTGAATAGAGAATAATATCGCAACTGTTCAAAAAACGCAACAAAAACTCAAAGCTCAACTTTACCAACTAGGGCCTATATAAAGGAGCATTCAGCGATTTGGGCGACTTGGGAAAACCCTCTGGCTTTCTCCTAAAGCCCAAACTAAAACTAGGGTTTTTCGATCCCCGGGGGTCACTGGGGACAGGGAGGAACTCCTTATATGGTCACTACACTCTATAGTGCAGAAGACTAACCAAAAAATAAGACAGAAATAACAATATTTGAATGAAGTGAAATCACTTCCTATACCTTTAACTCACTGGGCCTACTTAAAAACCACAAGGCACTTTGAAGAGCTCAGGAATGTTATGTTCAATGAAGCACCTATATTTACTCCTTTGGGCCCTTCCCAAACACGGTTCATTGCCGCTCCTGGTCCTCATTTTCTCCCCATTTACATGCTTGTAAGTCACATAGTAAAAATGTCGCACCCGTACCCTTCAACTCACGAGTGTAATTAAATCAAGGCTTTGAAGAACCACACACCTCCATTCCGGCTCGCAAAGTCTGTGGGGGCATTACAGACTGGTTTCAATTTAGGTTTTTCTGTGAGGGGCTTGGAGGGTAGTGGGGGGGGGGGGGGGGTACACAGCCTTGTTTGGTTATCCTGCTGGACACTGGGAAGCACTGAGGTCACATTCCTGGAGTGGCACTGGGGTCCCGTAAAGGAGAGGCAACTTTTATTTTAAACACATGTGGGCTAGTCCCACACCACTCGCTGTGCCAAGGGGACTGACAGAAGTCTCCCATTCATGAGTCTAATCCTCTGCCCACCCTGCATCATTCATTCACTACAGCAGACAAAGGCACAGTGCTGTTAGGCTACAGCAAGCAAGTCATGTCATTCTAAAGATTGTTATATAAACATCACATCATACACTGTAAGCAACTCGTTGCAAAGCATACTTCATTACCTGGACGTTGGTTGCTATTAGATCTCGGTGTCAAACATTGACCAGATGCAGACTCAGTGAACATAGCCTTGCAATCAATAGAGAAAGCCCAGGACGGGCAGACCTGGCTCCCAAGGGAAAACAGACTATGCACCCACTGCACACAAAATGTGCTAGAAACAGAGCTACACTTTCTAACCACCTGCCCTCTTCACCAAGACACCAGAGACACATACAGATTACACACACACAACGTGACTTTGAAACTATGACCAAGATTTGTGAACTGCTGTGACAAACTAGATCAGCACATGGCCTACTCGTGCGAGAGCGGAGTGAGCTAATACTCATGACTTTAGCTATAAAGGTATTTACGTTGCCATTACATCATCACCTAAACCGGCCAATCGGATCACACCGAGGGACGACCGACCAAACACTGCCGACCGTACACCACCGACCACAGTGCACAAGCACAGAAGATTGGCCAATGGAACACAACCACCCTAAAGACTACTATCTGCACTATCTGGACTGTGCCCATGTAGAGCTGCTACATTTAAACAGACCTTAAATAAGAGTTTCTCTGTATAGTCCTGAGAAAAGGTGTTGCCATTTGACTGCAAATAACTGCTGCTATTTGTTCAAAAAGGAAAAAAAAGAAAAGCTCTACACCCTGCTATAGCAGATGTAATGTGACTAAACTCTGAATATAAAATGCTGTACATCCTCCAAGTTGGAGTCCAACTGTAAATGCTTTCCCCATTTTCAACCATTTTTATTGTATTGTATTTGTGACACTTGCTTTGGCAGTGTAAACGTTTGTTTTCTTGTGCCAATACAGCTCCTTTGAATTGCATTGAATGGAATTGTTCGGCCTATAGGTTTTATGGGCAAGTCTCCATTGGCTTAGATGCAGTCTAGAGGCAGCCAATCAGGAATTAGTGTCAACTATACGGTCGCTAATAGTAAACATGTTGTCCAGACGCTTTTCAAGCATCTAGCAAAATGTGTGTGTGTGCAGACACACACACACACAACACACACACACACACACACACACACACACACACACACACACACACACACACACACACACACACACACAATTAAAGCTGCCCAGGACCCAATACTCTTTGCCCTTCATCGACATTGAGATCCCGTGTTCTCCCTATTCCGCAGGGAGGGCTTGCGTGGGCAGGGAAAATGGAAGCAGTTTTCCAGAGACCCTCTCGGTGCTTTTAGTGAGCATAATGGTTTAATGGATTGAGATCGAATGGCAGGGAGGTACACCGGGACAGGCATTAGGGCCACTGGCGTTGGGGGCTGATTTGAAGGATGAAGGTCTGAGCCAACCCTGGAGGAATATAAATAACCCCTGTTGCAACAAAGGGGATTCTCTCTCTCTCCCTCTCGCACTCTGAATGCAAAGAGAAAGTGTCCGTCTCCAACCTTGACTCAAGAAATTCCTGTCCTGTTAAATTCCACCTTCGTACACTTACATGCATGCACAGATAGACACATACTGTCACATGCAGACACACAGGCATGCAACCCCCCACAAACACACACAGTGTTCAGTGTGATTCGCTGAGGCACTGACTCGACGGGACTCCTAAAGTTCTAGTGAGGAGGGTAAAAGATTGCCCAAGTTGAATTCACTAACTGTTGTGCTTAGGGCACAACAGTTGACAGATGACAGAGTACATCTTGCAATGGGTGCCTGGTACAGACGACTGTCCAAATACTTCCTTCTATGTCACATGTAACACCAGAGGGAGTGCAACTAATCATGTGCAACCCAGTTTTGGCACAAACAAGGGACCTAATTGCTTTAGCTCATACGCCACCAAAATGTGGAACACCCTACCAACGGTCTTTAAGACATGTGAATCCCTTGACTCCTTCAAAACCACTCTCAAAGGGCACCAATATACAGACGGCTGCAATTCGAAACTGGCCTCCGTAAAACAATATAAAAATAGAATCCCCCTGGCCCCTACCCACCCCCTTTCCCATCTTCGTATATTTCTGTTTTCCCTTATTTGTTTTACCTCCTCTATGTTTTGCTGCTTCTGGCTTTACAGAAGTGATTATTTTTTCTCTAAATGTCTTGAAATAAACAAGGTGGCCACAATTGGAAATATTGCTTAACTAGTGTGTCTAATCACAGTTTTTTCCAGTTATGTTGTAGTTGTACTTGAATTGTACTGCAAATTCTCCATTTATGTTAATAAAACCCAAAAAACGTGAATTCATTCATTCATAACAAGCGCAAAAAAAGTTAGAACTAAGAATATACTTAAAAGAGTACATAGAAAAGTGTGTGTGTGTGTGTGTGTGTGGGGGGGGGGGGGGGGGGGGGGGGGGCGGGGCACGGGGAACGTCAGGGGTGCAAGAATAAACAAAGCCGCGCTGCATTCACACTGAGGCAATTAGGAAATTTTATGGGAGGTTCCTGACTGACGGCACTGGGAGGGGAAGGCAGTGGGGGGGGCGGACGGACACTATAAGGCTCATTGTTAGGCAGGTGATTTACGAGGAGCATGCAGGGCAGGGGGCTCCCGCGGCCCATGCCCCTTAGAAGGGAGAGATGTACACTCACTCACCCATATGCTTATATAGTGTGAAATCTTTGCATTCATTGTGCCCATGCAGGCAGGGGTATAGGCAAAGGGGGGAGGTATACCGAAGGGTGGGGGTGCCTGCATTGCCATCACTATAGGCTCGGAGGGCCTGCGCGTCTTCACTCGCAGAGGAGACAGCGGACCCTGACATCAAAGGAGCTGCACTCACTGTTCTCATTCTCAGAAGCTCTCCAGCCTTTGAAAACTTCTCCATAACGTTTGCAACACGAGGACCGGCAGGCGCATGCCGCGGTATAGCTGGGAGAGAGACAGAGAGACACACAGGGAGAGAGAGCCTCCTCCTGCTGAATAGGGCGTCTGAATACCAAACAACCAAAACATCGTATCGTGATGTATGTGTCTCTCAGGCAAGGAAAAAAAACTACAGACTACATTTCCCTTCCCAATGTGAGTCGGAGGATTGGCTCCACGGTTGGATGAGCTCCATGCTGTGTGTGTGTGTGTGTGTGTGCGTTTGTGTGTGTGCGCTGCAGGGGCGGATGTAACATTTCCCAATTGGGGGGGCAGGAGAAAATGGTATGGGGACGGCTTCATCGCCCCGTGTCGCTTCGCCGCACTCATACTATTTTCGCTTACAGGACTTTTATTATAGGCAAGTAAAGCACCAATAATAACATCAGTTGTTGTTGAAGTTGCAACAGACATGCAGCATGCATAAAGCTAAAGGTTTGAGAGTTTTCTGTTTTCAATGGTGAAATGCTGTTGATTTGAAACACTACTATTGCTACTAACTAACTACAATTGTCGCTCCCCAAAACCATTTTAAATATAAGCAATTTCATTTGAAATATCTTGTGTTGTTTTGCATGCCATCATGTTTTGTGGGGCAGTCTGCCCCCGCCCCCAATGCCCATGCCTAGATCCGCCCCTGGTGCGCTGAGGGGACAGTAAGATGTGGGTAGAGACAGATAAGGCGTCTGGTGTGTATGAAACGAGGTCACCTTGCTTCCTTCCTTCCTTCCGCCAGAACCTTCCATTTTCCCAGACAGTCATGGATGTCTGTCTGAGTGCTTCACGGCTGCAAACGCGACGCGGCGCACAGAGCCGTCACCATTCAACACTTGACCTTTTTCAGAGCACCGGACTGCTGACGCCACTCCAGGCTAAAATCAATTACCAAGAGGCAAACCCGATACACCAGACTATAAGGAGCAGTGTTGCCAACTTGACGCATTTGTCGCTATATATTCAGCTTTTTTCCAGAGCCCCCCTATAGTGGCAAAATTAGTGAAAAACTCCTGGCGGAAACCCACGTTTTTCACCATTTTTCCTCTTATGATAGAATCCTCCTTCCTTCCTAGGAGACCACAGCATGTCACAGAATGTTCTCTCCGGTTTCGTCCAAGGCAGCAGGGACAACATGCATGTCTGCCTGCAGAAATTGGGAGACATACCCTGCTGTACCACTGGGGCATGGTGTCAGAGTTTTAACTCAATTCTGTGCTAGCAGGGGACTATCCCGGTCCAGAGACAAACTGCTACACCATCCAGTGTGGTGACCCGAGTGTGAAAAACTGTTGGATCATCACTGGGACACACGCACACTTTATACGAGCGCACAGGAAGAGATTTGATCTTAAAATGTGTAAAAAAGCACAGATTCGATAAGAAATGAACAACACTCGAGTCTGTGTGCCCCGATATGAGCAACAATTCAGGTTTAGTCCCCAATGTTTTCCACCAGGGAGAAAACCCATCCTGCTTATTAACCCACCCCCTGCTGTCCACGTGGACTCGTGATCTTCTCTGTCCGTCCCCCTGCCAATCACGACGATCAGCCCAATCACGACGATAACCATTTCCCCCATTATACATTAGATTAAACCCTTGTGCATCCACCCTGTGGATATCAAACGTCTACATCAAAGGACAACACCACAGCAGACGATCACGCACACCATGCCACAGAGTAGCCAATTGTATCTAAAAATCAAACTGAATATAACTTGCTGTGCCCACCGCATGGCAGCAGCAGCAGAGAGAGAGAGGAGAGAGAGAGAGAGAGCAGACGGCTCGCACACACGCAACACACACACACACACACACACACACACACACACACACACACACACACACACACACACCACACACACACACACACACACCAGTAGTCCGGGGACCACCAGTGGTCCCTGAGAGCATGAGGTCCATTTGGTTTCATTTTTCTGATCTCAAGAGTTACAGACCCATAAGGGTCCGTTTGGTTACAAAGGATCCATCATTTAGCTGGATCTAACTAGCTCAAACAATCAGTGCGCCATTACAAAAAAAAAAAAAACAAAAAAAAAAAAACAGCAACCAAGGTTTTTTTTAAACCTTACCTTGTCTCCAAATAACAGGTCAAACCACCAAAGATCAGGGAAAAGATCGCTATTAGATCCAAAAGTCAATAAATCCAAGCTCCTTCAGTGTACAGATCCAAAGGCTCCCTCTACTACACTCTCTCGTCTCTCTGTTTGTTTGTGTGGTTGCTATGGAAACCCGTAGCTGACACATGTGGCTCTCCTGCCACGTGGCAGGGAGAGCCACGTGGGTGAGGATGAGAACCCTGTAGACTCAACTACATGCAACACATGCTCTCTCTCTCTCTCTCTCTCTCTCTCTCTCTCTCTCTCTCTCTCTCTCTCTCTCTCCCTCCCTCTCTCTCTTCCTACAGTGTTGCCAGGTTGTCGGAGAGAAATAAGTAACCAGGTCTCAAAATAATACTACTTTACACATGAAATAGTTCAAATCCATCAGGCATTGAACATGGCAGTTCTTCAAGCTCGTTGTGATGTGTTGTGGAAGTAAATGAAAAAAAAGTTGTTTGAGGTTGGCATGATTTTATTTATAATATTATTTTGATGTATTTATATGGTTATGGGTATTGTATAGTACATTTTGGTATGGTGCCGTTCAAGTTTAGTACAGTACATCACAGTGTGTGATGTGGATGTGAGTGTGGTATATTTCCCTAACTGTGCTATATCATAAACTGATTTCTGCAAGAAAATGCAGCCACAGAACATCATCTGTGGGGACTACATGAACATGCCATATCTCTAATGAAAGGTTATGATGTCCTCTTGAATACAAAAGAAAAAGCGAGTTTCTAGCATGTACCATTTTGGAGTTATCAGTGATCAAAAACAGATTGATGTCACATAATTCAGTCACTATTGAGTAACAATGCTGCTTTCCAAGGCTGATATTTACATAACGGTAGATGCTATTTTATTATTTATTTTTTTAGATTCAAGCAGGCATCATGAGGTTTAATTTGATATATGGCATGGATGTGTAGCAGTAATATTACCTAATGTTAAATGCTAAATAAAACTTTGAATTGAGTTATTGAAAATGGCCTCTGGCCTGCTGCATCATCTGCCATTATAACGCACTGTATTCAATTGCTAATATCTACAAAACAGAACATGTTATCAACTCACTTATTTTTTTTCCATGAAAGCAAAGAGATGGAGGATTTTTTAAGGTATTCCGTGTCTCGAACGGCCCACCATAGATTTTTCCATAATTGTCTAAAAGTCAGGTATTTCTGGCAGTGACACTTACTGTCCCCTTTCTTGCAGCAGCGGGTGGGTTAATGCTTATCATTGCAAATGGAGCCGTAAGGGTCCATTTGGTTTGATTTTAGTTAAATTATTATTATTATTTAAACATCTGAATTAACTAATTTTCAGGAATCTACACATTTGGAAAATGTAGAAGAATTGATATTTTGACCAACATTTTACCAGCTATTTCTCCTAAATTAGTCCGAGAGACTAAACTCAACATCAAATGGTGGTCGTCCGTGGCTAAAATGCAGAATAAATAGTGGGCCCTGGTATGAAAATGATTGAAAACCACTGCTCTAGCACACTTTGGAGGTGCCACCAGTGCATTTCAGATTTTGGCAGTTGGCAACACTGATAAGGAGAAGAAAAAGAAGAAAAAAGGGTCATGTTTTTGTGCGCCCAACAACAATACGGTGGTGACGATGAATGAAGATATTATTAAGTCCATTAGAGCGCGGTCCAACAAAGTGTGGTTGTGGTCAGTCCAGTCTAACCCCATCCAACCCCCCCCCCCCCCCCCCACACACACACACACACGAACACTCTTTTGCTGTTGATGTTGGACACTATAGTAGGTCATCATGTGTTCTTTCTGGCTGAATAAAGATGCATAATTCATGTAGAAAGGTCTTGGAATGTAGGGCAATGGTTGTTTACAAGAGCCCCTACGCTGCCGCGGTGGTCAAGGTCTCTCTCTGGCAATCCACTTATACACACTCTGCAATGATAAGCATTAATAAGCAGGATGGGGTTTCTCCCTGGTGGCAAACGTTGAGGACTAAACCTGAATTATTGCTTTCATATCGTGGCACCCAGATTTGAGTGTTTGCTTCTAATCAAATCTGTGCTTTTTACACATTTTAAGATCAAATCTCTTCCTGTGCACTCATATAAAGTGTGCGTGTGTCCCAGTGATGATCCAACAGTTTTTCACACTCGGGTCACCACACTGGATGGTGCAGCAGTTTGTCTCTGGACCGGGATAGTCCCCTGCTAGCACAGAATTGAGTTAAAACTCTGACACCATGCCCCAGTGGTACAGCAGGGTATGTCTCCCAATTTCTGCAGGCAGACATGCATGTTGTCCCTGCTGCCTTGGACGAAACCGGAGAGAACATTCTGTAACATGGTGTGGTCTCCTAAATGATGTCTTCATGTTCCATCCATTCATCCGTCTTCAACTGCTTATCCGTAATGGGGTCGCAGGGGCAACAGCTCCACCGGAGCACTCCAGATGTCCCTCTCCCCCGAGCCACATTAGTGGCTTCCTCCTGGGAGATCCCGAGAAGAGTCAAGGCCAGAGGGTCGATGTATCGCCTCCATCTGAGCCTCGGTCCTCCCAATGGGACGTGCATTGAAGACCTCCCTATAGGGAGACGCTCGAGAGGCATCCTAACCAAATGCCCAAACCAACTAAGCTATCTCCTTTCTACTCCCGAGTCTCCTGTGCGTGACTGAGCTTTCTCACCCTATCTCTGACGCAGCCAAACTCATTTTGGCTGCGTCTAACCTTATTCTTTCTGTCTACCGAGCAATCTTCGTTCCTACTCTCACCTCGGGTCATGAAGTGGGAGTCATGACCGAAAGAACAAGGTCACAGATACAAGCGGCCGGAACTGTCTTTATGCTGCAAAAGCAAAGTTCATTTTTAACAAGCAAGCAATTCAGCTAAATGGCAAGTCAAAAAACTGCAACGGATTTTGAACAGCACACTATTTCACTGCATATTTCGGCACAACACTTATAGTTCGGCACAACACTTACAGTTATAGCGGTGGTTTTCAACCATGTTTGTTGATACCAGGGCCCACTATTTATTCAGCATTTGAGCCACGGACCGCCCTTTTATGGCATTTAGCCTTTCGGACACTAAATGTAAAGAATTTGGTCACAATTCCATGCTGTATTTAGGAGAGATAGGCCTACACCACATTCTCCAATAGTTATAGTTCTACATTCTCTAACAGACGTCTTGTAAATTAAATAATTCAAATACTTACACTAATGTAACTCTTGAGAGTGTCAATTGAAACCAAATGGACCTGTATGGGTCCATTTGGTTTCATTTTCCACTCTCAAGAAGTACATATCTATATGGGTCCATTTGTTTACCAACTCTCCACCGTTTAGCTGCATGGGGACCACCTGGAACCCTCTCAAGGACCACTTTTTGAAAACCACTGATATATAGGAACCACCCTGGCTCCACGGCCAAGGTGAGATTTTGGTCAGATCGACGACTAATCTCATTCATTAAGCATAGATTAAGGATTCCATTAATCAGACCTGGAACCAGTTTCCCTCCCTGACCCCCGAGTCCAAATAATGGCTAGACCTCATTGAACATTACTCTGGCAGTTGAACCCAGAGCTCCTAGTTTGCTGATCCTTGCTCCAAATTAATCCATCACCTGCGTCCGAGGGACCGGTGTGTGCGTGTGTGAGTATGTACGCGCCCACGCGTCCTGCCAAGATTTCCTATTTGCATCGTTACTGAGCAAGACCCAAGAACAACCCCCTTGTTCCACCTCTGTCCCTCTTGTCAGGTAATTGCGTCCAATTTGCCAGAGAGTATTTATGGCTGTTCATGATCGGCCCGACGCTCCGATATACCTGGAGACTGCAAAGAAGTGACATTTGAGAAGCAGAAGTGGAACGGTGGGTGTACTGTAGACTCAAGTATGTTCCGCTCAACTGATTTACCCCCAAAATGTGTACAGTGTGTGTTTTTGTGTGTGTGGGCGGTGGGTGCAATGAGGGGCTGGTATGTGCATGGAGCAACATAGCGGACTCATTTACAGGCTGTCATATTAGCCACATAAAGCATACTGTACGCACTTTGTTAATCGGTAGCCCAGGGGCCTGGGGGCCACCTTGGCACCCCCTCATTTACTCGTTCCATAACAAATCATTGCGGCAAAAAATGTATATACGCAACCTCGCACACATATACATGCACACAATACATGCACGCCCGCAGAGCAACACACACAATAAAGCCCATAGCTGGCTACAGAACGAATCCCACCCATAGATGCTGATCTGCAGTGCCTGTGGTGGGTGAAATGCTTAGTCGATTCTGCTGTATTTTACCTGCAGCCTGTTCATTTTATCTTGGCTCATGGTGTTTGCAACATGGTGATTAAGAGGGGGGGGCTGCATTCAGGACAGCAGCGGTTAGCACAAAGTAGTCCTCATAACGCAGGTATGCAGCCAGGCAAGGTTGAAAGAAAAGTGGCCTCATGGTGGCGCTAGACGAGTATACAATTAAATTGCTGCAGCAACAATAACAACAACAACAGCAGCAGCAATAGCTAGCGCCCCAACCTTAACCTCAGTAAACCTAACCTAGATGCTCAAATTCTGGGGGAAAGACACGCCATATGGATATCGTTCGGGCTGGCTTTCATACTAAGACTAGACATAGTCGACGACCATAATTATTTTTCATAGTTTCTGAGGGTACTATTCCAAGCTATTTTGGCTGCAGTACCAGAAATGTCCACAACCCCCCCTCCTGACTGCATAAAAACATCAAAAATCTTGAAAAAGGTCAAATTCATGGTGGGACCTTTAATTGAGGTCCTTCCTTGGCCTACTGGGAGTGAGTATATTTTGTTGTAGGACAGTGTCTGTGTCGCAATAAATATACATGTATACCGCATATATTTTAGGCTTAGACAGTGTGATGTCTAAGTTAAAAGGTGAATAAGTTCCACTGCACGGCTTCAACCAGATCACTGCTTGTTTAAAAAGGGCCTGTGGTTTAAAAAAAAAAAAGAAAAGATCCAATGACACCAGACACCACTAGCGGTAAGAATAACAGAGGAAATATGGACTGTATCACTTCCTCTCGGAGGGCAGTAATTCGATGGACGGGGGGGTTGTAAATCAATGCGAGTGTGGTGACAGATGACATTTCTAGAGGATTAAACATCTGCTTTTTCTCACACATATCCTCTCCGGCAGCAGCAGAAGAAGACACGATTCACAAGAGCCTCCTGGCTCAGTCCAGGACTCACAGGGCTGACATCCATGAGCGCATGCCAGACGGACGGCGGATGGCGGGCGGGCGGCGGGCCGAGCCTGGATGAAAGGCTAAATCCAATCAGAAATGCCAGCGGCTGATGATATCAAAAGAGCGCAGAGTGAAAGGAGATGGGGATTGGGTGTCTGTGGCAGGGGGTGACGGTGTAGTAAGAGGAGGAGGAGGAGGAGGAGGGAATGTAAGGTAGACATCTCAAAACGATGAGTCATCACACTGGCTGATTTCTCCTCCAGCACGGCCCCCGACGGGGTGGGATGGGAATCAAATGGGGGCTCCGCATGCAATCACAGAGATATTGAACCTGCAGGCTCCGGGTCAAACTATACCATGGATCCGTGTCGATATGGTCCCCCAGAAGTAAAGCTAGATGACACCAAATGCATGGGAATGAAAGGGATGCTGCTAAGACATGAAGGAATAGGGGGGTTGATAGCGCATTGGATCACTGGCTCTCAAAGGAAGGATTCCTGGGAGGTCTCCAGCAAAATGAGGAACCGTTTAAACAGTTACGCCCTATTTATTGATTCAGCGACTATTGAATAGCCGTTCTACAAGCTGACATGAGATGCGATACTGGATGCTTCAAATCGTCAAATGGGAGTTCTTATGCTAAAGAGAATATGTTTCAATGAGAGTCCGTGGATGAATATCAAAACTGAGACTCCTTGACATTAAAGGAATTGTGACATTTAAAAAAAGGTTTTGTAATTTCCTTTTTGATTTTGATTGTTCAGGTTTTCTGAGCTCAATTGAACCCATAAAACCTGAACTTTTCACATCCAGTAGATTTTCTGTATAGCCTGGAGGTTTTCTGGCTCAAACAAGTGCTCCAATTCTCCCTCTGAATGTGATGTCACATTCCACGAATCCCCACATATACCAAAGGGATTTGCCAGCAGATGTCACGGCTTCCGCCGTTTTTGCTTGTCGCAGCTCAAAAACCTTCCAAAACCCCACAGAAAACTCCGGGCCACAGAAAACCCACTGAATGTTGAACGTTCACTTTTTTCTGGGCGTCTAAAGGAAACCTAAAACCCCGAAAAAAAAAAAATAAATAAAAAAAATAAAAAATAAAAAAAACGAAAAATACAAAATCAATGAAAATGAATGCCTGCGAAACTTTCAAAACGCTTGAGAACCACTTGAGCCGATAGCCGGACGGGACAGCAGGCTGGCAGGTCAGTATGTGCGGGTAAAAGCAGAGCCGTGGTGGTCTGGTCGGGTTGGGGGCAGTTAGTTTGGAGGGGAGAGCAGGGAGATGGCATGTTTATATATTTTTTAGTACCTGCATCACCACCTGTTGCCACGCCAGGGGCTGAGCGGTGCCAGTAGTGGTGGTGGAGGGCAGCACAGAGAGGGGCCCCACCGGCAGCCTCTCAGGAGGCAGGTTGGCCCGCTCCAGCTGCAGGGAGACGTTGCGTCGCTCCTCCTCCAGGGCGCGGGTCAGACGCTCGAAGCGCGCCTCCTGCTCCTTCACCGAGGCCAGGATGCTGGCGGCCGAGTGGAGGTCGTATTCCTCCATGACGGCGGTGGCAGAGGGTCTAGGCGGGTCGCGATGGCGATCTTCCAGGTGTTGGAAGAAGAAGGAAGAGAGAAAGGGGAGTATATAGGGCACCACGTCATCATTATAGGTCAGGGGGTTTTCAACCTTTTTGATACCAGGGCCCACTATTTATTCAGAATTTCAATCATAGTAGTTGTGTAGACTTGGGCTAATTCAGATGAGGGATTTTAACTATTGAAGAGTGTAAGCATTAAACCAAATCCATTTGGTTTCATTTTTACACTCTCAAAGAGTTACATCTTGTTAACAAACTTTCCGTCATTTAGCCTGGGGACCACCTGGAACCCTCTCAGGGACGACTGGTTGAAAACCCCTGTTATAGGTAATCCACCCCAGTTGCCTTGCTGAGATCACACTGGCTACTACAGCCTGACTGAGAAGAGCAGGGAAGAGATTGGTAGGGAGGTACAGTGGAAGGCTTACTTGTATAACAATGACAGCCCACCTACCATGCAGGGACGCAGGATACTGTATAAAACCAGTCGAAATGAAATCGAGCTACAGTCAATCAGTCAGGGAGTTGACAAAGATTTTACCGGACATGCCGTGATTTTCAGTGCCCAACAGCTCACCTTTTTGTATTGGTCGCAACTAAACCTAACCCTAACCTTAGCCCTAAACTTGTCTAAGGCTTATGTCTAAACCAAACCTTAAACTCTGATTGTTGAAAAAAGCCCATGGCTGTGTTAGCAACAGTCGCGATGGTTTTAGAAAACAGTCGCAAACCTTTTTAAGCCCCGCACACACAGGCCGCGTACGGCGGTGCATCAAAACAGCCAACTCCATTATTGCCACACATTGCACACATGGACATGCTTCAAAAGATGGAAAGGATTGATTTACTATCTTAAAGCCACTTTGGTGTCCTATATTTCAACATAAATACAGTATATTATTGCGAATGCATTGAGCGAGATGTAAGCCAGGCAGAAATGTCTGTGCGTGTATATTTGGGCAGCCCAAACAAGGAGTGTAGGCCTATATGGGAAGCGAACGCTACAGTAGGGGTTTAAGTGGTTAAAAAAAGAACAGACGTACGCAACATGGATGAACATCACTGGTATAATACAGTCATGCACATGGCAATGATGTATTCTGACACACAAGCACTGCCGCAGGCAGCCATGGTACAACACATGCACCAGCATCCGTTACTCTGAAGCAATCCATACCGACAGATAGTCCATGCGCACTGAGTAATTAATCTGTTGTGATTTTCAGATAGCACAGGGCAGGAGCACCCTGACCGCCGCACACAGCACTGGTCACATACCATCTGATAAAAATATGCCTTATTGACAGAAGACCGAGCCAAGAGGTCTGAGAGCACAATAACACATTATTTGGAGGGTCGGAGGGTAGGGAAATGTAGATAATATACACACCTAGTCGATAGGTACACTGAGAGGAGTTAGGCGATAGACATTCCTCGATAGAAGGACAGAATAGAAGGATTGCAGAGCAATGCGACGTAGAAGGCTGGAAAGGAGGGAGGAAAAACAAAGGGAAAGAGCAAAAGACAAGGAGGATAAAAACAGAGAAAAGGGCATTAATGAATAGACAGTAATATTTATTTTTTCCTACGTCATTCATTTTAGGGATTATTTTACATTGTTAACTCCTTAGCTGCCATTTTGAATTTTTAAACTAGCTCATATTTACGTCTAAAGTACTGGTTAGCCATCAGTCCACGAGAATAGAAGCCCATGTTTTCAAATCATATAAAAATCCACTTGAAAACATGACTTGAGAACATGAGAACAAAGAAATGACAAAGACCAGACTCGCCCAAGCTATGCTGCAGCGCAATCCTCAATCATTAGAATACAAATGACCCTTATCATTCAGCCTTTGTATTCTCGTCTGATGCTGTATGGTGGCAGGTATATCACTGAAAACCTTTAGTGAGGGACGACACATCTCGACTGCCCAAAATGTAATTCTTGTCCTAATTCTATCTTTACCATTCATGTGTCTCACTGTGCTGGACAGCAGCAGTAACAATAGCAGCTAAAGCCTATTTGCAAAACACTCATTGGGCTGAAAATGGCCATAGCACTTCCCCAAATATGCTGGCTAAGCACATTTATGATGACGGGTCTGTCTGTTTTAGCCCAAGAAGTTGTTTTCTTAGAAAAACTAACAATTAGAATGGATTCAGCATCATTAAAACCCCCTAGTTAGACATGCCCACATCACATGCTGTAAAGCATGGCAAAATTTTGTATATTACGTTGATAAGTTGTGACAAATACCCCAACTCTGACCTGTTTTTTACAGTACATGTTATTAGACACCATTAGAAACACATTTCTTGGTAGCGATTTAGTTGCCAGAAGTATTTTGTTTGCTTTTCATTGTCATTCACCCAACATAATGTCCCTAATAGAATTCGGTATTAAAGTCATCCTTAAGACTTTGACACACCAAGCCATTAGTGGGGCAATAACGTGTCAATAACGGTGACATTTCGTGGTTGGGAAACAAACTTTTCTCGAGCTGCGCGAGAGCAATGGGAGAAGTCACAATAAAGGAGAGAGACGCAACGAGTCAGCAAGCACACGACACACAGCAAGTTAGTAAACGCCTACATTGTACATTTTAAATTGCATTTCGGTTATATTGTGGTTGATCCTGCCGATATAACAGATAGAGTATACCGCTTAGGAGAGGAAGTCTAAACTCAGCGGGGGATGATCAAGAATAGAAATAGGATATTAAACCCTTTGAATGATAGACTGCGAGTGTGTACTTCCTTGTGCGCCTTGAGTAAGTTGATTGTGTGAGTGCGCACACGCAGGCGCTATAATGCCTGCAATTGTGAGCACACGCGGTTTGCGGCATAGGCTGCGTCCGTGCATGCCCATGGCGTGCGCGCGTACACTTCACGCATGTCTGACACAGTCTCTTCTATAGGAACCTGGTGGGTATACAAGGCTCCTATTTCCTTTGAAGCGCACAATCCCTCTTTGATGTTTGTTTGCTGCATTTATTTATCTAGCAGGGAGTCTGGTCTGACGCGCTCCGACTCCACCAAAGCACTGCGTGCTGAGAAGCCCCTGTGTTTTCAAAGCTCTGTGCCACGCTGACGGCCAGCGATGGCATGTGTGGGAATGGGAGAATGAGCTTTTTGTGTGTGTGTGTGTGTGTGTGTGTGTGTTTGTTTTTTTGTCTCCCACACTGACAGACAGGCCATTGAATGAGTGTGGAAACGGTTCCACAATAATGGTCAGAAGTGTGATCAAAAATCAGCGGGAATTACTCAATCATCCACCCGGCCAAGCGCACACAGTATCGAGTGGCTGAAACACCGGATTTATGAGTTTCTACCCAGCATGCCCTTACACTGTAGAACACGGTATAAACACCACCTGCCTTGGTAATGGGTGATTTATTTCACTGTTTTTACCTTTCCATGCTGTAAAAAACTGGTCTTTGAAACAGCACCTTAACCCTTAATACGCCATTGACTTGACTTTTTGTCAATGAACGTATATAAAACAATAGTTATACCCCCTGCCAATAATAATAGTCAAATTGTTTAATTGAGATATAACGCTAGCCTCATCTTGCGTCAGTAACTCAAGACAAGAACCCGACCCGAGTTGGCTTTCTCTGTGCCCTGATTATGAATATTTTTGAAAAGTCTACGAGAAAAACAAATGGGGAATTTACTTCTGCAGGCGACATCACAAATGGCCACTCCCAGGACCTTCTAGCTAGCACTTACCACTGTACCCCCCATTATCAACTGCACTGCCCATAACTACTCTGAAGTTTCGAGATAGCCCTTTGAAGTACAGTAAATGGCTGAGAATGATCCAGTGCATACGACAGGCTGTGTGCTGATTGGTTGTCCACGATGACAGCAGCGACTCCAGTGATTCCCACACCCCAGAGAGAAGGGGCGATAGAGAGGGGCGTGATGAATGGATGAATGGGCAGTGCAGTGCACTACGTCCTCCTGAGTCACAGAGAGGCACATCGGCCTGTAAGCCCTGTAGTGCTGCTCATTAGCTGCCAAACTTGTGGGCCTACTTTAAAAATAACCCGCGGAGGAATCCACAGAATTCCCCCTCCCTGCCACCACCCCTCCCTGACATTGCTACCACCACCGCCACCACAGAAACGGTCGTGTTTTTCTTTTTCTGACCCGGCAGATGTTTGCAGTCTGAAGGGGAGAGAGAGTGAGAGAAATACAAGCCAAGGTCTCCTAACCTCTATCGTCAATTACCCACAATCCAGTTCTCCACCCATGAGCTTCATCCTCCAGAAAGCCCTCAAGAGCTCCAACTCATGGCTAACTATGTCATTTGTGGTTTGCACACAATCAGTGTGTGTGTGTGTGTGTGTGTGTGTGTGTGTGTGTGTGTGTGTGTGTGTGTGTGTGCGCACGCGCGCGCGTGCGTGTGTGTGTGTGTGCCATGCGTGCGCCATGCGGCGATTATATTTAAAGGGGATTCCACCCATTTTCATTACTATGTAATTTAGTTTTTCCTTCTTAGTGACGTGTTGTTCTACTCCTTTACACTGCTGCCCTCCACTTCAGCATCTACCCTCTGACACAGAGTGTTATTATGATAGCTTCACCCTGTGTTAGCATTTAGCTGCTATTGTTAGCTAGTCTGTAGAACCAGGTGGATGTTCATAGCGATGCGACATTATGATGCAACATCCGAATGTAGGCTGCATGACAGGGCTGCACAAGCAACGATGGCTGGTTTTGAGAATTGTGGCTTTAATGGATGTCTATGGAGCTGAATGGTGTCATGGCTAGACGCCGCAGAATAGATGTAATGGAGAAACGGAGCGCTGAAATGATTGTTTTTTCATGGGGATCAATGGAGAGGGATAATAATAAACAAACAATAAACACACTGTCACAGGGAGCCAGTGGGCTGACAGGCGACCAAAGGAATGATTCAAGGTAACAACGTGTCGGTGCAATGGTTACTAAGTACACTTCTGAACATAACTTGCAGCTTGAGGGTCTATAGATTAGTTGTAGCTTAGCTACAACTAGTAGAAGGCAGCGAAAAAGTCAACAATGAAACAATGTTTCACCATGTTGAAAATGGGTTGGAGGGGCTGGGAGAGAGGCATGGGAGGGGGAGGGTGATATAAAAGCCATTATTCAAAGATTCTCTGCAATTAAAAACATCTCACATTCCATCCATGCCGCACTGGAAGGTCAGACCGAAGATGCGGCGCTTTGTTGCTACATGAGCCTATACAACAGTACACGAGTTCCACTGGTGCAACGCACGCTGCTTTCTTCCCCTCAAGAATAATGCTTGTTTCGGCTCTAAAAATAGACCGGTGGTAGAACTGTAAATAGATGAGCCGGGCGCAGGCAGGGGCCTTGATTTGCATCGCAGTTGTTCCGAGTGATGAGACGCAAGCTAGCTTAGCGGTCACTAACGTTAACGAGATGAAGCCTTTGGTGCATGTGCATGTCTTAACAGGCAAACAATCAGCAAAAATAGCTGGTCTGCAAGCTATTTTCAGCAAAGTATTAAGGGAAAAGGATGGGGACCAATTACTGAGTACAGATCCCGCCCAGGACCCCTCTTTCAACTACTCTTAAAGGACCACTTCACCACTTTTCAATGTATATTATTCATATAATTGTTAATCACTAATGCACATGATAAAATATTCTACTTGGCCTGTGTCTCATATAAGGCTGTGGGCAGTTCAGAAACCTGTCTTCCATGCACATCATCGGTGGGGAATCCAAGATAATAGAAACTGCAGGCTTTCTATTCCTGAAAGGTTGTCAATGTGAAAATGGAAGCCATTGTTCTCCCCAATAATAAAAAAATAAAAAGTATATATTTACATAAATAAATAAACGATGATGAACTGCCCACAGCCCTCCTGTGAGATACAGACAGAGTAGAACTTGTATTTTATCATGTACATTTAGTGAGGACCTATTATATGAGGAGAGGTTGAAAAGTGGTGAAGTGGTCCTTTAAGTCTATAGGGTTGGTGGTTAAAGCTGAGTGGTGACCACCAGTGATTTAAAAGAGCCTCCACTCATGGCCCCTCAATGCCAATTCCTCCGCACATGTTCAATTAATTCAAAATCTAATGAGGTGCACTTAAAAACACCTGCTCCCTTTGCCCAGCAAGCAATGCATGCCAACATGCATCTGTAAGGGTGCGTGTGTGTGTGTGTGTGTGTGTGTGTGTGTGTGTGCGCGCGCGTGTGCGTGCGTGCGTGTGTGTGTGTTTGTCCAGCAGGCTCCCATCCTTTCAGTTCAAATCAGTTATTTCGACGCGATAATCATATTCACCAAATAAGATGTCAGGCTGGGCTGTGGTGCTCTCTGAAATGGCACTCTTTCAGAGTGAGTAAGAGTAAGCTCTTGGAGGGAAAATCCATGATAATGTGTCACCCGTTATGCCATAACGCCTCTCTGTTGATGCCTTGCACATAGGCGATTCATCTGAAAGCCGAAGTTGATGAAATTGCTTCCAGTCTCGCACTCACAAAGCTCCACACACAGTCACAGGTCACAGTTGGCTGAGGATGAAGTATTTACACTTCTCTCATTATTTATTTTGTGTGCATCGCTGATTCACTCACTTCTGTACCCCTGTAGGATTATGAATGTTTTTTTTCCCACATTTAGTTCAACTAAATGACTAAATAAATAAATTCTTAAATTAAAATGCAGTACTTAAATCATCTTGCGAAAATCTAGAAATTCAGTTTACTTGATGATAAAATATGGTGCACATATCCCAAAGTTAAATAACAAACACAATTAAAGGTATTATAGGCAACTTTTTATCCAAAACAATATAATACAACTGTGCAGTCTCCACCAGTTTCATAAAGTGCCAATAGAGTGGAAAGAGGTGGAGTTACATTCAAATCTGTTTACAAACACAGACTGTACTAAAGTTGCCTATTATTCCTTTAAGTCTGGAATGTTGCTAAAAAAAGAGGCATCACATTTTGTGCTGTGCTATAGAACTCATAGTCTGGTTAAAACACGCCTCCCATGTTCCTTCATATAAAGCCAAAGAATGATGCAGTGACCTAGCAAAAAATATTGGCCTCTAATTTCAGATTCTGGGAGTGATTGCCTATGGAACATTAAAGTGGTGTTAATCCTTGGAGGATTGCTGAATGATGCCAGGATAAATACAGCTCAGTGAGGAGGGTGAAGTATATGACTGAGAAGTTGCACAACTATGCGTTTGGCACATGTGATGTGACGTGTGTGTGTGTGTGTGTGTGTGTGTGTGTGTGTGTGTGTGTGTGTGTGTGTGTGTGCGTGCGTGCGTGCGTGCGTGTGTGTGTGTGTGTGAGAGAGAGTGTGTGCGTGTGTGTGTGTGCGCGCATGTGAGTGAGTGAGAGAGAAAGTGCATATATGTTCAAATGTATAGGGGAAAGGTGCCACAATTGTAACTTTTTTTTTTGCACCAATCAAGAGTTAACCTGCATGTTACAACCGTGCCATGTTACAGTTGTAGCACCTCTCCCATGTGTTCATTACAGACGGCAGCATGCTGTAACACACAATAAATACACCCCTCGTGGAACACATTGAAGACAGCTATTTTTTTGGTATGCAAGTGCCTCTTCAACAACAGAGCACAGAGTTGCTTTAGAATGCAATCATTATAGTTTACGTTTCAGCTAATTAGTCGATATACAAACCGACATACGTAGTAATAGGCATTCATTTCAGTGACACTACAATTCCCCACAGCGGCACACACGCTTGAATTCATCACAATTACAAGGAACACAAGCCTGAGAGCTTGCATCGGCACCAACATAATTGGTCTCCAGAATGAGCACATAATAGAGGAGTGCAAGAAATAACACCCAACAATTCAAGACAGAAAACAGGACCTATATTCTCGCTTGAAGCCGAGATGTTGAATGAAGAAAGGATTAGAGAATGCCATCGGCTTTGATGTTCATTCATCCAGTTACCTTGGACTGAATCAATATTCGGAAAGGTGCAGAAGAAAAGCTAAAATAAATAAAAAATAAATAAAGCATCTATTCCTAAGCAAGCAGAAGTTAACACTTTAAGCTGCCAGCACAATTGGGTACGATTAAATCAGTGTTCCGCCAATGTTTCCATCCGGACCGAGTTTCAGATGCACATGACGTCACCGGGCTTCATAGCAGATGTGGCAAAACAAAGACCCAACAACTAACAATAGTGCCCTTATGAGCCATCACAAACGAGTGCTTGGATTAAAATTTCTAGCGTTTGAATTAGATCAGAAGTTATTAAGGCTTTTTTTTCTCCACGTAGGTTAGAATGGGTCTGGACAACTTTGGATTTAAACCAAGCAAATTCACACAGTCGTCTCTCGAGCTCCACTTTTAATTAATTCATCTTCATCATTTTGATTAATCTCCAGTCTTGCACCACTGTGGGACTCTTTCTAAGGACGGAAATCTCCCTTTTTGCAGCTTAAAGTGTTAACCAAAATACAAATGCACTGGCACAGCAAACATATTTCTAATTCAAAGTTATGCAGTCTATCATTATTTGAAGAAAACCTGGCAGGAAGCCAAATGAGTCTGCTCTTACTCAGGTTTAAAACAGGAAGAGATGTAAACAGGAGGACCCAAACCGGGACCCCCAGTGTCGACCTTCTCTGAGTCTTTATATCTAAATGAGTGCTACTGAGTGAATAATTCAAACGACACAGCACACATTCCCGTGAGGCATCAAGACTTTCAACGTGTTTCTCACAGATGGAAAATAAGTAATGCGGGTAGAAAGTTACAAAAAAAAGACGTACGCATAGACACCAGGAAGTGCATGCATGCGTGTGCTGTAATGTACACACACACACATCACACACATACAGAGATAGAGAGAGTGGAAAGCAAAGCCTTGACAACAAAGCAGATCTCCCACAAAGATAACAGAGAATGGGAAATTGTGGATTGAGGGGGGGAAAAAACAGAGAGGGAGGGATAGGCGTAATTGCCGCAATGAGGTGCTGAACAGAGCGATTATAGGGAAGAGACAGATTGGGGGAAAAAACTGCGAGAGGAGAGAGACGGCGGCGGGCGTCATACCTGTCTTTGATGTTTCTACACACACCGTCAGACGGAGAAGGCTGAGGTGAACCGGCCTCCGTTATAACCACCTCGTTTGGTCGAGCCGCCCGGCGAGTTCCGCCCGACACAGCAACTGCGGGGAAGGAAATAAAAATGGTCAGAATCCTGGGAATTATACCTTCATGCACACACACACGCAGGGTACAGGGTGTACGGGCCGATCGGCGGCATCGCTAGGATCACAGGAGACTCGATAATGTGAGAAAGCAAAAAAATTGGAAAAGAAAGAAAGGGGGAAAAAAATCAATCGAAAGTTGACTTTGGTTGGTGTCCAACTTCTATACTGCAGGATTAGAATATCTCCCCCACACCTCGGGGGGGGGGGAAACTGAGTGCATTTGCTTCAAGGACAGATTTGGAGGCTTTGAGCACCTTGGATTTGGGCACCGAACATCAAAGGTTAAGGTAATCCTCGCTGCGTTAGTTAATACATCTTCTCTCTCTCACTCTCTCTCTCTTCCTGCCCCTTTCACAACCCCCCACCCCCACCCTGCCCCCACACACTGTCATTATCCATGCCAAAATAGATCTTTCAGTAAGCCCCTCCCCAAACACGACTCTCTACCAATAGTTTTCCTATATGATAGTATTTAATGTGCAATGTCCATTATATTTACATTGGAATGAATGAGCCTGGCTGGAAAGTGTCCAACGCATGTCTGGACACTGGGAGAGGTTGGGGCTTGCGGCAAGGTCTATTGGTTATAGATCTAGTTTCTGGGAGATAAAACAAAACGTGTCAATTCAATTCTAAATGGAGGCAAATTTTAATGCTGTTTTGCATTCATTTTCCAAAGATGACAGCAAATTGCTTTCTCATAAATGCTTTGTTTTCATTGCAACAGATAACAGCAAAACTTCTTGAAGCTGTCTTTGCATATCATTCATTTGCACACATTGGCAACAGTTTCTAATGATTTCATTAAGCTAATGGGAACCATCCTATGTACAACGTACCTACTCAGCCTACTATCAATCTGTCAATCTGGACAAATCTGAGTGGTGGTAGTGAAGTGTTTTAGCCGTAATCTCCTCCTCGAGCAAGGCACTGTGACTTGACCCCCAGTTGCTCCAGGGAAGCTGTTCTTGACAGACAGTAGTAGGTTGTCGCCGTACTGTGGTTCAGCTCCCAGGCGGACAACTCCTATGTAACTGTGTGAATGTCAAGTAGGTACTCTCAGCAAAACTGCTTGACTGCATATAAAAAGGTTAGGGAGGATTTATAGTGGCCATTATTTGATTTGACTCGGTAAAAAAATGATACCTCCAACAGTGCGCTCCATTGCACAATTCCCACAAGGGCCGGATTTAGCCAGCCCTACTAGGGTAGGGCTAGGGAAGAATGGCAGGGTGGGCAACTCCTTAAAAACTCCAGGTTTTATATGAAGCAGTGGTTTTCAACCTTTTTGACACCAGGGCCCACCATTTATTTAAATTTGAGCCACAGACCACCATTTGATAACATTTTAGCCCCAATTTTTAGACCCCAAAACTAAAGATTTCTTTTTGCTTTTGTCCACAATTCCAGGCTGGTTTCGGGAAACAAAACAGTCAAACATACAGATCAAAATGACCATTAATCTTCTACATTCTCTAGTTCTGTAGACTTGGGCTAATTCAGATGATGAATATTTTAACTCTTGAGAGTGTAAAAATGAAACCAAATGGACCTGCAAGGGACCATTTGGTTTAATTCTACATCTGGTTAACCAACTTTCCATCATTTAGCCTGGGGACCACCTGGAACTCTCTCAAGTCCCCCTCTAGATCCGGCCCGGATTCCGACCCCGATGAACTTCGCTACCATCCCAGAAAGAGAGACATGGCCGTTTGACAACAATCTCTGCAGGAATGTAATAATAATATTTGTGCCTCGACTCTCTGCACCTACCACTTTGCAGTAGTACGTCCTGAATTATGCAGACACGCTTGCATATTCCACATAGCTAATCCCCTTCCCATCAGCTCCATATCGCTTGGAGAGCGATGCAGCATAATTGTGTTATTAATAATGAATGCGGAGCGGCTTCTTGACTGACTGACTGAACTGACTGGCTGAACGATTTAAGGTCCTGGTTGTCTGGATTATATTTGATTGATCCATGCATGTCCGTGCCTTTGCTGTGTGTTGACAACTTCTGAGGATTTATTTGGCAGCTGCGAGTGACGACGGCGATCTTTCAGATCCGCCTCGTACTTCTTATCTATGGTAATGATGCATAAGTAGGTACTACAGTACAGATTGGAGATGCATCTGGCCAGTGTAGAGGATAATGTCTGCATGTGCCTATGTTAGTGTTTCTGCATTCTACAGTATATATGATATTCTAATGACACTGATGCATCCACTGCATATCGATAACGTTTGCCTTTTGCCGGTCAATATCGGTATCAGCAAATACAACTGACATTAACCAATGCAGTCGCCAATCTTTATCTGTTGTTGATAAGCATATATTTTGTATTGCCTATGTTGGTGTGTCGGTTGTATGCATCCTACCAAATTGTAGATTCTGAACATGTATATTTGTTTCCCTGGCAAAAAAGGGAGAAATAAAGACAGCAAAAACAAAGTAGACATCTACTGTATCTGCTAAACTGTGATTGTAAACATTGGGATCGGCATTGGTGAAGAACAACAGAAAATACATTTTTAGGGGGGTTGAAAATTTTCAACCCATCAGAAGAGAGTGCTCATTTTGCAGGTTCAATTGTATTTTGTTCCAGTTACTCATTTGAAATGGTGTCCCAACCTAAATATTTATTTTGATTCTGTTACTGAAACACCATACTTATTTTTGGAAGGGCATGTATTTACAGTATACCCATTACTTTTGCGAAATATAGGCATATTTTGTTAAGGCAAAAATAATTGCCTATTCTATATTAGTATCAGTTGAAGTTAGTTCAAAGTCGCCACCCCTCAATGCGCTTTATTCTTTATTCTTGCTGTGGTTTGTATGATAGTATAGCTATTACATTAAATATTGACAAAGGGAGAGCTGTGTGAGTCTTATGGTAGTAAGCTACCACCACTATCACAGGTTATATTTAATAAAACACTAAATTCCTTTTGATATCTCCGGGTCAGGGTGCAGAGTAAAATCTCATCATTCTTCCCCAAAAAGAATGTCAGAAAGCCCCAGCCCTGAGGGCTGGTTGATAACGCAAGAAGCAGGTAGTCTTAGGTGAGATTTATAGTGATTTAACAGCGGCTGAGCGGTTTGGAAAATACGTTTCTGCTGCTCTAGGAGGAGGGTTTTATTGGCAATGGAGCAAATACTGTGATGCCAGCTGCAGTTTAATCTGTACGCATGCTACTTCCTGCAATGTGTGTGAAAAATAAATACATACAATATATTACCATGTTGGCTGGTTATCTAAAGGTGGAGTGACATGATTTTTCCCACTCTAAAAATGGTTATACGGTATGATGAGGGGAAAAAATTGTACAGTATTTGTTAAAATGGCATTTTTATGTGGGCACTCCCACCAGTTCATTCAGTATGCCTGGTTTGCCTGCTGGGTGGTGATGGGTGGAGTTCCACCTGAACTGAAGCCACACCCACAGATGTAGTTGCACTATGGGGGAGGGGTTAGGGGAGGGGCTAATGTGTGGTGTCACTATATTGCTGTTTTTTCATTGGCACGTTTGGAAGGCTTCAGGTTTGGAAAGTTTTCAGCCCCCAGGAAGAAATACAAAGCGAAGACATACATACAAAACACACTGAAGAGTCTAATTAAGTACTGTCACCCCTTACACATACGGTAAAAAAAAAATATATCAACAATCACGGCATTCCATCTTTAAATCATGTTTTATGTTCTCTACATCCCCCTCCTGGAAGCATAGAAGTGAATAAATAATTGACTTTCACTATCAAACAACAGCACCAATAACTGCTACAAAAAGGTAAATTGGGTAGAGTGTCAACTTGCGCATTGCGCACAAGTAGCCTACTGTAGGTCATGGTCAAGTAAGTAGGTATTAAATGTGCCCTTTCTTTACTTGCATTGATTAATCCACTTTAATACCGGTTGATGCTACCGGATTCGTATTTTCGGCTAACGTTGGGATCGACCCCTGTGACATACTAGCGTCATGCCCAGGGGGTGTCTTACTTGTACATCAAGCTGCCTCACGCTACAGAAACGGGAGATAGGCTCCTGACCTATATGGGCCTCAATGGTTCAGCTGGGCCTCATGACATCATGGCCTGGCAAGGCTACTTACTTAAAGAGGGGGTGCCGTGATTTTTGTATTTTCTCCAATTTTGTACATGTTTAAGAGGTGACAGTATGTAAATAGACCCCTTGGTGTGTCTTTTATGTGCAATGATGTCTTTCCTTTGTATTTAGGGTTTCTTCCTGGGGGCTGTACCTTTCCAGTCAAACGTGCCAATGAAAAAAACTTCAATATAGTGACATCACGTGTTCAGCCCCTCCCCTAACTCCTCCCCCTTCATCATGCAACTAAAGCTGTGGGTGTGGCTTCAGTTCAGGTGGATCTCCACCCATCACCACCCACCAGGCAAACCAGGCATACTTAATGAACTGGCTGGGTGGAATCATAAAAATTACAGTTTAACAAACACTGTACACTTTTTGGGAAAAAAATCTAACTTTTCAACTATAACCTTAACCCTGTAAGGACCCTGTTGAGCATTTTCCGTTTTGTGATGTTTTGCATTTTCCTTTATAAAACACATTCATAAAGTGTCCAGCCACTAATGTTTGGTACACTTTTCTTCAGGACAACCTCAGCTACAATAATAAACCATAATTAATTCACCTTTACATACTATAAAGGTAATTTGAACCAAAAACTACATGCAAAAACAAAAATCGGACCTTGTTTTTCAGGTTTATGGACTTGTAAAAATCACAAATATGATTATCAAAGAATTTTGGCTGTTGAGAAAGTCAGGATATGTGGTCTATAAGAATGTAAAATGATGAGATTCAAGAGAAATAAAGCCATAATTGCTTATTTTGAGCTGTTATTAGGTATATCTATGCCAGGCGTTTTTTTTTTACAGATCTTATATTAGTCCTTATATTCCACACTAAGAAGTATTTCATAGCTATATTTGGTATATTTTTGTTCAGCACAACCTAACCCATATGTCTCAACAATTATTTGTTTCAATTTGACCTAATATCAATGCATTTGAAAGAGACAAAATAGACAAAAACGGATTTGAAAAATAAGGTTTATGGACTTGTAAAGATCACAAACATGCTTATCTGATCATATTGTCTGTTGAAAAGGTCAAGATATATTGTCTATATGAATATAGAATGATGGAATTCAAGTAAAATAAAGTCATTACTTATTTTGAGCTGGTATTAGGTTATGTTAGGCGTTTTTTACAGATCTTTATATTTATGCCCTGAAACAATCTCTTGCCATGGCCAGACCAGGGTATAGCACTGAGCAGACATTCTTCCTCCAGTACTCCTGGACATTTGACAGTTCAACAAAGACTATATATATATATATATATATATATATATATATATATATATATATATATATATATATATATATATATATATATATATATAATATATATATATATATATATATATATATATATATATATATATATATATATATATATATAGGCTTTGCTGATGGCGGCACACTTGTTTGTGTTCTCACACAAAATGTGCAAAACACTATGAGAGAAACATATCAAACAGTTCGACCGCTGGTAGGGCGTGGAGGTGTTGGTCCAATTGGCCTTTTTGGAGGAACTTGAACTGCTTCACAGGGCCGCTGTCCTTCTCGCCATCAGTCTCCCAAGCTGAGGGGTGGAGCTGACTAAGCTCTTGGCCTAGAATTGCAGATAATCACACCAATCAATAAGTAAATTCATGTGATTAGCTCCACACGTGACATGCATATCTAACAGTTGAATTCAACATTACAATAAATACACTAACCTCTGCATGCCCCGCTGCCATGGCCTCTTTCTCTTGTGTCACCGCCACAGGTGAAGTGTCACCATCACTGCAGAAATGTAAAAACATTAGTACATGGTTTACAAAATAGGTTCCGTCACTGTCACTGGAAAAAATGTAAAAACAGTATTACATGATTCACAAAAGGGGTTCTGTCACCATCATATTACATGAAGCACCAATAAAAGAACAATGCAAAAACATCTGGTGCTCCGTGGCCAGTCTGTGCACGTGATAGATTATTATTATTACTGGTAATAGTGTATAAAAGTGAATTGTTACTCACTTCTCAGGCTCAGAAACGATAACAGCTAGTATCTGGCCTCAGTATGAAACTGCCCAGCCAGCTGCTCTCCTCCTCTTCCTCCTCCTGTGAACTATATAATATGGAAACATATTGTAACAGTTTTGCTTCCAGCAGTCAGGACCATAATGTGTAGGCCTACAATGTTTCAATATGTGTCTGCTCACTCACACACACACACACACACACACACACACACACACACACACACACACACACACACACACACACACACACACACACACACACACACACACACAGAGAGAGAGAGAGAAACAGACGGAGAAGAGAGAAGGGAAATCACTTACTCAGAATGTATCCATATTCAGCCATCAGGTCCAAGGCGACTTTGCCACGTAATATAATGGCAACGTCTTCTGTCGAGATGTCTGATTGCTCCTAAAAGTACGGACGCCACTAGTCCACTGTGATTGTGATAACAACACGACGATGAAAAACAAACAAAGAACTAACACTAACACACTCTCCCTCCCTCACACACTATCGATCGATCTGTCTTTGTTTTGCGCATAACGCACGGGCAGATGCGCGCACACACACCCTCACATGTGTGTATTATATAAAAATAAATGTTGCATCGTGTATGTTGTTCGTGTGTTTTGGCTCTATTGTTGTGGCAGACCGGAAACAGAGTTACGTTTCACTCGACGCACGTAACCGTTAGGTGCGTTATGTGCGTTCACTTCATGGGGCCAGTCCAAGCTCTTCTACATAGAGTTTCTATTGACATTGGGGACAACCGGAAGTCACGGAATGCATTGGAGTCTATGGGCTGTGTCCCTGCCCCTCAATGTCGCAACTCTGGCCATGATAGAGTGTATATAGACGGCGGATTGACGGTGGAGATTCTGAAGGAGGATTCGGCTACGTCACATCCCTACACGTCTTCGACGTGGTAACTGCCTCCCACTAGCCAAATGCTGGCTAGCTAACTAGCTTTTTGACTCATCCTTGGTGTAAAAACCTTGTTTTGAAAAGCAATGGAACCGACGACACATCGGAGAAAAGAATAAACAAACACATGGATAAACAAACACATACGCACATATTTTGCGTATTTGGACACGTGTACATATTTATGTCAACTTCAAAGGGTTATATTTATGTGAAAAAGTGGTCGATTCTCTTCAAACCAACGTTGGTTGGAATCTACAACAACTCCGGATTAAAATGAGACCACCCAGAAGTCCGACAGTGACGTCATCGTCACGCGACGTCGCGTCAAAGTGACGTAGGTCGGCGGACGCTCAGGAGCGTTCGTCGTCCTTGCAGGGTTAATACTTGATGATCATGTTTTAGGGTAGAAAAAATTCATGGCACTCCATCTTTACTGAGCCTATTGTGGCAATCGGCGGCCACATTGAAGCTGATTTCACTTCAATATAATTCATTTTGGCTTTGTGGCGTCCTAGCGATGTTCCCAGTGTGTGTGAAATGGCTGCTGCTCCTTTGTTATGATTCCTCTGCCGGAAGTGAAACCTCTGGGGCCTGGAAGGCGTTGAATGGAGTTGATGCGTACCAGTCTTAAAGGGTGAGTGGAGGCAAAGTTAAAGGAGGAGGGCTATTCAAATTCGTATGACAACACATTAGGGAAGAATCTAAAAGGGACCATTCCGTGCCCCATGCACACGTAGAGAATCACAAATATCTAAAACACCAAAAATCTTGAAAATGTCAAATTCATGGTGCAGTCCCTTTAATTAAATAATATATACAGCATAGCACATTGCAGTATCACTAATATTCTGTGTCAAACAAAGTATGACTTTCCGATCGATATTATCCCTGCCGCATCCTCTAAACTACAACTAACTCTCGGCATACACAGTACTCGTAGGGTTGACAGATTCTGTTGCAGCGATGCTTACTATATGCTCTGTACAGTACGTACTTTATGTGGAGTGTAAAGAGAAGTTACAGAGTTCATCAGAGGTTCATCAAGCATTGCGGTAAACTGATCGCTGTACAGCCTGCGACTGTACATCATTCCAGTTGCAGCAGCTGACACACGAGAACTTCTCAACAGTTTGAAACGGTTCATACCTGCTGAGAAGAACCATTCAGCCATCTCAGCCCCATAATGAGAGGTCTTGTCAAAACATCTGCTTGCTGCGCAGACAATGGTTTTCACCATCCTTTCGCAACACCGCCATTGCAACTATAGCCTGAACTTTTGCACTTCATGTTTACCCCATCCACAGGTCGCAGGATTTATTATACCAAACGCGTGGCGGAACTAAAGTGTATTTTATGGCTGATTGCATGCATTCAGTCAGTGTCTGACCTCGTCTTGGGCCCCTAAAACTACTGTACAAAAGCAGAAACAGGAAAGGGAGATGCTATTGCAATCACCATACTAACTGGGCTACTGTATGTATTGGAGAGACAGCAAAATCATTTTTGCGATGGTCCATCGGTCACGACCATCGGTCGTGGTCGCAAATTGATTTCACCCCTCCTAGAATATTGGTCTGCTATATAGTACCTACAGCATTATTTGACATTTGTGATGAAACTTCTACATATTTATTAAAGGGATTGTGACATAAAAATCCCACAGAAAACTCCAAACAACAAAAAATCAACTGAGTGTTCAAAGTTCAGGTTTTCTGGGTGTAATTATGACCATAAAACCTAAAAGAAAAACAAATAAAAATAAATGCAAATTAATGTCACAGAACCTTAACATCATGTAAAAAATATAATAAAAAAAAAAAAATATATATATATATATATATATATATATATATATATATATATATATATATATATATATATATATATATATATATATATATATATATATATATATATATATATATATATATATATATTAACATAGTTAATAATAATATTCTTTCTGGGGGAACTGTATGCACAATGCCTACAGTTCCCTCAGAAAGAATTTCTTCCTGTTCCTTTTCGCCTAGGGGTGTATCAGACAACTTAATTATAAATGAATTATTATCCTTTGATATATAACTGTTATACTCCGTGTGCTGACATGAAATGAATAAATGAAATGGAATTGGTTCAAAAATAATGATAACGGTATTCATTTATTTTTTCACCTACTTGAGGCAAATTACATACAGGAGGAGAGCGGAAGGAGGAGTTTGACACACATTGGTTTGTGAACTACTACTAGGCTTCATTCTAAACCTATAATTGAAATCATTTTCCTTCTTTCATGCAACAGTCATGCTGTTCAGCTTTACACTAGTGAGTCAGTCAGTAAGGGCACAAGCCCTTGATTAGACCACACAGAAATTGAATTTGGGTAGGATTGGGGATATTGTTCAGTGATTGTTCATTGACACACTTCGGCTCAGATTGAACATAGAACATTTATTGCAACGCTTTTGCATGTTAGTATGGCGGCGTGGCCCTGCTTATGTGAGACAATCTATGAACCGAGTAATAGGTCTGATCACATTTGATATCTCCGATTATCTGTGCACCGAGACACAGGTCTGATCAACAGCCCTCCTGAGCAGAGTCTAACATAAGACATTACAACAGTTACAATTCATTCCAAATACATGAATGAACACATAGATACTGAACATGTCACAGTGAACACATAGTAATCACAGATACCCATAACAGAACTAGATACCACAATATGGTATAAAGAACACCTGATTGAATGTGGGCATGAGTGACTTAGCTGGCAGCCAATGATTGTGAGGGCAGCTGAGACTGCTGATTTAAAGGGACAGAATGAATTGCTGATTGAGAGTAAGGGGAATTATACAATAAACCTTCTGCCCTCAGTGCCTCCATGAACTATTACTTTTGTTGGATTAGGCATAGGTTTTTGCTGAATTTAAGTTTAGGGCTAACGTTAGGGTTAGGTTTAGTAGAAGAAAGGCCGTGGTCGTTTCAAACAGGAAGCAGGGAGAGAGAGAATGGGAGAGACATGCAGCAAAGATTGTCTCGAACGGGACTCAAACACACGACACACTGTCAGGCCTATATGTGGCATGTGCCTGGACCACTAGGGCAGCAGGTGCCTCTGGATTTTAATATTTCTAAAATCCTGGCTATGGGCCTGTTGTCATATAACAGAGCATGATTCTGACATAGAGTATACCCTATTGGTCTGAATATATGACTGTTTTTGCACAAGAAAATCTAAAAAAGTTCAATAATACCTTAAAAAAGTCACAAAATACTGTGAGACAGCAGTGGATCGGTAGCAAACTTTTTAAGAATGCCCAAGGCAGTTCTGTCCAGTAGAAAATATTTTATTTTAATTCATTTGGAGCAGCAGGGATTAAAAAACGACCACCGCGTTTCGGCCATCATGGGCCTTCGTCAGGGTCAAGTGACAAATATGACTGTTTTTGTTTCAATGGATATATCCTAAAAAACTGGGGTTGTCTTATATTCGGGGGCTTATACTATTTGTTCTTTTTCCACAAGTGAGTCTTGAAAAACTGGGGTTGTCTTATAATAACCAGAGTCAGCTTATATTCAGGACAATAAGGTACTTTATTTGGCGAGGCTATGAAAATAAGTAGCTGAAGCAAACATAGAGCACCATTAGCATCAGAGACGGGTTACAAGGCTTTGTTTGTGCCAACTGCCGTGGACATTTTACATAATAAAATGTTTAAGTAGCTCTACTACCCCCTTCAGCCCCTGATCACTGTTGCTGCGTTATGGGAATGCAATTTCTATTTTAATGCTTCTGTTGTGTATTCTACGTACGAGAGAGAGAGAGAGAGAGAGAGAGAGAGAGAGAGAGAGAGACAGAGAGAGAGAGAGAGAGAGAGAGAGAGAGAGAGCGAGCGTGTGTGAAAATATATTTCTACAGAAGTGAAAGAAGAGAAGGAAATGATCGAAGCAGGCAGCAACAAAAAGAACGATTTTCTGCCAAAGCGAAGTACCTAGCGTTGAAGTGTAAGTGCAAAGGAGGAATTGATATTCCATTGTTTCGTTTTTTTTTTTCTTCTCTCTTTTTCACCAGCTTGGAGGAAAGAGAGAGAGAGAGAGTGAGAGTGAGAGTGAGAGTGTGTGTGTGTGTGTGTGTGTGTGTGTGTGTGTGTGTGTGTGTGTGTGTGTGTGTGTGTGTGTGTGTGTGTGTGTGTGTGTGTGTGTGTGTGTGTGTGCGTGTGCGTGCACGCGTGTGCAATTGTGCATGTGTGTGTGTGCGTGCATGTGTGTGTGTGTGTGTGCCTTTCCAATCATCCTGGAGCAGCCATGGGCACAGCACTGAAGCGTTTTTCTTTCAGGCTCGGCTGGTTGACTTCCAAAATGTAATCTTTAACATTATACTGACCTCATCTCAACCAAAACCTGTAAACAGTCATCCACTAGCCTAGACCAGAGGATCCCAAACCCTATAGTGAAATGACTATAGAGTAAACTCAATGTCATGCGACTTTGCGAGGTATCTGTATAGATCTGCTTATTTTTTCTTACAACAATTACACACTCACAGTGTTGCCAACTGTCAAAATCCAAAATGCACTAGTGGTGACACTTCCAAAATGCACTAGAACATTCAAGTTGGTTTTCAACCATTTTCATACCAGGGCTCACTAGGACTGATAACTGGCAAAATGGTCACAAATTGTAGATTAAATGTGTAGATTCTTGAAAGTTAAGGTTTAATCAGTGGTTTAAATATAATTTAACTCTTGAGAGCATAAAATGAAACCAAATGGACCCGTAATGGTCCATTTGGTTTCATTTTACGATCTCAAGAGTTACATATCTACAAGGGTCCATTTGGTTACCAATTATCCTTTCTAGGAAGGAAGGAAAACTATCATAGGAGGAAATATTGTGAAAAATGAGGGTTTCATCTCTGGCGCCTGTCAACCAATTTCGCCCCAACTCACCAGCAAAAAAGCACTAGATTTTCCACAAGGAGTTTTTCCACTAATTTTGACGCTGTACTGGGGAGGGGGGTCTGGGAGAAAAAAGCTAAATATAGCGACAAATGCGCCAAGTTTGCAACCCTGCACAGTAATATCGTTTCATATAAGTTACCCGCCAGCCCCAACTTTGAAAAACACTGCACTTTGCAGTGCATTTTAGTTATTCATACCAGAGGTAAGAAAAGGTAAAAACCCTCCACAATTGTCTTCATTTACAGCGAAATGATGGAAGAAAACATCAGGTATGACCTATCTATCACTCCTTTATCAGCTGATACCTGTTCAAGAGCAACGTGCTGCGTTTGTTACAATACGTTTTTTTCCTATAAGTGAAGAAAGTGTGCAGATTGTTTTTCCATCTTCTGTACCAGCTGTGCAGTGTTCACTCCTACACACCTGTCCCGCTAAGCAGGTGTGCAAAAGGACTTCAATCTTCATTCTAGAGTTTTACTTTACCCACTATATAATCCAAATCTACATTCAGGGGCGGATAAAACCTTTCCCGATTGGGGGGAGGCAGGAGAAAATGGTATTAACATTTTCGGTTACAGGACTTTTATTATGCAAGTAAAGCATCAATAATCAGTTGTTGAAGTTGCAACAGACACGCAGCATGCATAAAGCTAAAGGTCCGACTCAGAGAGTTTTCTGTTTTCAATGATGAAATGCTGTTGGTTTAGTGGTGCCACAATAGCAGTTAGTTAGTAGCAGTAGTAGTGTTTCAAATCATTTTAAATATAAGCACTTTAATGTGAAATATGTTGGGTTGTTTTGCAACACACACACACACACACACACACACACACACACACACACACACACACACACACACACACACACACACACACACACACACACACACACACACACACACAATGGCAATGGCAATGCAAAGACTCCAACTCGTTTTCATCCGGCCCGATTTTCAGACACACATTCATAGCAGAGGCGGCTAAGAGCTAAGAGCTGCAAAAACAAGTAACCAACAATCGGGTACTAAAGGAGGCGATTCAAATTGTCTGGTGTTTGATTTAGATCAACTAGGGGAGGATCTAGGCATGGGCATGGGTCTGCCCCACCAAACATGCAAAACATCCCAAGATATTTCAAATTACTACTTATATTTAAAATGATATGAAACACTATACTGCTACTAACTAACTGGTATTGTGGCACCACTAAACCAACACCATTTCATCATTCAAAACAGAAAACTCTCTGAGTCAGACCTTTAGCTTTATGCAAATTGCGTGTCTTCATCAATGAGTCGCCCCCATACCATTTTCTCCTGCCCCCCAATTGGGAAAGGTTACATCCGAGATCAAGACTTATTAGCACTCAAACATTTTCTCTCCATTGGATAGATTGGGGCCGGAAGACGGACCTGCCAATTTATGGATCATACAGTAGCCTCTGGAGCTCCGTTTAGGACAAATTAGTCTCCATCTTTTTGATCTATCTCTTTCCTGCAGCACTGCGGGACTCTTTTTAAGGACAGAAATCTCAGCTCATGCAGCTTATAGTGTTGAATGGTGTCTAGTTAAGCATGCTTTTTTCACCATGTGAAGAATGAACTTTTCCATTTGATTCCATTTGAAGTGATGTGTCAAACACATTACTTTGTCTTTGAAAGTTGTGTGGTTGAAGAGCTATGCATAAACAAACTCGAGGAGCCATAGTTGACCATAGCGACATGAAAACAGAAATCTATTTTCTCACACACACACACACACACACACACACACACACACACACACACACACACACACACACACACACACACACACACACACACACACACACACACACACACACACACACACACACACACACACACACACACACACACATGCACAGGCACAAATCAGATTTTACTGTAACAAAGTTATGGCTACTGTGTTGAAGACTGTTAACTTCATAATAGCACAATCTTCTTTGGCACATCAACAGTTTTAAGCCCCATATGGCTTCCAGCTCGACAAATGCACTGTGCATACTAAGATATCCCTCTTCATCCAGCAGTAAGAGGGCTAAGCCGTAGGAAAGGTTTTGGAGTGATATGTCAGCTGCTTTGATGAAAAGGATAAAGCTAAAATTTCTCACAGATATGTCTGGACACCCCAGGGGGAAAAAAAAATCTGTTTTCACCAATGTACTGCAAATTTGAATTCATTAAACATAACATTTTGATTTATTTAATAACTATAGATAAATATCAATGTCATACATTGACTTACCAATGAATTAGCAAAAGGGTAAAACAGATGCAGGGCTTGGGTAATGCTTTATAATATTTATAGTTGTGGAATCTCCTCCGCCAGTCAAACAAACTGATGAACTTAACTGTCAATGGTATGACTCATGCAATGTAGGCCGAAGTGTCCCACTTCATGAAATTGGATGAGAGATACTGAAATTCACTACAGCTCTGAAAAACTGTGATCAAAGCAGTTCATTCATTCATGCCTATATGCACATTTCACACTTCATTTTCACATCTGCGCCTCCTGCACACTCTAAGCAGGCACCACCCCTTGACTAAACCAGACATACAGTATTTCCTCTAGGTAAAAAGAATTTATAGCACAAACAAGACTCTGTCTTTTGCTAAATGTTGGGGGCAACTCCGGACAACGTTCAAACCTGATGTTCCAGACATTGTTCCAAGTTCTTATGTGAAAACCACTCAAGATCGAGTCACCTCATGACTTTGACAAATACAGAATACAGGCAGCTTTTGTTGTCAGGAATCCTCTAAAACAACTGTTCCACCTCCTGCACTTTCTTCTACTTTAGACCCATATGGGTAGATGCTGTCTACACAGCACACTGTCAGCACAGGAGTTCACAAGACTCAATGTCTTTCTGACTTCCGTATTCCTACGTGATCAGGCCAGACAGCTTTGAGAAGCACAAATCTGATTAATCTCTCGTCTGGAGGCTGACCTAGAATAGATGATGATCATCTGATGAACTGGCTGAAGACTTGGATATGCAACTAATTATCCAAAAATGTGTGTCTGTGATGCTGCACTGGTATCTGAAGCCTTTCTGTTCCCTTTTAAAAAATATTTTGGATTTTTCTTGATATAAAACAGCACCCTGGTTAACAAGGGGGGGAAAAACACACTTTGTGTAAGAAACATTGATCCTGATCTAATAGAGCAACTACTGAGCACATGTTGAATTGATTTCACTCAAATATTTCATTCCATAAGCTGTGAGACAGACTAGAATGGACTTGTGAATTTAGCTGGGGTTGCAGATGGTTCTTGTCTGGAGAAAATGGACTCATTTAAATATAACACTTTAAATCACTATACCCTTTGATTGACCATTGTAGATTACGCATATACTGTATTGTCTCTCAGAATACCACAGACACTATCCTCAAACCTCTCAATGCACAGTACTACACCAGTGGTTTTCAACCTTTTTCATACCAAGACCCACTATTTACTCTGCATTTTAGCCACGGACCACCATTTGATGTTGAGTGTAGTCTCTTGGACCCAAAACTAAGGATTTTCAAGTTTGTGTCCACAACTTAGTAGAGATAATTGGCAAAACCTTGGTCAAAATAACAATTCTTCTACACTTTCTAATTGCGTAGATTCTTGAACATTAAGTCATTCAGATGTTTAAACATAATTTAACTCTTGAGACACTTACAGTTACAATTCTGTAAGGGTCCATTTGGTTACCGACTGTCCATCATTTAGCTGGGGACCACCTGGGATCCTCTCAGGGACCACTGGTGGTCCCTGGACCACCTGTTGAAAACCCCTGTACTACACAACTCCCAAGTCCATACAGAACACACCGCTACCTGTAGAGTTCACTTGACTGGCTGCAGCCTCTGACAAGACAATTGCACTGGCACCTACAGTATTCAGCTTCAAGTGTGTTCACCATAAGACACAGTCACTGGAACTGGAATATACAACACCATATCCACTCAGACACACACAACAAACCTACTTTACTGTTCCTAGAAGAATATTTTCTGGGTCTGGCTGCAGTTCTACCCTGCACAACGATACAAAGCTCCATTTGACTGGAACAATCTTCCTCTTTTTCTCAGATCTGTTCTTGCCTCTTCTTGGCCGCTTCAGAAATTCCTTGTACTGAGCTGGAAAACAACCTGTTCATGCTCATAGCATTACTTGTACTACTGCTTATTTCTGACCTTTGCATAAGTTATTGTACTGCACTTTCAGGCCTTAGTAAAAAAATCCTATAGGATTCCTCCTATAAGATTTTGGAACAAATCCTATTGGATATTCAGTAGGAATCCAGTTATATGATCTCTATAAGATCTTATAAAATCCTATGGGATTCTTATAGGAATTCTATTAGATTCCTATTGGATATCCAATAGGATTTGTTCCAAAATCTTATAGGACTTAGGAATCCTAAAGGAGTTTTTGACTAGGGACTTTGGATGTGGGTGATAAGAGGATGAGCAGCAAGCTATATGTAAGTTGTACATGTGTGTATTGTGATTTGTGTATTGTTCTGAGTAATTGCACTATGTATTTTGTACTGTGTATAATGTTTTACCTGTGTATAGGACCCCCTCTACAATGAAATGCTACATCCTAAGGGGATACCTTCTCAATACATTTTGACGGCATTTGGTGTGTGTGTGTGTGTGTGTGTGTGTGTGTGTGTGTGTGTGTGTGTGTGTGTGTGTGTGTGTGTGTGTGTGTGTGTGTGTGTGTGTGTGTGTGTGTGTGTGTGTGTGTGTGTGTGTGTGTGTGCGCAAACGTCCTCCCCAGGGAGTTTGATTACGAATTCAGTATCTCTCTCCTGGAACACATTGTGGATGATGAGTCTCTATCAGTCTCCCTGATGGAATGCTGCACTGCCTGCTGCTCTGAATAAAAGAAGTGTGCAGGCTCTGGTGACACACACACACACACACACACACACACACACACACACACACACACACACACACACACACACACACACACACACACACACACACACACACACACACACACACACACACACACCTAAAAGTGTTGTTAATAATGCTAATATGCCAAGTAATGCTAATTATGCTAATAACGCTAAGAACACCAAAAGGTGTTTGTGCCCAATATGGGTTAACAACAACTTAAAACATTGAAATATTGAAAAAAAAAGTTCTTTAAGAAAAAATGGGGTGAAGACAAAGATCGTGAGAGGCAGGTAAGGAGAGAGTGAAGCTGACATTGAAAGAAAACTTGTCTGTGTCAATTTAGATTTCATAAATGTTTCAGAAAACTCTCGGGTGGTTCACGAAAACAGCAGAAAAATCAATGCCATTCTCCCAGGTGAAACCTTTGCACACCAGAACAGACTGCCGGTACCTCGCCTACCGAAGCGCAAAACCTATTGTGCTGCATTTCAGCACCATGGAGAGAGGTCCTCTTGTTTTCGGATCAATGAAGCCTCACAATAATGGAAATTTGTTTTCAAACTATCCAACTTTTCACATTCCAAACTATCTAAATTTTTGAATAAATTTGGGCCTTTCGGACCAGTGGTGCTTCGGAACATTGAGCTGTGGCCCAGTGCAGTTTACATCAGAGGTTTTCAACAGGTGGTCCGGGGACCACCAGTGGTCCCCAAGATGGTTCCAGGTGGTCCCCAGGCTAAATGATGGAAATTTGGTTAACCAGATGTAACTCTTTGAGAGCGTAAAGATGAAACCAAATGGACCCGCATGTTTACACTCTCAAGAGTTAAAATACTCATCTGAATTAGCCCAAGTCTACACAACTAGAGAATGTAGAAGATTAATGGTCATTTTGGTCTGTATGTTTACAGAACAGAGTGTTTTGTTTCCCAAATGCATATTGTGGACAAAAGCAAAAGAAATCTTTAGTTTTTTTTAGTCTGTGTGGCTAAAATGTCCTCAAATGGTTACATCAATCACCCGTGTTTTGATTTGGATACATTAAACCGAAGGGTCTGGGTGTGGTTCTAGCAAAACACATCCAATACACACAGATTAAAAAACAGGCATTTGTACGATTAACTTTTTAGACTATGAAACATGAGATGCTTGATCAGCCCCTTCAGTCATTCCCCTCCCACCTCCTCTAATCTTCCAAAGAGAACCCAGAAATGTCAGCATACGGTACATAGAAGCAGAATCAGGGGGTGAAAAAAAGGAGCATGCGTGACCTTGTAAGACAAATGATGGTTGTGCTTCGTTCAGACAATCCACTTCACAAGAAGGGGAGGGGGCCGGTGGGGGTTGAAGAGACTGAGAGGGGGTTGGACGGTGGAGGAGGTCCGCGCAGGAAAAAGAACTCAGCCCAAAGTAATTGCCTGCTGCCGCCGTCATATTTACTGTAGAAAAGAGCTATTTTTAGAAAGCCTGGGTGGGTAAGGGGGCCCCCTCCCCGTTTCCTGAACGGGGCAGTGAGAAAGGCAGCTCAGCTCAACCGGAGTGGAACAAGTCACTGGAGACCACAAGAGCCAAACTGTGGTAATGGCTACAGCCTCTTTAACAGGAGCTGTGTGTCTGTACTTTTCACTGTGTGTGCATATGATTACACTGTGCAAAGCCGGAGCCTTGCGTGCTTTCATTCCCTACATAAAAGATAAAATAATGGAATAAACTGCTCCTTGAGACTTTGAGTCTGCATCGAGTCTGAGATCCAATTATTTTTACGTCCATTTATGGACGAGTAATGCAGGACCGCATGCGGAACGACAGCGAAAATGTCCCCTTTCTAATATTTTGAGTTCAAAAGGAAATGGGAGGCTCTAATAGAAGCTGTTTTACATTGATTTTGTAATATTCCAGGATGCACAATCGCATGTGTTATCTTCATATATACATGTGTACTCTAAAGCATTGGAACTATAATAATAATAATCTAATAATACTGTATATGCTGTATATGATGTTACTATGGGAAAATGTACGCTACTCCAATGGATTCAAGGCACTATAGTGTCCTCGGTGACAAATGTACTACTCCGGGCGGGAAGGGCAAAATCCACCACTGACAAACGGCCACATTGCAATCCACTAGCGATCGGTTCACAGATCCACTAGCGATCGGTTCACAGAACCACTAGCGATCGGTTCACAGATCCACTAGTGATCGGTTCACAGAACCACTAGCGATCGGTTCACAGATCCACTAGTGACCGGATGACAGATCCACTAGTGACTAGGGGACAGATCCACTAGTGACCAGTTCACAGATCCACTAGTGACCGGTTCACAGATCCACTAGCGACTGGGTGACAGATCCACTAGTGACCAGTTCACAGATCCACTAGTGACCGGTTCACAGATCCACTAGCGACTGGGTGACAGATCCACTAGTGACCGGTTCATAGATCCACTGCTGACTGGGTCAAGAAGACACAATATACTTTTTTTGACACACAACCAGGTTGGTGGTATTTTGATTCAGTGCAGCCTTTTGTGAGCTCTGATTTTCAAGCAAGACAGTACATTACAAAAACAATATCTCCACCTACATCCAACAGGTTACTTACATACAATAAACAGTACAAGTAACAGGCCAGCCAACTGTGTGGAATGGGAAGGAGGGGGAGAGGGAGTGTGGTGCTGAGGGACTTCAGTGCTTGTATGGTTAGTTTTTAAAGCAGGGGGTACTGGTGGTGATGGACATGTAGCGTTTTCCTGAGAGGAGGGGCTGAGACAGGGAGTGAACTGGATGGGAGGGGTCCTCAATGATCTCAGTACAGGCACGGGTAATGGTTCAAGAAATGGAGTCCAGGGTATTAGAGAGTACAAGAAAATAAAAACGTATTTTATTTATTAAAAGTGAAGTGCCATGATATTTTTCACTCTTCATTAAGTATGCTTGGTTTTGCCACACCTACAGCTGCAGTTGTATGATAAAGGGGAGGAGCTGACAGTGTGATGTCACTACATTACATGTTTGACTGGATAGGTTTCAGCCTCAAAGAAGAAACCTTATAAGTACAAAGGGAAGACATCATTGCACATAAGAACTACAACAAGGGGTCAAATTAATTACGGTCACCTCTTAAACATGTACAACATTGATGTAGAGAAGGGGAGAGAGATTGGGAAAGAGCTTAGATTAGATTAGATTAGATTAGATCGAGGCGGATGAAGACCGGATGGGTGGGAGATGAGGAGAAAGTTCCACCAAAAGATTCATTCATTCATATTGCATCCATGTCCTCCCCGATTCTGCCACAAATTTATTTGATGGCGAGGGGAGCAAGGGGTGGGTGAATGGAGCACAAAACTAGGCTTGGTGGGAGGGTGGGGGTCAGCCAATTTCTCCAACCCATCAGTGGTGGGAGGAGTGGGTGTCACGCACCTTGCTCTGCTTTCATCTATCCATCCATCAGAACACAGTGTGTTCTCACTGTGTTCTGGTGGATGGATAGATGAAAGCAGTGCAAACTGTTGATTTCAACTCATCCTAAAAACAGCAGCATACTACATAGAAAAACGCATTCTAGGTAAGGCTTTCTTACCTTTATTTGCAGTCCATTTATTTCTGAAAAAGTGCTCTGGTTGTTATTTTGTGAAAAAAAAAACTCCTCATTGGCTGTTCCCCCTACCCCAACATTAGGTCAGAAAGGGGCTATGGGATGATGCTCAAATTTCTAATTACTTTTGTATGTATTGTCTCTCCACCATGCCAATAATGTATTAACACTCACTCACAGCTTCACTTTTGGTTCAGCTCAGCAGTGGTTCAGCCATAAACCATGTGCCACATGCACCCTCTTAAACCTGAATCACTGCTGAAACAAAAGTGAAAGTATCAACATACTATTGACATGGTGGAGAGACAATACATAGCAACAAAATTGCGTTCTGGAGCGATGAAAATAGTTGAATTTGAACAATAACATCCCATAGCACCATTCTAAGCTTAGGGTGGGGTAGGGGAAACAGCCAATAAGGATTTTTTTTTTTTTTTTTTCCACAAAATAACAACTGGACCACTTTTTGGGAAATACATTAACTGCAAACAGAGGTAAGAAAGCCTTCTGGATTTGAATTCTCCTTTAAAAACACATAGCAGTTACACAACCGCTGTTTGTTTTCCATAACACATTCTCCCCAAATAATGCGGTACATTTGCCATTCAGCCTTTACCACAGTGATTTCCTGGTCCTGATTCTTAATTGAACAGTTAGGAGGTCCCACTGCCTTTGCCAGCTTAGTGCTGCCAGTTGCAAGTCAGAGCTGCCTGGAGTTTTATAGCCTTAATTTAACACCAAATGTCACAGCTTTGTACATCGGCTCCGACAGAGAGACAATCAAATCCTTGTTTACTCTGGTGGTGTTATTTTTCGTTCTGGCAAACATCCGTTATATTTCCATAATAAGATCTACGGCAGGTTGGTTTCGTGCACAAAGAGGACTATTCTCGATAATAGCAGAGTTGCAGGGATGCATCTAAAAAAAACACTCTTTGTTCAGATCTGTGTCTCTCCTTTGTTGTGTCATGTATTGGTTACTCTATGGAGGTCTATCTGGGGCCTGATTTGAAAAGCTGCCAATACACTGTGTGCAACAATGAGAAGAGAAGAGAAGAGAAGAGAAGAGAAGTGAAGAGAAGAGAAGAGAAGAGAAGAGAAGAGAAGAGAAGAGAAGAGAAGAGAAGAGAAGAAGAGAAGAGAAGAGAAGAGAAGAGAAGAGAAGAGAAGAGAAGAGAAGAGAAGAGAAGAGAAGAGAAGAGAAGAGAAGAGAAGAGAAGAGAAGAGAAGAGAAGAGAAGAGAAGACAGGGGTAGACATTAAGGGAAATTTGCCACTGGCCCTTCGGGCCAGTGGCTTTTAAGAATCGCTGGCCCCACAACTGTAACCACTGGCCCAGGTAATCGATCCCCATAGTCGGCAAAAAAGACCACCATCTATTAATGCTGATCAGAGCTGTGCATTAAATGCATTCAAGTTAACAGCACTCTTTTCATGGGGGTCAAAACCAGTAGACCATTCAGCAAGCTGACCCTTATACAATGCAGAATGCCTAAAATATTTTTGTGCTAATAAACGAAATATAAATAAAACTTAAACAATTACAAAACAAGACCAATATATTGTGAAATAAAAATAATAATACAATATATGTATATTAATTTATTTTTAGGAGGCATTTTACCACTGGCCCCATCGGGCCAGTATAGGGCACCATCTGGTGGTCCGAACGTGTTTTCAAACCCGTTTTGGGCCATCGGGCCAATTATAATGTCGACCCCTGGAAGAGAAGAGAAGAGAAGAGAAGAGAAGAGAAGAGAAGAGAAGAGAAGAGAAGAGAAGAGAAGAGAAGAGAAGAGAAGAGAAGAGAAGAGAAGAGAAGAGAAGAGAAGAGAAGAGAAGAGAAGAGAAGAGAAGAGAAGAGAAGAGAAGAGAAGAGAAGAGAAGAGAAGAGAAGAGAAGAGAAGAGAAGAGAAGAGAAGCCTACAGGTATATGGACGGTTCAGGTCACTGTGGATAATATAAAATCAAATGTCAGCTAAATAATTGACCAAAATGGAAACAAGTTGACAGGACATTTCTGTGTTATCCTTTTAGACGTAATGTCTGACTCAATGCATCGCATGCAGTTCACATTTTGGACTAATGAAGTATTCATTCAATCAAGACAAAAAACGCCACAAAAACAAAAGTAGAGCAGGATGTTCTGACAGCTTGACACAAACAATCAAAACACGGTTGGGTGTGGGAGTGATGAGCTCTCTCTCCTCACTCCCTCAACACTGACTAATACTGACATGTCCTTGAATAAGCCCCTGACCCACAACTAGTCCACAGGAGTAGTTGTGGAACAGTAGGAGTTTGTGGTTGTATTCAAACGGCTCCCATGTGGGAAAATGAATGTGAAACTGGAAATTGGAGAAAAGGCACACAGCTAAAAAAAAACAACAACAACAAAAAAATGATAGGCCGATAGACCAATATAGGTTTCTAAAGAAAACTTTGATAAACAGAAAACACCCACACACACACACACACACACACACACACACACACACACACACACACACACACACACACACACACACACACACACACACACACTGTTTGAACTGTCTGTACTGTACTGTACCATCATCTGTATTGTTTAGAGCAGAGCAGTCCCACCCCTTTTTTAATTCTAATTCCCCCCCCATTTTTCTCATATAATGTTTTGGGCCATTCAAATAATTGCTTAAAAAAAAACGAGACAAAAAGTGTCTGTTCAACCAGTTTTTAATCAGTCCAAAATATTGTGCTTGTCATGATTTGTCACAACCCAAATCGTTGATGAAAAGTTGATGAAGAAAATGAATGGGGAAATTACTTACACAAAAGGGGCGGGATTGCACAGCTCTATAGTAGTCTAGTGTACTGTACTGTGTTCTGTACTCTACTTTGATTGTTTTTGGAGAAAGCCGTCACAAAATCTTACTGTGTCGGGGTCCACAGGGGGTCCCCAGACTGGGACTAGCCTGGCTAACAGGCAAGACTCATAATGACACATAATTCAACAGGTGGAGGTGATCTGCATTAGCCCAAGTCTACACAACTGGAGAATGTAGAAGATTAATGGTCATTTTTGTCTGTATGTATCAGACTGTTTTGTTTTCTCTGAAATCCAGCCTGGAATTGTGGACAAAAGTAAAAGAAATCTTTAGCTTTGAGGTCTGTGGGGCTAAAATGTCATCAAATGGTGGTCCGTGGCTCAAATTCTGAATAAATAGCGGGCCCTGGTATGAAAAAAGGTTGAAAACAAGCACTCACTGAAAATAGCTGATCAAGTAATGTTATGTTACATTGCCATGCGTTACGAGCTTGAAGATCTGACATTTTTTTTCCCCTTTTGCCATTTCTATGTTTTCAGACGTTTTGATGTGTTCCAGTTGGCCTCGTCCCACTGTCTGGCCACAGAGAGCGAGCCGGGGAGTGCTGTTTGACGGTAGAAAATCCAATAACCAACGGCTGCGTTTGGCATGCGAGACAGTGCAGCTGGAGCGTTACATGTCCATTAACCCTGTGCTATATGGCAGACCCTTGGGGTCAGCACATCGTCCTCTCGTGGGGATGAAGAGCACCACTGTGTTCCTCTGCATCAGGGCGAGCCAGAGAGACGGCCAGCACACGTACGCTCGCCAACGGCTTAAAATAACTTGGAATCAAATAAGTATAGAGAAAACAGAAACTGGCTCAGATGTGCATTTGTTCCACACGCAATCAGCTCAACCCGTAAGAGACAATTTCCTGCACACATGCACACACCACTGTGCGACAGAGTACAAAAACCATGCTGCTGATCAGGGCCGGTTTCAGGCATAAGCAATATAAGCGGTCGCGTAGGGCCACAACCAGTGAGGGAGAATTTATTTTATTGTTTTTTGCATCCCCTAATGCAGTGGTTTTCAACCTTTTTTTTTTTTTTGCTATAATTTTTATCCCACGATTTTGCAACCCATTTTTTCACCCAGTGCCAATTCCTAATGTGATCCTGGGCTCTACACACCCTCCGCCAACCTGGGGAGGCAGCAGACTGGGCTCATGCTTCCTTCAAGGCATGAGGAGTCGCGCCACCTTCTTTTCACCTGACAGGGGGGAGTTTCCCTGGTTGGACGTAGCGCGTGGAAGGAACACGTTATTCCAACCAGTTCCAGTCCCCTCCATCAGGCGCCCCGGCTGGCCAGGGGGAGGCAGTTTAGAGTCCAGGATCACTGCATGTTTTTTGTGAGGGTATCTACCCTAGGGGACACGGGGAGAACATGCAAACTCCACACAGAAAGGCCCTTTCGTCAACCCCGCCTCGGGTATGGGTACTGATGACGCGGAGGAGGAGACACGCCGCCAGCACCCACAGCAGCGCCCCTAGCGGGAGTCGAACCCAGGACCTTCTAGCTGTGAGGCGACAGCACTAACCACTGTGCCACCGTGCCCCTGTTTTCAACCTTTTTGATCCAAGGAACCACTACTTATTCAGCATTTGAGCCACAGACCACCATTTGAGGACACTTTAGCCCACACACCCCAAAACGAAAGATTTATTTTGATTTTGTCCGCAATACCATGCTGGATTTGGAAAAAAAAAAACAGGAGAAACGTAGATCAAAAACGTCCAATATTCTATATTTTTAAATGTGTAGATTGGGCTATTTCAGATGATGAATATTTTTAACTCTTGAGAGTGTAAAATGAAACCAAATGGACCCGCAAGGGTCCATTTGGTTTCATTTTTACGCTCTCAAAGAGTTACATCTGGTTAAACAAATTTACATCATTTAGCCAGGGAGCCATCTAGAACTTTCTCTTTCTTATCTAGCAGGTAAATATTGAAGTACCCATATCATTGATTTCTGCTGTTATAATTACAAATGGGCTACCGACAGCCTGTGGGTCGCATGTGGCATACAAAGTGGATCACGTCACACGTCTAACACGTCACAGTCTGAGCTTGTGGATCAGTTATTTTTGACTATAGGCTGTATGCATTGTGGCCCTCTGGAGTGAGTGTGAAATGTAGTGGACCGCTCCATCATCAAAGTTGCCCACCCCTGCAACTATTGATTAATTGTTGGCAATTTCTGGAAGTGTGTGGCAGTGTGTATTGGGGGTGGGTACGTAAAATAATGTCACATAGGGCCACTAATTCCTAGAACCGCAACTGCTGCTGCCTCTGCACCATAAGCGGAGGAAGAAAGAGGGATTCAAGGAAAAGCAGAGAGAGAAGATGATCAATCCTCCGGTCCGATTTCACGCCACGGCCAGAATACTCCATCAGGCATATTTTGTGGATGATCTCAGGCCCTGCAATGACATTGAGCGATGCCAGCGGTGATGAAACAAATCACACCTGTGAAAAATGATTTCATAGCGGTGAGCATGTCCGTCCGTCGGCGCAGATCAGGGGCACAAAGAGAACCAATTAAATTGTTGCTAAAAAATCAAACTCCTTTAAAGTTGGCAAGAAGTTAGTAAGGGTATTATTGACTTTGCTCCTGTGTTGGTGCACTATTTATTTACCAATAAACGCTACTACCCAAACAATGTGCACCTATTGATCAGTCAAGAACTGCTACTTTATAGTGCAAATAGCTGCAAAGTACAGTAAGCCTTAGTCGGTGTTAACGTCATTAATTGATAATTGGAATATATGACTTATTACTTAATTACCTACATTTTAAAGTAATATATAGTGTTACATAACTGTATGGGCAAGAGTAATTATATTAATAATATTAATATAATTAATAATATTATTATAATTATATTAATAATATAATTACATCTTCATCCATCAGGCCAGCAGACTTGTCTGCAGCAACATTTGGGATGTGGAAGTCGAGACGATTCAAGGCCAGACAGTTGATGTAATCCCTCCATTTGATCCTTGGTCTCGTCGGGGTCTCCTCCCAGTGGGACGTGCATCGAGGACCTCCCTAGGGAGAGGCGGCGCACGAGAGGCATCCTAACCAGATGCCCGAACCACCTAAGCTGGCAAAGGTGCAGCAGCAGCTCTACTCCAAGTGTGTGACTGAACTTCTCACCCCTATCTCTAAGGGAGACGCAAGCCACACGTCAGAGAAAACTCATTTCGGCTGCTTGTATACACGACCATTCTTTCGTTCACGACCCCCACATTTCACGACCATAGGTGAGAGTAGGAACGAAGATTGCTGGGGAGACAGAGAGAGCTTTGCCTTCCGTCTCGGCTCTCTTTCCACCACAGCAATGCGGTACAGCGACTGTCCCTGCCGCTCCGATTCCCCGGCTGATCTCCTTCTCCATCCTCCCCTCACTTGTGAACAAGACCCTGAGATATAAATATTTAGTTAGCCTGGCTCATATTTAATATCATTGTAAATTATATATTGCGTAGACCAGTGGCGTACCTACAATAAGGCAAGGCCAAGTGGGTCGCCTGGCCAAATCCATTCGAAAACATGACCGGGAAAAAAAGAGAGGACAAAAAGTTGTCATATAATTGGGACTTTAAGCGGTACGCCGTCTCCACTACGGTAACAAGAACTCGATCCGCGCTCGATAAAGACAACCTGCTTGCCATAGCTGCCGTTTCTACTACGACAGAACCTACACTTTAACACAGTGTCCACATCCCCTTTTTGACACACGCTGCATAGACATGTCACCATGGTAACCCGTCGACGCTGTGTTTGACAGCTACGGCGATTGCAGCCGTGCTTCTGGGGAACCATTCTGAAAATGTGGCAGTGCCTATTGTCACAAAACAGAGCCATAGGCAATGAGAGCGATTGACAGAAGTTTCGTAGTAAGTATTACCCAACACTGGCGTTAGTACGGAGAAGAGATTACTATAGAAACTATACATTCTATTCCTTTGGTTTGACCACTCTGTAAAATGGCAGAGGAGACATCAAAGCCAAGTGATGATAACAGATTTGATCACTTTCAAACCCACCCATCCTTATTTTAGAAATGCCACTGATATATGCTTCAAAAGATGCTTCAAAAGTGTGTCATTATAATGAAAGAAAGCCATTTTGAAAATAGCTCACAGCTCGCGAGCTTGTAGATATTCTTCTGATACCTATGGTAGAAAGGTGTAGAGATGTAGCAAATGCAAACATACTTTCATAACAAATCCTTTCACATTTCCAGAAATGTTTCCACCGTGGAGACTACTCACCGCCTCTTCCCTCTCGTTCTTTACAAACACAGCGATGTGCTGCTCTCAGATAGATATGCTTGACATTGCATAAAAACAATGGGAGCACTTTTTTTCTAAACCGTTAATCTGCAGGGAGAGGGCGCGGGTGGAGAGGGGGGGGGGGGCTGACAGTTCGAGAATGCGGTGGAGTGTATTGTTTAGCCCTGTCAATAAGCCAAATGATTCCTGGCATGAACTCAATAAACTAGATAGCCGGGCTGCCAGACAGTAATAGGAACCAAAATGCCATTTGGGGACCGGCAATTACAAAATCATCCAGGGGAAAATAAAAAAGTATAATAAAGCATTACAGATAAGGCCGAGGGCCGTGCAATTTTTAAACTGAGGTATAGTATTTCTGTCACAGACGGAGCATCCCTCTGCCTCTTATGCATCATTACCAGGGGCATGTTAAGGGTAATTCAAAACATTGCAATCTTTCTTTTTCCACTGTGTTCCAAAGGTCTTCTCGGACATTATACCCACAAGGACCCATGACGTCTCACTGTGCCCAAGTGAACAACAGTAGTTATGTTTGTATGTGTTCTGTAGAAAAAGGTTAAAGGGGCCCCACAATGAATTTTAAAATCAAATGTATGATACTGTATACATGTATGATAATCTATGATAATGTTATTGCATTACATATTGCCTTTTAATATCTTTTCATACACTCTGTAGCCTAAGTTACAACAACTCGGATCTTATTTCATTTTCTCTCAGGCTGCTAATTCCAACCCATTTTGACTGCAGTACCAGAAATAGCCACAAAACAGCTCTCTGTTTCCCTTTGCTCACCTTGTTGTGATTGTTATTTCCTGTCTCATTAGAGTATGCATGATCTGGCATTCATTCCCCTGTGGGGTGTGGATTACATACGTACCGATGACTTAAAGGATGGAGGCAAAGTTGAAGGGAAAAGGATGCCCCTTTAAATGCAGTTCAACTACAGTATGTATGGGCAAGCAAGTGTGTGCGGGAGAACAGCATCAACAAAACATTATGACAGAATGGCCCTGTGCTTTGTACACTACACGTGTCGGATGGCTGCACTTTTTGCCTCATAGAACAAATATCAGATCTACAAGCTCACAGACTCGCCACGTACAGTCTGAGACCCGGCTCAAAGCTATCTACAGCACTATTAGCACCAAACAAATGAAGAGATGCATCTTAGGCGGAAAAGATTAGTCGTGATGTTATGTGTTTTGACAGCAGGCGACGGCTGTAATCGCTTTGATCGCACACAGGCACGCAAGTAATAGTTAAATCCTTTTTTCCTGCCCTGTGAAATCTCTAATGGGAGCTGATACAAACAAAACAACGCTTAATTAGAGTTAAGGTCATCAGGAGGGGAGACTTTAATTAAATCACGGCGGTTGGTTATTGTTCCTCTTCGCACACGCATCGATCACTTCTATGTCGTTGACACCTACCTAACCTTGTTATTATTTTTCCTCCTTTCCTACTGTTAGGTGGCCTATTTTTGAAAGACACACACACACACACACACACACACACACACACACACACACACACACACACACACACACACACACACACACACACCAGGGGCGGATGTAACATTTCCCAATTGGGGGGGGGGGGGGGGCAGCAGAAAATAGTATGGGGGGCGGCTTCATCGCCCATGTCACTGAAGCCGCCGAGGACTTTTATTAGGCAATTAAGCATCAATAATAACACCAGTTGTTGTTGATGTTGCAACAGACACGCAGCATGCATAAAGCTAAAGGTCTGACTCAGAGAGTTTTCTGTTTTCAATGATGAAATGCTGTTGGTTTAGTGGTGCCACAGCTGTAGTTAGTTAGTATCAGTAGTAGTGTTTCAAATCATTCTAAATATAAGCAATTTGAAATATCTTAATTGGGTTGTTTTACATGGCATCAAGTTTGGTGGGGCTGGGCATTTAGGGGGGCATTGCCCCCTTGCCCCCCCCCCATACCCATGCCTAGAACTGCCCCTGACACACACACACACACACTACACTGACATGCAAGGAGGTGCTACTGTGTGTATGAATGCATTATCCTCTTTCACGTGTGGTCTTAGTTTCTGCAGAACACGTCCCCCTGGGAAGCGGTGAGGTGGGCTTCACACAACGCTGTGTGTTTCCCTGGGGGGATTTTTTACCTCGCTCTGTTCCACTGTTGCAGTTTCAACCGCATCCCCAGCACCCCCCACCCCCCACCGGCTCTCAGAACTCATCTACTGGAAAATATCTCATATAATCTGGATAAGAAGGAGAATGGTGTATAGTACAAGTTCAGTGTTACTTTTCCTGATGACACAATGCTGACAAATCGATCCTTTTTACCGTTTTGAGAGATTCAACTGTATAATTATTAAAGATGAGCTAAAACATGATAATTAGGTATTAATAGGTATCATAGCATAGACGGCAGTGAAATACATGACATAAAGCGTGGCAAGCCCTACATAATGGTTATAGTTACCTATGCCCCTTCTACCTTGACTAAACTTCTGAAGGCAATGTCCAGTCAATAATCCGCAACCCCTGTACACCCACGCATGCATGCACACATGCAGGCACGCACGCACGCGCACACGCATGGCATAGCTTAATGTGCCTCACAGGGAAAATAAAATAAAAGCTAATTTTAAAAAGTGCACCTTAAGATTCAAACCTATGGCCTGTTCCTGTTCCACACACTAAGACGCACAGACAGACATTTCGTCTTGGCTTATAGAGTAATTGGCTCACTGCGGACACAACTACTATTGAACATAAAGCCTTTAAAAAACGATTCATCACTATCGTCAGAATGGGAGCAGTATCGCAACATTGTCTCATTAAAACAATATCCAGTTGGCCAGCCTAAACGAAGTTGGCCATGGAGGTAGTTTGGGACAATTTGCTTGTTGTCAATATAAGCAAAACATTTTTGATCCCTGTACAGAGTAAAAAAAATATATGAATAACCTTGCCGCAAGCTGGTACTGCAATTCATGTTTGTGTATTTGGATCAAACGTCCCTAAACGATCAAGTCTGAATAACTTGTGTCATGAGTCATTACATCAGCAGGTCCAGACCAATTTCAACCAATAATGATGACAGGCGCCAGACGTGTCGATCGGTCTGCTATAGACAGACCCTAGAGCAGTGATGCTCTGTATGGCAAACACGGCTGTCTGGCAGATACAGCTTTAAGAGAATTCAACAATCAACGACATCCATCCATCCATCTTTAACAACGTATGCGTTGTCGGTTCGCAGAGGCAACAGCTCCACCAGGGAGCTTCAGATTTCTCTCCTACTGTATCTCTGAGGGAGATGCCAGCCACCTTCGGCCGCTTGTATTAGCGACCTTATTCTTTCGGTCACAACCCGCAATTTATGACCGAGGGTGAGAGTAGGAACGAAGATTGCTTGGTAGAGAGAGAGCATTACATTCCGGCTCAACTCTCTGTTCGTTACAACAGCGACTCTAATACCGCCCGTGAAGCTCCGATTCTCTGGCCAATCTCCACCTCAGTCCTCCGCTCAGTTACTGGACAAGACCCGAGGGAGCTCAAACTCCTTCACCTGTAGTAACACCTCCTTCCCTACTTGGACTTCACAATCGTCCTGTTTCCTGCTGAGAACAAACGATGTCCTCAGACTTGGGAGATGCTGATCCTCATCCCAGCCGCCGTACAGTCAACAACGCTACAAACATAAACAAACCATTGCTAAACTTTCAGCACTTGCTGTGCTGCCATGTTCTACGCTCAGCGCAGCGTGAAAATGTTGATCTCACAGCCCCGAGGAGGGGGATCTGGAGCAGTCGGCTGTCAGTGAAAAAGTAGCTGGATGCCAAGGGAACCAGGCAGAAATACTTTGGTGAGTACCAAAGTTAAGCGGCAACGTGACCGAAATGAATGCGGTCCTGCAGGGCCAAATTTAGTTAGTCACAACAGTGAGAAAGATGAATCTGCTACGGAGATAGAGGTGGCAGTGTACTGGAGTGGGAACGGAGACTCATCAGACTTCAACAGACCGGATACACAGAATTCATACTTGTGCACGATACTGCGATCGCTAAATGAGTAACAGGGAGAGTGAGACCAACGCAATGACTAAACAAAGACAAAAGACACAGTATACAGTTGATAGCAAGTAGGGAAAGCATGTGGTAATTAGACACATTGCTCATCAGAAAGAGAAATACATCTCCCAAAACTCATAATCTCATCAGAGAGACAAAATGGCAGGAAGGCCGAAATCATTTCCAGATGCTGCCCTGACCGCTTTAAAGCAGTCGCAACCGACCGAAAACGAGGGCTAAGGTTAGGGTTAGGTTTAGTTGCGACCAATTAAAAAAACAAAAAAAAACTTGACCGGTTTGTGGCGGCTACGATTTTTGGAAAAAGGTTGGGGTTTCCGAACTCTAAAAAACTTACGACCGTTTTAAAACCGGTGACATTTTTAATTGATCTCACTGTCTCTCCAAAATGGTGGATTATGGAGAGAGTGTGAATAAGGTTAGAAGAGATATAGGAAAAAGTGAATGAGCGGAGGGAGACAGTGAGATCAATACATGGAACATGTGAAAGAAAGAGAGACAGAGGGACCTGAGATACTGGTCTCTGGTGCACTCTGTCCACATCTTCTGCAACATCATTGGTAAACGTAGGAGCATTTAGCAGGCCTTTATGGACCCGTGCCCAGTCTGTGTTATGGAGATGGACAGCTTAATGAAAAAACTATCGATCCTCCTGCACCCACACATCTCTGGAAAGCAGGCAAAGTAACACTTACACTTCTAAACTTTGTTTCCCTCTTTTTTTCCAGTGTTGCAAATTTGGCGGATTTGTCGTTATATTTTGCTTCTTTTCAGCCCCCCCCCCCCCCCCCCCCCCCCCCCCCCCTGTCCAGCCAAGACTCATATTAATATGAGACCATGGGCTCCATTTTCGTCACATGCTAAACCCCTTATCCCCCCAAAAATCCTTTTTTTACTATTTTGATAAACTTTTTGGAATAGTTCAACATGCCAATCTATTGACACGTTGTGAGCTTGCAGACTGGCCATTTTAACTATTAAAAAATGTTCTGTAAAATTGTTTCAGAAGACAAAGAAGTTTCTGTGTTTATGGAAGTGAATATTTGTACATGTAATTGTTTGATGAACAAAGTGGCTACCATTGTCAGAAGTCAGAAGCGGCAGATCATAGGCGAAATGAGAAATATATAAGATGGGGAAAAAGGGGAGAGGGTGCAGGGGAATCATATTTTTTACAGAGGCTGGTTTTGAAGGAGTCGAGAGATTTGCATGTCTTAATGACTGCTGGCAGGGCATTCAACATTTTGGTGGCATATGAGCTAAAGGACTTGTTTGTTGGGGGAGTGTAACTTGTTGACATTAAGGAAGTATTTGGACAGGCGCCTGGGTATTTTGGTTTCGAATCTTGTGGACCAGAACCACTGCTGCTCAGCGAGATCTCAGATTCCTCAGAATCTACAGGTACCCAAGCAAGACACTAAAGTTCAACAATATAAAGCCGGGAGTTTAATACACACACACACACACACACACACACACACACACACACACACACACACACACCACACACACACACACACACACACACACACACACACACACACACACACACACACACACACACACACACACACACACACACACGGCCCTCTGGAGCTTATTGTGGAGGAGGTTACAGTGACAGCTGATGACCGTCACCTCAAATGTCCATAACGGGACTAAATGGGATGACAGCAGGGGATCAATAAATAACTCATTGAACACACCCTCGAAAGCACCGACTCCATACAAAATTGAACGTGCGCGCGCGCGCGCACACACACACACACACACACACACACACAATCACAATGGGTGGTGTCTCTCTCTCTGTAGCCGGGGGCCTTGCTGAAGGCCCCCCGACTGGGAGTCAGTGAAGGGAGAAATTGTCATCCTTTGGCAAATCAAACTCGATTGGTCCACTTGCCCAGTAAAGCAACCTCAGCGCAGTGTGATTGCAGCCAGTGTTTCCCGCCACCCCCCACCCCCCTCCTGCTTGCATGCAGTTCTCTGTTACTCATCCAAAACATTTCATTTCTGCAGTTGTTGAAGTCGACTCGCCTGTCGCAGACTCGCCCGTAAAGAACGAGGTTTAACGCATGGGCGAGGTTGTGTGGCATGTTGTAACTTCATCCGTCTTCAGTGTTATGTTATATAAAGCTGGACTCATATTCATTTACAGTACATCAGTGGTTTTCAACCTTTTTCCATACCAGGGCCCACTATTTATTCAACTTTTGAGCCACGGACCACCGTTTGATGGCATTTTAGCCCCACAGAGACCCCAACTCTAAAGATTTCTTTTCCCTTTATTTTGTCCAGAAAATCCAGGCTGGATTTGGGAAACAAAACAGTCAATCATACAGATCAAAATGACCATGCATATTCTACATTCTCTAGTTGTGTAGACTTGGGCTAATTGACATGATGAATATTTTAACTCTTGAGAGCGTAAACATGTTTATGCTCTCAAAGAGTTACATCTGGTTAATCAACTTTCCATTAAGCTCGGGACCACCTGGAATCCCCTGTAAACCCCTGATTTACATTGTTCACTTGTTTCCAACAGAGATGTTAGACGCGTGGCTATAACCTCTGGCGGCTGGTATACCATTTCCTGTGCCATAGTTGCACGTCGCACACACACAAACGTGCGCACCACACACGCATGCAGGCCTAAGCGTCACTGTTGGTGGTGCGACTTGTGTGAGGGAACATAACGAACTCTAGGATTCATTATTATCAAGAATCCTCCCATCACTACGAAACACCTGCATCCAACTGTCCCAATTTTACAGTTTTATAGAAGAGCCTTCACAGAAATCAATAACAAAAAACTACTTGACAGCAAATTTAGTGTGTGAGTGAAGCTTATTTCTTTCAGTTGATTTGATTTATTTAGCAAATTATAAAACATGTACAACAAAGGAATATGTAGAATACAAAAAAGGGGTAGTAAAAAAAAGGGTGGTAACTTATCACCTTTTCGGATGATAACTTAATAACCTTTCCAGGTGATCCCTTAAGGAGGATTCGTACTATAAATGCACCTGGCCTGTTATGAATTCGGGCATGTCTGACACAGATCTCCAAATACTTGATATGGACCTAAGTATGTACAAGCGTTCCAACTTGAATACACAAGGCAAGGACAAGAGAACACAATCCTAAAAGGACAAATCCAAACACAGAGACAAACAGAGCCCCCAAATAAACAAATACAAATGCAGACTGTGAAGGCCACACTGGATATGGGAAGACGGAAAGGTCAGACATGTCACACTCTTAAGCACCGGGAGGCAAACCGGAAACTAAAGTTTGACAGAATGAGTTGAAGTCAATGAGAGTGGAGTGACGAATGTGAATAAACACAATTTTTGAATGATGGCAAGAGCGACCTTTGTCAAATATTCGATTCAGAAAAATAAAATTTGACATTGTACAAAGTGTGCTTTCGGCACAGGACTGTTGATCAGTGATAGACTGTCTACATCTGACATTCTCACATCAAAAGTGCATAATGCTCACTGTGCCCAGTGGGCATTATGTGGGCTCTCATAAAGTGTGCTCTTTAGATTCACCTCTATAAAATTATAGTGAGCAGAAGGAGAAGCATACAGTATGAATCAGACCTCTTCTACTACATGGACAGCTGACTGATATTTATATATATTCAAATAGAGTACATACAACACCCTCAATGCACATTTAATTCAATTCAATGGAACTTAATTGCCGTATATGAGCCATTCTACCAAATTCAGAGTTGGAAATTGTCTGAAATTTGTACACTATTTTGGGGGGAAAACTTTAAACATATTAATGTTGCACCAGATCTAAGGAACAAATATTTTAGTAATGGCACAGTCAATTATCATATTATTTATTTTTTATACTCTCTCGGAATATCTTTCTTCTCTCAAAATTTGTCACTACTGAAACACAGAGTTTGGCTTCAAATAAAGACATGTATTTTAATCTAGTGTTATTTATTTCATTGTGAAACATTTCATTGTTTCATTGTACAGACAGTGACAGTTGACAGTACACATACATCTAACAAATCCTAATCTGAAAATATTGGTTAACTTTCCATTTCACACTTTTTGACAAGCCACAATTTAACCACAATCAGCAGAGGACTGCGATACGCAGCCTAAAGCCACATGCAGGGCACATGGGATCAGAAAAGCTCCAGACAGGCTGTAGTCACAGCTGTATAATAGGCACCTGACACTCTTAATCGCAAGTACAACCACAGGGAACAAAACTAAAGAAAAGCAACTGTTTCCTTCTCCAACATAACAAACAAACAGACAACTAGTTAAAGTGTCAGAACCACACAGAGATTCAGTCAACAACAGGTAAGCGGCGGTAAAAATATAGCCTGTCACCTACTCTCCTGGACGCACGGTAAACGCCGCTGTGTTGAATGATGGAAGGAAACAAGGAGAGAAAGAAGTAGAGCAAGAACAAGTGGGATTGCGCTCAGTAACAGGCAAGGAGAGAAATGGGGGATGGTGAGAATAGTACAGAGTACAGACAGGAGGTATTATTCAAACAATGTTTAGCTTTGGCTCGGAAATATCATAACTTCAAAATATTGCCTCGCCAGACTAAAGTCATTCGTTGAACAGAGACTCTTAGTGTTCTATCTATACTAGGAGCTCTATTTTTTTCCTGTGATAAACCTTTTATCCTTAAACGACTATTTGAAAATGGCTTGTCTATTGTCAGTGAAGACATTTGGAGAAAAAAAGGAAAGGACCTAGGGCTCTATTTCCACCCATGCTAAACCCCTTATACTACTTTCCCTTTTTACTATATATATATATATATATATATATATATATATATATATATATATATATATAATTTCTTTTTTTTTTCAAGAGTTAACATGCTTACCAAACATATATGTGCATCGTCATTGTACTAGTTACAAGTTATTATCATACTAAAAACAGGGAGATGTCTGTCCGAATGAATGTCTGAAACACAAATTACTCCGCGATGGCAACACCAATCGCTGTAAGTTTTCACACAGCCGTTCACCATTAATATCATGAAGAGACTGACGTAGCCCTTTTGCCAGATTAACACACCGTTGATTTAAATGAATTTATTTGTGCATCCCATTAGCTTTATATGCGGGAAGCGACCCGCCCCCTATCACACACACGTCACACCGACCCAACATGGACCAACATGGAATTATCATTGCGCATGGAGACGAGTGAGACGCTAGCGCAATGACTACAACGAATCGCCGACCCTCGCTCAACGCCTTGCATTGCCTGCTCTGCTGCTCCGTCAATGAAGAACATAAAACATAACCTCGACGCGCGTGTCGGCTGCTTTAGCCTGCTAGCAGCCACCCTGCTAGCAGCCAAAGCTACCATCATCCACTTAGAAACATCCAGCCTCTGCCGCTGCTGCCCAATGTCCATGTTACACCCTGCTAGCAGCCAAAGCTACCATCATCCACTTAGAAACATCCAGCCTCTGCCGCTGCTGCCCAATGTCCATGTTACACCCTGCTAGCAGTCAAAGCTACCATCATCCACTTAGAAACATCCAGCCTCTGCCGCTGCTGCCCAATGTCCATTGTCCATATTCCAACACTACCCACTGCAAAGTGCAAACACGATCGTATTTCACTCTTTTTCGAACAATGCCTATCATATCACACACGTGTTGTGTTGTCTAATAATAAACTGTATGTTCGACTACGCGTCTGTCCCTATTCAGGCTGCACGAACAGCGCTCGAGCGCTCACCTCGAGCGCTCAGTTTCTGACCCCCCCAATGTCGCACGTATGACTCTACATGCCATTGATGTCGCAACGTTGACTCTGCATGCCCTTGAACGGCCAGAGTGTTACAGACAGTAGACAGAGTTGCGACAACTCCATAGACATGTACAGGCAGTTCGCCATCATGGCCATCATCGTTTCTTTTTTTTCTATGCGTGTGTGTGTGTGTGTGTGTGTGTGTGTGCACGTGTCGACTCTACAATAACACCGTGGTTTTCAACCAGTGATCTAGGGACCACCAGTGGTCCCTGAGAGCATTCCAAGTGGTCCCCAGGCTAAATGATGGAAAGTTGGTTAACCAGATGTACTGTAACTCACATCGCACATCATGCCACAAAGAAGTTAAGAACACAGCATACCTTCGGCGGCTGGCACACAACACCAAAGATTAACATTCAGTCATGAAACACAACCAGGTAATCATAACAGGTTCTTACAACTTATGTTTTTTATGCAACAACATTATTTATCACCATTTTTCTGTACGCCCTGCTTTGCCACAACTGATTTATCATTTCCCATGTTACAATATACATTAAAACAATTGTTCCTCAACTCACTTACATTATTGGAATGATTAGTACATCACATTACCCACGCTTTGCAGGATTTGAACTTCACATATTAAACGGTAAGGTCCTAGTGTATATAAACAAGCCGGCGGCCCCAACTGACCAATTGAACATCCGGTGTTAGGCAGACTGGTTCATCTCATGTCCCATAACGACCCCCTCCACTCCATCCAAAGCAAAAGCCTGAAATAAGCCATTCTTTTGAGAAAAATAGTGATTATAGTGAAATAGTGAAATAGTCATTCCACTGATTGATACGAGAGCACACCACTCAATGCACTCAATGTACTCAACTCCTGGAGAATCCTTGTTTACGTCCTGTATCCTTCCTGGCTCTTTGCAGTACCTCATATGACCAACATAGCAATGTAGATAAACTAGTTGAACTATTCAAAAATATATTTAAAATAGTAAAAAACGGGGGGCGGATGCTTTGTTGCTTTGTTATTTACATGAGCAGAAATGAGCAGAGAGTCAGCTGGTACTCTTTAGCCACCAACAGTTAGATGTCGGCAGCTGTGCGATAGACATCCGAATATAGATACGCAATCGTTCACCTTGGACAGTGCACATAGTTCTTTATCAATTATGCTGATTAAAATGTCTTGCTGCTATAGTGCCAATAGAGCGTTGTCATTGCTGTTCGTGACAGAAGTATTGCTTAGGCAAAAGCGAACATCACTTAGTCATCTTATCCGCTGCCGTTCCATATATGGACTATGCAGAGACATTTACAATGATACCTGGCGGACCACGGACCACTGTGGAGGGGGGAGAGAGATAATTATTCATATGAATAAGCATAGTTGCTATTGGAAATCTCAGTGAGGAGAGGTCAGCAGAAGAGAAAGGCACTGGGGCTTCCTCAGTCAATGGAAAATGAATTAATTATAACCGGGGTTATAACCTGCATTGGTATCCAGAGGTTTACAGTATAGTGCGTGCACGAGCGCACGTATCCACACATGCACACAGGCATGTGCGTGTGAACGCAGCCGTGCACACACACACACACACACACACACACACACACACACACACACACACACACACACACACACACACACACACACACAATCAGGGCAGACTGCTGCTGACAGCGGGGCCTTGTAATCTCAAAATGTGAGCGACTGTTGGCTGTTTGAAAGCCTTTCCGCTGTGCTGTATCTCCAAGACAGCTACAGTACAGTCATACCAATTAACATTCCAGGACAATGTCTCAACCGCCTGAGGATAGAAGCAGCTTCCAGCCTTCCCCAACACTTCCTCTTCCTATTTCCTCTAAAGCAAGGGTTTTCAACAGGTGGTACGGGGACCACCAGTGGTCCCTGAGAGGACTCCAGGTGGTCCCCAGGGCTAAATGATGGAAAATTGGTTAACCAGGTGTAACTCTTTGAGAGAGTAAAAAATGAAACCAAATGGACCCGCAAGAGTTAAAATCTCAACAATCTAAATTAGCCCAAGTCTACACAACTAGAGAATGGAGAACATTAATGGGAATTTTTATCTGTATGTTTGCCTGTTTTGTTTCCTCCAAAATCCAGCCTGGAATTGTGGACAAAAGCAAAAGAAACCTATAGTTTTTAGGGTCTGTGGGGCTAAAGTGTGGTGGTCCGTGGCTCAAATTCTGAGTAATAGTTGGCCCCGGTATGAAAAAGTTTGAAAACCCCTGCTCTAAAGCAGTGAACTACCCGACACACACACTTGACCAGTCAAGTGATTATATAGGATAAGCTGTGAATAAAAAAATAAGTCCCCTGGGGTTCTATAATGGTCGACTTATTTTTTCCCGCTATCACCAAATCACTGGTATGAACCAAAAATGGCTCATACCGATATGTGCAGTATCTACAAGCTGACAGCAAGGTCTTTCTGCAGGTTTCAGCCCATGCCAGCAGCACAGACCAGAGCACTGTCTATGAAGGGTACAGCCTGTAAGCTTGCAGGACTATTTAGGGTAAGACCACTTTTATAGAGGTTTGGGTTAAGGTGATGTAATTCCAAATGTGGACATGCAAAAATATAAGTTCCAGTGGTGAGGTTGCTGGTGACTGACCTAAAGGCGGTGTGCTTGTCAGAGCGTTGCATCATGTGGAAGGTTGGCCAATCCAATGTCTTGCCCAGAATAGAGCTGAGCAGTCCCGCCGCTTTCATGACATCGCCCGGAAGCCCAGAAATGGAGAAATGAATTCCCCATTCCATTTTCCTCATAGACTTTTCCCAAAATGATTTATATAAAGACGATTACACTGTAATTATGACAAAACACAAAATGTTTTGGGACAATCAAATCATTTTTATGAAGAAAAACATGTTTTTTCCCTTCTTACTTAAAGACCCCCGTAAACCAAATTCAGCCTTTTTCTTGTAGACATGAAAATCATGTACAAAAGTCATTTTTATACCCCTGGACAAAAAACTAAAACTTTATTTTACAGCATTGTAGAATAGGACCACTTTATGTGTTTTGGTTAATCTCATGGGTAGGTTTTGTCTCATTAGCATAATTCGTCTTGATGACGTAGTCAAGACGAATTATGCTAATGAGCCTACAGTACTACTGTATATAAATCATATTCCATATAGTCAGTTAGAAGCCGAAGCCCCGCCCCCTCTTCTTCACAGCGGAGCGGAGCTGCTGGTGGTGGTGTTGGTTGATAGCTAGCTAGCTAGTAGCTACTAGCTACCATAGATATATACAAGAAAGCGTAGTTACTACAGTGTGTTTTGCCTGTAGGCTGACAAGCACTGACATTTGTTTGCTCTCGATGCGCGATTTTGTGGATGACAGCTGAAAACTACTGAGTGTTTTTAGTAACGGTCGATGGAGAGCTTGGCAACGTTTTCACATTCAAGGACTATCTAACTGCTGCTGCTGCTGCCTGTCAGCAGTATTGCCAACTGCCAAAATCCAAAATGCACTAGTGGCACTTCCAAACTGCACTAGAATGCGATAGAGCAGTGGGTTTTCAACCATTTTCATACCAAAAAAGCACTTGGATTTTCCGCCAGGAGTTTTTTCATTAAAGGGGTACTTCACCCAAAAAAAACCTTTTGGTCATTTTATGGTCTACTCAGCCTCATGTGAACACACCAGACAGTTTATAAGTTACTCCTTTCAATATTTAGATATTTGATGTTTAGTTAGTTATATTAGTCTGCCAGACCCAAACCCATTATAACTTAAAACTCCATTTTAACCAAGACAGATTATTCGAAAACAACCCATCTTTTTTTGGTGACTTATATTGTCCTCCTAATACGTGAGAGGGCAGTGGAATTGCATCTACAGTTTTCATTTATTTTGAAAATATTGTTTTTAAAATGTAGCCCCCTCCATATTTGGAATGCCCACCCAAATGAATAAAACAATATTTTAAAAATAAATAAAAACTGTAAATGAAATTCCACAGCCCTCTCACGTATTAGGAGGACAATATCAATCACCAGAAAAAAGATTGGTTGTTTTCGAATAATCTGTCATGGTTAAAATGGAGTTTTAAGTTATATTGGGTTTGGGTCTGGCAGACTAATATAACTAACTAAACATCAAATATCTAAATATTGAAAGGAGTAACATATAAACTGTCTGGTGTGTTCACATGAGGCTGAGTAGACCATAAAATGACCAAAAGTTTTTTTTTTGGGTGAAGTACCCCTTTAATATTGGCGCTAGTGGCGTCTGGGAAAAAAACTAAATATAGTGACAAATGCGCCAAGTTGGCAACACTGCCTGTCAGCCCCGCTGCGTACTATTAGAGCTATCTAATAGATGAGTTGCGACATCGAGGGGTCACAAACTGAGTGCTGCAGCCATAGACTTATGCTGCAGCGCTGTTCATGCAGCCCGAATAGGGACACACTGGAGATGGAAATGCATTGTTTTCAATGAGGGCAGCAAAATAAAAGAGCCACCATTGGACTAACCCCATGAAGTGGACGGAGTTGTCGTAACTCCCATAGCCTGGAGGGACCGTGGCCGTCCCTACAGGCTATGGGACCATGATGATGGGACCGCTGTAGTCAGTCAGTCTCTTTTCTCAGATCCGCATGTCGTACACACACACACACACACACACACACACACACACACACACACACACCACACACACACACACACACACAACACAACACACACACACACACACACACACACACACACACACACACGACGCTAGTAAAGTTAGCGCGCTGTAGTACTGGCTTGTTGTTGACAGACAGTTAGGCTGTTTGGACGGCGAGATATGCTAATTAGCATAACGCTCATGAATATGCTAATGAGCTTACAGCACTGGCCACGCCCCTACAGTCCTGGAGAATCAGGCCAGAATTTTTTCCATTGTATTTCACACATGTTTAAACATCATTTCTGAAACATAGCGACTTTTTCAATCATAAATATTTGGTCTGTGGGGCTATAATACATTACTCTGTGGTGTGACAAACTGGGAATACCTTTTGTATCATACATTTTTTTGCTTTAACGGGGTCTTTAATTACTATAGATATTGTATGATAATATTGTGTTTGTCATGATTTGTCGCGATGCGTCGACCCGTCGTCTTTGTCCGCAGCATAATCGCCTTTAAATAAATCGTTTTTGAAAATTCTATGAGGAATTTGAATGGGGAAATGTCTTCTGGGCTGCATGAAAGGGGTGGGACTGCACAGCTCTATACCTGTAGGTACACACACACACACACACGCACACGCACACGCACACGCACACGCACACACACACACACACATGCATGCACACACATACACACGGATGCACAACACTGATGGATCATGATGCAACCCTCCAAAACAGTCGCACCGCCAGACGTACAACACCGCCAGACAGCACATTCCCTGAGCACCCCCCAGTAATAATTACGAATTAAAATGAATTTGAATTTCCATGAAAAGATTTTAATCAATCAGATTGCAAAGTAGATCAAAAGCCCCCCTTTCACACACAATTAATTAGCATACTAATTGCTAGCATGAAACAGAATGTAAATCTCAATTCAGTCGGGAGGGCCATTTGAATAAGAGGTGACTAGTTCATCATAGTTGATTAAGAACAAATCATTCTCTTCTCAGTAATACATGCTCAATACTTCACCTTTGACACGCGTGAAAGCTTGTTGTAGTGTTTTATGTATTTACTATGGAGGATTGAGGTACAGTATGGGTGCTGAACATTATAAAACCACACCAATGTTTTATAAGGTCACTTCCCCGTGCTGTGGAACGTGTGTGAAGGTTATATCAATGGTAAACATAATTAATAAAGCCTTTGGAAAGTCATTCTCACTCCACAATCGCCTACACTGGTGCCTGACACAGCATAACGTAATACAGTGGGCTTAGATGTTGTAGCAACGCTCACTTATGGCTCGGCATCATTTGTGTACCGGTTTCTTAATATTTGCGAGGCATTGTGGATTGGATAGGATGGTAATTGCAGGCCTTTTAGTTTAACTGTGCCCTTGAGTGGATGCCCAAAATGAAAACCTAGGATTCCCAGGTTTCAAGTCAAGATTCAAAAACCAACCAATGCACACACAGTGTCAAGAACCATGTGCAGTATATTGTTCTGATATTGCACAGAAATAGACACAAAAGTAAAGATATTACGCTGCCAAAACATGCCTCAGTACTTACTTTTGAGCTTGTTGTTGCATGTGGAAATAGATCAGATTTACAAGGTATCAACAGATAACAACAGAGATGTGCAGTAGTTTGTAGATCCTAATGTGTGTGTGTGTGTGTGTGTGGTCCCGCACCAGCGAGGCGTAAGGGCTCGTTTCTCAAATTTGCATCGTCGTAGATCGTCTATTTTCGGCGCGGTGTACGCCGGTGTTGTGTGGCTAAGTGTAAATCAGTCTGGAGGTGCGAAGTACAGCCTGTCAAACACATAAAGTACACACCAGCACACACAGAGCTTCCTAGATTAGTCATACCATACTTGCCGCTGTATCTGCCAGCCATGCATTCAAATACGGTCTGACCACTGCATAGTAATAGAGCACTGTGCACGGTTACGTGCATAAACATCAGCCTGGGAACAAACAAGATGTGATGGAAATATCTACTGCACTGTATTTAGAATGAGTATTACACAACAGGTCGTTTTGAGGGAGCAATCTGATTTCACTAAAACCTACCACGTGGTAAGGTGTCAAATTGTTGTTTCTCATAGCACGTGGTATGCCTATTTTGGGCATTTCATATAGGCAAACATTCAAAGCTTTACAAACGTCTACATGCTTGTCTCATCAAGAAGGGTATCACTAAGTACTTTTTTAGTATTACGGTATTATGTTAAAGGTGCACTGAAATGGAAATGGAGGGCATTTCAAGCTTCTGTACACACAATGTCTGGACTGTTTATTTACACCATATAATGTTTCAGATATATATTCCAACATGATGACTGAGTTTAAACCAAGTAATAAACTGTCTGAGTGCTAGAATAGGATTAAAAACGGTGTATTTCTGTCTGTAATCAAGCCACCTTGTTTGAAGAGGACAATTCAGAAATGGGATTAAAAACAAGTCATCAGGTTTTTAGTCTGGGCTCCAGTCTGATTTGCAGGATTCTGCGCATCTGAAATGTCACATAGCAAATTAGTCTGGTCAGGAGCCTGTCTCCACAGG